>JAKEPQ010001029.1:4626250-5240000 GCA_024500445.1 Entomyzon cyanotis
GGTATATTAATAGATCTCAGTGTCAAGAATTAATATATGTCCTCACAAGATGATTTAGTATCCAAAGTGTGCTAGACAATATCATCTGCAAAACCCCACAACTTTGTCACCTTGAAATCTCCCCAGATCACACCTTGTCTGGGCTCCAAGGGATGTTAATGACAACAGGCAGTAGAAAAAGTGAAACACATCCCAAGACATTAAAAAAATACTTCACAAGAAACTTCTTCTAAGATCCTCTGCTGCCTTCATCTCGAAATATTCTGGTTCAAATTCACATGGTAAACTCAGATTCAATGACCTTGACAAAATGACTTCAGAGTACTTTTATGCTGCTTGAGAACAGGTAATGGCTTATATAAGAGAAGTACAAATTCCTGCTTAGATTTTTTCCATCACCACTGATTATTAAAATCTGCATTAATAATTCAAGCTTCTAACAATACAGGGCTGTACTCAACTTTGAAATCACATATTTGATTTCATTATTTGCTAAGTGATAGTTTTGGGAAATTGTGAGTTGCTGAATTATGAAAAAAAACAAAAGCAGATATGATGTTATTCAACACAAAGATAAATTACATATTTTGGGTCTATGAAAGTAAGCCTTAGTTATTCTCCTTCTTATTCAGAAATACGTAAAATAGTAACAAATTTAGCCTAAAATTTGCTCCATGCACTTTTCCCTCCCATCTTCAATATAAAAAATAAAATATTTCTACTTCAGCAGGCAACCCCATTTATAAGTGTCTAGCAATAAATTTTAAAATGACAGGGGAACAATCTAATAAAAGCACTTTAACATCCAAAAAGAAATTGCTGCTCAAAGCATTTTTATAATTAGGTTTCACACTGAAAGGAACTTTGGATGGCTGCCCTGTTTTCTGTTTAATTTTGGTGAAGTAATCAGCTAAATGTCAAATCTGTTCATCACCTTGGCAATACAAAAGAACCAGTTAGCCAGACAATGCAAACAAATGAATTCCATGAATGCAACAAGATGCTGTGGAGCCCCTGCATTTGAGGAATGGCCTTCAGTAAACGCTTGATCACTAATATTTCAGTATTGATAAGTGGAAAAATGCCAGGAACTGACATCCTGAGGAGCACAGCCCTGTTGTAGAAACTTAATCCAAGTGACAAAATAAATGTGTGACCATGTTGCTGCATAGATCAAGTCTTCTGCAAGGAAATAATTTCTACTTCTACAGCAGGAATGAATGAGTTCTGGGGCAACAGTCTTCTTTCTTCAGTATACCTGTCCTTACTCCTGAAAATATTAAATATAGCTAGGCATCTGTTAAAGATACCAACAGAGAACTTAGGGTGAATTGCATTAATAACTTCATGACTTGAAATATCATACAAAACAGCAGTTTTAACTCTGCACTTTCCACGAGGAAGGCTTTCCATGCCTCTCTGGGAACCAGGACACACTGCCTTCCTTTTAGCAATGTCAGTGTTTATTTGTACAAAATGCTGCTGAGGAACTCTTCTCACAGGAAGACTTTCCCTACCAGTCCTGTTTGCTCACTTAACATTCAGGTGATCTCCACATATTGGTAAATTCCCTCAAAACATTTTGCCTTCTCAGAATTGATCTCTGGAGTCATTTAGGGAGATTGGAAAGCCTTAGAGGCTCTCAGCTGATTTCCCACTGTCACATCCATGGATGACACTCTCAGACTGGATCTGGTGAGAAGCTCCAGCAGATCCCAAAGCAGTTTGACTGAAGGATGGAAAGGAGATGTTGAGATCCAGATATGAGACAGCAAACGTGGGAACAATATCACAAAGGGGATCACCCTTTAATCTGTCTCAGCCTTGCCAGAGGAGAATTTCAAAAGCAGAGGCTGCATCCAACAGTCAAGGACTGACAGATCAGAGCTGTGAGTCTTTTATCCTTTCACACTGCTGGGCAATAGCACCTCCCAGCTGGAGCTAGGACAGGCTAACTGGGCAGGTGAGGACATGAGCAGCAGCAGGGCAAACCAAGGAAATACAGGGGATAAAAACCCAAACATCAGCATTTATGGGACAAGGAAGAGGGTGACAGAGAAAGAGGGCAGGGAGGGGAGATTATCATATTCATCCAGCAAAACCCATATACTGTTATTTTGATTACTTGTTTACTCAATAATTGAATTTCTGATCATCAAGGCTGAGGCACATCCTAGGTAAAGTTCTGGAACTTATTCTGCCCCTTAGAAGATCTACAAGTCTTGTTTAATTTCTACATTTAAAGGAAGGGAAAGGAAAGGAAGGGGAAAGCACAAAAGTATTCTACCTTGCACATAATGATGTTTTATGTCTGAGCAGTTGCATTGCCAGAGCTCTGCAGATAAAAACTGCCTTAGCTCCACTAGCTGAGAACAGTGCTGATTTGTACCAGATGGACATCTGGTCAGCTGTTCTGAAAATGGGATGATAAAGTAACAAAGTGATGCCATTAAACATCCCAAATAAAATCCCAAGTAATCCAAACTAGTGCAGCAATTCCATGGCAGCAGCAGTGACCAGTGAACAAAACTGCAGTGATTTTTGTAACTAACCCTGTACAACAGTGGCCATGGGAACTGATTTATAAACCCTGTTGTGTACACCACAGAACAATGTGGGGCTGAATAAAGGTTGAACAGTTCCCAACTCAGTAGCTTTAAAATTTCTGTCAATGACTTTAGCTTTGTATCTAAACTGGCTGTGAGCTATGCTTTGGTTTGCAGCAGCTTTGGCTATGGCTTCCCTTTAAAACTTCCCTCCTTCTGATGTGGTCAAACTGATGAAGAGGTGTTTGCTCTTCCTGATGCTTATCCATCAAGGAGAAGTCTAAAGTAGATCTGATTTATATGAGGAATGTTGTTATATGGCATAAGAAAAAAGACATTTGGCTGCATCAGCTTGAAGAATACATTAAATGTGGCAATGCCTGAGTAGAAACCTCACGTCCATGTTGCAGGGAGAAACAAACTGCAGAGCAAGATGAAATGAGAAGTTCCTTACTCTGGGCTAACTGAGACAAAAGATAAATCACATGCAAGCCTTTTCTCCCTAGGAAACCTAGAGCCAGCAGTCCTGCACCTCAGAATTCCTGTTCCTCGACACTCAGAGCTTGTTGCAGATAAAGAGCACAACTGTTCGTCAAAGAAATAATAGAGAAAAAGTCATTTTACAGAAAGGATGGACAAAATCAGTAAGGTTGATACCCAGGCTTCTCTCTTGTCTTTGCTTCAAGGATAAGAGAATAGCTGGCTTTGAGCTCCCTCAACACTGAGGACTGACATGAAGGGTAAGACAGTCCTTTAAAGCATTTCTGTGGTTGATAAAAGAAAACAGGCACTGCACTGCTATTAGCCTAGCCACTCACACATCCCCACTCCCATAAATCACACCTCACATTGCTTCCAACTCCTCTCTGCAAACAGAAGTGAAACACAGAAGGACAAATTCAGCTTTCCTGATCTGCTCATCCAATATGTTATCCTAATATTCCTACAGGATAAACAGAGTGGCTGCAAAGGGAAGGAGAGGAGATTGCAAAAGGAATTCACGTGCAGTCATGAAGTCATCTGTAATACAGGCTGTACTCAGTCACTGGTGGTGTTCAGAGCTGGGATGCATTGATAGAGCAGAAGGAAAACCTCTGGGGGAAGAAAAGACAATTGCAGTGACCCTTGTACTCAACATCTGGTACATTCCCTTTCTCCTGTTTTGTCAAACAATCACAATAATGACTATGTTATCCAGAGTGTCAGAACCCTGCAAGAATAAGGAAGAACTATTTGTGCTCAAGTATGATAAAAATCAAATTCTTGCAGTTATGTGGCACTTGACACCAAATGTTTCTCAGGTCCTTTTCTGCCCTATATTTTGAAGGGCTGGGTATACTGGTTTGTTTTTAAGCTGCAAGAATCTATTCCTGTTTGTAAGGTTTTCTTGGTATCTGCCTCTGCATCACAAATTCCAGCAAGTACATGTTTGTTTCTCTTAAATAATGGATAAGGCTTTACACATTATGTTTTGGGGTCTGAAATCCATTAAAATGAAGCCCAAAAACCCAAAAAAAGGACTTGTCAACAAGATCAGAGGGAGCTGTCAAGTGTTCTACAAGAATGCTGAACAAGATGCTGGGACCTGAAGTCTGAATTAAGGACAGACCATACATTAGTCATTTTCACATTGCCCTCCTTTTTATTTACCCTGGGGGACTGTAGGCTGAGAAAAGGAAAAATACCCACCTCAACTATTCCCACAAACAAACAGGGGCTGCAGGGTTATGCATAGCAGGGCACTCCAGAAAATGAGATGTACTCCCTGAAAAATATGTGCTCCAATCATCTACTTCTAAATAAATAATGTCCCAGACCCTTCACTGCGTGAGGGCATGTTCTCCCACAGCTGCTGCCTGGCATTTCAAACAAGGACACTCTTTCAGTGTTTGATTACTTTATATCATTTCGGGTTTGGTGTGACACCATGGAGTTTATTTCCAAGAAGTGTGTCTCAGTGTACCTCTTCATAAAAAAAATAAAATAAAATCCCATACACACCACATTTTTGGAGGACCCTGTTATTCTGTTAGAATAATGAGAAAGGGTCTCTATCCAAAACCAGCAGCAAGGAGGTCACAGACACTCATTATCACCTCATCTAACTCTGCAGTGTCTTTCCTCTCTCAGGAAAAGTATCTGCTAACCTTCCTGCTAAAATTCTGCATTTTTTCAAGTCAATACTTTGACACCTTAACTTAATTATGCTAAAGATTGACTATAATGATTTTAATAATCCCTGTTGTTATGACTGTAATTTCACCTAGAACTTCTCTCCTGGAGTTAAAGTCCTTGACCAGGTGTGTTCCCTCATGCCATGACTTACATACAAACACAACCCTGCTCTGTCCTCAAATGATGACAACAGAAACACCACAGCAGAGAGTTGCATTAGAGAGGCAGAGAATGTGTTTGAGCAATGGACATTCCATGGGATATCTCTATTTTTTTAATGCATTGAATAGGAGATTTTGCAAATGCATGTAAGGAAAAGATCCTCATGCAAACAATTTTTCTGCAAATGTTTCTCATTTCAGTGGTGTCAGTCAGTTTAGCCTAAAAAATATCCAGTCTCTGAAATGCAATTTTTCTGCAGTATTTGAATCATATTTACACAAATTAAATGCACTGTAGTAGTAGAACATATGTATAATATATTAAATATATACAGTAATTTGCTCAGAAAAAATGGTTTTGTGCCTGAATTCACAAAGTTACCAAAACTGACTCAGTGCTTCACCCATGTTTCTCCTCCCAATATTTTGGTTGCTTTTAGGAACAGCACCATGAGGCACCAGGCATTAATAGAATTGTTTGCTACATTCCTTACTTCACAATGGCTGTTCAATTATTGTAATAAATTATTTCAAATAAATTAGCTCCAGAACCAACCTTGGATGTGCCAGATTTTTACTGGCAGAGAATTTTTACAAGCAAGTTATAGAGTTTTATGATACCCATTTATAATGAAAACACTCACAGTACTTTAGCTATAAAACTTTTAGTGAGCAACTCAATAAGAGTCCATTCGTGTTGTAATAACAACAGAGGAAATTGCTACCCTTATTTAAACAAAAATTTCCAAAAAAGTGAAAAGGGGGCAGTTTCCATCTGGTGAAAACTGATAGAACTTTATTGGCTACAGCAGACTCAATTATTTGGTCCTAAAGTTCCCCTCCTGACGGTTAGATAAATCTCCTTGGGTCTCCAACAAACACTGATTTATTCCTGTGACTGCAGCGGCAATAAAATAATTTCAGAATTGCTTTAGCCCTATGAAATGCAAGTTTCAGATCAGCTGTTTTCATGCAATCTTTACGAGCAGCCAGGGCTCTGCTAGGAGTCATCAGGTGAAGTGATCTCAGATGTTTTTCTCTCCATTAGCACCTTCCAGCACTGCTCTCTGGCCAAATGCAGTTGCTACATTGATTCTACATTAGAAGAAATCAAGACAGCCCTAAAATTCTGAGAAAATGGAATATTTTTTACAAGTTGAATTTTGATTTTTCTTCTACTAAATATTCTTTGCTGCCTAAACAGGTCTCAGCATAAAGAAACCCTCTTATGAAGGATAATAAACATCTGTATTTAAAGTTAAGCTAGTGTTGCAGTTAAGAGGAACAAAACCACACATGTGATTACACTTTCAATAGAGATTATTCTTCCAACATGGGAAAATCCAAGGATAAGTACAGGAATGTCCAAGGGTCAGCACAACACAGAGCTTTGATACAGGGGCAGTTCCAACCTGAATTCAAAATCATTTTTGCAAGTCAGGCTTATTTCCATCAGCTGATCTCACCTCAGGAAAACAAGTCAGAACTGACAGACACTGAATTCACCTAGAGAGCAGATTCCAGCTCGAGTAGCCCAGCATCTTCTCCAGGTATTTCAGGTAGATAAAGTGGGTTATGGCAAAGATAAAACCTCAATTTGCCATATTCTAGCTGCACAGATCCGGGAAAACAAATCCATTGTTTAGGAAAGTCCCAAATACTGTTCTGGCTCTGTCATCCAGTCACTGCCTGGTTTTCTAACTTTGTCCCTAATCCATAAGCCAGTTTGCTTAGAAAAGCAAAAAACTTT
The DNA here is from genome assembly GCA_024500445.1 of Entomyzon cyanotis. NCBI lineage: Eukaryota > Metazoa > Chordata > Aves > Passeriformes > Meliphagidae > Entomyzon > Entomyzon cyanotis. The sequence goes on from JAKEPQ010001029.1 coordinate 4,632,883, forward strand.
AGAAATACACAAGGGATGTTAAGACTAAAGGAATGTAACAACTAGAAAGTAATAATTATTAGAGATCCCTACTAACACTCAAGGGTCACTTCCCATAAGCAGTAAAAACTCTCATTCCATGTTCCAACAGAACTGAATTCTCCAGCTCTCTAAAGCTCAGGTCTGGACTAGAAATTTCCATGCCCAAGCTGCATTCTGCCATCTGCCAGTCCACAAAGAGCAGAAGAAGAACCACTGCAGGTCTACAGCTGACAAATATTCTTACAATATTTCAGCTCTACAGCTGGCAAATAACAAAAGGTCATCCCTTGGGGTTTTGTCTGTGACTATGATTTTTCCTAATCCCCATATTAAAAAAAAAACAGAAGGAAAAAAAGCCAGTGTCATCTCTACTTAAAATCACTTCCTTTTCCATTACCACTTTCAGCAATTGTCATACTTTGTCTTTTCAGGGTTTTTTCTCTACAAAAAATCAATTGTAATTACATGAGTATGTCTCAATTACCTGTCCTTTTTGGGGGGCTGGAAGTCTTGATCTGATTAATTATACTTCTCTGTCCTAATGTCTTCTCCAACGCCCTAAGTACCTTACCTTCTTCACACATTTTGTGGCAAGTGCTCCATTTTTACTGGTTCATGTAAGACAGAAACTCTTCCAGCAGAGAAATGTGCCAAAAATTGGATACAAGTGCATTATTTCATGTTTGAAGGAGCTAAAAGGGAAGATGAACAAAAGGAGAGCAGCAAACACAGAATTTCTGCTCAGAGTGACATTAATACCATGTGCAACATGATGGCAAAGCTGGTTCAATGCAGGAGCAGGGTGTGCTTCCAAACCTAATCTGACACAGCCACACCAAACTCCATGGGCTGGAAAATTCAAACATTGTCAGTTCCCTGGGGCACAAATCATCAAAAATCCCCTTCTGAGGGAGGAGAAAAGCAATCTGTCACACCTTTGAACACATAAATACATTCTGCTCAGAGGAGCAGGAGCTTAGCAATGTGGCTTCAGCCCTGAATATTTCCTAGGTGAGACCCTGTGACTTGTAACCCAGTTCTTCCTCCAGGATCAGGATGAGACAGGAGCAATCTGCAGTGACCAAAAGGTGACTTGTGCTTCTTAATTATTTTGTGCAGAACAAATCAAGTCTCTTGCTCAAAAATAAATTGCAAACCTATTCTAAGAGTTTTTTTCTTTCTCTTTCATCATAATTACTTCCTCAGCATAGACAGCAGTACAACACCAGATTTAGATCCTCCATGAGGTTCACATTACACATTTGAGGCAGATTCTCACTCCTGAGTGACTTAACTTCCCTCTCATACCCTGTGCTATAAAACAAAGATAAAAAACTTATCTACACCTCCTTAATACATGTATCTTTTCCATTACAATAATGGCACTTACTATCATTCAAATAAACTGTAATTTCTGCAGAAATTGAGTATTTTTCACACCGAATAATAACCTGATCCACAGAAAGTCCTGGAGGATGTTTTTCTACATCCAGCCTCTCTTGGCAGATCTAGAATAATTCCAGCATGGCCAAAATGCCAAAGCATCATGTGCCTATAATGAAATGCTAAAATAAACGCAGAGGGCAGAGAGAGTTGAAGCAGTTAAGGATGGACGTTTTCTAGGAACTCAGATCATCATTCTCATTCATCACATTTTGGTGACATTATGAATAGGGCTATGTGTAACAGGAATCAAACCTGAGCTTGACAGCACCTGGTGTGCAAGATCATTGTCCTAATTCTTTCCATTCTCTCGAGCACTACGGGTCAGTTATTCCCAAATCCCTGCTCATCACAACTATTTGCAATCCACGATGCCCGAGGGAGCACTAAGCAGAAGATGACAAGTACAGATAGCCTGATTCCCCATGGAGCAGCATGCTGAGCACCTCACAGTAAATAATACATTCTTTAGAGAAATCTGATAGTCCCCTCACTTTGATAGCTCATTCATTCCTTAGAGAAATCTGATAGTCCATGCAGACAGTACTTGCAGGACAGCAGGAGTAAAAGGCATTTTTTTCCCCACTCCCCAGGATGTTCTTGCATTAGATGTTGGTTAAGGATTTTTTTTTCGATTATTGCAGTTAAAGCAGAGGGTCTGTAAGGAAAGCAGTTCTCACACTATCCAGCTGGTTGTGAATAGATAAGAGAGTCTAAATTTTCAAAGCAAAAGCCCGTGTGACACGGCTTGCCTTGGTTTAGGAGGATGCTTCAGTGGTGCACAGCTCTGGTCCTCATAGAGCTGTCTTCCCAAATCCTCTGCTGCCTTCCCAAACCCGGATGGATTTGGGCAGAGCACAGCTTTGCTGTAATCCCAGCCTCCACTGGGTGCCACTATTGCACAGCACAAAGTGCATTTGCTGCAGGAGTCAACAGCCTGGAAAAACCGATTTTCAACTCGTGCTTCACATTTGGTGAAACCAAACAAAAACCACAAGCATCTGTATAAAATTAAAATTTGCAAAATACAGACCTGTGAATTTCCCTCTCTATAACAACAGCCAGATCTTTTGGGAACCCTGCTTGGACCTGACATGCAAAGGTTCCTTAGCATCTGCAGAGAAAAGATTTGCTGCTTTTGAGAGTTTGGGTCACTCTTACAGTACTTTTGTAAGTACAGTTTTATGTTTGTAAGGAATCCCAGAGCTGCAGTTAGATGAATCAGGGAAGGATTTTCTCCTTTTGCTTTTTAGTAATGTGCATCTGAGGATTCAGTCCTTCAAAATTAAATGTGTAACATTTTTGAAAATCTGTGCTATACAAGCAGGAACAGATACACAAGAATCCATACAGAGCACTAGAAAACTAGAAAAAAAGAGTTATGGTTAATTCAGGCAGTAAAATAAACACGTGACAAGCACTAGAAGGAAAAACAATGCTGATAGTGAATTCTCAGGCTCCAGAAGCATTGAAATCCCTGATGTGTTACCAGATCTCTGCAGGAAGGTAGCTGCAGAGATCCTCTTCCTGCAGAGGTCTCAGGAACCAGGGGGGCTTTAGGTCAGCTCCAGGATCAGCCAAAGGGAAGCTCTGAGGAGTAAACTCGTTGGACTTTTCTAATGAGCCAGAAAAGTCATCCAAAATACAGAATAATCAAACCTGCAGCAGGATGGATAGGTTAGATCAGCACAACTTATCCAGCAGAGGTTTTACAGAGGGGAACGATCTGATTTTTGTCCTTTTGCAAGCACTTCCACTGCTGTCTCTCCTTTGTCATGGCTACAGCTAAGCTGTTTCAAAAGTGCAACATAAGCACATTCAGCACATGTTCACATGTGGCTACAAATGCAGACACGAGATGCAACAGATTTTTCTGAGTGAGGAGAACAGGATTGTGAAAGCTGCTCATCTGTTAGGTCTTTCTGTAAGGCCATCTCTTTCCAGTTTTCTGCCTCTGTCAGGGACAGGAGGAATATCTGAGGTCCAATATAGCTTTCTCTTTGCACTCTTTCTAAATGCTCCAATTGATTCTCATTAATCTCTGCCTTCAGTTTAGGAGCTGAGTAAGCTGTTTCTTTCATCTTAAAATTAAATTTGCTTGATAGATTATTATTAGTATTATTATTAGGTAAGGAAAACTCACCTGTTATTTGATGTGCTGGCCTCTGTTCCTTCAGATGTCATTCAGGGATCATTTGCTGATCACTGTCACCACTTTAGGCAGAACTTTAAATTGTTACAGAAAAATCGTCATCTGGTGAGTTCCTAATTATTTTTCATTTATAAATTTCTTTTAAAGTCCTGACTTTTGAAACATAAGTCTAGAGCTATTTGGAGTGCTTGAAATAAAATACTTAGCGAAATATAAAATCAATAGATAGCATAAAATACTAACAGAACTGACTGCAAAAACCATGTGTAAATTATCTGGGAGCCAAACAAGTGCAGAGCAGTAACCTGGCACCAGCCCCAATTTGCAAGATGAAGTTGGAGGGAATGGCAGTCTGCAGGCACTGCTCCAAGTTATCTTGCAGGTTGAAGTGAACACCTCAATAACCTGGCAGAGCCTGAGGACTTTCCTTTTCAGCTTTCAAAATCTATTTCTATGAAATTTATCTGTTTAAAATAAGAAGAAAAAAAAAGATCAGTAGATCTCTCCTGCATCTCAATAAATAAATTGAGGTGTATAGAAACTCAGAGCTGAGGGATAGATTAGAAGAGAAGTTGCTCCTCCTTCAGTAACTGACAACCTGTATGGAAACAGAACACCAAAGCACATCTAATTCTGTTAGCTCTCACTTGCTCAGCACTGCTCTGGAACCACAGAAAATGTATAACAGAGCAGTGGCAAGATTTACTGCCAGCCCATCACTGATAACACCTGAGTGCCACTGCAATGCCTTCTGCTGAGCAGATCATGCTGAGCCATGAAACAAAACCCAGTAAGACAGGGCTGCACTGACTTTTACACAGTTTTGGCCACCTAATGTGGTCACATTATCACAGCTCCATGCTTCAGCAATGTACCTCTTTAAGCACAGGACAAACCTCAAAAAGCCTCAATTGGTGTGAGATGAGGAAGGACTCACACTAAAGGCAAAGGACTTAAAGTGTTTATTGTTGGGTTACAAGACAGCTCATTTTGACATACAAAACTATCTGTATGTCATAGTTGACATAAAAAACTATCTGTAAATTGATAACTTTTGTTAACAATTTATGGACAGATTTGTATGTCAACTCAGATTTCCCATTGCACTCTATTGAAAAGGCAGACAAAGTTTATCAAAAAGATCTTGTACCTCTTTGATTTGACTCTGAAGGTTTTCCTTTGTGCCACAGCACTGGGTTCAGTAGTCAATAAATTAATATTTATGAAATTTACTGCAGTAGGAATTCTCAGTCATGAACAGACTGACAGACGTGTACATTGCTGACATTTTTATCAGGTGGTGGTTCTCATTTTTTAATTCAAATTACTCACATGTTCAAGGCTGAGTGCACATCTGTATGTTTGCAGAATGTGGGCAGGGCCAGATATCTAAATGAGGATCTGCTGATAAGCAATGGAATCTGTGTCCTCCAAAGCTGCAGGCAGGCATTCACCCACTCCTCAGACAAGTCTCACACTGTCCTCCTTCAGCAGTGTTACCAAAGGGTTTATCTGTAGGGCTACACTTGCTGGCTACTTTCTCCCTCTGTCAAAACCTATAATATGATTTAAGTGAAACAAGGCTTGTAAGGAGAGCTAATATCTTTTATCAGAGCAACTGATACAAATCCCTTTAGAGCATCAGGACTACAACAACACAACCACTATAATTTCATTAGTCATTTTAACAGAATTGAAATAATGGTCATGACCTCAGCCAAAGCAGTTTGTGTTTAGTTCTTTCCTACAGAGATCTGGCAATGTACCATAACCCTGCACCAACATGTCTGTCTGTATCCAATTCTAGGTCTCCTGAATGAGGCATAAAAAACCTCCTTGCTTTCCTTTTTGCATGATAAAATGGGTACTACCCTAAATGAACAAATTTTCATCTGCTGTGTAACTGGCAGAAAGTTCTCAACAAATCAAATGTTGCTCCAGAGATTAGCTCCCAGTTGGTTTTAGCCTTTTCCTATTGTTATTGCTGTGAGGTTTCTGGGGGGAGGAATGGAGGAGTTTTTTGAAATTCTTTTCCTACTATTATTTAGTATTCACAAATATGTCACTTCCATGCCTCCCTTATTTTGCCTGAGAACTGCAGCCTGTTGCATCTAAGCTGCTCAGAATTGCAGTGACCCAAGGAGTTTTGCTCCTCCTGCCTGGGAAGGTGCTGAGAGAGGTCACACTCACTAATTATGTGTCAGCAGCTGTGCAGTCAGAGGTAAAACTTGAACCACCTAACACACCCAGCCAGCACTTGGGGAAGGGCAGTCCCTGCACTCTCAGATATGATTCAATGAATCTTGCAAGGGGCTTTGACAGAAACGTAATTTGCCAAACACAGCACATTTTTCACTGCCAATTAATTAAACAGCCTTACTCAGAAGAAGTGTCCAGTAAATTAAAGAGCTGCAAGAGTAGAACTTTACATTATCTAATTGTACCACAAACTCAGCTGCTGAAACAGATATGCCTGGTTATCTAAAAGGCTATGTGAAAAGCAGCTTCAAAGGTTTCCCACTGCTATTCCTCAAGTTTGACTTATATTTCTTTCCCATTGCAGCTCTTCATTCTCATGGGACTTCCACAATTACCCAACAGCAGTGAGCTCCCAGCTCCAGCTATCACTGCCACTAGTGTGCTCTGCAGTGTGTGCCAAAAGTTGCCAGAATTAGTCTTTAAAAGATTGTTCCTCTCTTAAAATTCAAACACTCCTTTCTGCATTCCTGCTTGCCGTTTGTAACTCCACAAGCATGGTTTCAAAGCCTGGCTGCAAGTGGCCATGGAAGATGAGCCGAAGCAGTGCTCCAGGGTGGAGAGAAGAGCTTTATCCAGAGCAGAGGAGCTGACTCTCCAGCCAAAGGGCTGTAAAAGGAATGCATCACTTGAACCCTGCCCACCTCAATCATCTCCCATGGTTTTGGCACACAGGCCAGTGCTCTGGGGTTTTAAACACACATAAAGTAAGTTTCTGGTCTCTTCCCAACCATGGAGCTTCACAAGGTTCTCCTGTAAACAAGCACTGCTTTAGGGAACAGAAAAGAATGGTATTTCCCTTTATAAAACAGCATTAAGAATGTATTTGCCAACATGACCCATGACAAATTCAGAAAGGGTTGTAACACTGCATGTTACCTGGTTTTGTGGGAAAGAGACAGGAGGAGGTCTCCTTAACCACTTGACACCTTCTGATGGCTTCTAAGAGTCCTGTATTTTGTTATTACCCAGCCTTATCCTGTCTCACTCAGGCAACAGAATAACATGAAATTTGACTCTCCAAGACTTAAAACTAAATTTGGAAAACTATGGCTTTCTGAAAATATTTTTATTTTAAAAAATCTTAATCATTTGAGTTCTTGTACTCAACTCATTTTGGAATAAAATAACTGTACAATTTTTATCATCTTATAGGCCATCTAATCCCTTGTTCTGAAACTACTTAAATAGGCCATGAGGATTTTTCCTCTAAGAAACAAAGAAAGTTGAGCTCAAAGCCCTTCTCTGAGGAGTGAGAAAGGCTAACAGGCTGAGGCAGAGCTCTGTGCTTCCTGAGGATTTCTCCTTGCTGGAAGTCCTCTGAATCAACCAGTATTTGCCATAATAAAAATCAACATTTCACTGCTGCTCAGAAAGCTCCACACTACTGTTGCACTTCTTAAAAGAAGCAAACAACCTGCAGACGTGGTTTTAAATGTAGTAACCTGCAGGTTTCTCCTTCCTAAACTGGCAACTTCTCATACCTCTTCAAGAAGACTATCATTAATAACATCCCTTGACATTTTGCATTTGGAATAATGCAATAGGAAGGCAACTATATAGTTCATTCAGATCAGGAGAATTTTCCATCTCTTCCATTGTGCAGTGTTATTTCCATTATCTACCAGGTACTATGAAAATTCAAACATCCATGATTGTGGAGAATTCCCACGCTGTGATAATGAAATCCATGGTCCAGCAGCTAAATTTTGTGTTCAGCCTTTGATGTAGTGACTTTACCTTTGTACCATCCAAAGTGTACAATAATATGGTTATTCTAAGACCCAGACTGGGTTCATAGTGAGTAATAGATTTTTAGGTCACCCATGTTTAAAATTCATATAGTAAAATTCATAGAGTAAAATTCATAGAGTAAAATTCATGTCATTTCCAGCCACAAAAAGTGTACACTTCATACTTTCTTTTCCCTTCTTCTTCTGGAAGTAATTTGATTTAATGTGCTTTAAATGAAGGAGTCAAAGTAATTTGTAATCTATTCCTAGGCAATTTTGCTTAAAGCCCAGTGATAAAAGCTGTGTCATTTGTTAAAAAGGTTTTACTAATGGGAGTAACAACGGTTGTCACCAGTGTCTCTGGATTATCTCCTCTTCTTGAGTTGATTTCTGGTGTCTTGTTTTCTGGAGTAGTTGAAATTAGGTAAGTAAACATATTCTGCACACTGGTAAAAGTTAGGCAGCTGCTATTTGTATAATCACCCTGTTTTTGTGGCAGCTGACCCTTGATCTAGGTCCCACCCATGCTGCATTTTTTAATGTGAGAACACTTCACATGCACAGTAAAAACTGCAGAGCATTGCACTGCTTGCTATTTATTTCTGAACCAGCTCTGCAGTTCTTTTATTGCAGCAGGAAGTTTATTGCCACTGAGCCTCAGTGAAAAACCACAAAAGTGAGCTTCAGGAGGGCAAAAATTGGCAAGCCATGCCTTTTAGCCCCAAGGACAATAACTTTTGCACAGACAGCCCTGAAGCAGAGAAACTGCCCCTGGTTTTAGACTTTAATGAGTCTGAGTGTGAGCAAACATGTAGGAGACACTTTGTTTGGAGAGCTCTGCAGAGCAGGGACCTCCTGCAGCCCCAGAGGGGAAAAGCACTGAAGAGCTGCTTTGGGGAAAAAGCTGTCTATTCCAACCCAAACCCCATTTCCAGGCGAGGGTGCTCCGTGGTGAAGACCTTATCTGCTGGATTTTATGGGTGTCTGGATAGTGAAAGCATTACTTGCAGTGCAGTTAGTCCTAATGCAAGTTGCAGGGTGTTCATTACCGAAATCATCATTTTTGCTGTTTTTAACCTTGAGTCACTAAATACACACAAAAGTCTGTGCCAGCTCTGTGGCTCCAACAGTCCTTCCTGCATGGAGGTGAATTCAGTTCACAGAGCATGCTCCTGAAGGTTCAGGTAGTCTTCTCTCCAGAACCCTCAACAAATCTTGAGAACCCATATCCCACTAGCTCACTTTATTTCTGTTCTAAACCTCAGGGCAGTTCTGGCTTTTTCTGTCTATTTTCTCTATTATTTTCTCTATTTTCTCTATTCCAAACTACCTGTATTACTTACTGTCTCTGCATAAGCTCTGGAACACCCAGATCAAGAATAATCATCTTTTCTGGTGCAGTCAGATTTCCCCAAGACGAATAACAAAGTTTTCTTGGGTACAGCTGCAGGAATAATGTGTTCTGGTTGCTTTTCAAGGGCCTCTCCACTCCTCTGTGAAGTAGGACTGGTCAGGAAGCTGAGACCAAATAATGATCTCAAACCTGCTGGTGTCACAGTGGATTACTAAATTAAAGTGTATCAAACGACCAGACACCCACAAGCAGCTTGAAGCACCAAAACTACCACTTGTTGAGCACAGTTTCCAGACAATATTTATTCATGCAGTCCTCAAACACAAAATGAGACTATTTCCTCACTATTTTTCTACTTTAATTGCCTAATTTGTTGGTGTTGAGTTCCTGGAGCTCTGCACTTCAATGTACAACAAAGTATATTATCAAAATTCAGTAAAGTACTTGCAAGTGAAATGACTGTTCCAAACTGGCATTTTAACCAACTGATTTTACATCACTGTTCATAGAGCCAATTAGATTCACCTAGAAGAGGAAAAGATAATCATTGCAACAACTACCTCATCGCTGCAATTATAGTGTTTTTAATACATCTTGTTTATCAAGATGATTAAAAAAGTGATAATGGCTTTTTCCAGTGGGATATATTTATAGATGTGTGACTGGGAAGAACAAGATTTAGTTTTTTTAAAAATGGAAAGAAGTGCTTTTTAATAAAATAGGCGATTTTCTACTTCTTTAGAAACGAGCACTGAATTGGCAAGATTGAAGGGTTCTGGATAAATAAACAATATTCCTGATGTCTTTAGCAATTAAGCACTGCAATTACTACAGAAAGTGTACCACCCACTTTTAGTTCACCTCTCAGATAAGTGTTTCATAAGAAATTAGAGCTCTTGTTGCTTTCCTTTAAGTGGTCTTTCAAGCACTAATGGCTGTGCAATCTATTGAAAAAATAGAGAGGGGAGGGCTTGCACAGGTTTTCTTGTGGTTTTTTTTAAATCTTGATTTGCCTAATCTGAATTGCTTGGATGCCAAGCTTTGTTGGGCTTTATTTTGTTCGTTTTTTAATGGAGTTTCTGCCATTAAAAAGTTCCAATTGCACTGATATTTCAATACACTAGGTGGCATAATGATATTCATATTAGAGCAGATTAAATGCTTCACCAGCACCCAGAGACTCAGCTGACAAAAAGAACCACCCTCTCTGCCAGATAAGGACTTCTGTGATAACTTTTCTAATTATAGGATTGCTAATACTTGTAAGTATTAGTTTCAATACTTGTAAGTATTAGTCTTTTTAGTTCATGGGAAGAGTACTTCAGATTTTGAGGGGAAAAAAATCATATTTAAAGAAGAAGATTTAAGGATTGAAAGCCCTTGAAGGTAGGGATTTCAGTTAAAAATCCTTTAAACCCTGTTCCAGTCCTGCCTGTGATCAAGTTTACCCTGAGCAGTTTTACTCGTGGCCAACAATAAAGCAGATCAAAGCAATGGGAGCTGGAGAGCATTCAGTTTTTGTGGGACTCCTGTTCCATCAGCTTTGCTATGGGTCACACTCAAACACAGGGTGACACTGCCAGGAACTGGACCCGGTGACTTGAATCAATCTTTTTCATTTCTGACTCTATTAACTCCACAGTTATTGTGGACATAATGAAAGATCCTTTCAGACTGATTCTGCTGTCAGTCTGAACCAGCATCATGTCCAAAAGAATTTAAGTCATCTTCATTTACTGTAAACTCAGAGACTTGCTCTTTGCTGCAGGTGTTCTGTCACGGTTTGCTTGGATTCAGGGCAGTAAATTACAAGCCATGTCAATGTAAAGAGGCAGTGAAATCATTCATCATTAGCCTGAAGAGGCCATTATTCAGCTGGGGAAGATGACTATTTCATGAAATACAAAGGATGAGATCATGATTTAGTGACCAGAAGTGTTCATTTTCCAAAACACGGCAGTATGTAGTGAATGTGAGATAGGAAAGGAGCCTAAGAAGTTGATATAATTTTATCTGGATAATGTTTTGATATTGGCCATCACAGTTAAAATTGGCTTTAATGAAAGCTGCTGCTGATTAGCAGACACAATTTTTGATTGACTAATGATTATATCTGTCCCACTCCTTTCTGTGCAACTACAGCTCTCACAAGCTGCAGCACTGCCACAAGCAGGAGCTGTGCCAGAGCACCAGGAAAGGATTTAAAATGGTGTGAATCCTTCTGTCTTTTAAGGATGGTTTGAAATAGTGGGGTTTTCTAAACAAACCCATTAGAGAGTGCAGAAATTATAATTTCTCTTGTTTGTTCTCCTTTTTTGACATAGTTACTAACTTGCTTACCTGTTTTATGAAATTATCCCCACTCAGAAAACTTCTTTGTGCAAAGATAACAGGACAATGCTGTTGCTGTGACTGATTTTGTGAAGACTGGAGATGTTCAGCACAGAAAATGTGAGCATAGTATGCACCACGGTATCAACCACCACCAAATTATCAATTCCTAGCAGAGATTAAAGACAGGACTTCTCTGTTTTATGACACAGCCAGTGAGGAGTACTGAAGTCCTACCTTTTCCAGCTGGTGCATCCCTTCCTCTACACAGCAGATTGATGCCAGTGCTCTCAGGGTCTGGGGATAAAGGCACCTGAAACCATCCTGCCGGCAGATCTTGACGAGAGCAACAACACCTCCTTCCTGCAGGGGAAACAGGAATCAGGGCAGTGGCACTGGAGCTTTCCCTGGATTGGGATGGGGGGCAGACTCCTGTAGCAGTTTACCCAAAATAGCTATGATAACACCACCAAAGAGGGTGCTCAGCTCACACAGAGAGCTCAAGTGGATCAATGCTTGTACACTCAGTGATGATAAAGTCACCCAGCCTCAGCAGGAGGTGTGCTTCAGTGATTGACTTCTAACAATTACCAGCTCCAGCTAAATTAAACATGACATTCCTGCAAAGATTACAAAGAGTCATCAATAGGTGGCAATTAGAGTGACATTTAAGTGGTCGTTCAGCCATATTCTATTAGTGTAAAATAGATTTTTGTTATCATATGTTTCCCATTCCTCTTCATTTCTGAGCTCCATGCAATATTTACTTCATGCTAAAATTATGAATGAGACGGTCATAGGGTTACAGAGCTACTGAAAATAAGGTGGAAATAGGTGTCAAATTAAAAACAGATGCAATCCATAGCTTCATCCTCTAATAAATAAAATTTGCATTCCTAGAAGTCGGTTTTTTTAAATACAACAATATTGACAAAGAATGGAGTACATACTAGAGTAGCTATCCTTAATTCATTTCCAACACAGCTTGTAAATATGTTTTAGTAAAGTTCACATTACAAATGGAGATATGTAAATAAATACCAACAATATATGCACTTCATGTTGTAGGTTTTTTTAATTATTTTTCATTTTTAAATATTGTCCTATAGACGTTTCATGTGTTTCCTGGTCCTATAGACTACAGATGGCTTATATGATGTAAGAGCAGACATATGATGAAGAGAAAAGCATTTAAATATTGATGACAGATGAAAGATCTGAAACTAAAGCATTCAGATTACAGCAGTAAATTTAAAATAGTTGAAATTATGGACCAAGTGTGAAATAGATCCTTTTTAAAAGCCTATATCAGTAGACTCTGTTTAAAAATATTTTTAGATTCACAGAAATAACCCATTTTTTTCCTCAACCATTTGTGTTATTTGAAAGCTCAACAGGTTATACTGACTGAAAATCTCTGGGCTACAATTCAGACTTCACTCATTTCAGAATTCTCTATTTTTGTACTGGTTCTGCTTGAATAGACTAGTGAATAATAGAGCAAGCAAAAGCCTATGTTCAGTCTAACAAAAAATTTATACCAACTCTTATAGAAACAGACAAAATTAACAGTTCAACATATTTTCCAGATAGAAGTTTCATATCATGACTTGGCACTAGTATATGGAATTTCAATAGCATCAGTGAAAACACTGATTCCTGAAGTTTGCTGAGAGTAAAACTTCTTTTTGGACTTGTAAGAGGTGTTCATGTATCTGTCCAAGTTCTTTTCTATCTAGTACTGCTGTATGTAGCCTAATACAGAAAGATATTTCTGAGCCTGTAAATTAAAAAAGAGGCAGTACACTAACAAAAAAAGTTTCAGTCATATTTTTCCTTCCACAAAAGGATATTTCACCCAAGCAGTAATTAAATTATCTATGAAAAATAGAGGGACAAAACTGTTGCACTGATTCCCAAGCCAAAGGTGACTGTTTTGTTAGGGTTTATTTTTTAATTTCATTGTCAATCTGAAATTTCCCACAGTTCAGTGGAGTCAGGGATGATCTGATCCTCTGCTTTGGCCATAACAAGAAGTTTGTGGACATCTCTAGTGAAGCTCAGGTGATGTTGGCACATTTGCCTCAAGCCTTCTCCATGCCAAATGGGTGCCCTGATTGTTCCTCTGATGGACAGAAGTGATCTATCACTGCATTTGTCAGGAGGGGATCTGTAACCTTCATTCTGTGCTTCATGTGCCAGTACTGAGCTGTAAAATATTGACCAGGAGTGATGAACTGAGGGATCTTCAAGTGAAATATTGGACAGGGAGAAAACACTCAACCTCATTCCATGGCTTGTCAAAACCAACCTCCTCACTGGGATCAGAGCATTCCTCAGAATTTATTCACCTTCTTCAAGATCCATCCCATGTTTCTTTTGCAGTGATGCCAAACCTTTCCACCTGACAGGAAAATCCATAAACTGCTCCAGTGGGTGAACATTCAGAGGAACAGAGAGGCACTTGCTGTACTGCTTGGTGACCTACTTCCCTCCCATCCTGGATTGACAGGAGTTCAGTTTTGTGGGATGCTGCTCAGAAGGGCTAGCTGGAGGTGGCAAAATCACCTGGAATACAATCACCAAAACTATGGGAATGGAGTGAATAAAGAGGGGAAGAAAAACACCTCTAACTGGAATAGTTTGCAGTTTCCGCCTGAAGTGACTCAAAGTGCAGTAAATTCTCATCAAGGCTTTGACAACATTTATAATTATCTTGATAGATGGTCTCTAGAGAGATCATCATAAATACTGGCTAGAAAGGAACTGGCATATAAAGAGGTGCATCAGAAGCTCCTCAGAGCAAGTGAGCTGTACAGCCATAGGGAACTCAAACAGCCAAGTGTTCTCCAAAGGGAGTGTTATGCAGGTATGATTATCTGCATTTTGCCTTCTTTCTCTTATACAAACCTATTATTATTGAGTACTCAGCTCAATGCAGTTGGTATTGGACTCTATCATCACTAAAATGGATTTTTGCAAAAAAGCTATTTTCTTTATCGCTCTGTGACCTATTTATTATAACTCAGAAAGAGATTTTTACCAATTCCACTGGTTGTTACCAAACCAAATCTATTTACAACCCGTTTGCTCCAAGTAATGCTAATTTCTTTCTTATCTTGTCTTTGCTACTACTCATTTTTGTTGGAGACTTCAGGCTTTCTATCTCTGACAGCTAGCGAGAACTACTAGCTGGCTGCCAGGGTGAGTCAGCAACGTGATTCTTTCACAGCAGATTACAAACTTACATGGTAAAAAACAAAGTGTCAGAGAATGCCTGGAGGTGGAATAAAATTTCAGGTGATGCTTGAGCATGGAGGGGAGCATTTCATAGCCTTTTTTAATTTCTGAAAAATATTAGCAAGGGATGGGGAAGAAGGAGAGAGAAGACTGCAACCCTTACCAAAATGCAAAATAAGAGACAAGTTCCTATAATATAATAGCTTTGAAACACTGTTGTGATTCTTTTTTTGGAACCTAAGATATTGGTGTGCTTTAGATTTGCAATTTATAGCTTGGGACAGGGAAAAAAACCTAATAGCAGTGTTCCACAAGATCACACTTTGTCATGGAGAGTAAGACCTCAAGGTTACATGAACAAATTAGCTGAGTTTTGCTTTCACAGTAAATAAAGATTCAACCTCTCCAGCCAGGTTTTATCAAGGATGCTACAGCAGCTCTCAAGGGAGGTAGGGATTCAGTAAAAGGTTTTGAGATCTTTGCATGACTTCAATCCTTTTTCACTCTCAGAATCATTGAGAACCATTTCAAATATTTTTAGTGGGTTTTGCTTTGGTGTTTTTTTGAAGTCCCCCTGGATTTTTACTGTCATACTAACTATTCATGTCACAGCTAACTAAAGCCAGTGCCTTCCTCTTCCTCTCTGCTCCACAGATTGGGAAACCTGTCACAAATCAAACCTGAATTACAGCACAGCAGCATTTCATGTGTTACCTGGTCAAAAACTGGCAATGCCAAAAACTCTGCTAAAAATAAAGAAAATCACACTTTATTCCTATTGGGAGCTTCTGGAAAGGTGCAAGTTAACCTCCAAAGCAAGCAAAGCTCAGCATTGTTAAGTTTCCTTGCCTAACCAGAGCTCTTTACCCATCTGATCAATCTGAAATTCTGCTCTGTTACAACTCCTCTGCCCCTGGTCACTGGTGCAGGTAGCTGAGGCAATGCAGAGGGTGCAGGGTGATGGTGAGTCTGGGCAAATGCATTTCCCAGTGCACAGGGCAGACAGGCACGGGGCAGGGGATGCAATCACTGCTGGAATTTGGCAGCCAAACACCACTGAGGGTGCTTTGCATCAGGGGATGCATTTCCTCTGTTGTGAACCTGTGGCACGCCCAGGTTTTAGCAATGTATTAGTTTAGTGATTTATGAAAGGTCAGACTTCACTTCTGATAAATTTAACTGTTATGGGAGTACTAAAATTATAAAAAGCCCAAGACCAATTTTATTTAGTTTGTTGGTTCTGCACTTCTCAATACTCAACGTTTTAACATTGTTTTTGGGTACCACTGAGTGGAGCTCAAATACCAATTTAGAAAAACACAAAACCTCTTGGGCTGTTGCCAGAACCCACTGCAGGTTTCTGAGTCTACCTCATTCTCAGCCTCCAGAGCAGAGGAATACCTTTTGTGGTGTAAATATCTACCTAAAGGCACATCAGAGGTAAAAGTAATTAAGTGTTGCTGTCTGACCCTTTCTCTGAGCAGGACAAGGAACTGGCACAACTCTCCACAAGCAGAAGCTGGGGGAGGGAAGGTTTTCCTCTTCCTGCATGCCCTGTGGTTGTGATTATCCTGTCCTCAACAGGACACCATGTCCCACCTTTCTCACTTCTTCAAGATCCAAATGTCCTCAAAGGTGCAAACTCTGCAGGGGTTTCCAGTGTCACAGGTCTTGGCAGAATGACTCATTTGTATCAAGAGTTAGCACCAGCTCCTCAGTAAATGGGAACACGCACTGACAGAAGTAACTGCAGTGATGCTCTTTTACAAAGGATAATAAACAGTGCAAAGTATTTCTAAATTTGCATCTTTAATAACATCTCTAACCCCCTCTACCCACACAGCTGAAGAGGTCTTGCTGTTTCTCTGCACAGTCAGCCACAGCCATGGCCAACTGTAAAGTTTCTTTCCACTTTCATGGCTGATACTTGAAAAATACTATCAGGAGAGACACTGAGAGGGTTTCCAAATTGGTGAAGGAAGTGGCAATACCTCAGCCGGCACAAGGACCACTGCAACTGAAACAAGGGTCAGAAGCCTGTTGGAGCTTGCCATCCTACTGAATTGAGGTACTGAGCTTTATTAAATTAAAGCTAGGGAGATGTGGCACTCTTTAAAAAACCCTCAACACAATAGTTGTGGCAGTAAACTCTGTAGAGTAAGACTTGCAAGAACAGCACAAGAAGAAGAAAAAGTAGTTCCTCAGACTAAATTTTGTTGCTCTTTAGTGAAATTCCTTTCTTGTCTGGCTAGTCTGCTTTGGATTACTCTCTCCACTGCTCACCTGGGCGATGATCCGGCAGAGATGAGCTCCTTCCTGGGCAAGGCTGAGCAAACCGCGGATCGCCGACTCCACCATGTACAGACTGCCCGAGAGCTCTAGCTGCCTCAGCAGGCTCTGGGGACAAGAAAAAACTTGGAGGAGTCAGACTGATAACACTGCAGCACACTGACCATTGCCTTTGAGTAGATAGTGACCAGAGACAGGGATAGTTCAAAATTAATAGTAACATATTAAGGCAATGGGTACATGAGTGAGAATGTTCAGTATAGAAGTCTTTGGCTATTTAGTAAATTGTTACTGCTTTTGTTCTGGGATTTCCTCTTTTTCTGCAGGGAAAACACAAAATTTCAGCAGAACATCACTTCTAAAACTTGGGCAAATTAATTCAGCATAATTACATTTGAGGTTTTAATATTTAAGGAAGACTAGAGAGAGAGGAAGGAAGGAAGGAAGGAAGGAAGGAAGGAAGGAAGGAAGGAAGGAAGGAAGGAAGTCAAGATAGGTTGGCTAGACTTGCAAGTTGCTACTATCTCAATATGATCCAATGGAAAAATAATAATGCATTTGCAGCCTCAGACTAATTACTCAGTGCATTTAACAGAATCAGAATCACAGAATGGGTAAGGCTGAAAGGGGCAACCAGGAGTCATCATTTGGATCCTTAATGGATGTCTCCCTCAAGATTCAACAAGTTTGGAAGACCTTTTTGGTCTGTTTTAAACTTAACTTTACAGTTTATTTTACTGTAAACTAACCTGTGCCTCATGTGTTAAAACCAGCTCTATCAATTGGCCAAAATACTGGGCAACAGTGGTGAGTGTTTCATTAACACAAGATTTCATGGACTTCAGTGTCTCTTCATCTTCAGTCTGCAAGCACCTGGAAAGAAAGAAAAAGGAAAGGGATGAAGGAAAAAAATGATGCAGCAGACCTGATTGTCAGAGGTGAGGTCTCCATTAATAACAATATCAATAAACAATAATTAATATCAATTTTTTTTTTTCAAAAAGACAAGAAGGGGTAGAGCTGATTTAGGGCAGACTCTTTGAGGCTGGAGCTCTTATTAAATCACTGTGTCTCATAGCAGAATGTAAACCTAAAGTCTGAGCTGTGTGGGTTTGACAAAAAGCAATAGTGCTCAGAAAAATGTTATTTCCTGATAATTAGATGGTGTATTTTTCTCTGATGATCCTCCCAGAACAGAATGACTTTCACAGTGTTTAAAATAAATCAAGAAACAGTGATTGAACTGTGCTGGAGGAAATAGGTAACTTATGTTAGAAAGTAGAGCTATCATGAGAAGAATTACAGAAATTTTTGTTTTCCAGTCTCAGCATTCCAGAGTGCAGGGAGATGAGTAAACCTACCACTCCCATTTAAAGGAAGGTACCATTATTTTGGTTTGTTTATAACACATGGATATTTTCATACAGGAACATGCAGTATGACAGTCTCCCAACCCAAGTTTTCACACCAGCTGGAACTTTGACTCCACAGAACCAGAAGGGAACATTGCCACTGATATCATCTCAGCCAGACTTTCTCCCCTGGTGTCTAAAATTCCTGAAGAACCCACTTGCATGCAGCTTTGCATCCCTGCCAGGCTCTCTGTGCAGCAGCAGATCCCATCTGTCATCAGGGTGCAGTTTAGGTAAAAGCAAATCACTTCACCCACCAGAGAGGAACATTAAGAACATTGCAGAGCTACAGGGACAGAGTTCAAGCTACTGAGGGTGTTGGTGGATTTGTGTTTCTCAGTAGAAATTCTACAACATAATCAAACAGCAAAATTATTATTTCAACTGCAAAATTGAAGTTACCTTTCTGTGAATGCTGTGAATTCTGAACACTTGTCTATTAGAAGTTTTTCAAGCTGCAGAGATAAAGACAAAGTGTTTTTAAAGCAAATTCCATACACACAATTGCCTCACAAAAATAATTAATGCTGGTTTGCTAATTGAAAACCATCCCAAAACATAATATTTCATATGAACACCCTTCATCCACTTTTCTGAATAAAACAGGTAGAGATATACCCAAAGTTAATAAAAAAGTAGCATTTTCTACATTACAAATGCAAAAGGACCCACCAATGGGGTGTCAAATACTTTAGTCCTGTAGTCCTCAAAAGCAAAACATTTTTTCAATGCAATTTGACAACAACATTACCATTCAGAATCAAGCCTATGATAAAACAGGATCCAAAATAAGTCAAGAATGCTTCCATTGCTGAAAAGGGATTGGAAAGGCTTAAACGAGGGACCAGTGTCAGTTTGTAAGGATTTCCTACAGATGGTTTAAGTTTGAATTAATATATAATAAAATAAAAATTCAAAAAGGGAGAGAAACATGCCATCAGGCAAGGCATCTTCCCACCTGGTGCCTGTGCTGTGAGGAGCTCCTGGAGCAGGAGGTGTACTCGTGGACCATGGAGCGCACGTGGCAGTTCACCCTCACCGTCAGGCTGTGCACCCTCTGCCACCTGCCCTTCTCCAGCTTCTGGGCAATCCTGCTCAGCTCCGTGCTGATGATCCAGGCTCTCTTCAGCAGCAGCTGCAGGTTGTCACAGGTGCTGTGCTGAGGGGAAAGGATGAGCTCGTTCTGCTCATCCTTCTCGATGCTGATGGGTTTGGACTGCAGGATGCACATGCACTCACAGTCTGTCATCAGCTTCAGCTCCTCCATCCAGCGCTGAACTGAGTCCACCTGCAGCAGGTGCATGCTGCAAGGCACAGAGAGAGGGAAGGATGGGGCAAAGCCAAACAGCCTGGGGATAACCACCAGCAGCATCATACAGCTGCACCCACTGCTTGCAAGTGATTGACAAAAGGCAGATAATTGAACAAGTCATTTGCTTGTGGTAACAGCAAAATGGTTAGCACTTTATTCCAAAGAGATGCTCTGGATTTCTTATCACTTTTAGACTGCATACCCTGCAGTAAAATTATATCTGAAAATCAGTGGATATTTGAATATAAGTAAACAGATGTTTAGACTGATGTGTTTTTGGGAAAATATTTCTTGTACATTCAGAGTTTAATGTGGAGAAAGAGCAAAGCTGTGAATGTGTTTGTTGGTTGTTTTGGGACTGCCAGGTTTTTCTAGACACTAGAAACACTTGCTTAGCAGCAAGTTTCACCCTGCAGCATCTCTCCAAAGCCCTTCCAAACATACAGCCAGGCCAAGACAGTGAGCAATACTGCCAGCAATATCTCCTTGTTCCATGCCATAACCCCTCAAACCTCAGCTGGATTCTGCTTCCTGACCAGACCTTCACCTTCCCCCTTATTTCTCCCTGCTCTCTGTACAATCTGCACACTGACTTCACTGGCATTTTTCACCCTACAACAAATATGATGAGAACCAGAAAGGCTGAAAAGCTCCTTGACAAGTGTAACCTGACCTAAGGGCAATGAGGATGCATTTTGTGCCCTTGCACCCTCCAGCCACTAAAATGTGGTACCCAAGGCAGAAATTGCACTGGTTCTGAGCTCATCATTGGGAGCACAAATTTCTCAGAGCCTTGAGGTCAAGATGCCTGATTTTATTTTTATAAGGTGCCCAGATCCTAATAAAAATACCTTAATCCTCATCCAGCCATACTAAAGGTTTCCAAAGGATTGAAGATGAGAGGTAAAGTGGAAATTAGATTAAGTGAATAAAAGAAAAAATGGATTTAACTATTTTTTTCAAAATGTTATTGGTATCCTATAGCTAGTCTGAAGTCTAGTAGATTGTTGTCTACTCTCTGAATACCTGTGCAGGTTTTTATGAGACTATACCAGAAAAGACAAAAAGAAAATTCGTATTATAGTCCTCATTCTTTCAATTCAGATACTGATTTATTGCAGCACAGCAGTAGTGCTCTGTGCTGTTATCTAAAGCCCTACTGTCAGGAAAATATCTGCAATTACATTAGCTAAGCTAAGGAGGAGCAGGTGGAAGGCTTTTCCAATTCTTGTGCTTCATTTGTACAGTGAGCACCAGATGAACTCAAGAAATCTCCTGCCAGACCACTCCATAATATTCCATAAATAAACAAAATGTATTTACATACCCAGGAAAAGAAGGCTCACCTCGAGCATCATCTAATATAAATTGACAGCAAACAAGATACAGGAGATCAGTTTCATTGATCCAATCTCCCTTTTCACAAGATATGATGAAACTACTTTTAATTTCAAACTTTACAGGCTGCTGCTATTTAAGGCCTTTATTTCACTCAGCCCTGAATATTGTGTAATTGCATTGCATGATCGATTGAGACCCACTTTCTTCTTGATATGTGCAGTCTCCTTATTGCCTTTTTGGATCTGAGGCAAGGTTTCCTAATAAACAAAAACAACAACTTTGGAAGTTTGAGACCATGATTTATGGCGATGTGCATAGTTTGCATGCAGAACAGGATAAACTCGTTTGACACAGAGTAATGTATCTTTCATTTCCAAAGTGCACTGTGATAATTGATTATATCTCTGTTTAGGAAGTAGAAATAAACTTCTGCATTATAAATTCACGTGGACCAAAAACTTGGATAAAAAGTTAGTGAGGAAAAAAAAACCAACGAAAAAACCCTCATTTGTATTTCCTTTAGTCACAAAAGCCATTCTTCACTCTAAAGAGAGCAAAAAGATGATGAGTTTTAAAAAAAAAAAGCACAGATGTTAAAGAAACTCTCATTTGCTTCTGTTCCACTAATTGCCAGAAGTAGAACTGTAGAATGTAGGATCTTCTTTCACTGAAACTTAGTATTCCTTAACTGACAACAAGAGCAAAAAATAACACCATTCATCTTCCAGAGAACCACAGAAAACTCCCCCTGCTTACTAGGTCAGCTTTCTTGACAACTGGTCCTTTAAATTAGGCATACATCATTATCACTCAAATGAAATACAGAAATTATTCACCTTCATCCAAATTTCACTGTATTTAGAGAAAGTCTTCTTAAGCATTCCACAGATGAATTTGCAGACTCATTTTTTACATATTAAAATAAGGAAAGCAAAAAGTGGGATCGTCCCTAATTAGCTATTAAGAACCATATTCCAGACAGCATTTACTGAACTCAGAAAACAAGTTGGAAATTTCCATTTTGTCTCCCCATTACTGAAAAAAAAAAAAAATCTACACCTACAAAATAAAAAGAACCATAATGGTTCAGACAAAAAAAACCAAACAAACTCTGTTTAGCCCATTATCCTGGTCCCAACATGCCCATTAGGAGATGCATGAGGAAAGATTATAAGTGTGGCAAGAGCTGAGCAACCCCTCCTTCCCATCTTCTGGCAATTAGTGGTTTAGGAACTTCCCCAGCCAGCAGTTGTGTCAGAGCAGGATGTTTTCTCAATTCATGAAACAAAAGTAGCCATTAATCCCTTTCTGAGCTCAGTTATACCTTGGACTTTGCAACAGCTAGTAGCAGCATCTCTCATTGTTCCTTTTCTGTACGAAAAAGTGTTTCCTAATGTTTGTTTTAAACTTTCTGCCTGGAGATATCAACACACTTTACTTGCCATGTTCTAAGAGACACTGCAAATGAAATGACAGTTCTGTATTCACCCTCTTCATGCAATTCATTATTTTATTTGCTCTACCCCAACTTCTCCAAGTTGTTTTATTTCCATGTAGAGAATTCAGTCTGTCTAGTCTGTCCCCTCACAGATATTGTTCCAACCCTCTGATCATTCACTTTCCCCACCTTTTCAATAAGCTTTTCCAGTTTTCCTGTGTCCCAAGATGTGATGGCAAAGACAGGACACAGTATACAAGATCCAGGACAATGTATACATTTTAAACACATTTTCTGCACAGTCCCTAATTTTCAACAATTCTTGAATTTCTCTTTTACTGGAGTTATTCCCAGAGGGCTGTTTCAATTTTAACTTTCTAAAAAGATACTTATTTTGTTTTCAGAATCCTTTTCATGAGTGATAATACATAATGTAGAGTTCACTACTCTACACATGTGACAAAAGAAATTGTTCTTTATTTCCCTTTCCCTCCTCATATGCACTACTTTATGTTCCTCAACATAGAGTTTATTCTAACTTTTTAGTCTTGCCTTTTCTTGCTTTTATAACATCTTTTCAGGTCATTAAATACATTAAACAGGATTTGTTCCAGCATAAGGGACCTTACTGGTGTGAAATGCCACTGTTGTGTTTGATTGAGCAGCAGTACCTGGTTAACTGGCTGAGACCCTGACGTTGATGGAATCATAGAATGATTTAGGTTGGAGAAGACTTGTAACAGCATCAATTCCAACCATTCACCCAGCACTGCCAGGTCCATCATTAAACATGCCCCTGAATGCCACATCTGCACAGCTTTTAAATACCTTCAGGGATGGGGACTCAAACCCTCCCCAGGGACTCCATTCCAATGTTTGCCAACCCTTTCAGTGCTGAAATTTTCCATCATTTTCAATCTCAGCCTTCTCTGGGGCAATACCTGTGTGGTTGTTTCCCCTTGCAATATCCTGCTCCCTGCCCTGTCTGGCAGCCCAGGGGGCTGAGAAGCTGCAGAACTGCTGGCCTCACCATAGACTGAGGCAGGAAGGCACTGGGTACCTCAGCCTTTTCCCCATCCTCTGTCACTGTGTTTTCCCCCCACATCCCATAAAGGATGGATGTTCTCCTCGGCCCTCCTTTTGTTGCCAATGTATGCACAGAAACACTTTTCATTGTTTTTCAGAGCAGTAGCCAGATTAATTCTGGTTGAGCTTTAGCCTAATTTTTTCCCTGCACAACCCCATGGCATCCTTGTAGCTCTCACGAGCTGCTCTCCCTTCCTTCCCAAGGTGATAAAATTCCCTTTTTCCCCTGAATTCCAGCCAAGGCTCTCTGTTCAGCCAGGCCAGTCTTCTTCCCCACTGGCTCATCTTTTGGCACATGGGCTCAGCCTGCTCCTGTGCCTTTAGGATTTCTTTCTTGAAAGGAAGATGTAGAGATACGTAGATGGATAGTAGTTACCCACTAGTTAAAATTACTGAATTTAGTACGCCATGGCATATTGACAAAAAAGCAATTTATCTAGACTCTACATTATAAAAGCAGCATTTAATGTAAAAACAGTTGTAAAAATAATTCAGTGCAAAAAGAAAATTCAAGAGAAAGTCTCCAGCATTTCTTCAAAGTCATTCTATTTTAATTGAGGTCGTAAAGTATCTGACACAGTTTTCAAGAGCACTCAGCTAAACTTGAGTAACAAGCAGTTTGAATACTCTGAATTCTAGTGTGCTTGCCAAAATACATAGTCTTTTAAAAACTGTAATTTTGAAAAAATCCTCTGGTGTCCCTAGCTGAGGCCAGCTTAGAGAAACAGCCTGTTAAAGGAGTGTTACTTGAAGAGGTGTTCAGACCTTGTTTTATCTAGATGTTTCTGCACTACATAACACATTGCAGGTAAATTTCATCATGGACATCAAAAATATTCCCATTTTAAATTTCTGAGACATATGATATTCAAAGTTCTGTTAGCAGCATTTCCCTTTTTTCCCCTTTTCTAATTTTTTTGCTATTTTTTAATCATCTCTTAAGTAATTTTTTCACTAATAAATCAAGAGTTTCAGGATGGACAAGATGGATTGACATCAAAAGGATTGATCTCTCTCATCTTGGTGTTACATGAATACAAAAGTCAAGAGTTAATAACTAGATCATTTGTTTAAAATTTCCAGCCACAAGCTCTTTACCACCATTTCACTGGCAGCACATACACTTCTGTTTTAAATTGCAAATGTTACCACCAGAAAGAGTTATTCCTCCAATCTAGCACTGAGTTTCACTAAGTGCAAAAGTTTCATGTTTTATAACTTTGTGTCAAAGTCTGAGCTGATCAATTCATGTGAATAATTCCAGTGGTCATATTTATAAAGTGTAAAGACTTCTGCTCAGTCAAATTATGTTTTCTAAGCTTCTTAGCCTTTTTATCCATTTTCACCTAATATGACAGATTTATTACCAATCCTAATGATAGCATTTAGTAATGCTTCCAGGTAAGCCTATGGTGAAAGTCAATGCCAAGTCTTACAACTGTGTTCAAATTTATTATTCTAATTAGTGGTAGGTAATTAATTGGCAACAAACAACTTATTGAATGAATTTAGCCCCCTCTTTGAACATAAATAATCTCTAATTTTTTTCTAATTCATCTTTTCAAAATTATTCATGGGTATGCAATACAGCCAGGGCCAATTTCCACATCAATACCATGGCCAGCAGAACTCAACTCTCAGTGGAACGAGAGAGTGAAGAGCCATGGAGACAGTGCTCATTTGTCTTCAATTGCTCTACACCATATTAATCACATAAAAGATCCCTGCAGATACATGAGATTGTATTTGCACTGATTTTGGCAAAATGTTCTAGAGCCAGCTGGAGAGATAGCTGAAAACATACAGAGGAGCTTCAAGGTAGATAAGAATCAGATTCCTGGTTTTTAAGTGAATGCACTTGCTGTGTAAATCATTCCTCAGGTAATGGAATCCTACAAATATTTAAGTTTTGTAATCGATGAGGCAAGATAAAAGTTCAGCCAGACAGTTTGCAGGCTGTTCCTTTTTCCCCTCAATTTCACCTACTTCTTTTCCAGTGGAACACCAGCAATCCCACTTGCCTGTGACAACAGGTGACTTTAGTATGAATTATTTAATACTTCAGAACATATCAATAAAGGCTAGTTCCTAGGTTTTAAAAAAGCTAACAGGCTGTATTGAAATGGCACTTTGATTTGCCTCAGTGATTACTCAGTTGTTGCAGTTACCAAAGCCTAAGAGCTTCCCCAAATTAAGTCAGTAACAGATAATGCAAACCACAGCACTGCAATAGCTCTCAAAACAAAACAACTCAAGGAAAGGTGCACTGCATTCAGCCAGCTGTCCTGAAGGGTTTTGTGGAAGGCAGAACTCTGTTAACCAGCAGTGATTATTACCCTCAGACATTTACCATTTCCTTATACTTTAGGAGTAGCTTTAAACCACAAAAAAGTATGAGAGATGTGATCACTATTCTCAGGAAGCAGCAAGCCAATGGACAGAATACATAAATATTGGCAAAAAACCCAGAATTACTCAAAGATCACCAATGTAGAAAAGTCTATAAGGAAAGTATAAGCTCAGTAAGACTTTGTAATATATAAGGAATAATGTGTGAACTCACAGTTGTTTCATCAGGCCTCTTGAAAGGGCCAGATAAATAATTTAGTGTTAAATGCTGCACCAGTGTTCTCCTCAGATCTTTAGGTCTTTCTGAGAAATCCTCCCTGGTAAGCTGTCCCTCTAAAAATGTCTGGAAATATTATACCAGCCCAGAATTACTGACACACCACAGAACATAAGGGAGTCACTCTGTAAAATCACAAACTCAGCTTGTTGATTAGTTTATGAAAAGTCTAGGATATGTTCACCATACACTAATCCTCTGTACATGGGCATAGTTTAAGTAAGTCCAGCCCCATCCAGCCTCCATCAGCTGAGGTGATCCTGAGGCACAGTTCTAGCTGGTTTTGAGGAGTTTTACTTCCTGCCTAGCACATTACATTGCTAAAACAGTAGCTGTCTGACAAACACTCAAGACATAAAGTTTCCAGAAGTTAAAGACCACAGTAAAAAAATATATTTATTAAAGAAATATAATTTCCTGAGAGAAAGGAGGAAAATGCAAAAAAGATCCACAATCAGACAGTTAATGACAGTATAAGGCTGGTAATTGGCCTCTTTTCAGGCAAAGCTGAACAGAGAGTGTGCTAATAATGTCACAATGATTACCAACCAAAATATGTCTGTTGAATTTACATTTGTACAGTATCATTAATTTGTACTAACAGTGAATTGTATTTGCAGTGTTGTTATAAAATTGTAAACCAAGGAAAAGTTTTCAAAACCACCAAGCCTGTTGAACCCTATGATATTGGCATATTCAGACTTAACAATGAGCTTTGATCCAACCTAAGGAATCCACCAGACTTAGAAACAGGCAAGTTTATTCACTCTAAAATTTGGACATGAGGGATGGAGGAAAAAAATCTGCTGACCAAGCTCTGGGAAGGGTATTGCTCTTGTGTCCAGCATATTCCCTGATGATTTGTAACAAACTGCTCTCCAGTGCTCAGATAAAAGCAGTGCTGAAGATGAAAGATCCCACAGCTTGATCTCTTTGCAAACATCCTGGGTTTTGCTAAAATGTGCAATGGTGATAGTTTTCCTGAGAGATGAGATAGCAGAACTGAGGGATCTCAGCTCTGTGCACAAGGGCATCATCCATGATTTTGGCTTCATTTAGCCCAATGGGAGAGGAAAAGCACATGGAGCACTGCAGGACAGATCTGCTCAGAACTTCTTTGTGGCTAGCACAGGTCTTTCCCATGAGAACTATTCTCCTGTGTTTTATAAACAAAGATAAAGTTTGGATGTTATTAAAACAGTGTCTCGAGATTTGGACAGTTCAGGCCTGGCCAATCAGGCCTAGGGGGAGGTTTCTGACTGACCAATCTGGGTGACCTCTGAAAAATCTATATAAGTTGGAATCAAATAATAGAAGCTCTCTTTTTTATGCCACACTGAGAATCCGGGTCTGCTTTCTCTGCTAGCGGCTCAACAGCAACACTTCTTCACAGATCCTCCTAGGAGTTTGGAATCTGACATGGTGACTGAAGTAGGCTGATAGTCCTGAAGGGATATTGTCATCAGCACACGTTTAAATTGCAGATTGCTGGGTACACACGTAGCTCTCACTCTCACAAATAACAGGGCATGTTTCCTGCATTGTGAAGGAGAAAAGTCAACAAGGCCAGCAGCAGGAGAGATGTGCTCAAGAGAGCTCCTCCTGGCTCAGTGCTGCCTGCTGCTCAGGCTACACCTGTAATTGAAGGGTCAGTGCTCCTCAGGACCTTAGGAGAGCAACATGCTGCAAGAGAGAAGTCCTTGTGAACACCTGGCAGGGAGGGAGAACCAGAATTGAAAGTGAGGAGGAGAAAAAAACACACTGGACATAATTTGGGGCCACAGACAGGGAAAATGCTCAGACACAATCACAAGCAATGACTAATTTGGAGACTAACATGAGAGTCCATGAAAATAGCACCAGAGCCTCATTGAACATTATTTTTTCCTTCCTCCAAATCTGCCTTAATTTGTAGTTTAATAACAAACTGTACAGCTCGCTGTGCCTTATCCAAAGGAGTTATGACATGCATTATGAGCAGCAGCATTAGCCTTTCACCCTCTACTCTTCACTCATTTAAGGTCCTAACCCGACTGATTAAGTAAAGCCTGGATTACTTAATGAAGGGAGCAACAAGCACTTTGCAGGGAGCTGTGAGATCAGCTCCACTCAGGAGACTAGAGAAATTTGGAGACCCTCGTTCACACCTATTACACAGGAGCTCCAGCTAAAACTGTCCAAAAAAGGGTGAGAAAAAGACAGCCTGATGATGGCTTTTCTAAGATTCCCACCAGAACATTAACCCTTCAGCAGAAAAATTAAAGGAAAACTAGCCACACAATGTCACAAATACTGGAATGAGTTGGCAAAAATACCTTAGGTGGTCTCATTCAAATAAGAAAGCATTTTCCAATCAAACAAATTCAATATTTGTGCACACATTTATGTGCTTCTGTAGAAGCCAGAAGGCTGAAAATGAAATCTTATGCCATCAAATCTACTCTTTTGATCATAGAAGCAACCAGATCAGATAATTTGTTCATAAATGACTTAAAAATTACTCCAAAAATAATTTAGAGGGCTCAAATGTGTTCTAGTGAATGGCTATCCTAGAATCACAGTGGAAGTTTGGTTGGAAGTTTCTTATTTTTAATCTAAACTTCTTAAAAGCCAGTTCATTCCATTTGGTTTAATCTTTCCTTTTAAATAAGATTTTATCCTTGAATGCATTTCTAGAAAGCAAACACATGTTTTCAGCTTCTGTTTTGCAAGACTTAACAAGCAAAATTCTTCAGATTCCTTTTATGAAACTGTCACTTTCCAGTCCCCCTGCTTTGAATGGCCTGATAGATTTGTAATTCCTGTAATTTTTTTAATAAAATACTTGATCTCATGTTTGATAAAAAACAAAGTTAATTAATTTTCAGTGATATTAGTACACTCTTATCTCCAGCAGAATTCCCCTTTCATACAGTCTAGGACTGAGCTTTCTGCTTTCACCACCACATTTACTGCCAAAGGCAGTCACACTCATCTCAATCAACCAGCACACACAGCTCCTCCTGTTTTTTCCACCTAGAATAAACTACAGGTTGTTGCAGACTTTCCAGCTCCCAACTCCCAAATGCAAAACCTTGATATTTCAATTACTCACCCCTTTTCTTCAATGCCTAAAGTCCACATCTAATTCTCTATTTTGAAAAATACCCTTTGTCATTACTCTTTGTCTAATCAATATTTTTCTGTATTTAATAGTAAATAACATGTGTGTGATATCTGAATTTCCTCTGTTCAGAAGGCAAATGATAAGGTAATTGTGTTTGCCCTGGAGAATGACAGCAGATTATTCATTACTATGCATCTTTGGCAGGTTCATGTTTTGGCATCCCATCTCCTGCTTTATTCCAAACCTTTTACTACTCTTTACTAGAAGGTCTTCTTCTTCCTTTCCAATTAAATCTTATTCCACCCTTTCTCACTTCTTAGATATAAATATTATATTTTGCTATCTTATGATTGGAGTGACTACAAAGTTTTTCTAGCAAGTTCAGCAGCCTAAATAGAGGAATTTTCCTGCCTTTTGTATATGAGGTTGTGGTTTGCTCCTGTCTCAGACACATTTCGTTCTCTTCCCATTCCCTTGACTGAGTCAAAACTAGATGGGTAAAATTCCTGGCTGCATTTCTTTTTCATTTCTGCAGGTGTTGAACCTAAGAAAGCCAGTCTGATACCAACTGAAGGTTCAAATGCAAATAAAGCAGGTTCAAGAACTACAACCAACATGAGAAGCCAAACTCACACCACCTCTGCACTTCAAGCCACCTCTGAAAACAAGGGCTCAGGCCATACTCTCCATTTTTCCATCATGCTTTGCTCATGATGACAATGTGCTTTATCACAAAACACTTGAGGCAAAAGTATTTTCACAAAATAGTCCAGCATTTTTTAACTGAAAATGGGAATTCTGAGCCACCTTGCTGTAAAGCATATTTCAGTGGAACAATTGCTTCTGGGTGATAATTGTGGATACCTGTGGATTGTGATATAAGCAGGAAATGTGAAAAACCAGTTTAAAATGGGATAAAGAAATGAAGTTACAACACTCCTTAAAACTGAAAGTAGATTCCACCTCTGTCTTTAGTTAACTTTGGATGAGGCTTGGGTGCATGGCACTCCTGATTCTTTGGGTGATGCCTATACTATATTTCCCCAAGGGAAAGAATCAAGGATAAAGAACTTTAAGAAGAACATAATCCCACATTGGAATTGAGAAGAGAGAAGCAATTGACTGAAAATAGCAATACAATTAATGGAGAATGTTCTGGGCAACCTGATGGCTCAGAACCATCTCAAAGTAAAAAATTGGCACCCAGATCTGTGCTCTCCTAGGATTCCAGAATTCCATTACTCTAGGATTCCATTGCCCTAGGACCCAATGACTCCAGGACTGTCTCCAGGGCAACAACGGAAGGTTGGTGCAAGAGGAAGGTGGTGCAGTTCAGCCACACCCACTGCTGAGAGGCACCTGCTGGTAACTGACCTTCCACCATCCCCTCGCGGTCAGGCAAGGACTCTCCAGCATCTTTAGGCATTGAGGAGTAGAGGGAGAGCCTGACAAACTGACAAACTCTCTGTTTTGAGATTTAAAACTCGTAAATAAGAGACAGTGTGTGAGTTCTGCGGCAGCAGTTCCTTGAGAGCACTTCATTGCTCCTTCTCTGCAGCAGAAGGATCTGCTGTACCCAACCTGCCCTGAGCTACCCTGAGGCCAGGCAGGGCAGGTGGGGAATGTCTTCCTCATCTGCCTGCAACCAGCTTGTCAGGCCCCTCCTTTCCTCTTTAGACTTGGGGGACTTTGTTTCCTCTTTCAGCTAAAATTCTGGACTTCTCTCTTCTCAAACATGGCCATCTCTGTTTTTCATCTCTGAGTTTCACATCTTCCTTACCTTCCCCTGCTGGAGGCTCTTTGGGCAGCTGAGTTTGGCACTCACAGTGAAGGCATGCCCTGAGGAGCACCTCTGACCTCCAGCTTTTTTTCAGGGCTAGAAAGGATGGGAAAGCTTTTATTCCAGTGTAAAGCTTCTTTTTCTGCTTGAGGATCCGAATCTTGTGTCATTCCACCTTTCTTTCTCTTTCAAGGAAGGATCTGCCATGTCTGTAGGAATCTTCTGGGTGCTCCTTGTGCTGATGGCAGCTGTTGACATCAACCAGCTGCTCTTCTCCTCTAAAGAGAGTCGAATTGTTTCCAAGAACAGGGAAGAAATCCTGCAGAGGATGAAGGACCAGGAGGTGAGCCTTCGGCTGCTTCACTCGCGCGTGAAGAAGGAAATTGCCGACCTGGAATCCAAGCAGGACGCTCGGACAGGGCCGCCACTGAAACTGAAGATCCAGCAGTACCTCTACAAGGTCCTTCTCTTGACTGTCATCACGCTGTTCAAGCTCTGGAGATAGCATTTGCAGGCAGTGACTTGTCAGCACAGTGGAGAAGAGACTGACGTGGTGTTCCTGGGGAAAGCATGAAAGGAGTGGTCTTCCCTGGCAAGACTCTTTGTGCTTTGCAGGGACATTCACTTCCACAGGGACAGAACTGTAGCAAATCTTTGTTTAGTTGTAAGGTTCCATTACCTTTGAAATTCCTTTGTTCCACAAATAAAAAAATTGTGTTTTCATGTATCAAGAATTTCCAGGGTTTGGCATTGATTGTTATACATCCTAGACTTCTGTTAGTGAAATGAGACTGATTAAAGCAAAGGAATAAACTCATCAGGATTGTTTGCTTGCAACCAAACAACTTCATTTCATCTTTTGCCTCTGGCATTTCCCTTGCATTTTGCATTACTGTCACAGGCCAAACTGCAGACACCACAGGAATAGAGACCATGTTTGCAAAACAGTCCTCTGGATGTGCAGCACTTCTTTACTATGCTAAATGGACAGAAACTTAGGGGAAGATGGTTCAGAAAGAGGATATAGATATTTTGACTGGAAAGCAGTGAAAAAACAGTTTAGCACTGTTTGCTCCAGGAAGAAGGCAGAGTTGTTTGTTTGGAATGAAATCTTACACTGTCACCCAATTCTGGCAAGAAAGGTAAAGAGTAGATAATAAAAAAGCTTAAATATGTCTAATGCTGATGACTGGACTTAAACAATGACAACAAACCACTCCTAAACTGAGCATTAAATCTCAAAACTATAACATTTTAGGAAGGAGTTGTAGGAAATACTTTCTTCACTGGTGTCAATAGATTTTCCTACCCTATGCAGTTAAGAAAGGATTTCACTCCGTGAATGCATTAGTGGACATTTGACTGCACAGTGAGCACTTTGACCTTCCAGAGTTTGGAGGGTACTCTGCAGGATGCAAGGAACCACTGCCCAGGCATGGTGCAGGTTGCACATCTGTTTAAACAAATGAGAACTCAATAGGATTATTTCCAAGTTTGATTTCTTTCCATTCCATCAGCAACGCTCTTCACAGAATTCATTTTCCAAGAACAAATACAACACATGAGATGGGGATTGTGCACAAGCAATGAATTCTGTGCCAAGATGTCCAGAATGGTGCAAGAACCACCACCCAGCAGGCTGAGGCACCAGACAGATCCCATCTTCCCAGGGGTCATGACTGACCACACTGCTTCAGTAAACTAATGAGCCCTTCCCACAATGTTTTCTGAGTAACTCAGGATTAAGGTTGGATGCTTTGTGCTTAATTTCATATCAGAAAGAGAAATGCAATATTTTTCTCTTTTTGCCCATCTCATCTATACAGCTGTGATGGGAAGCTGTACACAGCCAGACTTTCATTTTCTGAATCTCTTAAAACTTGTGTGGCTCTCCAGCCACAATGATGTTACTCAGAGCAGAGGACCAATCTAGAGGATACATTCAAGCAGAAATTTCAAAAACTGGGCTCCACTTTTTGCTTTCCTGCTAATATTCTGAGAAGTTTTATTACTTCCCACCATCATTCTGTCCTGCTAAACTCTCTTCTTTCCTCAGCTTAGCCTATGAAGTGACACTTCCTTGGTTTTGCACTCAGCTTTGCCCACAGTGTTATCTTGATTGCAGCTTCCAGATGCTACTGGAACACAATAGTGGAGAAAGGCAAAAATCTAAGTTTTTCCAAGCAATCCTGAGAAGAGCTGTGAGGGCCAAATAGGAAAAGGAAAAGAATGGTTATTTTTACAACCACAGAGTTGCTTTTGAATGCTGGACAACAGCAGAAGTGTGAAGAATTCTTGGACAAGAACACTCTCATTAAAATATAAAACCCAAAGCAATTGGATTCCAAGAGCTGAAACAGACAGGAGTTCAGTAAGGTTCCTCCCAGGACTGAATGAGGTGGAGAAACAAACACAGCCTGGTTTCCTGGTGAAAGTAAAGGTGAGTGGGTTAGGAATCCTGCAGATTGCTCGTTCCTTGGAAATAATTCATTAGTGAGGACTTTTCACCTTACTGCTGCTCACAGCCATTCATACTATCAGGTGTAAAAGAGGAGCAAGGAGAGAGCAAGTGTGGCTGATGAGAGTCCCACTGCACAGGTGTCAATCTCCACCTCCACAGGGGAGCAAGTGAAAAGAATTCCAAACCCCTGAGGACAGAACCAAGTGGCTTTTACACAGACCTAGGGATTACAAATGATGACAAAAAGACAGAATAAGGTTTGCTTCTTTTTCCCCTTCTTAGTGAGTGGAATGAAACAGCATATCTATTTATTGCTCTTCATTTAGCAAGAGCAGGGTTTGGGTCACTGTCAGTGAATCTCTGGCACAAATGATTATCCATGATTCATAAAGGCTCCACATTCTGCAGTGCATTAAAAAAAGAACAGCGATGTTTTCAAAAAAAAAAAAATCATTCTGGTATCATTACACAAAAAAGAAGCCAATTATACCTTCTTAATTATTTATTTAGCAATAATAAACTCTTAGTGGCCATCAAAGAACCTGGAAAACAGCTAACAGAGTGTAAAAGTGTAGTGAACACCATTGCTTTGCAGTAATACATCCCAGGTTCAATGAATTAGCCTCTGGCACCAAATATAAATAAATGGATGTTTTATGGGTGTGCAATATTCTGCATTAAAAAGACAATTACAGGATGAGTGGAACTAGGTTTTTGTCCTCTTATAATCCTTCATGGTACCTCGCAGCACATCAAGCAAATCGGATTTGAAAATATATCAGAAATGGAAGCAATGGAATATTGCATCATATTAAGTCTGTTATTGTCATCAGCTTTAGCTAAAGGAATTTATTTCACATAAATTACTGTGAGATAACAGAATTTCCTCACAAATGAAAAATGCATGTGTGAAACACACACAAAATAAAGTTATTCCCTGAATATTCCCTTTTACTTCCCCTTTTCCAGCCTGTATTACGATAGCAAGGTCTCCACAGGAAGGTAAGAAGCTCTGTGTTTGCCAAGTGTCTGATGAACAATCCTTTTCTCCTGCACTCATGTAAACAGAAAATAAGAGAGCTGACTTCACTGTACTGAGAAGCAAATGAAGTAGATCCAGTTTTCTATGTGATTTCTATGTTCTACTGTTAGCCAGAGTGCAAGGATAAATCAATTTAGCTTTATTAAAGGGTTTTCTTCACTTCATAAAATTTCCAAAGCACCTGCTCAACAGCTATTCAAAGCCTATCAGTTCTCAAGCAAGATGTACTTCTCTGTAGCTGCCACTAATACAAAAATCCAGGCAGGAATCTCAGCACTAACTTGGCACACTGATTGCAAGCAAAAAGATGTGTAATTTGGATCCCACTTCTGAGCTGACATCTCCTTCTGGAAGAACTCAATGTCCTGAAGACCAAATACTAAATTTAAAACATCTTAAATAGGCTTAACACTCTGTATTATGGGCCATCTCTAACTTGGAGAGAAATGTTTCTCACTCTAGTGTCCGTCTTCTCCAAAATTGTTATTTAACTAAATTCATTCTTAGACAGGACATTACCCAATAAAAGAAAAGCAGCTCAAACTTCCTCCTGAAATCAGAAGACAAGATCCAGTTATGCAATTCCTGCCTGGGGAAAGATTCATCATTTCTCTTCAGTATAATGCAGAAATTATTAATTTAAACAGACATGTTCCTCAAAAGGCACTGATAGGTACCTCTGATCCCCAAACCAAACAAGATAATGTCTCTGATTTCTTGCCTCTCCCTACTGCTGTGCACTGAAGGCAAAGAGAACCCATTTCCAATGGAGAGCAGAAAGGAAATGCCAATTAACTGATTTTAGGCTGACCAGAAAACATTCACTGAAAGCCATGAAGAAGGCAAAAGCAAAACAAGAGCTGCTCACCACAACTTCACACCTTCAAACTCCACTCACTTCTCTGTGTAGGAGGCAGGGGTGGAGGAGAGTCAATGCTACATGCTGCAAACTCACTCCAACAACTGAGTCACTAAAAACATCATTAAATCCCTTCTGCCTGTATTTTCGCAGATGTGCACTGATGACCAAAGCTGTGTGTTTATGTCTTTTCCCTTCCCACCTTTTTCACACCACTAGCACCCCACAACATCTGACCTGAGCTTGGGAGTTTTGAGGAGTTGAGATATTCCAGACTGCACCGTTCAGGGCAAAGTCTTATAGTGAGGCTTTGAAGAGCAATATTGATAAAAGTGTCCTTGGTCCCACTGAGACTGCATTTCTCTACTCATGAAATATCACCTTTATCTCACAGCACTCTTGATCTGTTATATCTGTGGTTGGATTTTACAGCAAGCATCATGTTACTGGCACTGAACTTTCCTGAATTTCCCAGCTGTGTGGAATGGTGGCTGGGGATAGCAGGAGTGAGACCATGACAGGGCACATGCAAATTAGGTCAATATCCTATTTGTGTCCATATGCACACAGTTAAAATCAAATGTCATGATACTTTACATTAAAAAGTAACTACCAGATGCATGAGACTACAACCCAAACATCAGAATGTTGTTTAACATACCAGATCTAGCAGTGGCTGGCTGTTTTCTGAATAATTTTATTGCTTCTATCTTTCTTTATCCTCTCTTCCCCCTTTTTTTTTCAACCAGATCAGTATTTATGTACCCCTTTGCACAGGTGCCTAACAGCAACAGCATTCTGAGCTTTCAGCTTCAAAAAAAGCTTGGAGAATAGTGGAATAGTGTCAAGGCAAATAGCAGCAGCATTTTGCTGCCTATTAGCAAAAAGTTTTACTGTTTCCAACATAAAAGAATGCTTGAAATCCTAACATGTCTCCTCTTATATAACTGTAGTAAATAAGCTAATCTGTTCCACATTTATCTGACTGAAGTAGAAAACTTTTCCCTAACAAGCTGCAGGGATGTATACAGACTCTGATGATAATGGGCTGTTTTCACCACTGATGCTCTTTGAGATACAACACTAAACTCACTTCTAGTTGTGGATTACTTAAGGACCTAAATTGAGAAGCAGCACTGTTTTACTCTGGGTACGAGAGTGATTGGAGGCTCTACATAGGTTCCAATAAAAAACTAAGGTTGATATACCTGCAGGAAGCAGGTGCAGTTCCTGTATCACTTTTGTGAAATATTATGCACATCCCAGCATATCCATTTCCTCTTTCCTGATTCATTGAATGCTGAGGTGATCATATTTGCCAAAGGCATTTCTGCAGAGTTTGAAACAGGTAGAGGAAAAGTGCAAAGGGTGGCTTTGCCTGGACATGTAACATCATTGTCCATCATGAGCACATGGCCCTGTGAGAGCACACATTGAGGGGATGCAAATGAAATGCTGAAGAGGGAGAGAAAAGGTGATGCAACACTCAAAGCTGTGTGAGCTAATTGTGGACTTCCAGTACCTAAAGGGAACCTACAAGAAAGATGGAGAGAGACTATTTACAAGAGCATGACAGGACAAGGGGAAAGGCTTCAGACTGAGAGGTTTGGATTAGATATTAGGAAAAGTTCTTTCCTGTGAGGGTGGTGAGGCACTGGCACAGGTTGCCCAGAGAAGCTGTGGATGCTCCACCCCTGGCAGTGTTCAAAGCCAGGCTGGATGCTCTGAGCAACCTGGGATAGTGGAAGGTGTTCCTGTCCAGGGGGTTGGAATTGGATCACATCTTTAAGGTCCCTTCCAACCCCAGCCATTCCATGATTCCAACAGGGGTGTGACCTCCCCACATTCTTTGGTTTTCTCTGTAACCTGTCTTTGCAAGCAATTCTAACAAAATCTCAGCTCAAGTGCCATTGTCTTAAGCATCATGTATACAAAGTGGAAAGAGCAGTAATGCTCAAACATTCCTTGAGACGCACTGGGGGAACAGCAGGAAAGAAAGCTATATGTAAAGAAAATAATTTATAATCCTCAAAGAGGATGGACCACTGGAAAAATGACTAAAAAAGACAGAAGTAAGCAGAACACACAGAGAATGGCAATAAGATTCTGAAATTTATGGAGCCCATTTTACTTCTTCTAAATGTAGTTTTAGGCTTCTTTCTGATAACACAAAACCCCTCACAGATTTGCTAGTGGAGTAAACCAAAATCAAATTTTCTGTGCTTTTGCACTATAACCAGTGTACTGATGTATATCATATATATATCCCTATTCTGTGTCAAATTGATAAAGATGGACAAATGCTGTCCTAAATTTTAATGGAATAAACATCAAAACCATTCAAAAACCTTCCCTGTTTCTTCCACAAACACTTACATACATACATGCACTGAAATTTAACTGGTGAGCAAAACAGTATCATTTCTTAGATGCTGTAAAATTCACAAAGATTGTTGTGGAATCTGTTGAGGTATGTAAATTGATGTCAAGCTGTTAAATAGTAAAAAATGCTCAATTTGAGAATTTACTGAGCACCTTGCATTTGCAGCAACTGGAGCTGGGATCAAAGTGCATTTTGAAATTCCCCCCTTTCACAGCAGGGCAGCTGTGCAGCAGTTTGGTCAGTTGGACTCTTTTCACATTTTACCAAGAAAAAAAAAAACACATTTTCAAAGTTACTGAGATCAACCTCCCATCCGGCAGCTAAAGAGAGAATGTTCAGTACAATTCCAGCCCTTTGGAGCAGAACAAAACATCTTATTTTCCCTTGGCAGTGGCAGCTGATTGCTTTCCAGGCTGCTGCTGGTACTTCAGCCAAGAGCTCTAGGGGGTCAGAGCAAGGCAGGAGTGTTCCCATCTGATCACAACATAAACACAGCCCTACACCTCCACAGCAGCCCTGTGCCACAGCAAGGCAGCCTTGGGAAAAGTTTGTTTGCTTCTAAATGAGATGGAAAAATTAGCTTTCTGCCTGAACCGCTGTTGAGAGAAGTTTCTGTCAAAACAACATAAAAATAAAATTCTGAAGGTGTGTTGCTCTGCTATAATTCTCCCTCCTGACCTCCTGCTGGTTGCACAGGACTGTAAGAAACTGTTGAGCAATAGTAGCTTTTGAGGGTGGTTATTTGAAATTTGCAAGCCTAAGGACTTCCTTGGTATTCTCAAGATTGAGAACCCAGCTCATAGACCTGTGAATAAAGGACTCTTCACTGCTGCAGACTAGACACTTCTAATACCCACAAGGTCACCTCCATCACACCTTAAGGACAGGACAGAATGGCAAATTTTATGCTTGAATTACTAACTTCAGTATTTTAAGTGAAATAGTTTTGCAAGTTGCAATTTAAAATAAAAAAGTTTCAAAAATAAAGTAAAAAGTGTCATTTTGCATCAAAGGCACAAAGCATAGAAATGTCTGGCCCAGGATTCCAGCCTGGCCTGTAAGTCAGCCTGCAGGCAAAGCAAGGCTCTGAAGAGCTTTACTGGGATTCTGGAGAGCAAGGTTTACCATCTGAACAGGTATCATTAGCAGATTTCACTGCTTCCCACTTCCAGGATTTGTCTGCCCACTAGCATTTATCCCATTTGTCTAACACATAATACATCAAAATCAAAATGCTGATTTTGTGTGCAGCCAATACTGAACAAAATAGTTTTTGCTCTATAGCATTTCCCCAAAAGTTTGCTTTCACCTCTCTTGTCATCCATTGAAAAGCCTCAACTATTTGGATACCATTGCTTAGTTCTTCCCTTTTTCCTTCAATAATTTTCTCAGCTTTTCCCTGGTTTGCTCTCATTTAATCTTTATCCTGAGCTCAGTCCTTCTGACCTTAAAGCTATTGGAAAAATATTTCCATCACTTTAGTTGGAAAGAATGTTATAGTCTTGATGTAGATGTTTTCTGTACTTCCATGGTAGCCCTGAACCAAATTCAACAATTCAACCCACAAATAGCAAAACACAAAATTCAAATACCTGAAGCATTGTTTATACACTACAGACTGAAAAGCTGTTTCTTTAGGAAAAAATAAAATACTACCTATAGTCCTTTATGAGTATTGCCCTAAATAAAACAGTGTGTGTGTGTATCTATATTTTCACCTTACCACGTTCTCTGAAATATGGTGAGGAGCAAAACAAAACTGGAGTTCTTAACAGTCACATTTCAGCTTAATATTAAACTGCTGTTTGCTCTCCAAATCCCTCAGGGTTGATATGAGCTCATCAACCCAGCCACTGACAGGCACGAGCCAATTTAATGGGACTAGAAATGGGGTCACACCAACCTGCACATTTCTCAAGATCACTGTATTGTTTGTCAGAAAGGTAAAATAACAAAAAAATAATATTTACAAAGTTGAGGCACTGTCCTTATAGCTTTCTTAAATTTGCTCATTACAAGTTACTGAACAGCTGATTACAAGATCCTCTCAACTCCCCAGGCAACAGTGAACCAGATCAAGAGAGACCAGGCAATTAAATAAGGAAGAAATTCCCAGGAAACAAGAACTGAAGTGACAAATACTGTATTAAACACAGTATAGTACTAGTATTTGCCCTAAATAGCTGAAAAAACAAGTCATAGTAAGAATATTAAAATATTTTTAATGAAGGAATTATTTATTTAAAAATTTAATTGTGGAAAACCACCTCAGAAATATAAGTTATATATAGGTTCTTATTCACCATTCTCTGTTATATAGCTCTGCTTGTAAAGAGAGTTTAATGAATTCACTTGCCAGGCAACACCACTGTGAAAATGATGATAAAACGTAACATGTGGAAGGAACAAGCTGGGTTTTGTGAACAGAAACATATTCTTTGCATTTATTGGGAGCAGCTGGTAGGTAATATTGGACATTTGCAGCTAGCACAGTGCAGGAGGATGATGCACCACAGCAGGCAGAGCAAGGCACTTGAGCTCAGAGCACAGAGCTGTTCAAGCACCATTGAAACACAAACTGGTGGAGACAGCCCAGCAAGGATTGCCTCTGTGCTTCCCCAGCTGAGCTGGAGAACAAAGATGGGGAAGGGGAAGTGGTTTGACTGAGGCAAGAAGATTAATCAGCATTGCAACCAGGAGAGAGTCAGGAGGAATGAGGTCTGCAGTACTAAATCAGAGTTCCAACAAACCATGCTGCCCTTCTGAAGGCAGATGACAACACCATCTTTTCTCAAAAGAAGTCAAAAACTAATTCAGTGAATTTGATTCCTTCATTAGCCTGATCTTTGTTTCCAAGTTCCATTTCTGGAACAGTTGTATTTCTGTTAAGGGGATGACTTTGTTCTCTTCCCTCTATCAGCACAGTAAAGGTGAAGGTCCCTGGAATGCTTCAAAGCAGCTTGAATTTTGTACAGGAAAGCTATTTTGGATATACTGAAGTAAAAAGACAGGATTTCACCCTTCATTTCCTTCCAGGGTTAACTAGAACAATTCCAGCTACATTACCTGTGTGATAACAACAGTAATATGGGCTAAATATTAAAAGGAGAGAAAACTATGGAACTTTTGTTTCCAGGGCATACCATTTGATTTCAGCACAGTCTTCTTCTTATGATAATAATTTACACATTTTACCTCCCTTGGCATTAGCAATTTTCCCTTTTAATTTGCAGGTGGTATCCCATATCCTTCCCTGCCAAAAAAAAAAAAAAACCAAAAACCAGAAAACCAACATGTCATTGGTTTCAATGTTATGCCAGCAAGCATACTAAAGCTAAATATTATTTATTGTTTCTAGCAGCTACCCATGGCTGAAACATTCTGAGATAACAGCATTATTGCATGGGAACTCAACCAAAAGAGGGGCTGGAATAAGGGTTTAAGAGTTTTTTCCCTAAGGATGTATGGCAAATAAGCAAGATACCTAGATAGCTCACTTCAGATGGCATCAAAATTAAACAGTTTCAGGTTTTGACTTTTGCCCCCTTTTTGGTTTTTTTGAGAGAGAGAGAATTTATGGGACACCACCTATGAACTAAAAAGGAATACTGTTAATGCTAAGGGAAGTATAAAGTATAAATCATTATCATAATATCAAATGGCAAAATAAAATTCTGAGTAAAACTACTAAGATGATAATATGAATACAATTACTTTACAATTTTAAAAATTCCATGAGCTTCTCATAGTATGCTTAAAATATTCTAAATTTCCAAGAACCCATCCACCTGGCTAGAAGATTTCATAAAGCATAAAAGTATCAAATTGCAGTAAAATTATTTGGTAGACTAAAGTAAATCAGAGCATTTACATTAATTAATGCATCATTCCCATTATTACACAGAAAACCAAGCTGATAAAGACCAGAAGGCAAGTAAACAAAACAGACCAAAAACAACATCAGAATGCTTTGAAAAGATCTCACTGGCATCAGGGACAGCAGAGAAGCACAACCCATGGAGTCAAAGCCATCAAACAATGGCTAGGAGAGCAAGCATTGTTAATTTGTGACATTTTAATGTCACCATAACTTCACAATTATTATGATGGACAAACTCAAATTTCCTCCAGGTTAAAAAGCCAAAATTCTCTTGTGACATCTACAGTTCAACATACAATATTTTACAGCACAGCTCTGGGAAGTAGAATAGCATATTTCTACAGCACATTATACAACTAAATATAAAGATATAATGATAAAACTATCGGAAGGAAAAGGTTAGGAAATTTCTTGCATTCTGGCAGACTTACAGACCCCAAAAATGTCCAAAGTATAAGTGAAATGCAATTATTTTTGCTGCTTGCTAGCTAAACTGCTGACCTACATTTTAACATCCTGAATGGAGGAACAGAGATATTTTACCCATGGATTCAAAGGAAAAAAAGGAAAAAAAATCTGTTGAGTTCATATTCCTCACGAATGCCTCAAAATGATGGCAAATCAATAGCTGCTGCTTTACTAACATCACCCTTTGGACTTGGTCAGCTAGCATGTCTGAGAATCCTTCCCAGAAGGACCATATGGATTCACAAATCTGTTTTACTACCACCATCAAAACTCCCACCAAACAGCCCAGCCTTCAGTCTGGTTACAGGTGCAATATAAATCACTAAAGTCCAAAATGTTTCATATTCAGGTTAGCTCCATTTCTCTATCTATAAAATTACTGACTTGTTGCAGGATAAGCTGAGTGAAAGGAAAACAACACAAGGTCAGTAAATGAGATCTCATTAGTGCCTTAAGCTATGCAAAAACTGATTTTATTTCTTGTCACTAGAAGGTAATTTTATTGCATTATTGGCAAGGCACCCTCCTTTCTTCTCTCATAATCTATTCCTACAGCCTATTGCAAAAGGATGTTTTTCAAAACACATTTTCAATTGCCCAGCAAGCATTCAATTCTCAAATGATTTTTAAAAACTGAAAGCAGCAATTCATAGAACCAAGTAAGCACAGTGAACTTGGAACTCTGAAAATGTTCTGCTCTAGCTCTTGTATTACAAATAACTTGCCTTTTTTTTTTTTTTTTTCTTCTAGAATTTTGTTACAGTCTTTATCTGACTACTTTCAAGGAACTTCAACAAACAAGATCCTGACATAATCCAAATAAAACTAATCACAGGGAATGTAGGATTCTAATGAGCAGGGCAAGATCTGTGCACAGCAAGCAGCTTGTAAATGCAGAGCAGAAATACAAATGTTTTCTGCTTTGCATGGAGCTCTTGTTAGACAAGAAGTTCAGTTTGTAGACAAAGGTGGGAAAAGGCAGAAATACAGAACAAGTCCTTGGGAATCAGCAGCAAGCTACAGGAAACTGAAATAGAAAGAACTCAGATCTTACAGAACATGTCTGAAAATGTGGGATGTGTACAATCCCTGGTCAGACAGAGCATTTAAAGCAGTTTTACTCAAACATGGTTTTATGACTAGTTTTTACTGAAGCACAGTGTTATAACTGAGGGCTGGCACACCTTCCAGCAGAGCAGGCTGCTCAGAGCCCCGTCCTGCTCTTGTGATGCACCCAGGATTTGACTGGTTTTATGGGCTGCTAGTGCACCTTGGTGACTCATTTGCAGGATTAGGTTTTCCTTCAGTTTGTTCTGTTTATTTTATTTTGGTTTTACTTTGTTGCTGGTTTTGGGTTGGGAGGTATTTGGGGGGGAGGAGGGGAGTTTATGGTGACAATTGTGGTGGGTTTTTTTAAGCTAATTTCCATATAATATGATCCTTTTTTCTTTTTAAAAAATTTCTAATTACACTGTATTTCTCACAATTGCAGCCCTGAACTGAACACATAATCCAAGAAGCCAAAACAACACCATATTTCACTTTTGGTTATGAGTACTCTCTCCTTAGTTGAATGACTTCACAGTCAGAACTGTCTTAAGTTTAGTTTACTATCCAATATGGAAAGAATATAAAACCCCCTGTCTACAATGAAAAAAAACCTGTGCAAACTGCAGTTTGAACTCACAGAAAACAAGAAGGCCAATGAACTTTCATTGCACAGGGAAAAGGGCAGAGGTAGAAGAGAAAGGTAGGTTTTATTCCAGATGGGAAAGCCAGAAATATGGGGAAAAATACCAATATAAAGATGAGGAAAGGGTATCAACATTTTCCCAAAGCTACACCAAAAATAGCTACTCCAGAATGGGGCTATGTGCATCTCTAAGGAATACTCACATTTCACCTGCCATAGTGAACTGGCCCTCCCTGAATAAAACAGATAATTTTATGGTTCTGTAAGGT
This sequence comes from Entomyzon cyanotis, assembly GCA_024500445.1. Taxonomy (NCBI): domain Eukaryota; kingdom Metazoa; phylum Chordata; class Aves; order Passeriformes; family Meliphagidae; genus Entomyzon; species Entomyzon cyanotis. The sequence continues at coordinate 4,676,858 of JAKEPQ010001029.1, forward strand.
GCTTTACATAGGAATACAGATTTGGGACAGCCACAACATTATTTTCTCTCCTAAGAAACAAAATCGTCACTGAAGTTCCTAACTCATTGAAACAGAAAAATAAAGTTTCTGCAACAATAAGTTGTGTTTTCCTCGGGATACTGCACAGTTTTAAACACTGTATCCACAGCATGTCAATTAGAGACAGCAGGTCTGACACTGTTAGCAAACCATTAACACAGTGACTCAGTACTCTGGGGACTCCAACACAAGCTGTGATTTCCCATCAAACCCAAGGAAAGAGTGTAAACAACAACTCGTGCAGCACAGACTTGGCTGAAGGTCCAGTTTTCAATTCCTCACACAGCCCAGCTAACTGCTGACCCCAATGACCACTGTGGGAACACCTGGAATCTGTTTGCAGGTTTGTGCTACACTTTTCCTATGGAGACAGATATTCCTGCCTGGTTTGGGTCCTGAAAGGTTATGAGCTAAACAAGACGTGGCTGGGGTCCTGCTCAGGATTAACCCCAGCTGGGTTTGAGCTGCCTGCTCCCTGGGACAGGACACAACAGCAAACACACCCAAGGTAATTCCAGCCCCTCTCACAAAGAGCAGGAATCCTGAGACAGTCGTACATCCTAGCCTTGGGTACAGGAACAGTAAGGATTTAATAATATTTGAGTCTTGTTATTTTGAAAATTCCCTTAATCCTTTTAGATTCCCTATAGGAGTCATATCCCTCCTTTCTCTAGCCCAGAGGAACTGCTTAATCTCATAAAAATTCCATTTGTTTGGAAAAGCTATTATGTTGAGTGGGTTTTGTTGGTTTTCTTAATAATCAAGAAAAGCATATTGTACAGCTCCTGAACTTTATTTATTTAGTCCACATGTGTTCTTACTGCTGAATTCTTAGGGTAAAAACACCTTTTCTTATTTTCAGTTCCAGCCTTCTCTGTGCCTTCACCTTTCTGACCACTGACAGCTTCAGTCTGCCCATTTCTTACAGGGGCTTTATCTGAAATAACCCTCATCTGGGGGAAAAAGGATTCTTTTCCAAAATAGAACCAAAAAATAAAATAGGAGCTTTACATTTTATCGTGAGTGAAGGGGAGTATTTATTTATTTACTTATTTTTAAATTTCACTCTAGAGAATTGCCCTGCTGATTCAGGCTCTTTGTCAAAACATAAAGCTTGCTGTATGGGATTTTCCAAATCCCTCTGTGTGCTAGGACACAGTGCAGAGTCCTTGCAGGTGGTTTTGCTCCCCCAGCATGGCAGAGCTTCACTCCCCTGAGCACTGCCCACTGACCCTCAGGCACTTCCCTTCCCTAAAGTCACCAGCCTGTGACATTCAGTGCTTTCAGCTCAGTGCTGCTGTTACCTCTGAGTGCATTGCTCCTGCTCCACACTTCCCCTTGCCAACATGGGGAAACTCGAGCTAATTTGCACAATTTTGTATTGTTAAACAAATCTTGCCCCCATCAGCCTGGATCAGCCTTTGGCCACCCACAGGACCTGTTCCCTTGGCTCTGTTTGCAGCTAGTTTTCTACTTCTGTAAGTCTTAACTAACCCACTGTCCTCAGCATACCTCTGTACAGTTTCTTCCAGAGGAGAATATATTTATATGGTGTTAATGTGACTGTGAGTTAATTGGCATTATCAAAGTATCTGCTGGAAGAGTGATGTAAGGAAGTGTAGAGAATTATCAAATCACTGATGAGGAAAAACATTGTATTTTGGGATTGTATGCTAGCAACCAGCTAATGATAATGAAGAATCACTGTCTGACCTGAAAACGACTATGGAAAATACGAACATTTAAATCCTTTTTATTTCTGATTTTATTCCTGGCTTCACCCTCCTTTCTCCTTCTCCCCTTAAACAAAAATAATATAAACCTAGTTGTGCCACGTAAAGACTATAGGTTACTGTATTTTTTTTCTTTCCATGGAACCTCTATGGAAGCATGGAAGCAAAACTACACTGCACAGAGACAGATACTAGATAGATTTTTTTAAACCTGTTGATTAGCAGAGTAGCCAGTGTCTCCACTCCCAACAGAGCCCCACAGACTGGAGGCATTGTACCACAGACTTCATATCACTACCTTACCTAAACCAGAACAAAGTCAACCACGTTAGAGAAATTTGTATTTACAGTTTTCAGCAGTCTTCACAGAGTGCAGTGAGTTCCAGTCATTTCCATCCTAACTGAGAAGCAGTCCAGGAACTGCAGTCATATTTCTACTGCAAATATGGTCATCCATTTAAAAAGATGGCTGCAGGAACACTGCCTTGCTTTACCTGACTTCAGCTATATACATTTCTTGAGGCATTTGCAAATGTATCTCGAATTTCCATATCCATTCTCCAAATTTTGTAGGAATATTACCTAATACTGAGTTTAAAAATGAGCTTTTAGGAATCTCCAGAGCCTCCCAGCAAAGTGCAGCTGCAGCCTCAGAGCACTGAATCACTCCAGTCTGGTGATGGAGTGCACCACTTACCGCTGAACTGGTAGGGAAAGGCAGTCCAAGTGGTCCTCGCCCTTAAAAGCCATATTTATCCTATTCTGTGTGCTTCTCCATAGGCTGGAATCTAGAGAGAAAACAAACAGGCATTTAGTAAGCCTAGGGAAACTAGGGATCTTCAGCCCAGGCTGGCATGGCATTGTGCTGCTCTGCTGTGGAGAGAACTCATTGGAACAATTGAAAATGCTTCTTTTCCACAGGTACCCCACAGCTCCAGCAGATAACCAAGGCCATTAACATAGGGCTTGTATATTCCTGAAGATCCTGGACTGCTGCACAGATCAGAGCAGACTGGGGTGAGCATTTCTGAGTTAATATTGAGGTATTGTTTAGCCTCATTTATTTTATATTAACTTGAATGCTAGAGAAAATCTATTGAGTGTTACAGTAATTCTTCATGTTACTGTCAGAAAGATTGCAAGGGAGGTCCCTTCCAGCCCTAATTATTCTGTGATAGAATTCCAGGGTTGTTCAGTGCTACATTTACAGAAGGGGCCTTGATGTCTAATTCGCTAAAGTATTAGATGCCTCTGTGTTCAACAATTTTATTTCTTATCCATTTTAAATGCTGTGCACATCTTTCTCCTGCAGGTTTTCTCTTTATTCCCAGTGACCAAGAGAGGTATCCAAACATTACTGTGCTAGAAAGAGACAAGAGAGGAGAGGAAAGACTCCTCATTTTCACAAAAGGAAGGGGTGCTGCCTCCTCCCCTCTTCTTTTAATTAGCCTCACCTCACCTTAGGGCATTACCACTGTAGGTCAATGCATATTCACAGCAAAAATCATAGAGGATTCCTTCCACCAAAAAAGTGAAGTCATTTTCACTCACACACGTAGCTAGAAGAAAACTAAAAGGCAAAAGACTTGAAGGCAAATATGAATCCATGACTCAGGAAAAACAAGGAGGAAATGAATTCATTTGAATGAGGAGACAGGAACAGTGGGAATATTATGCCCTCTTAGATGTGCAGAAAAACCTGGGGCCAATGGGTCTCCCTCCTAGAGGAAATACCTTGCACAGGAAATTACTGCTGTTTGTGTCACCAAGAGAGGCAGAATGGTTTTGATGGAGCTGCCTGTGGAATTCTGCTTTTTGGCTGCACTGTGCAAGCTGAGTCAGGCAGCCTTCAAGGGATTTGCCACCCCAAATTGCTCTTAATTGACACAGAGTGGTCCTCAGTGCCTCTCCTAGCAAACTGATCTCATTACTAATGCATGGCCTTGGTTTTTCCCCCAAGACCTCACAAACATGTCCTGAGTCCATAAAAGTATTACAACCAACATAATGGGTTCACATGCTCCTTCCACTGCTAGCAGCAGACTGCTTTGGTGGTGGTGTCATCCCCAGGTTTTCCTGGAAATAACAAACTGCATGTAATCCTTCTTTAGATGCATGGACTAAGAAGACTGAAATGTAGGAGAAGAATCTGTTAAAAAAAAAATAAAACCAACCCCAAAACCACATTTAAATATAGACGGTTTAATTGTTACTGAATTTAAAAGATTTAAAAGGTTTAAAAAGATTACAGATATTTCATAGCCTTTGACTGAAAGATCATATGCCCAAGTATGAAAGTATGAGTATATACTCTTCTGCTCCTGTGACACAGCAAGATTTGAAAAGCAAGCTAATGGGGGGAGGTGTTAAAGATTAGTGTGGATGTACAGATTTCACTAACAAATTGAATGAATCAGCTATCTTCATTTCCACTGGCAGATTTTTTGTCTTTTTCAAAGGCATTTAAGATTACCAGACACAAATACTCATAAAATCACACTTACTGGAAACAGCCAAATATCATGACTATCAGTGTCTTCATTTGGAGGAGATACCTTTAGAACACTTTTGCATAAAATCGAAATCTCCAAGATGAAGTTTCCCCTCCTCAGTCTTATCATTTAAAGGACCCCAAAAAAGAATGTTTCAGCCTGCAAAAGTACAGATTTCATGAACACCAACCATCTCTCCCTGCTTGGAATCAGACCTAGACTTACCTTCTTATGCTACCAACCCTAAATCAGCAGCTTTCCTCTGACAAGCTGAAGCTACTTCACCATTAGCTCAGCCTACTACCAATTTCTGCACATACAAATCAAAGCACCTGCTTGGACTCCATTACTTGATCAGTGACATAATGTACACAGACATAAATTACATTACTGCATGTCCTTGTTCCCCATAAATTAGAAACCTGACAAAAACGCAAGTTTTTATATGCTGCCTTCCCACCAAACACACTTTTATATTATGTCTGAGAGACTTTAAAGGCATTATCAACTCCTACTTAGAGGTTACTTACACTCCAGGAGCAATAACGAAATGCCACAGCAATATCTTAACCAAACTGTCTGGCTCAGACCATTGTATTTCCTGGTACAGACTAGCAGAGAGCTGGGGAATCCTTCTGTTTAGATGATTCTGTTTTTTATTCTAGCCCACAACATAGTTCTGAGCTCTAGTCAGCACTCCCCAAAGCAAAGTCCTCTACTCTAGCTGACTGAGATGTTAAACATGTACTCACTAACTTTTATTAAGTATACACATAATAATTGGTAACATCAGTAGAGTTCTGTAAAACAGTCTAACATTTCTTTCCACTGACTTCAGTGACCATTGGTTAGGACCAGAGCTGGTCAGAGATGTTGTCTATATAAATTTATACAAATTTGTACAAACCAAAAAACCCACTGCTTGTAGCTTATAGCTTGCAGTATTGGTAATTTTGGGAGAAGCCTGAGTGACACACTGAAGTAATAAGATTTTATTCTTGGGCTATTACATGGCCTTTTATTTAGCACCTTATATAGGGTTTTACATCTGCACACAGCCTTGTTTCATAATGGAAACACTGAGTTAAAATTGGTTTGACTCCTCTGATAGGCAGCAGCAGCATGTGCATGTGGAATTACATGTATTCAAGGCAGCAGGATCTGTGTCCTGCATTTTTCTCTGGGTGATATCAACACCTAATTAGGTTTTGAGATGCTAGTTCCTCATGGAATAGATGTAGATAAGCTGAGCACAAACCACGAGACAGTCAGCCAAAAGGTGTTTTCAGAGAATGGGAATTCAGAAAGGGAACAGAGCATTACACCTGAAAGGGCATGTAAGCATTGCTCTCAGAAATCAGCAGTGTCAGCAAAGGACATGACCTTCATGGCCAAAAAACCCCAAAACCACACTGGCAGGAAGAGGGATCTTGCTCACAGACAGGCACCAGCCCTTGCCAGGGACTGAGAGAGAACTAAAAATAACTCTAAAAACTGTCAAACAGCCCACCTGGAAATAGGAGGAGAAGTCTCATCCCAGCTTACAGCAGGCTTGGCAGCACTTGGGGAACCTGTGCAGTACCTCATGAGCAGAGTGATGGAGCTGGAGGCTGACATCCCACTGTTCCACCACAACAAACCCCTCCTGCCCTGCAAGAACTCCTGCTGGGCTTCTGCTGTTGCTGCACTTTGTTTAGCCATGGAAAACTTCTACATTGCCACATGGCTGTTTAGCACCCTACAAAACATGCTATTTCTGCTAGAAAAACAAATTGCATCTTGTAAAATCTCCCAAATTAAATTTCTTCTCCATAATTCAATGTGTTATATTTAACAAAGGAGAAATTAGGAGGATTTTAGGCTAAGAACTCTATTAGAAACAACATCCATGCCCAAAAGCATCATGGTAACAACATGTTTTCCAGGTGAAGTCTGTGTGACCCATTTTCTTCTGCTACTGATGGCCCTAAAGTTCTTTATCACACAATTGTCTGTAATAATTAAGCACTGAAACAATTAAATTCCCATTTTTGAGTTCATTCATGTCACACATGTTCAGCCTTGCAAAGGCTCATACCAAAAGTCAAATCCATGAACTTTCACCATGCCCTTTCCAACCCCTAACATCATAATTTCAACACTTACAATGTCTTCAAATAAGGTCAATAAAGAGCAGCATTTCTCTTTCAGAAAGAGACAGAAATCCACACATCCAGCCTCTGATTGTTAATAATCATCTGAATTAGAAAAGCACATCACCTATAAGCAATATGGTTAACCTGAGAAGGAGAAGTTATTAGCTAAAAGTCATTTCAGACTAGCCATCCCTTGATTAATATGAGCAGTTCCTGTCTGGACTGAAGTACAATCTCTTCTCTGCCAAACAGTGCCTGCCCTGATTTTACAATTCTGGGAGTCTGGGAATCATTAGTTGTTATTCTCCTATATGCAGGATAACTGTTAATGGAATGCCACAAATCAAACTGAGAGCAAAATTCTGACAGCATTTATGTGAGAGGTCAGAAAGTAAATACATGCTTTCTGTCCTTCAGCAACACATCCAGCCCATCAGGAGTTTTTCCCCACTAACCACTGAAGGACTCAAGATCCTGTGCCATTCTGCATTACAAGAGGCTTATAGAGACCTGAATTAATTACAGCACTGAGAGCCAGCTCAAAATGAAGCTGGGTGTCACAAATCTGAGAAACCATAAAACCAGGAGCAGAAATAATGAAGAGCCCTTCAAATGATGCATTCAAATGGGTTGTATTAACATGGGATCACACACACAGATCTATGGACCTCACTCCTGGAATGCAAAATTAAAACCAGGAGAGGAAGGTGGGAAAAGGCACTACCTGTGGCTTTCATCCATGGCAGCTGCTCTTGCAGAGCCAATAATCACAGAGGAAGCACTGCTGAACAGTTCATGCCTTACACTTCAGTAAGGCTGAAGCACAAACCCATTTTCAGCCACAGAGGGGTTTTACTTTTACTGAGTATTTCTTCCCCTCTTTGCTTTCTGCAGGGAGAGGATCTCATTTTAAATGAGTCTCTGTCTTTGACAACATTACTTTTAATGCATCATAGAACAGTTTCTTTTGGAAGGAACCCTAAAGATCATCTAGTTCCAGCCCCCCTGGGTTTGATACCTTCCACCAGGTTAAGCTGCCCAAAACCTCATCCAATGTGTCTTTAAATATATACATATAAAAATATATATACTACATATTTATCGACATCTGTTTAATTAAATATTTTCTTGAATTCTCTTCTATTTTCATAAATGTAAAAATATCTCAAACTTTATTATATATAATTATGATTTTCTATTATATTAAAATATAATCCTGTGTCCTTACTGTGTGGTACTAGAGGCCAGAGGTCTGTGTTGGCAATAAACTAATTCAAGTGAAATTGCCCTGCTTTGGTCTCTTTTACCCCTGACAGCACAGCCAGGATTTCATTTTGCGTCCATGGAGAGAGATCAGAAATAAAAGGGCTGTTATTTCAACCAGCCATTGTGTAGAGCACAAGGGAAAATTGGAGATTTTTGCACCTTAGATTGTACAAACATGGAAGTGTAGACTGTGCTGCTCAGCAGAAATGCCTCCAGAACATCACAGTTTCCTGTTATTATTTAACATGATTCTTTCCAGTGAAATTGGAGCCAAGATTCATTATTTCCCCTACAAACATGCAAAAATTCCAAAAGAATCTCAACATGAAAAGAGGTAAAAGAAAGTCCTTTCCCTATTGAGACACAAAATAAAGAATAAGAATTAAATGACTCACCCAAAGTTAAACATGATGCAAGTACAAATTGAAATAAAATATTCCAGTGATCAATACTGTAAACAAGTACATAGGGAAGACAACACTGCATTTAAACACTTCAAAGGGAAAAAAATAGAGACCTACAGAAATAACTTACTGCAAGGAAACATGACAATAATATATGTTCACATCTCTGTGTACAAACCATTACCTGTAATGAAAGGATTTCATCTTAATAGCCATTCCTGTAAGTCAGACAGGAAGTCTGAAAGACATCTTTATTTACATAGATATTCCTCAAAAAGGAAAAAAAAAATCTGACATTTTAACAGAGAGCAGCAAAACAATATTATTAATTCAGGTCATAGCCCACACTAGCCAAGGCTGGGTTGGACTAGCATCACAAAGCATTACCTGGTAAACAGTGGTGGTATTTTCACAATATTTGCCAGCTGTGATTAAGTTTATCATTACACAGAGTTAATATCACATTGCTCTTTTTGCATCATAGCTTTGAGAACCTTAGGAGCAGCTTTACAGCAGTGCTGATAAACACACATTTGTCCAAAAGTTAGCTATTCCTGGCCTTCTGTGATTGTGCTCTCTCTGGTCATTAAACCACTTCTCTATCTGAATTATTAATGAACTTACTACTTCTTTCAATAAAGTTCAGCATCATTGTTTCACCTTTCTACAACATACTGGGGAAAAGAAAATCAAGGACATCAGAGAATTACAGGAAAGTTAAAAGGGAAGAAAGCAGATGAAAGAGATCAGTAATTATCTGCTAATTAGGTAACTCAACAGAATGCAAGGGCAGGAGATCCAGCTGGGCAACAAGCACATGAGAAGAACCAACACACCAGGGAACATTTAAAACATGGTTGGGCTCTGTATTTTCAAGGATCCCAGCTCTCTGCACAATGATTTGCCTCCACTAGGCTGTCTTGGTGCCAATTGCATCTCTACTTTCAAGCTTGCCTTTTCTAGATAGGCACAGCAAATCCAGTTGACAAACTTCCTAAAAGGTGGGGGGAAAAGGAAAAAAAGTTAAAAAAAAAAAGTTTAAAAAAAATTTTTTAAAAAAATCAATCAGGGCATGCTGTGAAATTACCTATACACAAGAAATAAAGACATTGAACCTGAAGCAAAATTTGAGTATAGCTTCTATTTCATTCTTTTTTTCCTTTAATCAACTCCAATGAACACTTGCAGACAGCCTGTCAGCAAACCATGCTGCCAAGTCATTACAATTCCACACAAAGAACAAGTGATAAAGCAGCAGCGAGCTTTTTCTGTTTGTAAGGAGAAAATACTTCATTTATAATTTTGAACCACTGCCAAAGAGTATCCAACCACCAGACATTTTCTTCTTCCTCTGTCCTTTGCACAAAAACCATGGAGGAGCCAAAAAGCTGTAACAATACCCCAGACAGGGAATCCTCAGCAGGGCTGGAGGCAAAACTGCTCTGCAGGGTAATTCCCACATTCAGGGTCTCAGGGTGGGTGTAACATGAGCAGAGCACATCCCAAAACTCCAAGCAAACCTAAAGGCTCGAGGGGACTTTCCAGCCTGCTCAGGTTACTTCAGCAGCAGAGATGGAGCTGTGGGTTGGAGCAGGAGGTGCAAATCCTGCTGCAGGTCAATGAGCTGCACTGTGTTTGCACTCAGAGCACTCCTGAGCCTCTGAGCAGAGCTCCAGAAGGACAAGGAATAAGTGCAGGTGGGACTTCCTGATCCAATGGCAGGTTTTGTCAGGGTCACAGAGTATCCTGGGTTGGAAGGGATCCCAAGGGTTATCAAAGTCCAGCTCCTGGCCCTGCACAGGACATCCCCAAGAGTCACACCATGAGTCCCAGGGCATTGTCCAAACATTTCTTGGATTCTGCCAGGCTGGTGCTGTGCTGTGCCCACTGCCCTGGGGAGCTGTTCAGTGCCCAACCAGCCTCTGGGGGAAGAACCTTTTCCTAATACCCAACCTAAACCTGCCCTGAGTCACCTCCAGGCCATTCCCTCAGGTCCTGTCACTGTCACCTCACAGCACAGATCAGTGTCTGTCTCTCCTCTTCCCCTCCTGAGGAAGCTGCAGACTGGGATGAGATTTACAGAATCACAGAATATGATGAGTTGGAAGAGAACATCAGGATCATCAAGTCCATCTTTTGGACCTCCACAGGACAGCTTTCTTTGGAGCTTTTCAGTCTGTTTTTCTTTTGTTGATGTTGCTGGTTGTGGCTTTTTCAATCTTCCTCCCCTTCTTCCCAATTCACAGGCTGAAGATTTAGTATGGAAAAGCCAGGGAGGAGAGCACAGACAAAATAATAAGAAGAAATACTGGAGGAGGAGTATTCTTTGTTAGGAAATAAAGTTTGGATGTTGATCAGTGTGTGAACAACTGTGCCACACCTGAAAACACTGTAGCTCAGTGGTGACCTGTGCAGTTTCAATTAAAATGTCACTGTCCTTTTAATCACTAAACCCCCAAAATCAGGAGGTATACAAGTCATGGCCTGTGTCTCCTTTTTCACTGACAACTCCCAGATATGCAGCAAATTACAGGAGTCCAACACTTCACCTCTCTCAGCTGATGTTCAGTAACCCATTATGCAATTGGCACTCAGGTCCTGAGTACACAGTGAACTGCCACACAGCCTGTTCCAGGATGGCTGCGTTGTTTGTTCTCACCATTTTCTAAAAATTGATACTGAAAGAAGAGAAAAATCGTCTTTTAAACTGTACAAGTCTCCTTGCAGAAGAGGGCTAGTATTTTGAGAAATATTTCCCATTATTATCATGAGGTTGTAATGACACAAGTAGACACATACATCAGAAATAACTGCAAGGCAAGGTCCCAGAGCCAAGATTTTGCTATTAGCAGCCAAATTCGATGAATTTCTAATCATTAGGTTTAGGAGTGCTCAGATCCCAGAGTTTTGGGGTTTTTTCCCATAAAAAATATAACAGTGACCATAGGAGGTTTTATCCATAATTTTTATTTTATATTTTATAACAGTGACCATAGGAGGTTTTATCCATAATTTCAGCTCGAGCTTTGCAGTTATCTATGACTATGCCACAGAACTTTGTTTCTCTGCAAGTCAAACAGAGACACATTAGAATCACATTTGGAAAGCAGACTGTTCACCCATTTCCAATGCAAGTCTCTGCACTATTAACCCTCCAGACACATGAGACTGGTAAGAAGAAAGAAGTGTAAAATATCTCCATGAACTTCCATTTCCAGAAATTTGCCATTTACTGTTTCAGCTGCAGACGCACCAAAGCTTAGAAGTCACAATGCTGACCCACCACCCTGAAAATTTCAGTCTTCTGACCAATTTCTGCTCTTACCTGTGATATGGCTGGAGGAGCAGCCCATCTCCCATTTGCAAGAGTAGCTAAGAAAACTCAAAACAGCTTCAGAGAGCTCATTTCACTATTAAAATACCAACAATATTTCATCTACCACCTGTAGACATAGTTCCCTGATCAAGAGTTTCCTTTGTCCCCATTTCCCATGAGCAGCCTGAGAAAACTCTGAGTTCCAGTCTTGGAACACCCATCATTTCCCAATATCTCCAATGTACCCTAAGGCAATAATTGGCAATAATTGCCAGGAAAACAGACACGTTCCCAACCCCTCGGGGTGACAGAGTGTACATTCCACCTGCAAATGTGGCTTTCATTATTTTCTGTGTGCCTAAGGTTAGAGATGCTATCAGCAATGCAGTGTTTACACCAGCTGGACCCAAGGAGCTGCCTGGGCCAATTACACTGACATTAGAGCAGGAAATATCCAAGGGTCAGGCATGTCAAATGTCTTTCTGGGCACTGCCAACACCCACCCACTGATGTGGCAGTGCCTTGGCACCCAGCAGGAGGGATCTGCCACCTGAGCAGTCAGGCACAGGCTGCCACAGCAGCAGGAGAGAATGCACACAGAAGTTTTCCCTCAGATTCACATTATCTGGACACAACTCAGAGCAGAGGTTCCAGGGAAGCAGCCCATGACCTCTGGCAGTCAGTGCTCAGGTGAAAGATCAGCATCCTGAAGCCACAAATCATCTACACTCATTATCATGACCTCAATGCCCCACAGGTAATTTGAAGCTCATGTGCTTTCCTAGCTGTCAGTACAGACCTCAGTGAGAAAACTGTCCCAAAAAAAACCACAGTCAGCACTTGTGCAGCAGACCCAAACCCTGAAATATATTTATTTAGAGTACAGTGACCAGCAACATGTACATGCAAGGAAAAAAGATGGCATCCTTAAATTGAAGGAAAAAAACTTAAATTACTGCGGTGGTAAATGTAAATCAGTTCTGAGACCCAGCCACCTAATTGTCCATTAAGATATCAAAAAACAGATTCTTCTTTTAATTTAATAGTCTTCTAAAAGAGAACCCAAGAAAATGTTAGGCATTACTCATGGTAGAACTACAGGACAGAGCTTTCGACTCATGACTCATCCAATAAAAGGGAAAGCAGTTCATAAGCAAATTCTGAAAAGTTTCAAAGCACAAGATGAATTTACCTTTAAAAAGAAGCATTTCAGTAAGATGGGGAGTTACAGGAAACATAGGGCAGTGGTTGCATCCAGGGAATGAAAATACAGAAATCATCCTGCCTTTCACAAGGCTTGTCACCATCTCAAAGTTACCCAGAAACTTATTTACCTCTCTCCAGATTCTCCAGTGATAGTGCTCCAAATTCCTCTGCTCTCTTTACTGCAATGACTGATTATGGCTGCAAAGGTGGGGCTGAGGGTGTCTTTTTGCAGCCCTTGAACCTCAACTTAATTTTAAAGCATCAGCCCAAATCTAATTCCAGGAACTGAAGACCTCAGACATGTGAGAGTGAAATGCAAAAGGCACAAAAATAGATTTTAGTAAAAACATGAGGTGGTTGAATACTGAGAGGAGGTGACTTAGAGGGGAACCCAGTGGAGAAATAAACATGGAAAAATAAGTCAGAAAGCTTAACATCCTAGAGGCCCTCAAAATCAGAAGAATAAAGCTGCAAAGTCAGAGTTCAGATGGACAATGCTTTTTTGTGACCCATGTGCCACTAGCTCCCACAAAGTCACTGTGACTCAGAAGCTGGGATCACATAGCCACAGAGCAGTTTAGGTTGAAGGGACCTCAGTAAGCTTCAAAAGGGCAATCTTATGGATCATACAATTATCAAAGGTAAAATTATTCATAATAATTTTTAAACCAATTGTCGCACCTCAAGAAAATTGTTGCTTATATTACATCCTCGTCTTAGGGTGTCCTTGAAAGTTTGGCTTCTGATTTAACTTTTGAAGACCAGCCTTTTCCAGGATAACAGAAAACTGAATGGAAGAACTAGATGGGGTCAGGAAGAGTCAGTGAGAGGAGCAAATGCATTAAAACACCCACCAGCCCTGCCACTGACTTCAGCAGTGAAAGAAGCCAAAAACTTATTGTACATTTAGGAGTAGAGATTGACTGGAACCTTTCTAAAATTACATATACAAAATACCAGCTTCTGCAAATAATTATCAGGTCATAGACCCATAAAAGTCAAGAAAATATATTTTATTACCTGCTCATCTTACTTATTCACGGAGTAGAGCCAATATTAGTCAGCACAAGTAGCTGCTTGTGAGTTGGAAGGCTTCAATCATTAAGGAAGAGATGTAATTAAAACGAGGGAAATCCAAAACACAGTTAGACCTACCAATCACATCATTTAAATTGTACTATTTTACTCATTAAAAATACAGCTTTCAAACAAAGATGCCATATCTTATGCAAGTTCTTGATTATCCTTCTTATGAGGGAGCATGTAATTTACAAGAAAGAGGACTTAAAGCTTTAAGTGCCTCTGACTTAATTCAGCATTGCTGTATTGATGGTCCCATTTAGATGATTCCATTTTAGGCCCCTCTAACGCATTAAAGGCATGACTTACTCACATCCATTTGGCTAATGATCCCCTACTGCTCTAAAGTAAATGACAGCTATTTACAGTAAATTATTCAATTAGATAGAGGGAAGTGCGGTATTCATTTTATATTGTTTGACATGGCAAAACAGAAGTGTGCAAGAAGGCAGGTAGGGCATTTTAATCTCCCAGAATCAATTGTTTAATCCACAGCAGGAGAATAAATACACCCCACAATGCTTGTCAGCATCAGATTTTTATTGTAAATAGTCTAAGAGAGACTGAAGTGTTGCAGCTCCAGTTCATGTAATTCTGCCCACTTCAAAATTAAGGTATCATACTACCCAAGGAATTCCAGCATCTTACAGGATCTTTATTTTAGGCACAATTTCAAGGAGCACACCAAGTGACCATATGCTAGCAGGAGACCAAATTTCCATTTAAATAAAAAACCAGGCACGAGCAATTCTGAAGCCCATTTATCTGTAATGAGATTTACACTACTAAGTGACTACCTCACTCTCCAAAACGAGGACTCAATGTCCCAAGACATTTGGCTAGTGGGGTATTTTTAATTTATGAAATCCCAGGACAGCACAGCTCAGCTGCTCTCACAAATTAAAAGGGGGCTTAAAAGGATAATCAAAGAACAAGCTGGGGCTAAAACAGACCCCAGGAAAAGGGGGGAATGATGGCACTGCAATAACTCAGAACTATCCTTTGGTTTGAGGATCTTTTCACACATTCATCTGTTCTTCTCCAGGAGTTGTAGGGAGGGCTGTGAGTACACACTCATTACGATCCCCACTGTGTACACGCTTGTCTGACCACTACACCTGGAGAAAAAAGCTGGTGTGACTTTGTGCTCCCCTGCCAAGCCTTTGCCTTATCAAAGGGAAAATAAAGGAGTAGTTGTCATTACCATGGACAGGAACATGAAGTCCAAGGTGCAGGACAGGCCACCATGTGTGTTCACCTGCCAATGACCATGCCTGTGCAGCTCTCAGCTCTCCAGCATTTATCAGAGGGAAAGAAGGAAGAGGTAATTTGTCATAGCCCTCCTGGCCAGCCCTAATTTTGGAGAATTTCTCTCTTCCACAAGCCCAGAATGCCTCGGAACAAGTGCCGAGCACCCCAAATAGGAGAACATTTTCCTCTGGCTAAGCTGCCAACACATTTAATTTTCTGCAGGCAGAGGGCCAAGGCCAGCAAGCACAGCTCCTGCTGAGCTAATGGGAGCTGCAGTTGCCTGTGCCAGCCAGTGAAGGTTTGCTGGGGCACTGCAAGCATCACACCACAGAAAACACAACTGCTGCCAGCAGCTCTATTCAGAGGGTGCATTTGAATGGACTACTCTTTTTCCTCCTGGTTTTATTCAATTCCCCTAAAGCTGCTGGCACAACGAAGCCCTTCCTACTCTTAGCATGTATTCACTCCCTTCCATGAGCAAGGAATCCAGACTGGCTGCTTCCAGTGATGAATTCAGTCAAAAGACTAAATTCCCAGCTAGACTGTTATAAATTTGACAGTCATTTGGT
Source organism: Entomyzon cyanotis (assembly GCA_024500445.1). Classification (NCBI taxonomy): domain Eukaryota; kingdom Metazoa; phylum Chordata; class Aves; order Passeriformes; family Meliphagidae; genus Entomyzon; species Entomyzon cyanotis. The sequence continues at coordinate 4,692,370 of JAKEPQ010001029.1, forward strand.
GCCTCATAGCCAACTGTGCTGGCCAGATTATTCAAAAGACCTCCTACACACAGCTCCTGAATTCCTAGGGAAGGTCTGTATTTCAATGGCTCCAGATCCTATTTTCTGCAAATCAGTTCCTATTGCTTGTTTTATTAGCTCCCCTCATCCTCTTATGAATGATTGCGTTTTAATTTCCAGCTCTACCAGAACCAAACACATTAAGGAAATTTGAGGCAAGGTTCTCAGTGGCTCCAAGCTCTGCCAATTTTCACCAGGCAAAGATTGCTCCATTATTATTTGCAGAAAATCCCTTCCCCTTCAAATACTTTTTGGATGCTGTAGTAACACAAGTAATAGTAATAGCAATTCTAGACCTTAATAAGCAGCTCTCTGGTCTTTCAGCCCCTGATGGCAACCTCTGCTGGACCCACATCTCTTCATGCAAAGTTTTCCTTGTTCACCCTCCTGCTCTCACACTAAACACACTTACCTCTGCTGACATTCCCTCTGGAGCACAAGGAGGTGGTTTGGATTTAAATCCTGTAAACCTGTGGTGACCCCCTGAAACATTCCAGAGTTAATTTCCACTGAAAAATCACCAGCCTGAAAGGCACTGAGTTAAAATAGACTGCAAGCCAATCCTTCATCTGGTAGTTAAGAAGAGTGAAAACATGTCATGTGGCACTTGAAATCACACAGGAAGGCTAAACTATCAAAAAAAAAAAAAACCCACTGATGACAAAACGCAATAATTATGTGAATTTGGATCCATATTTTTAAGACTTTAATTCACCAAAATAGACTTCTCTGCACCAAATAGTGAACATTTATGTTTTTCTATTTCCAAAATTCCCCCACACAGCCAAACAGCAAAGTTCAGAGGAGCTGAGACATTCAAGGTGCATTGCCAGTAAAATTGCTACACATCTTAACTACACCAAGCAGCATTGAAAACTGAATATTGAGTGTACAAAATCTCTCCTCAGCTGTTCAGATCCTGAGCAGTTGCTCACAACAGGCTGCCTGGAGTAGCAAAAGTTAGACACCAAGGTGGAGGAGGCAGGGGGAGCCAGTGCTGCAGCTGAGCTTTCCCTAAGATATTCACAGAGAATCTTTGCTTGCCCTGCTCCAGGCTGGAGTGGAGCAGAGCTCCTTTGGCCACTCACACCAGCAGGGACAGCACAGCCAAGCTGGCCTCACAATGTGGCCACACTGCTGCCAAGAAAATGCAAGAACAACTGTTGGAAGGAATGACTTGGCCTGGGATGAGTCACTTGACATCATCTCCTTTCAGGTGGTCCAGCAGGAAGGTTGATGCTCTCAGCTCGTGTCCTCAGTCCTGCTGTCCCCAGAAGGGACCTGTCCATAGGGAGCACAGCTTCCTCCAGCCCAGGACAAGAACTGCTGCAAAGGGACCTGATTTGCAGGGATTGTTTACAAAGCACCTGAGCATCCTTCACATGCAGGTGGAATTAGACCAGAATGGTGCACAATGTCACTCCACCTTCGGCAGGTGCTGCATGAGCATTACCAGCACAATTCACAGGCATGGAGGGTCAGGCTCACACAGCAGCTGGGACACAGCACCGTGATCAGTGATGTGAACAGCCCAGCTCTGCTCAGTAGTGTCAAGCTTCACTTAGGTTGGGTTTAAGGCTTTTTTCCCTCTCAAAACCCTTGACTTTGTTTTCTAGCTACAGTAATTCTTAGATAAATAAAAAACCATGCAACATTTTCACATGTGATATTGAGCATGTCACCCTATAAAAGCCTTTAATTTCATAATTTGTACATGTTTAGATTTAAAAGTATGCATACAGAGAATTTTTATTATAACCAAACAGAAGGTGCAACAACTCCCTGAAGGTTTCCAGGTCTCCCACAATGTTAGGAGCTCTTTAATATATCTCCATAGAAGTGGAAGTCCAGAAACCTTTTTTTACATTTTCACTGCAATCGAATATAACCTTCACTTCACAAGTCCTACAAATGTTCTCTAAATGAGAGGAGCCAGAAATGGGAGAGGCAAGAGCATTCAAATACAAAAAGAATACAAGAAAATAGATAGAAAAGAAAAATCTGTTCTGGGCAGGCACCTTCATTGAAAATGACCATGAAAATAAAGAAGATGCCCCATGAAAAGTCTCATTGCATTTCATGCTTAGGACTTCAGTCTGTGCTGGAGACAGTAAGTCCCTGGCATGGACAATGTTTCAGCAATGATGAGAGCACCTTTCAGACACAGCACAGTGTTATATTTTGCAATTCATGTTGGCTTCGTTTTTCTTTTGTAAATCAACATAATTTGGCTCTTTTAACATTCATCTTACTTTTCCTTCATTTAATGATTTTTCCAGAAATGCTTACAATCAAGTGTGCTCTGAACACTAAATTATAAAACTTGGCATACAAAGACTCAAATTCCTATAAATAGATGAATATCCCATTTTCTGGAACTCTAATCAGCTTCCGCTTTTTTATTTCACCTCTAGTAGATGGCAATCTCAAGAGCATTTTTACAACTGCTGAATATTCATTGCTGCTTTTTCCTTTAAAGAAAATCTATTGATTAACTGATTTTGTAGCTTGTATGGAAGTACAGGTCCCAGGTAAAAACAAAAAAAAATAATATGGGTATGAAAGTACCAAAGTTTATACCTTGTAAGTTAGAAGGATGACAGAATTTCAACAACAAATCTTAGTTTGAGAGATGAGAGTGTAAAGGGTAAAAAGCTCTCACACACCTAAAACAACCTTCCTTCAGCTGTGCCTTGGCAAAAAGCCTGGGCAGCAACAAGATTTTTTCCCTTTAGCTAGCAAACAGATCCCATTCTCCTTTTTTCCAGGGCCCACATCTGTATAATCAACTATAGCTCTGGTATCAGCATTTCTAGGTTTCATATGGTCACCATTTCTAAACAAACCACTTCCTCAGTACAGACACAGTCAGTATATTTTCTCATTTTCACTTGGCAGAATAGCTGTAGACTGTGGGAGAGAGCAAAGAGAAACTGCAAGGGATGGAAACCAGATCTAGAAAAATCAAAGTGTGTTTCTTTAGGACACCATAGATCAAATATGCAAAAATCACTATACAGAGTGTTTCAGGCTCACTTTCTGCCTCTCTTTTCTCAGTGCAGCCACTCAGCCCTTTCTGGTGGGATTTCATGTTTATGAGCAAGCACTGTGTGCAGAGGGACCAAAGCAGCCACATCACCATCTTCACTGCCACAGCAAGGAAAACCAAAGTTTCCAGCACAGCTTAGGTGTTCCTCTATCTTCATTTTATTTCTGTTCTGAGCAGCTTGGAAACAAATCAAAACAAAATCCTGTTCCAACAGGCAAGGGGTAGATTTGTCATTTCAGTGCTGCATTTGAACCTGGAGCTCCAGAATCCAATAGGCAAACTCCTCATGCTCCAAGGCAAAGCCTGACATTAAATATCATGGCTTGAAAAGCAAATACAACTCCTGCCCTCAGCTTGACCTGGTATTACTGGCTGCAGACTGCCAGGAGCTGGCCTTTGCCTGTTTCACAGTGTACACACCCATGTGTTGAGCAGGTAGTGATGAAGACACAAGCTCAAGAAATGATCACAAGTCTCAGTTCCTCACTGCTGTGGTGGGGAATGACATCAACCCTCTCCTCTGCCTGCTCCATCACACAGTGGCAAAACGATTTTGTGTGACAAATAATAAATATTGCTTCAAAAAAAAAAAAAATCAACCACCCATCCTGAAACAGCTTGCTGAGCCTGTAACAATCAGGAGCTGTAAAAATGAAATACATAAAGGTCAGCCCACTCTTGGTACAATCAAACACTTCCAGCTCCTTGCACTTGGGCTGAAAAGGCATCTTCCAATCTTTATATGCAGTGTCAGCCTGGAAATGTATTTTCTTTAGATGAAGAAAGTTCATGTTTGAAAATTCCTCAGTTCCTGATTTTTGTGACCAAATTGACCTAGTTTTAATTATTCATGCACTTGAGTCTCAGCAGGTTGGCTTTTCCAGCTGCAGTGCCTGGGGAAGTGTGTGACCCAGCCAGCCCTCAAAGACTTCCCCACAGTATTTTCTAATGGTTTGTTTCTGATTGCAGCAAAGTTCTTGTGTAGACATTTCCCACCTGTTTGATCTGTTGGTGGTACTCCATCTGTCCTTCAAAGGTGGTTTATGATCAACAGGGCTTTCTATTTCATTCATAAAATTCATTCTAGTGAAGAAGTCTACAAATATTCTTCTCTCCCACATGCCAGTGGATCTCATGAAGCAGATAGTGAAGAACAAAAACCCTCAAGAAATCAGATCATATTTAAAGGGTCAGACTTTCAAATTAAGAAGCATTACCAAAAAAATCAGAAATATTTTTTTCAATTTGACACACACATTTCTGAGTGAGATATGGATTCCAGGATAAATACAAAGCTCACATCTGGCATATGACCTAGAAAAGCAGTTTTCTGAAGTAAAACAATGTTGTAACATGGATTTATTATGAACATATCCTGCAGAGGACAGCATGGATATCAAACGAGAGCAATGATGGAGCAGTGCCAGGTTATACCAGCTGGAAATATGGCTCACTCCCCTTGCCACAGAGAGCTGGAATCTAAAAATACTATGCTGTGGTTCATTATTTTCGTGTCAGTTTACAGCCACTGTACTTCCTCTGAAATTTTTACACTGTGTCCTGAAGTGGGCAATGATCTAGAATTCAGCATTAGCTAGTCAGGAGATTGCAGGGGAAATGCAGCACCTCTGGGTACCACTGCCCCCCACAGAAAACTCTGTGTGCTCAAGGTACACCTTTCCCTTTTACACTGTTTCATTTTGCAGCATTTGGCCAGCAAGTGAAAATGAAAAGCTGCTTTCCTGTAGAATCAGCAAAATCTGAAAGAATATTATCTAGAAAGATAAAATTCATAGTTTGTGGATGTTACTAATTTATCAATATCAAGTTAGTTTAAAAAACTATTTGTTTTCACTATTAAATGAAGTATATTAAGTATAATTTTTAAATCAAAATTATTTGAAAATATGTCATAAAGCCTAAAAGCATTTAGCTGCTCTTACAAAAATTTTGTAACTTTATCCATAACTTTTAGGAACAATTTACTGTGAGTTGAGTACTAAAAGGATTTCAATCACACAAAACTTATTAAAATCAACTGATACCTCATTAGTAAAAAGAATATTAATTACTATCATAATTAAAATATTCTGACTTAAGGAAAACAAAGAACAGCTATCCTTATCACTGTGAATGAAGGCAGTGATCATTTCCAGTCAAAAACTGAGATTTTTATTCTGGCTTTCACTGCACCTTACATCCATGAAATTTAAAAAGTAATGATATGAACCAAAAAGTGAATAAGAAAAATCCTTGCCTTTTAAACCATAAACTGTTCCTTCAAATTAAGTGACTAAAGAAATGCTTATATCAGGGCTTGAAAGTATTTTTCAAAACTATAAATCACGAACAGCAAAGAAAGCATTGCACTAATGCAATATGGATGTAAAGTTCAATTTGTTTTTACAGAGCACAGCAGCACATCTCAGTACTTAGACATGACATTTACTTTTCTGTCATTTAATCCATCCCAATAAACAAGCAGATATTTATCCCACAAGCCACTTTTTTCACTCTGTAGGACTGTTGAGTGCATTTGTGTCTCCTGCAGGCCTGAAGAGTGGAGGGCTGGAGAGGAGTAAATGCTTTAGCCCTGCAGAGATACTTTGCACTCATACTGAATTGAGTGCAGACACTTCGGAGAAAAAAAAATAATATTTTTTTTAAAAACCCACATATATATTGGTCAAGACATTGCTACATCTTCTGCATGCTTCCCCTTCAGCAACCTGAAAAAGACAAACTAGCAGAGCTAAGGTCAAAGAATTGCTCCAAGAGTGATTTTTTAATTAATAGACTCCCCAGGAAGGGGATGGATGGTGCATGGCTCTGCCTATTTCACAGTTCCTGGGAACACTGGCCTACCTGCAAATTTGGGTACCACAGAATTTTGGAGTTCCATGTAATAAACCCAAGCCTTGCCCAGCAGCTGACATAATGCTGAAAACAGACTTAATTCCTTTTCCTTCCACTGGAACAAGGAGTGAAAGCTGAGATCACGTTTCATTACTAAAATGGAATGTTTGGAAGAGAAATGAAAGGGCAAAGTCATCCCTTTGGAAAACGTTTGCAACCTCAAAATAATAGTCAGGTTTGTGGTGTGACTGAGGCAGCTAGTATAATATTTTGGGGCCAGCTTATTGGGTATACTTCTGAAATTACAAGCTTGAATCTATCCAGCTGGAGAAACAGCAGTGATAGTGCTCATTTCCAAGAGATCTGCATTTAAAGACTTTTTTGTTATAAAGTAAAATGCTTTATTAAATCATATCCCCTGTTTTCAGCATTGCAAACTGCTGAAGTCCATCTACCTCAGACAGACTCATGAGCTGGGCAGACAGAGAGCCAGCAGCTGGAACACACACACACCTTTCTGCTCTGTAAAACTGCTACATTCTGCCTCCTTTGCAGCCAACAGAGACCCTCAAGCACTGTGTAAAAATCTGTGTTAGCAGCACAACAGGAAACCTGCAAGCTACAGTAATGCAAACTGGGCAAGCACAGTCCAGGTCCTGCTGCCTGAACCATCAGAGCTCTCCCAGCCTTGGTTCAGCTTCCTTCAGATCAGCCAGAAGAAACATGTGCTGCTCCATGCTAAAAAGTCATTTAAATCAGCCAGTTTTGGCAAGAAACTAACACCTTTTGGAAAATGCATTGCATTCAGTATTTGGCATTCAGTCTCCCAGCTTGTTTTTCAATAATATCTAAAAAACAGCATGAGGAAACTTCACAAAAGGGAAAGGTATCACCACCAAAGAGACACAGAGGTGGGTAATGTAATCATGAAAACATAAGCAGAATCAAGCTCAACAGCACTCCTTCTGTGGGAGAACTAATTCATCATTTATGATGGTTTGCTGCTAAGTGTGAGTTCTTACAGCTCAGATAAGCTGAGCTCAGCTGAGCTGTTGCTAGATGTGCTTTATCTTTGCCTCCATTCTAAGTGCAAATATAGCTCTCAAAATCACTTTTTTTTTCTTTTTTTTTTTTTTTTTTTTTTTTTGGCAGGCCAGAAAACAAATAAGTACTTCTCTGTGGTGGCTTGTCTGACAAGACTGCAATTCTTTCTCTGGACAGCCTCAAAGCTCTGCAAGAGGTGTATTTTTCATCAGTATTCATTTTGTGGGATTTATTGATTGGTTTCTTTTTTTTTTCCTAAGCTCTTTAAACTTGTTTGCATATCTAATAGGAAGAAAATGTGGACTCTTAAATATTACAAAAGTCAGTGAATTCTTTCAAGCACTAAAAGAGGAAGGAACAACCAATTGGGAAACAATATGTTAGAAAAGGAAAGCTGCAAATCCAAAGAAATTCTCGCTATAACTTATGCTGCTTAATGTGCAAAGATATTCAAGGTTTCAATCTTGCCAGGACCCCAATCCAGCAAAATACTTAAGGACATTCATGGGAACCAAAATGAAAAATCTCACATGTTTAAAACCTGACACCTCCTTGAATGCTCTGCCACACTAGGGCAGCAGCCTCAGCACTGCTCAGCCAGGCTGCTGGTGAATGGTCACTGAGATCACTCGTGTTGTCCTTTGGCACCTGAGCTCCTCCCAACACCCATGGTCTGTGCATTCCCACCTCGGGCTTCTCCCAGCTCAGCTGCTGTTTCACCCTCCAAATGATTAGAGCACCGATGGTTTCTAAGGCTTTGGCACAACTCTTGAAGAAATTCAAGAGAAATGTGGTACAGAGACTTCCAGTAACAACAATCTAAGCTGCTCATGCAATAGCTTAGATTCAGAGCATTGTTTTAGTGCCTCACAGGGGATGTTTGCACAGCACACCTGCCTCAAGGTCCACATAGAAGCTGCTGCCCTGGTAGCTCACTGGAAGTGACACATTCTCCATGGCAGATGAGGTTTTTCTGCTCAGAGCACCAGTCCCACTCTGCCCCTGGTTCCTGTGCCCACAGTGAGTCACTGACACCCTGATTCTGCAAAATGCATGTCTGGCCAGGAAGATAGAGAGTGTGTGCCTAAAGCCAAATCATTTATTAAGGTCTGAGCATGTTCTTTGTCAAATAAAGCAAGTTTCTGCCCTGTAGAAATATTCACATTCCTCTTCACATTCCTTGCTTTGCCCTATTCCTTTATGTTCCAACAACCTCAAGAAGTGTAGCTGCTGTTGCCAGATTTTATAGGGATACCAGAGACACTCAAAAACCTGTATTTTCTGGACTAGATGGGACCTCATCAAGTTCAAAAATTTAATAGCTCTGAGAAAAAATATCAGTCTATTTTATCCTCTACTGTGTGAACATAACTCTCAGTTAAAGACCATTAGGGTAAATTGAATAACTCTAAAATGTGGAAAATTTGGCCAACACGTTTCTTTAGGCAAATTAAATACACACAGATTGTAGCTGGCAATCTATTTCCAGTGATAGAGTAAGAGACACAGTAATGTGCTGCACAGACCTCCACAGCTTTCATACTAGAAACAAAACTTCATAGCCACCAAGCCCTTAAATGTGTGTCACAATGAAGAAATTGTACCAAAAACGTGCAGTTGTAGGCAAATGATAGCATGGATTCATGTAGAAAAAAAAATACAGGTGCAGAGGGCCTTGTGAGTAACAAGCTGGACAAGGAATAATGATATCCCAACTCAAGCTCAGATAAAAATTAGCTTATCCTTTAGGAAAAAAAAAAAGGAAAACAAGGATGAAAAATAAAGGCTGAATTTTTCACCAATATCCAAAATGGTCTGTGCACATACTGTCCTGTTTTGGTAAAAAGAGGTGATGCTAGGGATCTATATCTGTGGTAAAAAACATTGTTGGAAGCCATGACCACTGTTTGAGCACACTCTGGGGTGACACAGCGTGGAGGCTCACCACGGAGAATCTGCAGTTTATTCAGTCATTCTCTGCTCCCCCAGACAGAAATTACTGGCACAAAGGGGTGTTTTGAACAACAAAACTGAAAAGTCACAACTTTGTGAGCTGAAAGCCAGGTTACTAGGGAAAAAAACATGGAGGGATGTAAGATTGTGTCCATCCTTTTAAATATAATATAAAGAAAAAAATATTATTTATCAAGTGAACCTACAGACTTCTTGTCAGCACAAGCACTTGATTCATCACCAAAGTTTTGTTGGACCAGGGAATATTTCTTCACCACCTCTGTTGCCCATACCTGCAGAACTGAATCTTTTTCAGTTAGATTTCTACTAGGCTTTCCATCATTTTGTGAATGATTTATCTGTTAACTGGCCATCCACTGAATTTTTATAAATATGTTAAGGAACCACTGCACAATTAACTACTTTTCATGTAAACATATCATTTACTGCATGAAGGAATTTGCAGAGCAAATCTCTCCTTTCAAGGCAACACTTGTCACCTTTGTCACCTTTGAGGACAACACTAAAATGGACAACAAAATAAAATAAAAATTTTAAATGGCATCCTGTTTTTCTCCTATTAATACCCAACAGGTGCCCAGAGCACCAGCACTGCTCAGACCACCACTGAGACAAAACAAAAAGTCAGCTTTTACAAGCCCTGTGTGAGAGGCTGCTCTAGTTGATTTATTACAGCAGAAACCACATGAAACCCTGTGTGGTCTTTGGGAGAGGAGGCTGTAGGTAGTGATGCTGCACAGGAAGGAGCTGCAGCCATGGAACAGAGCAGGACAGGCAGACTGAGCACCAGACAGGCTTGTCCTGAACTCCACAGAACTCTGAGGAGGAGACAAGACTTCCTCTATTAGATGGGCTGCCAAAAATTGTGTCAGCCAAGCTTTAGGATTTAGTCTCTCTTTTTTAGTCTCTTCTTTACCAAATCAACACTATATTGTTCAACAATAAACACAGCTGATTCTGCAATTTATGAAGAATGAAACAAGTATTTACCAGCTGTCTCAAAGTCATGGAAGAGCAAAAAGAAAAACTGAAGTATTTGGCCATCTTAATATATCAAAATATCAAAGCATTTGAACATACTCACCCTTACTTCTATGGTAAAATTAAAGAAAAATAAACCAACAGTGGTTTACCAACAGTACTACATTTGTATAATAATTCATCTACATACCTGTAAAAAATTGCTCATTAAAAATTAATTTGACAGATTAGCTCTGCAGTAATAGAAAGCTGTCATACTTAAAGGCTGTAACACAGCTCTCCCCCACAGCTTCTGGCAAAGGAGAGATTGACATCACTTTTCAACATCCCTCGTTAATACATTGGCAAAAGGCAGAAGAATTTATATGCCTCTTGTGAAAGGTTTTGTTAAAATTGCATCTATTTTTGCAGCAGATCTTATAAAGCCAAATCCATCTGCAAATATCCCTCAGTTTCCAGAGCACTGAAGCCATCAGGAGCCCAGCTCATCTGAGATCAGTGACAAAACCACTGCCTTCCCACCTGCTCTGTGTCATATGCAGATTGCACATTGCCTGAAAGAATAAATAGCAGCCCCCTGGCACAAAGCTAAGGCAGGGATTTATCCTTGCTTTGCTTGCAGGTACCATGTATTTGAACTTGAACTCGAAAAATTCCAGGAAGCCAAAGAGCAAATCAGAACAAACAACTCAAGCCCAGCACAGATTTCCCAGCTCTGCCACAGCCAATCTGCTCTTTTAGCAGCTCCTGTAGGAAATTGTCTCCTCACACATTGGTTTTGATTTCAAATTGGTTTGAGACCATTGCCTACTTAAGAATACTTTTTGGTCCTTCTTGACTCCTGAATCACGTTCTCATGTTTGCCTGAGACTAAATGATACTTTGAGTATTCACTAGTTTATTTTTTCTACAATTTACCTCATCTTTACCTTTCCTACATATGCATTTAAATCCCTTAAGAATAAATAGCCTCAAATCTTCCTAGCAAAGGCATTCCAGCATGTGCTGAGAACTAACTTTCCTTGTCAGACACTTGGGAAAAGTTGGCTCCACAAGAGCACTTATCACAGAAACCCCCGAAATTCACTTCCCTGCAGTCACCACACCACAGCATGTGATGTGCCACAGCCATTTCCTCCTCCTGAGGATGCACATAGCTGTGGTATCTGAGATAATGCTGCAAGCAGGGAGAAATGCTAACTTCTGAGATGGAGAAATGATAGTTTGTACAGTAATTGCAGGCTATCATAAATGCCAGAGTTACTTCACTGCGAGACAGAACAAAGGCTGGCCCCAGTTCCAGGCAGTTAAACTCCACAGCAATCAAAATAAAAATAAAAAGTCTTTGGCCCAAATGTTTTTTTTTTTTTGTTTGTGTTTTTGTCATGGTTTTTTCGACAGGACATTGCCAGGAGGACGCACGAAAAGAGGGCAACTAGGCTCCAAGCTTAAAGTTGCAAAAAGTGTTTAATTACCTAACAGAGTTGGAGGATAAATGCAGGCAAAAATAAACTTTTCATACAGTTTTGGTTTACTCTTTTCTCTCTCTTACGAACCTATAGTATTCACCCCCTTTTTTTTTTTACAGTCAACAAGCTAGGTGGTGGGGGCAGGGTGTGGGGTCTCTTTTCAGTTCACAGAGCAGATTTTCAAATTTACTTATCACTACAATTTTTTTACTATAAATACTTTTTATCTCTACTTATTTTTTTCTTTCTTTAGACAGTTTTCTTTTCTGCTCTCACCCCCACCCTCTTAAGAAGCAGTTTCTGCACTCACCCCCCCCCCTTTTTTTCTTTTTTTTTAAACCAGCAACACACACAGGGGGCAGGTTGAGGGGTTTTTTGGTCAGTCCAATCAGGAAAAGAGGTTCTCTACTTAGCTAGGGGGTCTTTCCCACGAGAGACAGTCTTTTGAGAACTTCTTTGGCGTGGGTCCAATCTCACGAGCAACATCCCGCCCGAAATTTTGCTGCAACATGAGTCTTTTTGTCCATAGGGTGCTGTGCAGACTCTCCTGAGCCGGGGCCAGGCTGCTTCCGTGTCAGGAGCAAGGCCTTTCTCTCCTTTGCAAGGCCTTTGCAGTTTTAACTCTTAGATGAGACTCCCACTGGTTCACAGTCTTTTCCAGGCATCTACCTGCTCTTCTGGCGTGGGCTGTGGGTGATTTTCTGCACTCCTGTGGACTCCATGGGCTGCAGGGGAACCTCCTGCCCCCCCATGGCTTTCACTGTGGCTAGCAGAGGGTTTTCAGCTCCAGCACTGGGAGCTCCTCCTCCCCCACCTTCTTCACTGACCTTGGCGTCTCTATGCTGTTCTCCCTCTACATATTTTCACCTCCACCTCCTCCTCCTCCAACTACAAAGAAGTGAAAGAAGTGCGTGCCTGCTTTGTTTTGAATTTTTCTTAAATATGTTTTCACAGAGGCGTAACCAGCACCTCCAATTGGCCCAGACTTGGCCGGCAGCATGTCCATCACTTTCAGAGCCATCAGAGATTGGCTCTGCTGGACTTGATGTAAAAACTTCCAGAACTTGCACTCAGGACACACAGGAGCCATCTTTGTGCCACACCCCACCCCTCAGACACCTCCCCAGACCTACTACAACAGCTTCTGAGGGGTCCAAATTTCTCCTAGATGTTAAAAACACTTCACTGATGTTTTGGGCCAATCAAAACCACCACATTCTACCCCTCGCCTCTGCGAAACACATATTTAAGAATCATCAAAATTAACATGCTATATAGAATAAATCCACCCCTAGAACTTCTACTACAATTTTACTTTAAAACAGAACTTAATTCTTGTTTGCCCATAATTTCTCCTGGTCAGTGTCCTTATCTCAAAACACTCATGACTCTTTCCCCGTACGGGCCACCAAAAAAATGTCATGGTTTTTTCGACAGGACATTGCCAGGAGGACGCACGAAAAGAGGGCAACTAGGCTCCAAGCTTAAAGTTGCAAAAAGTGTTTAATTACCTAACAGAGTTGGAGGATAAATGCAGGCAAAAATAAACTTTTCATACAGTTTTGGTTCACTCCTTTCTCCCTCTTACGAACCTATAGTATTCACCCCCTTTTTTTTCTTTACAGTCAACAAGCTAGGTGGTGGGGGCAGGGTGTGGGGTCTCTTTTCAGTTCACAGAGCAGATTTTCAAATTTACTTATCACCACAATTCTTTTACTACAAATACTCTTTATCTCTACTTATTTCTCTCTCTCTCCAGACAGTTTTCCTTTCTGCTCTCACCCCCACCCTCTTAAGAAGCAGTCTCTGCACTCACCCCCCCCCTTTTTTTCCTCTTTCCAAACCAGCAACACACACAGGGGGCAGGTTGAGGGGTTTTTTGGTCAGTCCAATCAGGAAAAGAGGTTCTCTACTTAGCTAGGGGGTCTTTCCCACGAGAGACAGTCTTTTGAGAACTTCTTTGGCGTGGGTCCAATCTCACGAGCAACATCCCGCCCGAAATTTTGCTGCAACATGAGTTTTTTTGTCCATAGGGTGCTGTGCAGACTCTCCTGAGCCGGGGCCAGGCTGCTTCCATGTCAGGAGCAAGGCCTTTCTCTCCTTTGCAAGGCCTTTGCAGTTTTAACTCTTAGATGAGACTCCCACTGGTTCACAGTCTTTTCCAAGCATCTACCTGCTCTTCTGGCGTGGGCTGTGGGTGATTTTCTGCACTCCTGTGGACTCCATGGGCTGCAGGGGACCTCCTGCCCCCCCATGGCTTTCACTGTGGCTAGCAGAGGGTTTTCAGCTCTAGCACTGGGAGCACCTCCTCCCCCACCTTCTTTACTGACCTTGGCGTCTCTATGCTGTTCTCCCTCTACATATTTTTACCTCCACCTCCTCCTCCTCCAACTACAAAGAAGTAAAAGAAGTGCGTGCCTGCTTTGTTTTGAATTTTTCTTAAATATGTTTTCACAGAGGCGTAACTAGCACCTCTAATTGGCCCAGCACTTGGCCGGCAGCATGTCCATCACTTTCAGAGCCATCAGAGATTGGCTCTGCTGGACTTGATGTAAAAACTTCCAGACCTTGCACTCAGGACACACAGGAGCCATCTTTGTGCCACTCCCCACCCCTCAGACACCTCCCCAGACCTACTACAACAGCTTCTGAGGGGTCCAAATTTCTCCTAGATGTTAAAAACACTTCACTGATGTTTTGGGCCAATCAAAACCACCACAGTTTTACTGGAAATTGTGAGGCAGCTCAGCCTTGATAAATCAGAGGTTGAGCCAGCCAAACTACAGGTCTCCCCTCCATGAAAACCCTGGTCTGGGACCTTTGGGCTTTCTGGGAAGGGAAGGAAGGAAAAAAAAAGAGAAAGAGAAGGGAACATCCACAAACTTGAAATATTCTTTCCAGAAACACCAACTGTCAGCCAGGTCAAAGGGAGGCAGGCACTGCAGAGTCAGGCATTGCTTTGCAGAGAGCTGGAGCCAGGACAGAGTTGATAGTTTATCTGGTATTTCAGATATGATCTCATCTCCACCCGTGGGCACTTTGTTCATGGAATCAAACCCAGAACAAGAAATGAGCATATTGATTTGGCACATACAGCTGTACTTCATTATTTCTCCAAAATCTAGAGTTATAGTTACTTGTATTTAGTGTATGCAACAACTAATAAAGCAATCGAGCTAATCCAGCCTGAAATAAGACTTTTACAACACTGATATGTCAGTTGTCTCCTTCAAGCAATTCCCTCTTCAGCAATTTTATTCATTTTTTGCCTCCCCATCTCATTTTCTTCAAACCAATTACCCCTGTGCCTATTTCTTCACTTTATTTTGGATGTACCTAGGCTGGGAGAGGGCAGAGAGGAAAAAAATGGCACTTTAAGTTGAAAAAATCTTTATAAATCTTGAATACTTTTTTAACAAAAACTTGAGGCAGTGTGAAAAACTCTTTATATATTATCCTTTCATAAAAACTTTTCTCCCCAGGCTAGTTCACTGTTCTGTTGTTAAAGAGTTCTAGCTCCTCACTCCTTTCCCCCTTCACTCCTTTCTGACACACTGTATTCACTTTTGGAAGGAATTAGGAATTTTGAGCTCTTTGCATCCCTGGGGTGTTAGCTGCTGCAGAGGCTCTCATTAGCAGACAACATAAAGGGAACTTGAAGCCATAATGGTGCAAAACAATATTCTAAAGGAGCAATTTATTTCTATGTTAAGTAGTGCCTCATTTGTTTTCCATAGAAATAAATGTGATTAATTTCATTTTTCTATTTTGAAAGACAATAAACTGTGGTCTGCCTCTGACAAAACGGCACAGGGATTCACAATACTATACAAAGTTTTTGTTTAGTTTGTAATAAGTTTTATTTACTATTATTTTGTGGTGTAGTTTGTTGTGCTCAGATTTGAGAATGTCAGTTAAAATTTTTATCTTGAAAAATAGAAAAAAAAACAGAAAACAGAAAAAAAATGAAAATAGAAAAAAAATAATGAGACTTCCCAGCTCAGTCCAAAAAAAAATGTAAGATTCAAGAGAAAAGCCAAAATTGAGGAACTTAAGGTATAGGGAACCTGATTAAATCTCAGACTATTCTTCTGTCTGTCCTTGAGGCACAATTGCCAACCTGTGCACAGAAAACTCCAAAATCTGCCACCAGGTGCTTGTGGAATAACCTCACTCTAGGAAAATGCACATTTTTCTAAGCACCTCGTTTAGATGGCATGTTTATCCATGGAAACCACCGTGGGACTGTGACAAGGAAAATCCAATCATATTCTTGAATCCAGTGATATTATCTGGATTCTATGCCCCCAGGTCATTTTGCTGTGTCTGGGGGGTTTCAGTGGGAGATGGAGCAGAGCACAAGTCCATCAGCTCTGGCACTGCTCCTGAGCACTGCCCAAGGGGTATCTGCATTCCCACCAGAAGTTACAATTCAAGAGACAAAACTACTGCTCACCTCATGCAGTCTGTGAGTAGGATCGTTTTCAGAAAGCAATTTATAGGATTCTGAAGTCCCACTGCTCCTTTCACCTCTAGAACAAGGCTGTTGCTTTTTTTTTTTTTTGCCTTAAAATAGATCTCTAAAGACACTGGAATGAAGTTACTTCATAAAGACAGTAAATTCCTCTCTCATCAATTAGTGCAGTAACAAACCACAATCCTGAGCACCCCGGGAGCAGCTTTCCACCTTGGAAAATTAAGGTGGTGGTTTAACTTCCACTCATCACCACCATGGGAGGATGGAGGATCCAGAAGCATTAGAAACATAAATTATCAAATCGAAAGAAAAGCAACAACTCTGTCCCCCCAGTTTTTCGTATTTGCCATATTTTTGTTTAAAAAAATGCAGCAGTGGCACATTCATAACTGTGACCTGTTTTGTCCCTTTTGTATTTTATTAGGAAAAAGCAACACTGGCAGGTGAGCAAAGGACTTCACAGCAGTCCTGGCAATTCCCAGCATTTCCTCTCTCTGCTTCCACATCTGCACAAACCACTCACCATGATGCTCAGACTGAGACAATGACCCTAATTTTGTCACACTGCCACCCTTCAGACCAACGAGCCACTCAGCAGCACTACAATTACTGTGACATCATTTTGGAGCTGTCTGTAGCACCCAGGCCTCTTGCATCACTGACCTTCTGCATGTGCTGGGTCCTGCAGGGTATCATGGAAATAACTGTATAAATCAGATATTTTGATGAATAGATCCAGCAGGAGATAATCTTTAGTGCACACAGCTATTCCAGAGGTCTCCATGGGAAGGTGTAATCTTTTTTGGATCAACAGACACTGGGGCCATTTCAGAGACAGAAAGGGAAAGCACACCTGGGGGTTTTAGAGGAAGAAAGTGAGGGAAAGGACAGATTTACAACTGAGAAAAAGAATAATAACTCCAAGTTATTTACTACAGAATTTGCAGCATCTGCTGTATGACTGGAACAAGCTCTCACAGGTGTTGGGTGTGCTAATCCTCACACACACTTGGGAACACATTTTCTGCTCACACAGGAATTACTAGCCAAGCTTCTTTTTTCATACTACAGTCCCCCCCTGAAAATAAACCCAGGGAATATGCACACTTACTGCTAGTTGAGCAGAAAAAAAATTAATTAATAAGTCACCCCACCTTCCAAACTACAGAAAACCAACCTCAAAGCAGGAATAATGCAAATATTAATCCCTCATTGCGATGGATAAACCATTGCATGATCAGTTGCAGTTTGTAAATGCAAAGTTAGGTTTGCACATAGAGTACATAATCACAATTTTCTCTCCAAATCCTGCATTTCATAGGCAGTTCATTGCCTCTCCATTTGTAGAGGCCAAAAAAACAGCAATGAAAGCTCAGAGGACACTTTACCAGGAAGATTTAAGATTTATCCCAGATTTAAGATGCAAGATATTCAAGATTTATCCCAGCTTCAGAGACATAACTAACCTCAAAATGATACTTCCTCACCAAATCACCCAGTGCTGACTGCCCAGGCAGCTGAGGCTTGGTTTGGTTCCTTTCCTTGTGGAAACTCCTTTCTCAATAGCTCTGCTCCTCCACACAGGTGGTGTAGCAGAGCACTCAGGACACCTCACTCAGTGATTGTATGGACTCCTACCAGCAGCATTTTTCTGGGGAATACAGTTAGGAAAGGGAAATACAGTCCTGAAGTTACTGAGCCAGTTAATCCTTAACATATGGAGCAGAGAAAGGCAGTTTTCTGGCCAGGAAAGCTTTCTCACACTGGCTTGTAGGAAGGCTGATGTAAATGGTGAGAGCAAGGTGGTGTTCCAGCCAAAACCATGGAGAATATTTGAAGGGAGATCATTTGGGGATGCTGATGTTTTAAATCTGCTCCTCCAAGGTGGTTTCTTTAACATCCAAGATTGCAAGGCTTTAAATCCACACCTAGATCACAAGTTGCTAAGAAGGACACCTGTATTTTTATTAATTCATATATGCAGACTATGAGTAGGAAAATCCCTGTATCTGGGACAGGACAAAGTAAATGTAAAATGAATGTAAAATGTGCTATATCACAGATGCTGTGGCTTCCTGTTCTAGGATAGAAACTGTCACTTGGGCTCTAAGTAATATAAAGTTCAGAAGGAAGTCTGAGTCCATAAATCACCATTTGATTAAACATCAACGAGTGTCCAGAGGCCCAGTTTCAGTCCTCTCAGAGCACACTGAATTAGCTGTCTGCAGAGCCCTGTACCTACTCAATGGAACATTGCACTGTTCACATTGCACAGCTGTGCTCACACCCACAGGGGTCACCTGGACCATAAAAGATAAAAAGTATGAACTATCTTCTGAATTGTGCGTTACCTATTTTCCAAATATAACAGCAAGGAATTGCACCAAGTCTATGAATTACTTGACTTCCCTTACATGATGAGATCGAACCATAAAAAAAAATCTTTGTTTTCTAGGTTTACATCCAAGTAGCACATGCTGAAAGACATCTGTTGCTTACACATTTTACAGGCTGATTGTCTGTTCTTGCTTCCATATATTAGTTTGTACAGTCATACACTTATATACACAGTTTTATTTAAAATAAATTCAATTCTAGATCTCTTGAAAATGAAGCTATCCTTTTTTTTTTTTTTCTGTATAAAGTTTTGGCTCATTAATCAGCACTGCTTCCCACCTGGGCAGAACAGAAAACGACTCTGTGGGCTCCAGTTCCACTCACTTGAAAAGCCACAAACTTCAGCTGTTGTTAAGAAAGTCAATTATTCAAAGCTTGGTGGCTTAATGGCTACAGGGTACTTTGTTAAGGTGCAGAATTGCTGTGGCCACAAGTTTTGGCAGTGGGTTATTTTGGCTTTTTCCAAAGATTAAGTAGTCTCCTTTTGTAGTTGTTTGAAGTTGATCAAGGGGGAAAAAAAGAAACAAACCACAAGAGAAAATACTACTAAATAACAGATTCAACACTCTCTGCAAGTCACAGACTTAGGAGCACATCCACCAAGGAACACATCCACATCTATCCAAGACAAAACAGAACACAAAATCTGACCAAACACAGCCAGAACCCCCTCTTTGCAATTCAGGAGTGCTCATTGCAGAGCAGAGCCAAGCACAGGGCTCTAGATTTGAACATTTTAAGACCGTTCCCACCCATGGGAAGACGCAGAGCAGACAGATGGATATTTGCCATGCCTACACAGCTCCAGAGCTCCGAGCTGTGATGGAGGAAAGCTGTCCTTCTTGCTCGAGGCAATGGCAAAACTCCCAACAAGAAGCAGTCTTGCACCCTGCATCGGCAGCCAGGAGCTCAGTGCAATAATCTTACTTTTCCTGGGTCTTCCTGTGCAGCTTTCTAAAGGAAAGGAATTCCCAGCGTGCTCCTTACACGGCGTGTTCCTTATCTTCTGATTGGAAACACAAGGAAACTCATTGTGCCCAGACCCTGCTGCTGCAGCACTGATCACATTTCAGTACCACTGATAAATAAAGAAAAGCCTTACACAGCAGTCTTCATTCAGGACACTTAAATCTGCAGCTTCAAATCCGCTTTAGGCACTTTCAGTCGCGTCAAAGTAAAACACTTTCCCCTAGAAAAAAAAATGAGGATGGTAGGGAAAGCCACTGGATTCTCCTGGCCCATTTAACAAATGAAACACTTGCTTTCTGTTTGGTGTAAAGTGACAGCTGGCTTATTAGAACTGACACTGATCCTCCCGAGAGGATTTCAGGGAGTGAGTCACACAGGTGGAGGTCAACATGGCAAAGGAATTAAACGAAGAGAGGAAGGAAGCAGCTTCCTCCTAAGGACACAAATTAGCTAACAGAAAAGCTGTTGCTAAAGCAGCCCTCCCTAGCTGGGAATACAGTACTTGCAATGTGTTCTGTCCTTGAGAAATACTTCCAGGACACTTTTGGAATGTAAGTTTTTACCTCTTGTCACCAGCTCAGCGTGCTGCAGTCAGGACCCAGTGCAGCTCCCACCTGCAGGAAGGGCTCAGTGAGCACAGCCTGTGCCCTGTCACTGCCTGACTGACACAGCACCACAGGCAGCACACAAAATATGCTTATTTATTCATACACATCACTTCTGACATGTGTGAAATGGATCATTAACATGGGATGGCACAGATTAGAGTGAATCAGAGAGCAGACACAGCCATACCCCTCGGTGAGTTTGAGCTGCTGCTCTCATGCAGAGCTGGCTGCAGAGCTGGCTGCAGAGCTGGCTGCAGAGCTGCACGAGTCCTCCAGCTCCCTCAGCACACCTGCAGCAGGCCAGAGGAACAGACTTTAGCCAAGGGACGAGCAGTTTTTGCTGAGCTGTGTTCAGCACTCCTGCTTTTTCCTCTCTGGGTCCAGCCCTGGAAATGACCTCCCTGCAGCACCAGGACCTTGGCAGCTGTGGCCCCACAGCATGAGCTGGAGAAGGAAAATTGCATCCTGAACCATCACCATTTTGGGTTTCCCTAACAGTTCTAGAAGTCAGTGAGTTTGGGTTTGCATGGAAACGTTGCTAAATTAAATTTGACAGGTACCAGCACTTCTGGCTTTAATCTCATCCCTCTCCAGGCATGCTGGCATGATACAAGTTCATGGATTTTATTATTATTTCATGTAGATATGACTTACTTAAAATTATGAGAACTTTTCCTTGGCAGAGACAAATTAATGTGGCTCTGCTGATTACGCTGGGGCTCTGCCAGGGTGCAGAGTCTAGGGATGTGAGGAGATTAAAACAGAATCATTGCTCTAGAAGTAGCTTTCCACTGGTCTCTATTAGGTCTGACCAAAAAAATTCTCAGTAACTCTCAGTTATTGTAATTCTGATGAGCTGGAGTTCTAATATCAGAAATTATCATGTGCAGATCCACGTGACAGAGCTCAGGACCACCAAAACTAGATTTTGGTCACTTGGTCTAACTGAGGACAAAGGTGCAAAAATAAGCACGTTTGAGAAGTAACTTTTGATTCCACCGGTTTTTCCTGCATGACAGGAGAGCTGGGTGGGTTTAAATTTACAAAACATTCTAAATTTCCTAGATGCCTTAGAGTGACACAGAGCAGGTGTATTATTCCAATATGTCTCCACCTTCCCAGCAAAATCTGAGTCAGAAATCCAACTTTCCAATTCTCAGTCCTTATGAGAGTGGCTGGATTCCAAGGGTACACTCAGAAATACACAAAGAAAGGCAGGATTTGAGAAGTTTAGCCTTAAACTTTTGCAGAGTCCCAGTGATCTACACCAGTTTCAACCAATAATTTCAATTCTGATGCTTTGGATAACATCCTGAGCTTGAGCACATCTCCATGGAAGTCCCCAAGGAATAATAAAAGAAATCAATAACAATCCCTGGCTCTACACAATTTCTATGAAATACCACTTGCATGCTATTCACAGCTACCATAGAGCACCCATCCAATGAACATCTGAGGTGCAAATGAACTACTAGCTAGCTCTAATCTCTTTTCAAGGTCACAAGCCTGCCCAAATGTTTTCGATGCATTTTCAGGTGTGAGCCTACCCAAAAGCTGGGGATCTCTATCCTCTGCTGGGTTCACAGCACAAGGTGCTTTCTCTCCTTGTGGAGCTTCACCTGCAGAAGTTCAGGCCTTCCCAGAGTTTTGTCTTTGGGATCTGATGCCTGCAGAACAAGAGTCTTCCACCTGACCGTCTGCCCCCTGCCACCTCCCACCCCATGGAGCTCTGCAGGTGGAGGGATGGAGCCCAGGAAGCACAGGGGCCACAGCAGGGAAAGAACTGAGCTGCTGGCCTTGGAACCAAGCACAATCCATTTACAAGCCCAATTAGAAAAGTTATAGTTAATCCCCACTAGGGAGGGAGGCAGGCAGGCAGAGGCAAAGAAGAAATCTTGTTTGAGAGACAAGAACAGTATCTAATCCCAGCTGAAGTTCTTCTCTCTGTGCTTCACTGAAGTTACTCCACCAGCTCCTCTGTGCAGCTCTCCCAAACTAATCCAGCTTTTATCTCATGACCTGCATTGCCAAAGAGACTCTTCCAGTAATCAGGAGGAGGACACAGGTAAATCCCCTGAATTTCCTTTCAGTCAGCACTGCTGCTTCTGGCACTCTCAGAGACCCCTATGAAGGGCTGAGACACCCCTTTGCACCCCAAAACATTTCCATAGGGACCAGTGCCATGCATTTCATGGCCCATCAAGAGCAGGTAGCTCCCTGGGGAGATGACTGAAGAGTGCAGAATGGAGTTAATTGGGCCAGCTGCACAGGAGGCAAAGGAGAGCTGGCAGGAGGTCACTTGTGCCACTCTGGCTGATTGTCCTGCTGGCAAACCTTGCACTCTGAGCCCACGTTTGCTTTCCAGCCCCAGGAGAAATAAGTGCTTCCTCCTGTGCTCATGAAGTTGGTGTGAGGACAGGTAAGCAACTCCTGCAGGGGAAGAAAAGAGCTTCCCATGGCTGTGCCATCCCCTGTGTGCCTTCCCAGCACCTCTCTTCAAGTCCGTTTTAGTTCCTCTTTGATCACCAGAACTTTCTGCCAGAAATGACACATTAAGTATTTGGCATTCAGGAAAATAAATAAAAAAGGTCAATGGGTAAAAAACATGTCCACACACAGAATGACAGTCCTAAAGGAACCAGGAGCAATGTCAGTGCCCTTTGGAAAAAAATCACACAGGCCAAAGGATGACTGCCAAAAAATACTAATTTCTTTTATTAGACAGTGCATGTCTTAACCCCATTTTCCTTAATGCTTTAATACACATTTTACCTCATATGACACTGATGAAAATTTAAAGCCACCTCAAAGAGCACAAGGGTTTATAAAAGAAGCAAAGAAACACTTGTATTTCCTTTTTAACAAAGGGCAGGGAAAAAAATTTTGTTTTTTAAGGATAGTAAAGTGCTAAAAATGCACTATCTATTTTTCATTCTTCCAAGTATCCTCCCTACATACAGCCCACCAAAGCCAAAAAATATTTCAATTTTGTCTCTTTCTACAGATACAACACAATTTCAACATCCAACATAATGTACATTGTTCTTGGTGAGATTTTCAGGCCACAAAATCAAACTGTCCAAGCACTGGAATCCTGCAACATAAAACTGCAAACACTTTTGGAGTAAATATTATATTCTTGTGTCAATCAACTCCAGTGAGATTCATCATACATATTTACCCATATGCATAGATCTTTGGAACATCATTCCCCAGATATGTGGGAGGTTCACACAATATTATGAAATTTAAGTAAGATTTTAAGTTATTCTAGTGTTTATCAGCCTTGACTTTAAACCACATTTCATTTAGTTAAAGAGGGGAAGGAGAGAAAAAGCACAGAACAAGTTTTCCATGAAAACTGCCCAGGAGGAACCTGGTACATCTGTCTTTCCACTGCCAACACACTTCCACCCCTAACTGGACATAAACCACTTTAAACAAAACCCACAGCTATACCATTCCAGCTTCTTTGCAGTCTGCCTGTAGAAACTGCCACATGTGCAACTGAGCAGAAGTACCTAACCCAGGAATAGCTTTCCCTTTCCAAGAGGAAATATTTGCCTCAGCGTAGGCAAGAAGTACAGCAAAGAGTTCCTAAAGGCTGAGCTCTGTTTGCTTTCCACAGACAGCAGATAAGACAAAACGAAGGTATGGTTCCAAATAAAGCAGCAACACAAAAATATAGGCTGAGGAACAGAAACCCAAGCCCTGAACAGCAGAAGGAATCAGGCAAAAAGCTGTGTTATCACACACACGTTCACCTCCTGTCTAACATTCAAAGTGTATGAAAGCTCCAGTCCAAAATGCACTGGCAGGAAAAGTTTCTCAACAGCCTAAACTTCACACTTACCACACTCACCACCCTTAACAAGTGCCTGTATGGATTTAACCTCCCAGACACCTCAGAAGGACAAATATCATCACCCAACAGCAATTACCATTTCTCCTCATTTTCCTTCTGTACATAACAACAAACATCCTTATTCTGCTTTTCCAGCTGAAGCAGCCAATTACCTGCTGTGCTTTCTAAGTTCCCATCCACTTTCCCCAGGAAACAGATAACGTGCAGCACAGTGAGGAGAGCTCACTCAGATGCAAAATAAAATTCTCAACTTACTCAAGTAAAGTCTCTCCAGTACACTGGCAGGCTGAGCTATGTGTTAACTGCATTTATTCACCACTGAAAGACTACACTTTACAGTTATAACCCTGGCAAATACTGAGCAGTTAAATAATTCTGCTTTTCCTTATCTGCACAAAGGGGTTTTATTCCCCTACCACAGCTGTACACAAAAGAATAGAGTGCCATTTCAAACCAAAACTCTCTGAAGTTACTACTCACCAGCTCGTGATTATATATTCAGTAAGCCCGAGGAGCTGAGGAGATTTTGTTGCAGGAGACAAAAGTTACAAAAAAGCAGGCAGAGTTAACAAAAACGAAGGGAAACTAGCATAAATCCTCTCTTCATTCATCTGCTTAAATGTTCCTGGAGACTAAAAAGGACCTTAAAGAAAGTGCTCTCAGCAAAGACTACATCCTCTTGTCAGTCAAACCCTGCATAGTTTCAGCTAGGCATCCATCCAAAAAGACATGGAATTATTCTATTTTTGTCTCCCAATGCAAGTGGAAACATTTTTGCAGATTTGTGGTGAGGATTTCAATTTTTGTAGTGGTCAGCTAGTAGAGGAATGTAATTAAAGACCCTTGTAAATGTAAGATGGTCCAGAAAGGAGGAACTCGATAAATCTGGAGATAAATAAAAATTCCATTACAAAACAGTCTGATATAAAAGCACATTAAAAACTTCCAGTGAGGTTAAAAATCCAGATGTGTTTTACTGGAAGAAAGTTGTAAAAACCTTTTCTCTTAAAGCAGGATTGTTGTCGGTAGTGGGACACCAACAGTTCCAACAAACGCTGGCTGATATTTTTTAATTAAATAATCTTAGTAGAAAAATTTAATTATATTATGCAGAGCACTAAAAGTTTGGTTTACCACCCATGTTATGTCTGGTATGTTACTGTTTTCACTTAACACAGGTGTTTCCTTAAAAGTACTTCACACTTTGCCTATTGCTGTCTTACAAAATAAACCTTCTAAACTTCTGGCTTTGTAAAGTGGGAAAATACTTTGGAAATTATGTTTGGCTCCTGTTGCATCTAATTTTTGCTCTCATTCTACCACTAAGAAAGTATGGCCATTTCCTGTGTGCATTCAGTCTGGAAGCTGACTCTGAAACTCAGTGTACATCATTACTGATCCGTGGAGCTCTTCAGACCTGAGACTTTCCTCACAAGGGAAGCTTTTAGTTCAATTCCCCAATCCTCTGTCATCATTGAGGAGGCTGAACTTCTGTTCCTGCTGCCTTCTCCTCTCTGCTCCAGCTTCCTCACCCACTGTCCCTTTCCCAGCTGCTGGCTGTTCTGCTCTCATCCATCCTCTGCTGTGCTCCATCACTTCCCTTTTCCATTCTGCACTGATTTTTAGTCTCTCTGCAGCTCTGAGCTCCTCTCCAGGTCCTGCTTAGTGAGTGAATGCCTCAGTCTTAGGGCATCTCCAGCCTCTGCTGGCTGCTGGTCTAACTCACACACAGCTCCAGAGCTGTAGATATCTCCCTCCTGGTTTAGTCCAAGAAGGGAGCTGGTCCTGGCTGTCAGCATCCCTCAGCTCCAAGCCTTCATCCACATGCACTACAAGACAAGAGAGAAGTGTAAGCTGGAGGGTGGCAAGGAACAAATACATATTTTAACAGAGAAGAAAAGAAGCACTTGTTGTCCTCCTGTTCCCTGGGTCTTAACTTGCATGTTGCTTTTTTGCTTGGATTTTTTACATTCCCTTACAGTGCAAATGTCCTTGGGGTAGGAATTTTCTCACACTACTTATAGAATTTTGAATTAGTCTCTTTTCATACTGCAAAGCAAACAAGAAATAAAAGTTCTTTCTCTAACATCTTATTATCTCCTTCCTCAAATCACAGCTCGTCTGGGATGCAGCTTCCAACTAACTGAAGGGATTTTTTTTAGTTTTAGGGATAAAAAAGGGAGCTAACAGAATCTCTGTGTGGATGGGTGCACATTGTAGGTGTGTGCCCACAAAAGACAATGAGTTCAAAGCTTCAGCAGGACAAGGAAGCTGCTTCCCTTTGAAACATCTCAGGCACATGACTGTGCAGGTTTCTCTATCCAGGAACACGACATGCTATCATTCCACTCTTTAATTCTCATGTTTGCTGAGAGTGGGACAGGAGAATGGGAAGGAGAGGAGCACAGGGTGGAGCAGAAAGGCAAAATGAGCCCAAACTGCCCAGGAGCAGTTCTGCTTGGATTCCATCTGGGAAGGGAGGATAAGGACAAGGCAGGACTGTCTCTATTAAATTTGTCAGCCCTTTTCTTGCTGACACAGGAGCTGGAGGTCTCCATTTAACCCTTAGACACAAGATATCTGGAAATCCTTCACTGCTGACAGGTAGAGAAGCACTGACCTCAGGAAGTGCCACAATGGCACCCAGGAAACCACAAACTTTCTTCAGTCTCCTTTTTACCTCAGACTTTATGAATAAGCACAGCTTCACCCATCCCATGTCCTACAAGCCTGCCCATATCTGCTCTGCTGCCTCCTGATGGACTGTTCCCAGTTCTCTGCTCCCAAGGTGACATTTGAGTCCAGCCTTTAGTTCAACCCCTTGCCATCCTCTCCCATAGTAAAGCTGTGGCTGTTTTTACAGCTTGCTCCTTGCCAGGCAGCCTTTCTCTCCAGCCCCCTGTGAGAGTTCTGGGCAGAGCAATCCAGTCCTTGCACCCCCAGCAGCTCCACCTGCACCTCCAGAGCCTCCCAAACCAGGCCAGCACAGAGGGTTTGGTTTTACTGCTTGCCCCAACGTGATGCCAGTCATCTAGAGGATGAATGGTGCATTTAAGGTGAGCAAAATACTGTAATTTAGGGAGTTTGCAATTTACCCAAAGACCAAGGTGTTGTGTGCTCAGAGCAGCTCCTAAGTGATAAAAGACTTGTGTGACATAAGCTGGAAACCAAGGCTCTCCAAGCTTGTGTTCCTCACAGCAGAGAAGAGCCTGCCAGCATTTCCATCCCTTCTCTCTGCAGTGCACATCCCAAACAGACTCCTGGCACTGATGCAGATCACTGTTAAACTCCACCACCAGCACCTAGTGTTGAATACAATTCACAATCATTCTGATATTCAAAATATAGTGAAATCATCAAGGCTTTGCATTATTAGTGTCTAATTAACATCACATTTCTTGCTGGCTGGCTGTCAGCCACTATTACACCAGTATGACATTGACTTTTAAAATGGAGATGTTTTATGGCACTGATTGCTTAACTGTCTTGTTCTAAAATTGCCTGGTCTCCAAAATCCATCCATTTTAAAGAGTTCCTGAGAGGCAAAAAGCACTGGATTAAGATTACTGTTCCATTATTGGTCAGAGTGTTCATTTCCTTCCTGTGATACCAGGCTGCTTATCATTTTTGACAACACACTTAATTGCTGTTACAACCCCCACAGCTTTTTCACAGGTGCTGTCAAGATTATTTTAATTAAAATAATATCTATATAGAGGTTAATGAAGAATTGGGGGGTGGAAATCCAGCAGGAATTTGTCATTTGCCACACTTCATTCCCCAGGATTCACAGAGACCAGGTGGGACAAGGAAAACACCTCTGCATGGCTTCCACAGAGGTGTGGCTCCATCTCAGTTTGTCATGCAGACTCAACACCCTTTCCACTGAGAAACCATCAAAGTTCTTGTTACTCTCCTCAGAAATACCATTGACCATGGGGCTCAGAAAATCTCCTTCATTAAGTCAAACACTACTTTGATAACAGCATAGACACACCCTGGGGTCACCAATGCTTTTTCAAAGATAAGAAAATTTGGTATCAAGAAATGCATTTCTTCTTATTACATTTCAAAACCAAAGAAATTATACCACGTGTGGGAATGCAATGCTTGCAACAATAAATGCACTGAGCACATAATACATTTACTCACTGCAATGTTTTCTTTAAAAGCAGACTAATCTCCACTTTAAATAAACCCTGCATATAATTAGACAAATCAATATCTATTTCTCTCTTTTTTTCAGTTAGCAACCCTCACTTAGAGCTCAACTATCTCTGCAAACTGCTAATCTAGCAAATTACAGGTTTTCAGTCAAACCAGCACCCTTTATTCACTGTGGATGGTTAAGTCCACACAGTTTGGAGGCTGCATCAGTAAAGTTTCTTGAAGCAACACCCATGAGTGTAGAGCTCACCCTCTCCTCTGTTTTCAATACAATTTGCAAGCTGCTTGTGCATTTTTTGTGTAGGTGACAGCAGACACATCTGTCACCCTCTGCCATTCAAAGCAATGCCTTTGGAGGTGGCTGGCCATAAATTCAGGCTCCTCTTCCAGCTCAGCCACTTGTTTGCTCTGTGGTCTCCTTTTGTGTCCCGTGATCAAATCACCACTACCTGTTGCTTTTTATCTAGAAGAACGGTCACCTCCCCAGCTGCCAGCTGCTCCTGCTGAGGAGGAAGTGCAAATCCAAGTCTCTGCACAGGCAGCAGCACTAGCAGAGGTTGTTTTCCCACAGATTTCCATGCTGTTTGTTAAACTTTCTGCTCCCAGCTCCTTGCCATGTGCCATTTTACACCCATTATGGGTCCCCTGTTCCCTCTAATAGGCTCCTCGAGCTCATTTCCAGATGACAAGCAGTTCCTAAAAAACATAGGAGAGAGCAGCCAATTCCTCACTTTTCCCTTAGTAGGAAACCAGTTTTGTTACAACTTGTGGGCACTTAGTACCTGGGACAGGTTGGAATTTTTCACTTTCCTCCTTACACAGCTGCCAGATGTGTCCCTGCTGACAAGTGACCATCCCAGTGTGAGGATGCTGAGGACAGCTGACAAAAACTCCTTGCTCCATTCTGGAAAGCAGAGCTCTGAGTGCTGCAGCATAACACAGCACAGCTGCTGGAAACCTCTTATGGATTTACTATTGTGTTATGTGCTGCTCATGCAAAAAAACATACAGTTGTTAAAAAAACTATGGATTAGTGCTGAAAAAACCCTGAGAAACAAACTGGAAGGAATCCCTTATGAGGTCAACACTGCTGCTCTTCAACAAAGGGAGGCAGAAAACTGAGGGCTCACTGCAAATAAGGGAAAATCTGTGCACAGGCATTGTCAGAGAGAGTTTCTTGGCCAAATAACTGCCTCACACTGCATCTGAACACATCATATTCCCCCCATCCTGCCTGCAAGCATGTGTTGTTCTCTTAAAGAGAACTTCTTTTAACATAAAATCACCAAACATAAATCAGCCTTGAACAGGAACAATTAGAGTAAGTTAGATTAAAACCATGGGAACAAACTGGAATATACAACAACTTCTCTGTAGCTGTGATTTTCTGCGGGGGAGGCAGAGGATTCTTGTTCTCACTCACACTCCAGCGGGGCATTTGCTGGTAAAGGGGCAGCATTGTCACTCTCTCTGAGATTTCCTCATGCCTTTTTTGTGACTATGCTGATGCCTCAAAGCCTTTTCTATTAGCCTTTCCCATTAGAAACCTCCTTTAGCTCAGAACAGTTCAGATGCTTTCGGCTCTAAGGATAAAGGAGCTCTTCACTCCTCACACACTGCAGTGGTTCTGATTACTGGGAGGATATGGGAAATATAATATTGTGAGGAGAGGTGTAATTATGTCTGTGTTTGAATGGAGCTATTCTAAGGGGCTCTGCAAAGGCAGACTGTCATGGGCCCTTGGGGTCAAGCAGCTCCTCAGGAAATAATCAGGACCTGAAAATGGTCTGGTTTGTTTTTCTGGATGCTTGGCAAATTCCACCACCTTCTCAGGAAACTGATATTAATTATTCTCATTGTAAGTGCTCAAACTGTTCATGAACACTGGCATTGATAGCAGTGCTCCTTAACACTCCTAATGGCATCACCAACATGCTTTTCTTTTCCTGGCTACTGGATGTGGTTGCATCCTGCATCACTTGGTTTGTGTATTCTATCTCTTTTACCATTATTATTGTTGTTATTTCCCGTTCCATTTCTCTCCTACTGAACTCTCTTCATCTCAAACCATGAATTTCACTCTTTTTTCCCAGTTGTCTCCCCCATCCCACAGTGGGGGCAGAGAGCATGAGTGGCTGTGTGGTGTTTATCTGCCTGCTGGGTCAAACCACAACAATCCAGTGCAGATCAAATAGCATTCCAGATTCTTAAGATTACAGCACATTGTTTCCTCTATACACCTTTAGCCAAAAGTGGCCTCCCAAAAACTTGAAAGAGGGAGAAGCAGAACAATCTTCCCTCTTTGAGTTTAAGGTTTGGATTTCAGCCCTTCCTGGTTTATCTTTTCTCATTTTACCTTTTACATATTCTCAGTTTTGTGAGTTTTCAGTCTCAGGTCCCCACACCATCACCACTGAAGTTTTTTCTTAATCATCTGACTAGAAAACATGAACTTCCTTTCTCCTTTTCTGCCTCCCTCGTGGATTTATTCCAGCAATTCAATAATGTAAAATGTGTAGTAGAGAAAGTCAGAGGAAACCCAGCTTTTCATTCCTCAGACAGCCTGACCCAGCCAAGAGCTCTGTGCAGAAGGCCAGGTTTCCACATGTTCTTCCCACCCATACAAGCACTGTGGCCCAAAACAAAAAGTTGAATCCCAGTTTTGCTAAGAGAGCCCAAAGTCAGCTTTTCTGAAAAATCTTCCTTCCAAATTTTGTCTTGTTTGTGACTGCAGCACTCAGCCAGACTCAGTCATCCTGGTGAGACCTGCTCAGTGCAGAGCCAGTTTAGAAATCTGGCCTGAGGAGTGAGCAACCAGCTTTTCACATAATCCTTTTTTAGAAATACTACAAGTCAACATATGTTTCAAGGGAGGAACAGATGCAAATTTGGCCTTCAACCATCAAGGTCCCTTGGGAGTGCAGGCTGCAGGGTGAGAGGAGGGACAGTGACCCCAAGCACCATTCCCATGGGATTCCCACCAGCTCCAATTGCAGGCTCTGAGGCACACAGAGCAGGACACCCAAACCAGGCCAGAGGAACACTGCACAAGTCACAGAACCTCTGCCAAGGGCAGCTTTGAAGCAGCAGTTGAGCAGCAGCCACATCCAGTCATGCAGGAATGCCAAAGCCACCGGAGCCCTTCCACAAGAAATGGGTGCTCTCCATGCTCTGATGGTGTGCTCCATCACGAGGCAAAATCAAGGCTTTGCCTTCCAAAAACAACAGGCTGAGTGGCTGGGTGGCTCACGTGCAGGAACATCTGGAGTGGATAGGGAATAACATACAGAAAACAGCCAGCCAGAGTGTCAAAAGTTCAGAGGAGCAGGAACTGAACATCATCCTAGTTCAGCCCTATAGGAAAGGATATCATAAAAAATCAAGTCAATAATTGCAAGCCCCTTGTGCAGGAGAAATCAAGAGTACAGGAATTTTTAGAATGAATGGTTTCCCACTGCTTTCCCTTCTCCCTATAAATTCTGATCTCTTGCAAGTGAAGCTCAGAGATTAAAGCACCAAAGCCAGGAGACAGCCCCAGTCACCAGGCAGGAAAGGTGAGGTGTCTGACAGTGACAGCACATAAATATGTTCAATTTCAGGGAAAAAAACACTAGAACTTTTCCATGCCTCTGTCTAGCAACACTACCTCATCAAATGGAGTTGTCAAAAGCGGGATGCACATCTGCTATAAGAAGATAGTCATACACTGCACAAAGTTGATAATATTGTATTAAATTTAAATCTGCACTGGTAGGACAAGCCATGCCTCAGTCTCCCGTGAATTACTATCAGGGAAAAAAATACCTTTAGTAGAGTCACATTCTCCAATATCTATATGCTTTGATATCCAGTAGTAAAACAAATAACTTTTTGGATCATTTTGACAAAATTAATTTGTTACATTTTAATCTAGGATTACAAGACACCCTAATAAGCTTTAATACTGCTTTCAAATTTATATCCATGACACTAGAGCATGCACTTAAGTGGCTTTTTTTGGCATTAGATTGACTATTCCCAGATGAGTAATAAATTCCAAGATGAGTTTGGCTGACAGCTACCAAACATGGTTGTTCCAGTCCATTTATGCAAAGACATGGATTTTTGCAGATGCCTACCTGGGCAAACAGGTGAGGTGCACAGCACAGGCAGGGCTGTGCCTGGCACTGCTCTCACCTTCAGCTCTGTTTCCTATGAAAACCCTCTCTGCATCATTCAGGACCCAATCAATAATTCAGCAGAGTTTCATTACTCCATCAGTCCTGTTTTGTTTCCTGCAATATCACCCCATGGCTCAGCACCTATCTGGCTGTAGGCACAAAGCCTGTGGAAAATGCAGCAATTCCCAAAGGCCAGAGGGAATCTTTTCTGTGATTCTGCTGGAGTCCTACAAATGCAAGGTACCTCTGCTGTTCTGTTTAAGAGAGAAGGTCAGCTTCCCTGAGAAACTCAGCATAAATTAATCCACACATACAGCTTGTGTCCTTTGCAGACTGGCAGAGTTCTGTCATTGACTTACTTGGAGCTGAAAACAAAACACACTAGGTTTGGGGAGGTCTTCCCAAGAGCAGCTCAGGATGTTCTGTTCCAATTACACACTTAGGGTAAGCCCTGGGAACTTTATTTCCAAATGCAAACCAAACAGGGATTGGTCTGTACCCCAAAAACTCCACCAGTGCTCCTCTCATGCATGCATTACACTGGGAGAACTTGGCTTGTAACACAAAATGCATCAAATGCTTCCACCAGACCAGCTAGACAAGTGAAAATCTGAAATCTGTGGGTTTGAGGCTTGAAAGCAACACTCACATGCCCATGAAGTTACCTTCGACCTTTTCCATTAAACCAGTTTTCAGTGGTTCTCTGTTAATGGTTAATGATAGGAGCTCCTGCAGACAACTATGTCAGTGCTGAACTAATCTGGATTAACAATGGGAAGCATATCTGGGCATCTTCATTTACATCAATAGCAATGTGAATAATTGATTTTCCTTTAGACCATCTGCAAAACTGATAAAAATCCAGAAAGATATTTCTGGTTTTCAGTCACTCCTCTTCAGAAAGAGAACAAAATCTGTTTGAACGTGAGTAGCAAGTGCCATTTCACGTGAAAAGAAACAAAAGTTCTCTTTTGTAACTTTTCTAACTCACACCTCTTGGTAACTGAGTTGTACCAGAGGCTTTCTGTGGCTCCTGTGCCCTCTAGCTTCTAGAAGATGTATTTACCAATCACTCCTTTAACTTCAGAAGGTTGATAGAGTTTTCACTTCTAGGCAGTCACTACGAACTTGCTAAAAGAGAAAGTGAAATGCCTTTCACTCTCTTCTTCCCAGATATAATTTTAACCTGAGACTGAAATAAAGACATGGAAATGTTAGTCTAGATTTTTGTTTGCCTTAAAGGCACTTAATACTTCTGTGGTGATATAAAACAGGCTTTATAGGTACACATGATATTTATATAAACTTAGAGACCTCTGTGAGTGGTGTAAAGGAGATTCAGCTCACCAGAGAAATGCCAAAGGAATTGGAAATACCAATGTTGAGGGAAAAGTGAGTTGGGAGTCATATGGGATACTAAATAAGGTCATTATATGGAATCCAGCAAAAAGCACCTGATGCACAAATGGCCAGCTGAAGGCTGTTCTTTGTGAAACCCAGCAGGTTTCAGGTTGTATTTCTGCTATGGGAGCAACACCTGGCTGGGGAGGGAAATCAGCCCTTTAGCAAAGATAATCCTGCTGTCCATAGCTAGAAACCCAGTTTCTCCTGATGGAGAAAGCAGTTTTCTGGCACAGTTTGGGAAGCTGATGGAGCATGATAGCTCAAAGCTGGCTGGCTGTGAGGCAGCCCAAGTTACTTTATCCTGACATATCATCAAAAGCACTGAACCAGAGGTGTGTTTCACCTGCCAAATTCCAACCCTCTGTAAGAGCAGAGGCTTTACCTCCTCTCCTCCCTGCCACATCACTGCCTGTGAAGTGCAGCTCCTGCAAGTCTAACAAGCAAGGAAGATTTTGTCGAGGAGAAAGTCACTGGAATGACAGAACAGTGAACACAAATCCTGTCAAAAACTTCAGTCACAAAGGCACGTCAGTAAGTTAAATACTGAGTGCATGTGGGTTTGAAACACACAGTTACAAACCCAGTGCTTTGACACATGAGGAGCAAGGAAACACACAGCTCTGCCACTGTCTGTTGGAAAAAGGTGCAAAAATGACACTGTTTCTTCATGCAAACAAATCTTCTGTACACTGAAGTGTGTAACCTTAACAGGAATAAGCTTAAACTAGAAATAGCCAAAGCATAAAGTTTATGAAAAAAAATCCTTGACTTCACTTTCAATGTACATAAAGTGCTTCAAATGTCTTGATCTCTCATCTGCTTACCTGTAAGCCTTTTAAACAAAAACTAAGGCAGTTTTCATTTAAACTCTGTATTTACAGCCTTTGAAGGTCAGAACTATTTCCTTTTTCTGTGTAATTCTCTGCTTCTATTACATTAAGAACACAAATCAATATTCATTTTCATAACTAATTTAACTCTTAGATAGTATCTTTAACTACAGAAGGATAAAGAACATTTACTAAGAGTAAAACCTTCCTTGGGAAATGTACACACCCAAGGATGACCCTGGCAGCATTGTCTCCTTCAGCCTGTCTGGCAGGACTGACATGCTGAAAAGTTCCCCTAAGCTACTGTTCCATAGATAAAATCTGCCAGTCCATGTGGAAGTCACTGAACTGCAAGGATTGTCATCCTTCCCCTGATGCACCTTCCTGGGATTCATTTCCAGTAACAGGCCATTCCTACCCACCACAAATAACAACTATGGTCTTGTTCCATATAAAGTCATGGTCATTTCATGGGCTAAAAATGGAATTATAAACTATTTATTCAACTATTTTCGGAACACATTAATTAGAATAATTGGTTCCCTCCACAACAAGAGACAGTGAAGACTTATAAGTCTTTCGAGCACGTCAGCAGAACAATGCACAAATTAATGGGTCTGACACAATAAATTTGGACTTTCAAAGTGTTTGCAAAGCCATGAAGAAACTATGAAGACTCCAAATAGCTATATGATGATGTTCCTTTAGTGTGGTGGGTTGACCCTTGCTAGGCTCCAGGTACCCACCAAATTCACTGTCACTCTCCATCCTCAACTGGACATGGGAGGGAAAATAGAATGAAAGGCTCATGGAAGGAGATATGAACAGGGAGAGATCACTCAGCACTCACCATCATGGGCAAAGCAGACTAAACTTGTGGAAATCAGTTCAATTTATTATAATCAAATCAGACTGAAATAATAAGTAAAACCAAGTTTTAAAAATACCCCCAGCACATCTCTCTTCTTCCCAGGCTTGACTTTTACTCCCTAATTTCTCTGCCTTTCCCCCACTTGCAGTGCAGGGTGATGGAGAATGAGGGCGTGGTCAGCTCATCACACAATGTTTCTGCAGCTCCTTTCTCCTCATGTGGAGGACTCCCTACACTCCTCCCCTGCTCCAGTGTGGGGTCCTTCCCACGGGAGAAAGTCTTCCACAAACTTTTCCAGTGAGAGTCCCTCCCATGGCTGCACTTCTCCATGAGCTGCTCCAGCACTGGTCCCTTTTCACAGAGTGCCATCCTTCAGGAACAGACTGCTCCAGCCTGGATCCCTCTTGGGTCACAAATCCTGCCAACAAACCTGCTCCAGTGTGGGCTCCTCTAGCCATGTCTGCCAGGAGCCTGCTGTGTCCATCAGCCCAGGAGGAGGAGGAGGAGGAGGAGGAGGAGGAGGAGGAGGAGGAGGAGGAGGAGGAAGAGGAGGAAGAGGAGGAAGAGGAGGAGGAAGAGGAGGAGGAAGAGGAAGAGGAGGAGGAAGAGGAGGAGGAGGAGGAGGAGGAGGAGGAGGAGGAGGAGGAGGAGGAGGAGGAGGAGGAGGAGGAGGAGGAGGAAGAGGAAGAGGAAGAGGAAGAGGAAGAGGAAGAGGAAGAGGAGGCACTCTGCAGCACACCCAGCTGCTGGGGGAGGACAGGATCCAGTGACTGAAAGCACTAACCTGGCTGTCCTGCCCACCTTCCCTGCTCCAAAGGGATGGGTGGCCTCTCAGTGAAACCCCTGGGGTGGCTGGCAGCCCCCAGCCAGCACTGCCTGTCCATCTGTGGCTGGTAGTCACTCAAATTGCTCAGTGCTTAAAGCCCTCGTAGCTCTGCATTCCGACTTAAAGGCAATTATTTGCTTTCGTGGAGGTGACACTAATAATCTAGCTGGGATCACAGCTCAGCCCCAGCCAAAAGAGTAATTGGTGAAAATAAGAGCTGTGGTGAAGCCAAGAATAGAAAGAAAAGATAAATGTTGCAGTGATTCTGATTACTCCGTTGAAGCAGAAATCTCAGAGAGATCAGAAAGCTCACAGAGGAAGTATGACAATGTTGGGTGTAGTTTGGAAATGGGAATTATTTCCTTTCAGGGGTGGGGTCTGGAAAGAGAGGTACTAAGCTCCTTGGACATTTTCTGCAGAAAAGAACGATTTTAGAAGGCATAAGGAACATCCAAAGTACAGAACAGAGGAAGGATGTGGTGCCTTTTAGAACATAAAGAGACAGCAAGT
This sequence comes from Entomyzon cyanotis, assembly GCA_024500445.1. Lineage (NCBI taxonomy): Eukaryota > Metazoa > Chordata > Aves > Passeriformes > Meliphagidae > Entomyzon > Entomyzon cyanotis. Next base: position 4,728,887 of record JAKEPQ010001029.1, read on the forward strand.
GTGTGCACCATGCAGAGTCCTTGGAGCCACCAGGGCAGCCCTCAGCTGACTGTCAGAAGCAGTGATTGTGACCAGTTTGGAACCAAGCTGCCAGTGCTCAAACCTGGGTGAAGCCAGGCTTGAGGAACCCAGTTTATCTCTAACAAGTGTTCACCTGTTCTGAGACAGTTCAGTCCAGAAAAAAGCACAGACCCGAACTCTCCAGCATGTTTTAAACTCTTCACCCCTCAGAGATGTTCAATCTGCTAATTAGACATGACAATGCTGGATTAGATAACCAATACCAAAATTTACTACTGCCTGATATAAGTTGCTTTTGGCAGTGTTCAGTGTCAGAAGCAATAACATTAGCTCTGCTCCTTTCTCACACTGCAGATAATGGAAGCTTTCAGGAAGATGAATTAAATTTCACTAACAGAAGTAGGAAAAAAAAAAGAATTGCCACAGTGGAAGTCCACTTGGGTTATTTCAAAATGATGCTCTATCAAGACGTGCAGCAACGTCCTGGTGAACAATCCTGAACCAAAAAGTCAGATCTAGGAATGGGAGAACAGCTGTCCCTTGGGGAAAAGCACGGGTGGCTCTGGGGGCTCCTGACCAGAGCAGGACTTTGCCTCCTGTCACCAACGCTGCTCGTGTCCAGCTGGAACTGCACCCAGCAGCGAGGCACACATCTCAGGGTCCCTGGCTGCCCTGCTCTCACTGTGCTGAGGCACTGGCCACAAGATGGGGCTTTTCTACCTCCCAGCAGCTCAGAGCAGAGGACTGGCTAAAAACAACCTGCAAATTCGAGCCCCAAAAACTCCACAGTCACATGAAGACAGTCTACAATGAGTTATCCTCAGAAGTTTCTTTCTCAGAAATTTCTTCTGCTTTTCCCTTTACTTGCAAAGTACTCTCCCAAGACTTCATTTACACTCAGATTTAAAAAAAATCTTAGTGGTTAAAGAAAACACACACAGACAAACATCTCAAAACATTAGGACCACAGTCAGGCTGCTACTGCCTCATGAACAAGAACACAACACTCGTGCATGACTGATCCGTAGGGTCTTTGCTGACTGAATAGTTTGGGTTTGGTGCCACTCACACACACAAACATTCTATTTTCCACCAGCTTTCAGTATGCTTAGAACAGCAACGTAATTGAAAGAGAAAGATAAGTACATTAGAAACCACACTTTTCCTTTTTAAATGCTAATTCCAAAATAGATTTTCTCCTGGGGTATAATTTTGGGGTTTATTTAAGAGCTGACAGGTTTGGATAATATTACCCAAAACACTACTTTTTTAAAATGGAAGCAATTTCTTCCACTTGTTCACAGCTGGTCAAAGCAATTGACAACCTTCTAGCAGCTTTGCAATTCCTTCTACCAAGTTTACTGACTTAAAATTTAAAAGGAAAACAATTAAATATTACTCTTTACAGCTTTGCTTTTTTCTAGTTTCAATAACAATCTGCTTCTTCTAAAGCTCTGAGCATCTCAGTTTTGTGGTGAAGGGTTTCTGTGCCTCCACATTGTAGAAAAGTTCTTTTGTATTTTGTATTCTCACTTCCACAGTGCTCAGCCCTCTGTCCTTTACAGGGGTGTGTACTGCTGAGTGTACTGCACTGAGGAGCAGACAGAGATGCTAAGGAGAAATAAGACAGAAGACAAAACAGGAACACATCTTGAGATGGGAGAGTAGCTAGTTCTTCCTGAGGAAATAGAAAACAACAATCAACACAAAAACCATACATTAAAAATGTCACCCAGATTTCCTACAGCCAGAACAAGGTAAAAGCCAGCAGCAAGGCTACTGGAATGTTTTACATGTTAGGCTTGTGCCTTGGTGTACAGTGTTGGTCTGAGGAAATCACTTTGTCTGACAGAAAAATGCATAACTTTGTTAAACTGACAAGAAGGACTAATAGCTTTTAGACTAGATGGACACTACAGCTCTCATTTGATTACACAGAGCCTCAGGTGGATCTCAGCAGAGAATGGCTGTAAATGGAAAAAAATAAACTGCCTGACCCTTCAGACTTTAAAGCCAGAAGGGGCCTGTGAGCATTCCTTGGCTTCTTAATGAGTATGAATCACTAAACTACATGTATTCACCCCAGCAATTGTGCTGACCATTCTATCTTGGAGAAGATTAAACTGCTGGGTGCTGCATTAGGGAACAAAAGAAACAAGCTGCCAGCTGTGCCCAGAGGGTCTGCAGTGACAGGGAAAGGTGTTGCTGAGGCAGCCCAGGTGATCCCAGCATACAACCCCCCTTTGTGTAAAGAAAAATGGATAAAAACATCTGAAACACGGCAACAAATACATACAGGCTCCAAAAGGGACAGTTTGGTGAAACTCAACCAGCTCCTTGCACAGAGACAGTGAGGCTCATCTCCTACAGGGTCTGCTTTGTGCACTGACTTACCAGGGCTGCTGTTCCCCACGGAGTGAAACCACAGCCAGGAGCAGCAGGGGCTGGCAGCATCCTCCCTGGGCAGCATCCTCCCTGGGCTGGCAGCATCATCCCAGGGCTGGCAGCATCCTCCCTGGGCAGCATCCTCCCTGGGCAGCCCCATTGCCCAGGGCTGGCCAAGCTCCTCTTCTGCATCCCACCTGCAGCAGAGACACACAGAGACACCGTGAGAAGCTCCACCTCTGCTCTGCACAGCAAGGGGCAGCTCCCTCCTGGAGATATTCCAGAACTGCTGGAGAGGGGAGGTGGGACCAGATGACCCTCTGGCCTCTTGCCTTGTCCATTCTGGGATCCATCTGAACTGATGAGGCAGATTTTAGGGTCAGGCTGTAAAGCACGAAACAAATCTAAACAAATATCTGACTCAGCTACTAAACTGAAACAGCAGCAGCTTTGAGAAGGAAGTTGGCAGCACCACTTAGAAATCGATGGAATGCATCCAGCTACCCTCTTCTCCACTCACTCTAATTATTTATCCCTGAGCCCTAAATAGACTCTGTCTCAGGATTGCTTCAAAGAAACGTACATTTCCGTAGCTTCCCTTTCTCTTCCTAATTCACTTGTTTGACCTTACACAAAAATCCACAGTGTGTGTCAGGCCATTTCATCTGAACTAGAGCCTGTGTAAAAAGATTTAGTCTTAAACCACACATGATGAAATTTGTCTCCAGGTTTTTACTAAATGTATCTGTGGCTTCTTATTTTTCTAGCAGAAGTCTCACTAAGTGATGTCTTTTGGTTGGTTTGAGTTTGTTTTTTTTTTTTTAATATATCTAAAAAGCAGCTATTCTCTCTGTCCTGAACTTTTGACTCAAATCCTAGTATTTATAGTTAATAAAGCTGGAGCAGATCAATGGACTAGCTGATCTGCAATGATGTTGGCTTAGTGCCACATGCTTCCATAAGTGTGTCTAAATGAAAAATCAGTTTCTCAATCCAAGTGTATCTAAAATACTTTTTTTAATTTTGCGTAAATTCACAAATAATACAATATTGAAGTGATTTTTTTTTTTCTCAAACATACTGTACAATCAGGTTAGTTAAGTGCTTTACATCAAGGCACAGCACACTGTATAATACACACATGCCTTGCCAGGCAGCAGTTTAGTATAATCCCCGAGATTTGGCAGTAGGGCCAGCATAAGTAGCATGGATCACATAAGCTGGAAGATAAATAAATAATAGATGCCGTCACATTTTATTTGAAATAGAGTTGCATATAAAAAGAATATACAATAATTTAACTTTAATAACTAGATTCTCTTTTACTATACATAACAGAAGTGTTTTCATTTGTATTAAATAAAACATTTTCAATAGTAGGATGAAAAATTAATCTTTTTGGCAGGCTTGGTTTATGAAGAAGAGTTGCTTCCATTAGAAATTAAAGTCGAGTTTTCAGTTTCATTGCAACCTGTAAGAAAGAAAACCACAGTTACTGGCATGTTGATAATGAAATTTGAATAGTAAAACAAGCAAATAATTCCCACCAAATTGTTGTGTTTAGTTAATGCATAGTGAAGGTAGTTACCCAAGAAGAACATCTGCAAAAGGTTTTCTCCACAGTCTGGACCTGTCTTTGTGCTCTTTGTAACATCTTTTTCCTTCTTACACTGTTACTTGCCCTGCCTTCTCACACACTACCCCTGCAGGTCTGTTATCCACCCAGCAGAACCAACATTTGGGTGATGCCCCAAGCTGCCTGCAGGGCAGGCTCTGCCTGGTGCAATGCATTTACCATGTTCCCATCACCATGCCACTCTCATATCTGGACGCTTCTTCTCCGCCTGCCGAAGGCCTTGGAGCCCACGTTGGTTGGGACGAAGTTGTTCTTGCCCACTGCCCCTGACCTGCTCAGGAAGTCTGCCAGGCGGTGGGTCACGCAGGTGGCTGTGTTGCAGGCCCTCTTCTGGGCTGTGACACTGCTTTTCAGGAGGAAAAGGAAGAGTTAGCTGCCACAGCACATCCCCTGCATGCAGCGAGACAGCAGGAAGGAGAGCTATGACCAGCAAAGACTCTGTAGGATGAAAAGCAGGCTGGCTGTGCAGCAGGCATTTGCACCTCCTGTGAGCACAGCTTACACAACTGCCAAACGATGTCTCTGTGGGGTTTTCTCAACGTCAGGCTCACTTTGCAAAAGCAGTTGGACTGAAGACTTAATCCAGGTCAGATTTTCACACCTGAGCTACTGCCTGCCTCCAGCTAAGCACTATGGCCACTGAGAGGTGCTGAAGAGGTTCAGGTCTGGAGCATTAAAACTATCCCCCCTTCCTCCAAAAGCTCACACTTGCATTTTGCTTGAGTTGTTTCTGAAAGGCAGTAGCAGACACAGATTTTTCACTTGTCACTTCAACACCTGTGCACCACAACAGCCAGGAAACACAGAATTGCAGCATCACTGATCACTGCAGGAGCTCTGTCAGAGACTCTGACAGAGCTGTACCTGCTGCTTTCAGAGCTGAACCACACATAAACTGCTTCCAGGTGCTTAGTGGGAATGGGAGAACCTCTCTTTCCTGCACTTAGACCTTTGTCTACTACAGCACTTCACCATGGAGCTGTTCAGACTTTGACAGCATTAATTCTGTGCTCACAGCTCAGCCTGCAGCTGACAACTGTGCCAGATGGGGAACTTCAAGGAATATGCATCCACACAGTCCTTGCTCGAGGAATTTTCTACTAAAGCAATGACTTTTTCTTGTAGCAGGAGGGGTTTTTCTCAGCTAAGCATCACGAGGCAGTTTATTAATGTTAACAATGAGGAGTTGTACAATCAACATCAACTTTTTGAAAGAGACCTCTGATTACAAGATAGATAAAATGCTGCAACAGAACTGTAAAGAAACCTGGCTTTGGCTCTTAATGCAAGACAACATAATGTAGGTGAATTGTAAATCAACAGCAATATTTTAAAGGTAAATAAGTTTTAAATATGGTGCAAAGACCTATTGTAAAATAAGAAGAAAAAACACAAAATTCTTACCTGGACATGTTCAGTACCCAGTTTTAAACAGGATTACATTTCTAGGTTTTTTTGAATGAATATGTAAGAGCCTTTCCTGATGTGCTTGCTTCTCAGGATCCTTACTAACAGGATTGCATGCATGCCTGATCACAGCAGTACTTATCAATGTATACGTAGAACATTGACTTCTGAGTTATTTCAACTTTTCTAGAAGTTACTAGCATTGCCTCTCTTAAACATTAAGACAAATTGTAAAATTTTTCTACCCTCATCTAGAACTCTCACATTCTAAAACAAACTGTTAAACCAAGCAGATCTAATCCTTATAGAAAAATAGGTTTATTGAACAAGTGCGTGGCCAAGCACAAAAGAAAGAATCTACTTGTACATTTAGCAGCCAGAAATGAAGAACCTTGTTTAGAATCTTTTTTTTTAACCAGTGTCTAAGAAAATCATTTGGAATGTCAAGGCAGTGCTGATCATTTTTATTTATTTTTTCCCCTAGTTTGGTATGCATGTTACGTTCTCTGTCTTCCTAACATTAGGTCCATCTCAAACATTCTCTGTCGAAAACAGAATCAAAAGAACACAGCAAAGTTAGCAATCAAAGTTAGTTCCACATGCATCAGGTTAAAAAAGGGAGAGGGGCACAAAGGAACACGTCTAGTTGTTTCCTAGGGGTTCCCCATAGTTTGCATAGCGTTCATGTTCCAGGTCACTCAGCACATTCCGTTTCTTGCCAGGAGTTCCAGCCCCGACGTCAGTGCGAGGGTAAGTTTGCAATTTGTGCAACTCTTGAGACAGCTTGCCCAGCACACAAGTGCTCAGACTGGCACAGCGTTTGGAAATGGGTCTGTCCAGGCTGCAGGGGGAAAAAAATAAAAACATGCCCAAAGGAAGAGTAACCTCAAACATGCACATTCATGCATTTCTTCCCTACATAAAGATCTACTGTTAGGAAAGTTAAAAACTCATTCAAAATAAATCCAACCCCTCCGCATCGCATTCCATGCAAGGCAAGTTCATACAAAAGCAGTCAGAAGGAAAACACTATTTGCTAATGAATCCAATTTTGTTGACAAGCAAGTCCATTAGCCTTTTGGATGCTCATATAGTCAGAGGTCAGGAAGCTGAACTTCCCCCATATTGTGCATGCTGTTCAGTCTCTCATCCATCCCCATGCATTGCAACGCAAATCCTGTTAGGATAATGCAAATGCTCCTGCATGCCTTGGGTCTCAGGGAGAGTGGTGCTGCGTGCACTGGGAGGAACACATCCCTCCTGCCAGGGACTTTCCATGCCTTACAACAGCATGCACTTGCACGACAGAGAATCCAAGAGTGACTGGATAATCCCCTAAAGCTCCCACTGGGAGAACATACCTTTTGCTGCCATATTTTAACATAACCCCCTCATTCAAGCTCAAATCGCCCTCCATTTCCAGGGGTAAGAGAGAGATAGAGGCAGGTTAACTAGGTGGAAGCCATTCTCTTGACACCAACACTAGGATGTCTCTGCAGTATCATCCTTTACCAGTTAGCCATTACCCCAAGAAAACACAAAAATCGTGACCTGCTGAAGGTCTGCTCAGACAGCTTTTGCTAAATATCAAACATATAACCCTCCCACATTGCTTCTGTCCTGCCCAGGACTGCAGTCCTTACCTGTTCCCCTCAGAGGCTTGCTCCAGCTCCTCTGCTGTCATCTGTATGAACTCTTTCACGAGCGCATTTAATAACCTGCGAGCTTCGTAATCACTGAGAGTCACTCGATCCGTGATGGACTCCAAGCCAGGTCTAGGCAGAGGCAAGGAAAACAGGGTGAACAAACCCCAGGCTGCTGCAGAGAGAGGGCTTTGACAGGCTGTGTGTCATCGGCAGTGCCTGGCAGGGTGTGAATACGCAAACCCCCCGTGCGCAGCGCCAGGCATCTCACAGGCAGAGTCCAAAAGCCACAGCATGAAAAGCAGCCACCTTTCTCCTTCACTGTGCTCTGCTTCCCTGCTAGACCTCTGAAGAATATTAAGCATTTTCATACCATTCAGACAGAGTGCTCAGCAACAGGAGCAGCTTCTTACCTGACTGGGGCTGCCTGGAAGCTGTCCATCTGGCACACAACCAAGGCATAAACAGCAAGGAAAGATGAAATCTTCAGCATGACCATGATTTCCTCTCTACAACAAAGAGGTACATCAAGCAATGGCTGTTTTCCATCCTCTCAATCCTGCAAGTTCCACTAAAGAGGTCATTGCTTCCTAGCCACAAGTAGCACAAATACAAACAGCTTTTTTTTTTTTTTTAAGTAGACCTTTTGGTTTATTTTGATTATTGCTATTGTGCTTTAGTTTTCTCAGAATTTTATGGTAGCTTAGCACTCTCACAGGGCAGAAAAATGTGGCTTTTCAGACCTGCAGTTTTGTACAGCTATTTACATTCAACTTAATGCACTTTTCCTCAAACTGGAAGAAAACACATTCCCCTAACTCCTGCACACAGTGTCACACACAGTGTGTCCGACACGGACAGATTTCAGCCACAAAGGAAAACAAACGATTAGTGTTTAACATTTTTAAGAATGAAGTGCCCCTGTTAGCACTTTACCTGAAGCTCCTTGCTCCTTGCCAGCCAGCACACTAACACCCCAGTTCAGATTACACTCTATGAATTAAGCAGTTTAGTTTCAATAAATATTTCTACTCTGAAACCAGAGAAGAGATAAGTTAAACACCAGTCATAAGCACAAGACCTGCAACAATATCTGTAATTCAAGATAACTGCTTTGAGATACACCTCTCTCACAGCATCAGCGCCTCGGACTCCGAGAAGCACATCAGCACCGCCACATCCTCATTTTTGGCAGCTCCCGGCACTCGACGGTGCTCCCGGGAACTACGCGCTCCCTTCCGAAGGACGTCCCCTTCCCCACGGCTCCCCCGGCCGTGACCTCTGCCGCAGCACTTTGTCCTGCCCGGACACGCCGCATCGGTGACAGAGCGGGGAAGGACTCCCCGTGTCACCCCGCCTCGGCTGTCGCTGCCGCGCGTACGCGAGCGCACGAACGGAGCTCCCGAGGCGCCGGCAGGGAGGCGCGCAGGGCGCTTACCGGGGCGCGGAGCGGAGCGCGGAGGGGCGGTGTGAGGAGCGGGCGCGGTGCCTGTCGCTGTCGCTGTCGCTGTCGCCGCCGATCCGCGGTGTCGCGCACTGCCCGCCGCCCCTTTATACCTGCCGCCGCCGCCTCCTGCGTGGGCGCCCGCGCGCGCCCGCCAGCCAATCGCCGCGCCGGCCGCCCGACGGGGCGCGCTCCGCCATTGGGCGCCGGCCGGGCCCGGCGGTGACGTCATGGCCCGCTCCGTGTGCGTCCCATTCACAAAAAGCGGCTCGGGGCGCGGCGGGCGCAGCGCAGGGCGGGGCGGGGGGATGCTGATCCCGCCGCGCCCCGCGGCACCGCTCACGCGTGGCGACCTCTGCGGCGGTGGGACCGCATTGCAGAGCGGGGCCGCTCCCTCCCCGGGAATTCCCGCCCCCCCCGGCCGCCGCCACCGCTCCGGCGCGGCTCTCCCGTCGCCCCGACAGCAGCCGCGGGCGGGCGGGTGAGGGTTCCGTACCGGCGGGCACGGGCAGGATGCGCTCGGGGCAGGACACGGCGGGCGGCAGCGCTGATCGCCGCCCGAAGGCAGCGCCCCGGAGCCCCCTCGGTCGCCCGGCAGAGCAGGGAGCGCTGGCGGCACCCGCCGCTGCTCACCGGGGCGAGTGTCACCTGCGAGCGGCTCGGCGCTGCGCCCCGCCGGGACGCGGGGAGTAACTCCGCGCTCCTGGAGGAAACCGTCAGCGTCACACCATCTCCATCACACAACTTCGGGGCAGGTGCAGCGGCTCTCCGTGCGCGGAAGAGGCGCTGGGGAAGGGGGCTCGCCCCCGCGCTGCCCGGCAAGGGGGATTACCGCCAGCTGCCCGCCGCCCATGCATCACCCGCCGAGCGCTCTCTGTCACGGCCGCCGCCGCACCTGCCCGCTCAGGATGTTTGCCCGGGCGCAGCAGCCCCGGCGCGGCGGGGGGAGACGCGACACGGGGGGACACACCGGGGGGAGAGATGCTCCGCAGCGCCTGGGCGCAGAGAGCGCTCCCACCGCTCCCCGAGACCCGGAACGCCTCTCCCGCCCGCCCGAGGTGGCTGGGCGCTCGCCGGGCGCGGCGGCACACGGGACACCCCGGCGGGAGATGCCCCAGCGGGCCGCGGGATGCGCAGGGTCCCTGCCGTCCCCGGGACCCCCGGTGCCCCGGGCTCCGCCCGTCCCCGCCCTGCCCTCGCTCTCCCGCATCGCTCCCGGTTCCCGGCGGCTGCGGGCACCGCCGGCGGCAGCGCTGGGAGACACCCGTGCCGCTGTCGCCGTGGCCGGCGGTGACAGCGCGGCGAGCAGAGCCCCGCGCACGGTGCGCGGCCGCGCAGGGAGCAGGTGCCCAGCGCGGCTGGATGGCTCGTGTCGCTGTTCAGACGGATGGGGAGCTTTCCCGGGACCATCCCGGCGGCTCCTCGGTCGTGTCTTTGCGGACGCCAGTGACAGGGACACTCCCGGCAGGAACCGTGTGTTCACCGGGCGGTGGATAAATTTTGGGGGAGCCACGGGGTGGGTGATGTTTTACTGATGGGATTTTAGCTGGGAAATTTAGGAGAAAAAGTAATACACGAACACACAGAAAGCACACTCGAGGAGAGGATGGCACAGCAATCCAGAAGGGATTTTGGCCATCGCCCTCCGCCTTTCGGGGTCCCCCGGCCCTGTCCCCTCCCTGCTCGGGGGTGCCACCGGCGGGCGCTGCTCCGCTTCGCCGCCCTCGTTTTGCAGAACGACGACTGCAAAACCCTCTCGGTTTTGGGGGTCCGGATTCGGCCTTTTTCCAGGTGACAACCCAAACCACTTTTTGGGAGGTTTTGGGGGTTGAGGGGCTTTTTCCCCCTCTAACACGACTCCGTAGCGCTTCCCGAGCTGCAGCCCTGGCGGGGGTGGCGGAGGGGATGCTCTCTGGAAAGCTTCCTCCTCCCCTCCGCTCTGCCAAATTTGAAAGTTCGTTTTAAACAGCAGCTCCCTCGCACTTACGGTCATCACGGGAATCCCGCGGGAGAAGGACTCTAAGTATTTGATTTAATAAATTCGTTTTCACGATTCCTGGGTTTAAAGCAGTTTTTGTGAGGCTGTATTTGCAAACATCAGGCAGCACCTAAAGGAACGGCTCGGCTTTGCTTTTGCTGTTTCAATGTGATTTATAGAGCTACACCACCAGAAATAAAATGTAGGAACTCAAATGATTGGGCTCCCAGTCTGTTATCTCTCTAACTCCACTCTTCCTTTTCTCTTCCCATGCTAACAGTTAATCGTTCCCATTTCCTCTGGGGAATTATTTACCCCTTGTCCACACAGAATCTCCCCGGTTTAAAGTTAAAACAATACAATTCCAGACGATTCTGTTGTAATAGCATATTTCAGCTTCCTCCTTCAGGGAGGAAAAAGCTAAATTTTGCCTCGTGGTTGATTCCAGTCAGTCCAAGCCCTTCTCCTGCCAGCGTGGCTCAGTCCCGGGCTGGAGCCCGTGGGATGCAGTGATTACAGGATTTCAGGTGCCAACATTTCTACTTTCAGCTTTCACAGGAAGGAGTGTAAATTTATACCAACAGGTACGAATGCCAATAGATCCACTTTTGTGCACGTAGAGGTGATGTAGCACTTGGATGTTGGCAGGCACTTTGGCTGCTCCTTGCCAGCGCTAATGGAGGGACTCCCAGCTGGATCCCTGCTCCTGTTTTCCCTCCCTCAGCTATATGTCATCTCTTCTCCCCAAATATATTTTCTTTTTTTATTTTTTTTTTTCCAAATCTCTCTTCTCTTGTACAGAAGATGGAGGAGAAGGGCAGTTTGACCAGTCTGTCTATTTCTGAAGCTGCGAAAAGGATACAGACTTTTCACAGGATGATGTTCTTTTATTGCTTGATAAATCCAAAGCTGGAGGTTAAGTATTCATGGAAAATCTAGCAGAGAGGAGTACTTTGCAGCACTGCAAAGTGAGACGTACTGAAACAATCTGTTCCAAGGGACTTGTTCTGCCTTTTTCAGTGCTGGGTATAGGTTCACAGCAGATGAAATAAAAAGCCACAGAATTACTGGATTTTTTTTTTTGTTGTTGTTGTTATTTTAGGAAATAAGACAATCTAATGCAACCCACAGCTCCACATAAAAGAAATTTCCTTTTCAAATAATTTTTTAAAAATATGTAGAGAATAAGAAAAGTCTGGGCTACTTTCAAGTGACTTTCTCTACATTATATGCAACTTCTTACAATATTATAATCTTTCATATCATTTAACCAATTCCTTTTCCAAGTGTGATCATTTTTTCTACTGTAAATATTGCCATTTATGTCAAGAAGCCACAGACACTGCAGTGAAGTTCTTAAATGCTACCAGCTGACATGCTGCTAAACAAAAATATCCCGTTCATACAGTATGTCACAATTTTTGTTCAATATTAAAATGCAATTCTTCAAGAAAGACAAGACTGTGAGCTGCACAGGTGAAACCTCCATTCCCAAGAATGGTTCATATCAGAGGAAAGTGAACCCTACAGAAATGAAAGGGAGACACTGATGACACCACTGTCCCCAGACACAGCAAGCTCTCCCCAAGGGAGGTGGGTGTGATTCAGGTCTCTGCTCTCTCTGAGTTTGTTCTTCATAACACCTAATCAAGATTTTTCAGGTAAGAACAATTCATGGTAAAGCCAGCTGTAAAAATCAGATGCTCTTTCTTTACAAAGAGAGCCTGGGAAGTTACTTCTCTGGGTTTTGGTGGATCCTGGTCTGTCTAATCCTGCATCCTGTCTCCATGAGCAGCCAGCACACACTGCTACCTGCAAGGACTCTACAAGCCAATGGGGCAAGGTGAGCAGAGCTGGCATTCTGACATTTCCTTGTATCCTGGTCTGCAGAAAATGAAATAGGCTAAGCCAGAGTTAATGGTGGTGTGCTGCTGTAAAAGCAAGCTCTGTGTTAGCAGGAGTATCTTGTTTAAGGCCTGGGAGGTAATCCTTACACTCTACTTGCTGCTGATAAGATCTAAATCAAAAAGGCTTAGGCAAGTTGGGAAAAGTTGAGAAAAATGCCAGTAAGAGTTACCAGAAATCCCATAAAATTATTTAGGGAAAGAAGGTCAAAGATCAGGGAGATTTAAAAGAAGGAAAGACTATGGAGAAAGGTGATAACAAAAATATAAATGCTTGCCACAGAAAAATAACAATCTGCAGTCTGGTTCTATATTATATATAAACAGTTTTGAAAGGCAACAAAGGAGACACATGAGAAGAGTTTTCTACAGCTGAGATCAATGACATGCAAGTAAGGGTTTCATTGCAGTTATGGCATCTCTTTCAGTGGAGGATTTTATCTTACTCCATCTGTCAGGAGTGACATACAAAGGTGAGATGCTCTGGGGAAGGAACTTCATCTATTACATTTGTTCTCCTCATATCTTTCACCTCCAATTTCTGTGATACCATAGTTGAATAGCTAGACAGTGGCTTGTACTCTGAAACCAACACTGTCATCCAAACTTTTGTGGGCAAAATTTGGTTTTGCAAAACTCACATCCCTAACTGGTCAAATTCTTTGCTTAATCCTGCTTCCACAGTCTTTGAAAAGCCAGATTCAGATTTAGCATAAAATCACATTAAGCCTATCCACATAAATAACATTGTACTTATCTATCCTGTAGCTTGATTTGAATTTGGCCCAAAAAGGAAAGCTTCTTTTTTATAAAAATGCAGTACTTTCCTGAGAACCAGAACACTGATATAAATCCCAACAATAAAGCATTTCCTTTTTAATGGACGTTAAATCTGGATTTAGGCTGCTTCAGAGCCTACTTTGGAGAAAGTGGAACTGCTGTTGAGCTAATTACTGAAAAATCTATGAATCACTCTGGAAGCAAATTTTCCTCCAAAATGCCTGAGAAAAGCTCCAAGACTGATTTATGAAAGACATTTTAAACAGAAGATCAGTGTTGCATTGGTTTAATCTCCTTGAAACATTCTTATTGCACCAAAAAATAAAAAATCTCACAGGTTTTGTGGCAATTTCCCCATATATAGTCAAAATCCAGTTTGGAATAATCTTTTAAACCAGACTGGGTCCCACTGTCCTGCCCTGAGGTTTGCTTGGCTGGGCAGAAGGAGCAGAGCAAAAGGAAGTTTGCTGTGGCTTTGTCATCTTTTGTCCTGTGTTGGCACAGCTCAGGCTCACAGCAGGTTCTCCAGGCCTCTCCTGCCACCTGGAAACACATTCCCACCCTCTGACAACTGGCAGAACTCCAGTTCCATCCCAAGCTACACCCCAGCAGGCTGACAAGGAGAAGCCCTCCTCACCCATCACCAAACACAGCCAGGGTCACTTGCAGCATTACCAGCAAAGCACCTACAGGATGAGCTGTGGAGGAAAACCTCACTCTGAAAATGTTTCAAAATCAGCACCTAGTTCCACTTCCAGCTTTTTGCATTCTGCAGGTAAAAGGAGAGTTGAAAAAACAACCTCAGAACCGAAAACTTGTGTTGTTAAGCAATAGCATCGTTATAAAACTTTGGTTTCACTGCTTGCACAAGTGCTGTGATACTATCTGATATATCATCAGAGCATGTCAGCGAAAATATGGTGAGAAACTGTCAAATCATCAAGTTAATCCCTGCTTGTTCTTTACAGGATATAAGGAAAGAGGAAGATTTCATGCCATTATTTCATTCTTTGTCTTGCCAGTACTGAGGTCTGATGGAGTCACAGGGTAATTTAGTATTTTCCTCAGTCCCATCCAGAGCCATGCAGTTGTCCTGCCATTGTTAGGTCCTGCAGCACTGACTCAGCCTCTGCCCTCAGTTAAATTTGGGGCTAAAAGAGATCTCTCCTTTCAGTACTGGTAAGTAGTACATGAAGGCAAAATCTATTACAACATCATATTTGCTAATCTACTTAGAGCAGAGTTTCTGGGAACTGATAGTCACATGAGACTATCAATTAAAAAGATAAATTTCTAAATTTATGCATGGAATTGACCTAAGTATACTGTGAAAGAACCAGAAAATACAACATGCCAGAACTGTTTTTGCAGTTAAACCAGTCTCTGAGCTTTCTGAGTCTGCCTGACAGACATGAAACGCTCAGGCAGAGTGGGACTGTGATGAAGGAAGAGGATGTGACTGCAGGAAAAGGTGGGGTTGTTCTCAGCAATCAATCATCACATTCACAGGGGACAACACCAGATGTGTTTTTCTGATTTAGATAATCTGTAAAGCAGCAGCATCATCCCAGGCTTGGCTCAGGATGTAATTGTACCACAGAAGGTGATCATTCACTGTGACCAGCTCGGTTAAAAAGAGCTCTGTGAGTGTAATAGAGAACATCTGCACAACTCTCAACTTGTCAGTGGGCTTTTGAAATTAATTTCTGTCATGACAAGCATGCCTGTTTTACATCTGTACAGATGTCTTTCTTCTCCCTGACCCACCATCAAAGTGAAGAGAAGAATCTTTACAGATTTGTCTATAAAGAAGTTGTTATCCTACATTTGATGAATAATGTCATGACTTCACTAGACAAGAGACATTACTATAGGAATGGAAAACACTTTAACATGATAAAGGTTTACCTTGTTTTCCAATGTCAAATGTGAAGAATAAGAAAACCAAAGCCTGTTTCAAACTTGTAGCTAAATACAAGTTTGTGAGATATTTAATGGAACTTGGAAACAACTTAATTTTTTCCTAGAGTGTAATAGAGTTATCATCAAGATCTTAACATTGCTACTAAAAGAACAGCCACACCTGTCAGTAAATTTCTTCAAAAGTCAAAGCTATATATAAGTGTGTGTAGTCAAAGAATTCAAAGCCAAATAATTGCTTTCTGATTTTCCTGAGAGGACAGGAATACAATCATTTCCTGTTACTTGATTGTGTCTGACTTCTGCTTACAGAATTTCCAGTGCTAAGTAATTGCAAAACTTGATGACTAGAATGTTTTAGAATTTAATAAAGATACATGCTTTAATGGGTTTCTATACTCAGCCATCATTTTTATAATTGAAATAAAAAAACCTTTATTCATCTTAAGAGTTTGCTCATTTGATCATCCATGATTAAGATGAGTAAAACGTTCCCGAAGAAGCAATTCAGCACAAGCTGCCCACACACTTTTGAAGGAATGAATGAATGAAAAAAAAAAAATAATAAAAAAGGATCAATCAGAAACTGGCAAGGAGTCCAGCCCTTGGCCAGCAATTGGAGTCTTGCATCCCTAAACCTGCATCCTGAAGTGATTTCATCTGTCCACAAGGGTTTATTTATCACTTACTTTTGACAAGTTTCAGTCATCTTTGTCCACACTGGTGCTTTTTACCTCCATTTAATCACACATCCTTTGGAGGTTCTCGGGTCTTTAATCTTGGTTGATTCACCACCTTTTAGCATTTGGCTTGCCCAGAACGGATTTTATTTGCCTGCAATCATGCTCTGCAGTTTCCCTTTTTACAGTGGATAACATCACTGTCTC
This sequence comes from Entomyzon cyanotis, assembly GCA_024500445.1. NCBI lineage: Eukaryota > Metazoa > Chordata > Aves > Passeriformes > Meliphagidae > Entomyzon > Entomyzon cyanotis. Next base: position 4,744,892 of record JAKEPQ010001029.1, read on the forward strand.
TTCTCCATCCCCATGGCTCAAACACTATGGTAAGGTCAGCTTCGGCTGTTCTCTCCTCTTCTTGAAAATAATTGTCAAATATTGTTGGCTTTTTTCCCCTCTACAAGTCTATTCCTTCCTTATTAGTCAAATATTTGGACTTTTCTTCTGTATCTTTTTTCCCCCTCTTCTTGGGTCTTTCCTATGCTATTTTTTCCTTTTTTCCCCTTCAAAACACTTGCTGCCCAACCTGTTAACCACCTTTCCTTTCTTTTCTTACAGAGATGCATAATCATCTAAAACTTCGGGTGTTACACAAATAACAGAACATCAAAGTTAAGAAATAAAAATAAACCAAAGCAATAGTACCTCTTCCTGTGTTTTCTCAGATATTTGAGGAAGTGCACATCTTACTTTGCTCCTTGGCAATTCATCCTCACTATTACTCTTGCTGGAGGCAAGCTGAGGTCCTGAATCTCCTGCCCTTTGGTGAGAACTCTTGAGGCACTGATATTGAAAATACTGACATTTTTTGCACTTATGACCCAAAGAATGAAGACACCGGGCACTATCATACTGAAAGAAAGAATGAAGAAATAACTTGGAAGAAGAAGGAAAAAATAAACCTCCAGCAGCACTCAAGCCACTTCTTAATATTCTGACAAACTTGGTAAGATGTTGATACAGGATGCTGACATTGACTCAGGTAATTGAGTTCCATCAGCATACATTCCTTATCTGTTTAGATCTTACCAATGTTCTTAAAAATCTATGTACACATAGTAAGCTGAGTTCAACAAGAAAGACATCTCAAGTTGGAACCACATGGCACGGAAGTCGTGACAGGCCAGGAATGCTGGTAAAACATAGTAATGTAATAGCAAAACCAGGGTGAGTGGAAACAAATCTGGGCTTGTTTGCCAAGTGTTTTCCAAGGATGTCACACGGCTCAGCAGCACTGCTCTCTGACCTCTGCCTTGCTGCTCCTGGGCTCTCCTGCAGCTCAAGCGCTCCTTCCTGACCATCATTCCGCTGAGCAACAACTTTGTATGTCATATATGTGACCTTGGAGCGTGGGGACATTCCCTGTGCTGCCTGCGCTGTCCTGCTGCTGTCCGGCCGGGCTGGGCTGGGCAGTGACCACAGGGAGTCACGGGCACCGCATGGGGCTGGACACACCGACTGCCCCAAACCCCTAGGGAACACAGCGGCCAGCGCGAATCGCAGCGGGATTCATCAACCCGAGGCTCCCGAGCCTGAGTGTCTCTGGGAAAGACACCCCAAAACTGCGGTCTGAGATCCCACAGAGGCTCGGCGAGGAGCAGAGGAGCTGCCGAGCTCAGCCAGCGCTGGGTTTCGCCACTCCAGAAAGCCCTGGGGAGCAGCCCCGGGGATCCTTCCAAGAAAAGCCCGGCGAAGCGGCGAAGCCCAGCAGCGCTCCTGACGCGGCGGGCGGAGCCTGGGCTGGCCAATGCTCGCGGCGCGGCGGGGCGAGGCTCGGCGGCAGGAGGAAGCGGCGCGGCGGCTCGGCCCGATGCGGGCGGCGGCGGAGCGGGGACAGCGCCCGGGCGCGGCGGCGGCGACAGCCACAGCGACGGTGACAGCGACAGCGACAGCGGGCGGGGGGGCTGGCTGCTGCTGCTGGCGGCGGCGCTGGCGCTGCTGCTGCTGACGCCGCTGGTGCGGCAGCTGCTGAAGCAGCGGCGGCCGCCCGGCTTCCCGCCCGGCCCCGCGGGGCTGCCGCTGCTCGGCAACATCCCCGCGCTGGGCGCCGAGCAGCCGCACGTCTACATGCGGCGGCAGAGCCAGATCCACGGGCAGGTACGGCACAGCCTGCGGGGCCCCGGGCAGCCGGCACGGAGCTCTGCTGGCCCGCCCGGCCGCGCTGCTCCCCAGCGAGGGAGCGGAGCCTCGGCGGGACCGGGAACGGGACAGGGACAGGGACAGGGAACGGGACAGGGAGGGGAGGGAGGGAAGGGGGGGAGGAGGGAATGGGAGGGAGGGAGGGAAGGGACGGGGGGAAGGGACAGGGAGGGGAGGGGGACGGGAGGGACAGGGACAGGGAAGGGCAGGGGGAAGAAGGGAACGGAAGGAAAGAAGGGAACGGGAAGGGAAGGGAAGGGAAGGGAAGGGAAGGGGGGAAGGGAAGGAGGGAACGGGACAGGGAAGGGAAGAACGGGACAGGGAAGGGACGGGAAGGAAGGAAGAAGGAACGGAAGGGAGGGAACGGAAGAACGAAGGGAAGGAAGAAGAAGGGAGAACGGGACAGGAGGGACAGGGAAGGGAAGGGAACGGGACAGGGAAGGGGGGACAGGACAGGGAAGGGACAGGGGACAGGGAAGGGAACGGGACAGGGACGGGAACGGGAAGGAAGGGAACAGAAGGAGGGAAGAAGGAAGGGAGGGGGCGGACAGGAAGGAAGGAACGGACAGGACAGGGACAGGACAGGACAGGGACGGGAGGACAGGGAAGGGACAGGGACAGGGACAGGGAACGGGACAGGGACAGGGACAGGGACAGGGACAGGGACAGGGACTGGGACTGGGACAGGGACAGGGAACGGGACAGGGACTGGGAACGGGACAGGGACAGGGAACGGGACAGGGACAGGGACAGGGAACGGGACAGGGAACGGGACAGGGAGACAGGGACAGGGACAGGGACTGGGACCGGACAGGGACAGGGACAGGGACAGGGACAGGGAACGGGACAGGGACAGGGCAGGGAAGGGCAGGGACAGGGCAGGGCAGGGAAGGGCGGGAGGAAGGGCAGGGCGGGGGAAGGGACAGGGCGGGAGGACAGGGAACGGGCAGGGAGGGACAGGGACAGGGACAGGGACAGGGACAGGGCAGGGAAGGGAAGGGACTGGGACGGGACAGGGACAGGGACGGGCGGAAGGGACAGGGCAGGGACAGGGCGGGACAGGGACAGGGACAGGGCAGGGACAGGGACAGGGACAGGGACAGGGACAGGGACAGGGAACGGGACAGGGAACGGGACAGGGACAGGGACAGGGACAGGGACAGGGACAGGGACAGGGACAGGGACTGGGACGGGACAGGGACAGGGACAGGGACGGGACAGGGAACGGGACAGGGACAGGGAAGGAACGGGACAGGGACAGGGACAGGGACAGGGACAGGGACAGGGACAGGGACTGGGACCGGGACAGGGACAGGGACAGGGAACGGGACAGGGACGGGACAGGGACAGGGACAGGGACAGGGACAGGGACAGGGACAGGGACAGGGACATGCAGCTGCTGCTGCTGCTGCTCCTGCCAGCCCGGCCCCGGGAAGGGACGAGCGTTCCCACTCTCTTGCTCTCTCTAAGGCTCTTGGTTCCTTTCGCTTCGGTGCGATGCTGAAAGCAGTGTCCTGCTGCCAGTGGAACTCCCTTCTTCCATAGCGGCCAGCCCTGGGTTTAAATAACAAAATTACAGCACTCAGGCACAGAGATAAGGCGACATTTTCACTGGAAACAGCTTGCTTCAAAGTGCCTTCAGTGGCATATTTGGGATACTTACAGTCCGTTTGTGTAACTATATAAAAATTGACTTTTTTTGACTTTTTTTTTTTTTCAAGTTGTCCTTTCGTACATCTCTTTTCCTCAGCCAGTTTCAAGCAACCAATCCCTCCTTGCAAGCATCATAAAAGTTAACACCAGTTAACAACCAGTTAAAGCTAGATCCAGCGGGGAAAGGCCAGAATATCTTTTGGCACTAGGGGGCGGGAAAAAGGAAAATACCAGGAGAAATAGACTGGAAATAGGAAGGAAAAGGTGTCGTCAAATAAAGCAAGTTTTCTACTTGCCTGGAATGCTGAGTGGAGTTTTAGTCAGCTGCTCTCAGAAAAGATCCCACAGAATTTGAGGGAACTTGGAAACAGCATGTTAGGATTTGGGGACTCTGGAAAAATACGATCATAGGATTTTTTATTTTTTCTTAAATGATGTATGACAGAGGAATAAAGATAAATGAGCTAGATCAAAGGATACAAAACTCACACGTGGTCTGCAGAAATATACTGGGAGTGTCTTCTTGTCACATGAAAAGGAAAAGCCACTATAACAGTGAAAATACCAAGTTTGCTAAAATAAAACAGTCATAGACTCATAGAATCATTTAGGTTGGAAAAAACCCTTAAGATCATCGAGTCCAATGCTGTTTAATGCTGTTAACCCAGCATCAAACTGTGTCCCCAAGTGCCACATCTACACAGCTTTTAAATACCTCCAGGGATGGCAACTCCACTGTTTCCCTGGGCAGCCTGTTCCAGTGCCTGACAATTCCTTGGGTGACAACCCAGTGGTCACAGAATGCATAATCAGGCTAATATAATTCCATGTTGTGGAGGTCAACAGCTTTGACATGAAGAGAAATCTAGAGATTTGGATGGGTAAAAATACAGATTTATGACACTGAGGGAATGTATGGAAAGGGATGTAAGATTTCCATCTTGAGTTTAGCCTCAGTTTTAATTTTTCAAACATAGGGTAAGATTTTAATATGTTTTTCATCCTGTGTGTGCCTTCAGCAGGCTGCATTGCACCTTTCTCCAAAGCACCTTGGCTAGCCACGTGTGGAATCAGGAGCTGTGCCTGGCTGGGCTCTGCTCTCAGCTCTTGGCTCTCACTCCTGAAACATGAACGTGTCCCCAGTGCTCAGTCTGGAGAGCTGATTGCTCCAGGTGCCCTGCAAAGCCCAGGATGGAGTGTGGGCTGATTTCCTTTACCTTTTGGCAGGCCAGGTGAGCCCACAGCAGGCTCTACTGTGTGATGCCACAGCTGTCCCCTCTGCTCACCTCTGTGCCCTTCTGAAGGTCACTCAAGCCTGCAGTTTGAACTGATCTTTAGTGTTGTTTCACTTTTTCATTCCTTGTTCTCAAGGTTTGCTTGTGACAACATTTCACACTTTTTATTCCATTTTTCCCCCCAAAGATCTTCAGCCTTGACCTGGGAGGTATATCTGCTGTGGTGCTGAATGGCTATGATGCAGTGAAGGAATGCCTTGTCCACCAAAGTGAAATTTTTGCAGACAGGCCATCTCTTCCCTTGTTCAAGAAGCTGACAAACATGGGAGGTGAGTGCTAATGTGCTTCATGTAAAAACGTAATTTTTGTCCTGGAGATGAACAAATCAAGTGAAACATTTGCTTTAGCCATTTTCTCTCACTTGGTGTCCTTTCATAAAATACTTGATGCTTCTTTAAAGATATTGTTTGGATAGGATTGTCACTCGTGGACTCTGTTCCATAGCGACTTGTCTGAAACTTTTTGTCTCATTTTTTGTCTTGTTAAATGATTTTATGATCTTATGGGGGAAAAAAATAAAGCATTGCATAAAATACCATGTCAAAATATTTTTTCAGGCTTACTGAACAGTAAATATGGCAGAGGATGGACAGAACACCGCAAATTAGCTGTAAATACCTTTCGAATTTTTGGATATGGTCAAAGGTCCTTTGAACACAAAATTTCAGAAGAATCTCTGTTTTTTCTTGATGCCATTGACACATACAAAGGCAGACCGTTTGATCTTAAGCACTTGATAACAAATGCTGTGTCAAACATTACTAATTTGATTATTTTTGGAGAACGTTTCACATACGAAGATACTGAATTTCAGCACATGATTGAGATTTTTAGTGAAAACATTGAATTAGCTGCTAGTGCTTCTGTATTTTTGTATAATGCTTTTCCTTGGATTGGTATCTTGCCATTTGGGAAACACCAGCAGCTCTTTAAAAATGCAGCTGAAGTCTATGAGTTCCTTCATGAGCTTATTGAACGTGTCTCTGAAAATAGGAAGCCTCAGTCACCTCGACATTTTGTAGATGCATATTTGGATGAGATGGATTGCAATGGAAACGACCCAGAATCTACATATTCCAGAGAAAATTTAATTTTCTCTGTTGGAGAACTCATCATAGCTGGGACAGAAACCACAACAAATGTTCTAAGATGGGCAGTGTTATTTATGGCTCTTTATCCAAACATTCAAGGTAAGAAATTTGGCATTTGGAGGAGCTGCTCTACTTTCCCATTGTGAATTTAAAATGCTTTTTCAAAGCGGTGCTTTGACCCGTAGTCATCAGCAAAAGGAAGGTTTGAATATATTATTCTAGTGCATCATTTACCAAATATACCATGGACAGAGGTGGAAAGCTTGTTTTAAATGCAGACAAAGAGAATATCAAAAGTCAAGTGTCACAATAAAATTTTAGCATATTATTTTGTGAATGCATTTTTATGAAGCTTTAATATTTTTAAGTATTTCTGCTATATCTAAGTTTAGCATTGTGATGCATGGTCTGTTGTTGGCAGATGTACTAATCTATGTAGTTAATAAATAATAAGAAAATGCAATTCAATATGAGAGTAATAAACTAAATTAAAAATGTACAAGTGTCAGCAAAAATGTAAATCAGGTTGTGGTTAACAATTTAGGTACAATTTCTTTTTTCTTAAGTGCCCCAGTTCACAATAGATTTACATATTATAGACAGCAATACTTACACTTTTGGAAGAACAGAAATGGCATTTAAAAATAAAAAGATGCTTCACAGTCATTCTGAAGTAAGACAACACATGTCTGAATGTCAGAACAGGCATTTTGAGCAGAAGTTTGGAATTTAAAAGTGAACAGTCATGTTTCTGGTTTCACTGCTGCCCCATCACTTTTTGTGTCAAAATTTAGCAGTGCTTGGTTCAATTGGGACATCCAGAATTTGGAGGAAGAGCAGCCCAGCTAACTTGGAAGGTTACTGCTGGAACTTTGACCAAAAAAACATGGCTCTAATATCAATTTCACCATTGTTTCAGAATGGGGATAATAACACTACCTGTGGGTAGGAATGTAGAGTCTAAATGTCAAAGCTTGTAAGCTACTATATTTTATATAAGATATTTCATGTTGCAGCATTCTTTTAAAAGCATACCTATACATATATACATATACTTTAGCTTAAATTACCATGTACAGGCTGTTACAAAATAACCATCAGTTCACTCCTAACAGGGCAGGTTCAGAAAGAAATCGATGTTGTCATTGGCCCCAACAAGATGCCCAGCCTGGAGGAGAAGTGCAAGATGCCCTACACTGAGGCTGTTCTGCACGAGGTCCTGAGGTTCTGTAACATTGTCCCGCTGGGGATCTTCCACGCCACTGCCAAGGACACTGTTGTGCGAGGTTACACCATCCCCGAGGGCACCACAGTCATCACCAACCTCTACTCCGTTCACTTCGATGAGAAGTACTGGAGCAATCCAGAGGTGTTCTTTCCTGAGAGGTTTTTGGACAGCAGTGGGCAGTTTGTCAAGAAAGATGCGTTTATTCCTTTTTCACTAGGTAAGAGCAATTCCTTCCACTGGTCCTTTTCAGAAATCCAGAGGTGGGTAACCTGTAAGTGGTGGCAGTAAATGATATCCTCAGTTCTGATGAAACAGGTTTAAAGATATCTAATAGAATGTGCTCTGGAGAGAACAAATTTTAGTATAGTATCTTTTATGTAGGTGATCTCAGTATTATACATAAACTCATAAAAATCCACCTTACAAAGTTACAATAATTGCCAGTCAACTGGCAGTAGATGTAATTAAGAAAACAGCAGGGGTGAAAGGGTGAAATTCACATTATCATTTTTTAAAGCATCTTCTGTCCAGACTGGTACTTCAAGAGAAGATACAGTAGTTAAGTGTATCTAAATAAATTTTACAGAATTAGTTCCAAAGGCCTTTGTGAGGTGAGAGCAACAAATTCTCTGAAATCAGTTTCTTAGAGTAGGTTATCACCTATCCTTCCTACAAAATCCTGCCACCAAGTTCACACAGCACTCTCAGAAATGACCATTCCTCTTCATCATAAGAGTGAAAATGCAGCTGAAGGTATCTTAAGTCTTAAACCCTTTGTTTCAATCCAGGAAGAAGACACTGTCTTGGAGAGCAGCTGGCTCGAATGGAAATGTTTTTGTTTTTCACCTCACTGCTACAAAGATTTCACCTGCATTTTCCACATGGGGTGACCCCAGAGCTCAAGCCAAGGTTAGGGATGACCTTGCAGCCACAGCCATACCTCATCTGTGCCGAAAGGAGGTGAAGAGAGGGGTTGGGATGAGCAGCTGGAGCACAAGCTGCAGCTCAGGGTCCACTTTGCCTTCTAGTCCTAAACGTGTTCAAGTCAGAGTAACAAAAATTTAAAGGACTGCCAGATCAAGTCTGACTGCTTCCACAAGTAAATGTTTCTTTTTGCTTGGTTTTGACAGAAAAAAACAACCTGAACCAAAAGTGGGGAACACATCCTTTGTAAAAACGATGTTTTCACTCCAGAAGACTATTTTTAAAAAATCTAAGTTCTGATACAGTTTTAAAATATTTAATTTCTTAGCAAGCCATTTTCCTTTGAGAGGATATTTTCATAAGCATGGAGGATATGGTTCAAAATGTTTATACTTGAATTCATCCATGGAAAAATCATTTTCATTATTCCGCCTAAGCCATTCTTTGTAATTCTCCATTAAATTTTCATAGCTAACCAGGGTGTAAAAGGTATCTATTTAAATATCTGTAAGCAAGAATAAACTATATTTTCCAGCCTTGAAAAACAGATTGTCAATTAATGCATTTTAATCCTTCTTTCTCCTTGCCCCATCTTCCCAGTTGGTCATAATTTTCTAGTGAATCAGATAACTGTGAATTCACTTTTAAGATCTTTTATGGCTTCTTTCTCACTTAGCATCATACACTAAGTGTTCAATCATTGCCATACTCCTGACAATTACAGGACTCCTTTTTCTCCAGTATATTGCATTTCCAGACACCTGTCCTCCATTGCCTCCCAATACAAAGTACTGTGTAATGATTAATCTCTGCTTAAATAATCTGAAAAAACCAGTGTTTGTGTTGCCAGAATCACACACAACTATACTACGAGTAAAGAAAATAAGTTCTTCTCCCTTCTGACCAGAAGAGAGACTTTTTTGGGGAGGGCAAGTGGAATAGGATGGGGAAAAACAGATTTTAAATGGATTTTAAGCACAAATTTTAGGTGTAAGGACCACACTTGACTTCTGCCAGCTTCATTTATTGTCCTTGCTTTGTGGCTATTGGTTTGTGGCTATTGGGAGATAAAGCTTTGTGTCTGCAGACCTCACAGGAGAAGCTGAAACTCCAAATGCAGTGTGAGGAGAGAGGGCCTCGGGACAGGGTTCAGAACAAAGCACTCGCTGAGCCAGCAGCTATTTGAGGACAGGGCTCAGGGTTTGACCTCACTTTTCATACAGATAATGCTGCAGCTTGGAGCTGCAGGGAAGCTGAAAGGCAGGAATTGGTGGTTTTCTGCTGACCTGATGTTTTCAGCTTACATTGAGGAGAAATACTTCCTTTCTTTTGAAACAGCAAAAGAGGAAAAATCAAAAGAGAGCTGATTCCAGTCCACTCACATCACAGCCTGTTGACTTCAGATGCAGCAGGTCCAGAGTAATTTACCCACAGTCTCACTGACAGCAGCTCTAACTCGTGTTCCTGGTGCTCTGAAAAGGCCACTCCACCTCCTGAACACCTGACTGCCTTTTGCAGAGGAGATGAAAGACTCAAACAAGAGAGGAGGGAGGCAAAGCTGATTGCTGCGCCTGGGGCACACCATGAGAACTGAATAAACCACTCCTAAGCCCCTGGCAACCAGTGGGGTTAGCAGTCATGATCAAGGTTTTCCTGGATAGCAAGGAGATGGTTTGTGCATGTGAAATGCATGAGGAAAAGTTTGGAATCTCCTGAGCTCAGGATGAAGCCCTGAGCAGCTCAGTGCTGCAGTGTTGCACTCGAGGTAACTCCTCCTGTTCCCAACCCTGTGCTCTGAGATCAGACAGAACTGGGTCAGTATCTACTCTTGCCTTCTGGGTTGCAAGAGCTCTAGGCCATCCTTTGGTTAAAATATGGTTCAAATAATGCTAATTGAAGTGGGAGGAGGATTAAAAACCATCCAGAGCCAGTCCTTGTGGGTGGCTACACTCAAAATGCAGCTGGCCAGCCATAATTCCCTTTTGCTGAGGTATTTTGAGAGCTAAGTCCTGGCTAGTCTTTAATCCATTTAATGAGAACCATATTGATTATATGTCGTTCTGGTTTCTAAATCAAAATGCCTTATAAAAGCCTCAGAATATCAATCCAAACTTTTACCATTATCTGCCAACTTATGGTCTCGTTTAAGCAATCAAATACATTTGACAAACTGTCTTTTCCATAACTCTGTATCAGTATTGGTCATATTTACGTTTCATTCTCTATCAACTTATTCATTATTTTCCCTCTGACTTAGAATTATCCTAATGACCCAATTTAATAATCTGAAATATTGACATAATAGTAGTTTTTTCTAGTCCTCTGGAATTTCTCCACCACATCAACAGTGATTAGTAATGAACATCAGTAGCAGCCAGATGTTCAGAATTTCCTGGTGGGAGTTTTCTACAGCTGAAATACCTACTATGGATAGCAGCTGGCTGCTATTTAGAATTGGATTAATGGTTAATATATTAACCAGTGTATAGCTTCATAACACTGCTGCAAGAGCTGCAGTCAGCACCACCATAGTATCTTAAATCCTCCTTTCCAAATCTCCATCCTCACATTTAAGTTTTTGGGTTGTTTTTGGCCATGTCAGGATCCCCAGAGATGGAAAAGGGAACACTGCTTCAGAATAAATGCTGAAGAAAAATCTACTCACTCATTATTGCTTAATTTCCAGAGCTTGCACCAGTTTCCGTGATACTGGTGAACATATCCTTAATGTGAATCTAATAAATGCAGTAAGGTTCATTAGTGAATTAATTCAGAAATTAACTATACAAAGGGTGGTATCTTAAAAGGTCAATTAACATTACTGCTTCTCTGAAAGCAAATAGTTTAAACTAACTGTGATGTATTTTTATATGTATCCAGAACGTGTTGTGAGAGAAAAACTTAGAGAATATTAATAATGCTTTTGGTATTTTTTTAGTTTGCCAGTATGCACTTGAAATAGATCACCTAACCTGGAGTGTAAAAAAGCATGAAACTACATCTTTTTTCAGTTAAAAATCAAAGTGAGAAAAGTAGCAAGATCAGAGAGAAGCACAGTGAAAAATAGTGAAATCCCTTTGAAAAAGGACTGAAAATTAGATTGTGTCAATTTTCCAACAATGCACTGGATATGAAAACATAAAGATTTGGGATAAACAATGGGGGGAAAAATCACAGTGGTGAGGATGCCAGATCAGAATTTGTCTTTGGCTGAGAGAGATGGAGTGATGAAAAGACAAAATAACATGGCCAAGTTCAGAGGACTACTCAGGAGGAGTTTGAAAGAAAAGCTCTCAGTATAAACTGCTCTGTGAAGGTACAGACATGTTTTCATACCAACCAGTTGTCCAAGGTGATTTTTTGGCACCAGGCCTGATAATTCCAACCCTTTTCCTAATCAAGACCGAGTTAAACTACAGCTCTGGAAACCTCCTGCCTTACTCTGTCCTCTCATAACAACATAAATTGAGAACAGCAGATTCTCCCAGCTCTAGGTTGTCCCTCCAGGCATTTTTGAAGTCTGTCAGCTATCTTGATGTCATTACAGAACCCACAGTCAGTCATCCCTTCGGGAGACTGCCAGCCTGCAGGAGACATTACATTTGTTACATTCTTCCCAATAAGGAGCATTCCAAATAGATTAAACCCATTACAATAATGGAGCATAGCAGGAATGTGCAATCTAATCCAATACCTTACTATTACTGCAGCAGATGGCTGCTTGCCCAAAATTTTACATGTGATGTAGACCAGCCTGTAGCAATATTCCAGAAAACAGAATAAATTTACTACTTATTCTGCTGCTGGTTTCAAGTGCTGACTTCCTTTTCTACCCTCATGCCAAAAAAACTTAAAAGGAAATATTTTTAATCCGTGTAAACCACGATTTATCAGAAGCATGAAAAAATATTAAGTGTTAAAAGGCTTTTTTACATTGCAGTTGGTTTGTTCAGATGCTTATCCAGATCCAGATCCATCCATGCCCATGGACACTCAAACCCTCCCCAAAACCAGGGGATAAAGCATGCCTCATTGCTCAGCTCCCTCACTAACAGAGGTAATACAAGTACAGTTTCAGACCAGTAAGGAATGAAAGTTATGAATAGAATCATTATGATTAAAACATCTTCAAGAATTCCAGTTATTCTCAGGTCATTAAATTTCCTTTCTCCACAGGTATCCCCCTTTAAGGAGCCAAAGTGCCCTTTTGGTTCTCTTCAACTTACAAAAATAAGCTCAATTAAAAATAATAATAGTGCTGAACATGCAGCACAGCAGGATTTTGTAAGCCAAATTTTTCCAGGAAAAACATTGGTACTTACGACACTTCTTTAGCTGATACAGCTTAGGAGGTTAATTTAATTGCCTTTTTTTGGAAGCATTAAAATTGCTTTATAAAGCCACTTCAGGACATTTTCAGATCCTGTTCCATTTTATTTTGCATTCTGTAAAGAAACACCTTTTCTCTCTCAAAGCATGTACAGTTCAAACTGCCACAATATAGAAAGAAATGCAACATACTTTTATATTGCATTTATTTCAGCACAAATTGTTGGTATAACCTATAAAATATTCAAGCTCTTTGTACCATGATGAATGCCATGATTATATATTTGAGAAGAGACTATAAGAGTAATTCATAGTTGATTGGAATAAAATTTAGTGCTAAGAGCTAAAATTTGTTTCAAAATCGCCAATCACTCAAATTAATTCTTTTGGTAAGTATATGAATTACATCATCTTCTAAAGCATCCAACACCTCCCCATGCCTTAAGTATGCACTTGCTTTAGATCTAGAAAGGCCCACAAACCTTGACAAATATTTAAAATATTACTAGCCTTAGCAAACTAACTTTAGATAATCATATTTTAAAAATATATTTTGGCTACTGCCTCTCCATTTATTCACAATCTGGCTATTAGACAGATTCTTATCTCTGGGTAAGGTTCAAATCTCGTCCGTTTTTTCAAGAGGATTCTAATTCTCTCCACAAATAAATACTCCTTCTGGTGGGAGATGCATTTTGAGTTAAACACATTTCAAATAAAAAGGTTTTGATATTTACTGAAATAAAGAAGTTGATACATCCAATTCCTGTTGTTTGAATGTTGTTATTTCTACAACTGTGCACATTTTCTTCTTGGTATTCATGGTTTCCATATCAGACCTCTACTCTCTAGTCCTAGTGTTTAAAAGCAATAGGTTCAGAAGGGATCTCAGTAAGTTAAGCAGTTCACTCATCTGGTTCACTAATAGTTTTACTAAAAGCCGTTTTTCAGACTTCTTTTTCATTTTCAGAGACTTTCTTAATAGCCCAAGACAATCCATTTCAGTGAGTCACAGCCCTCTCCATCCTTAGGCAATTAGTCATGTTGAGCCTTGCAACCTAAAGGTGTTCCTTCTTGTCCTGAACACTATAAACACTGAAAGCATTATTCTGATTACTCTAAAACAGTCTCATAGGGTAACCTTAGAATATCTCACTCGAGTCTCATTTCCTCCAGATTAGGAAAAGTCTCTTTAATTAATTTTATCTTCCTCCTTCTCCTCCAGCCACGTCATCAGTCTCACTGGTCTGTCCTGGAATTCTGCAGTCTCTCTAAAGGACAGGTGTTTTTCCTGGGGTGTCACATCTGAAATTAGAAACAGTGCTTTGGTGATGACTTAGGTATGAAGAACAGAACAAAATGATTACAAACCTGTTCTCAAAGATAAATAGGGGAGGCTTACTTATTCACTTTTTTGACTGAGAGGAAGCTTGGTTAATATGAGTCAAATGAACTGGCAGTGCTGCAGAAATTAATAAATTCTAGTAGGATGGATGTCATGGTAAAAAAAGCAAGAGGGGCATGCTAAGCCCATTTGAATGACTATATATAGGAGCAAGTTTTCACACCTGACTGGCACAGGGGACAAAATCTGCACTCTGCTCCTCGTGTGCAATAAGTACTGTCAACCCTGTCCTCTGATTTTTGGTATGATACCTGCGTTTCAAGCTAAGCATCACTCTTTGTTTTATATGCAATTTAAATGAAGATATTTTGATCTCATTCAAGGAGCAAAGGGTTCTGCTGATCTGGAGAGATGAGTCAGAAGTGACTCATCACCTGTTTTTTGGCAGGAAGTTTAGAACATGGACAAATCACAAGGTGAATGGTAGGAATCATCTGAAACGCCGTGGTCTTTCATCAATATTTAAACGCTGGGTTGGTTTAATGTTACCTTTTTTTTTTTCCTGAAACCTCACAGATAAACCAGAAGACGGAGGGTTTCACCTCACTAGAAGATTTTCACTCTTTTAGATTCCACAGATGCAAAATTCTGCTAGGTGGCACAGCCTGTGCAGTAGAACTTACCACAGACACCAGTTGATGTCACCTGTGATTTTTTAAGTCCAGAGATCAAAAGATGACTTGCTGCACAGATCCCAAAAGAAACCTTCCTGTCAAACATTTCTGGCTGTGTTGTGCCCTTTTCAAAGGGTGTCTGTAGTATCACACAGAACCAAGTGTGAATCACTTACACAGCTTAAACATTCATTATTCAGTGTCCCGATTTCATCACAATTCCATTTAAAGTCAGACCATTTCTGGACATATGTTTCAACCTCAGAACCAAAGGGAAACAGCTTCTTCTTTACTGGAAACACTTTCTAGCTTAATGCTGTTAATGACAAAACAAGCAATTGGTAGTTACTCTACTTTTTGGAGGATTTAAAAATATTGCAGATACCAGGAATGAGACCAACCAGAGCTAAGATTTCAAGCTTAAGCCAGAAATGTCTTAGAGAAATGAGAGTAACAAATGGCCAACAAAAGCACTGAGAGGGATTGCTCAGCTCATGTGTCTATCAGCTGGATCCATAGGCTGTGGGGGCTGCACACTGTGCCACGGGGGTCACTGCTGACTGAAAGCCAAATGCAATGGGATATTTATCCTGCAGCAGCTCAGTCCATTAGCTTTCTTTCCTCTTTCCTCTAAAAACACATCATTCCTTCTCATTCAGCAGAGAAGAAATACAAGGACTGCTTACAGACCTGTTACACCAAGGTCAGATAGGAAACAGTTAACAGTTGTGTTCTTCTGTCAGCTTCATCTCTGAGAACACACAGTATATTTTTATAGCAAGTTAAAGACTTCAAGTTAAAGTTATAGCAAGTTAAAGAGGATATCAAAAGGAAAATTCTTCATTGCAAACACGAAACCAATTCATTACCTCATTTGCCTTAACACAGACATGAATGAAGCAGCCCTTTGTCCAGAGACACAATTCTGAAGAAAGCTGGAGGGAAAATAGCAAAATAAATGCTGTCTTTATCACACTTTTTGTACCTCATTTAACCAACTCTGTATTTTTATTTTCTCTCATCTAATCCTTTTTGGCCACAGAAGGATCAGTTTCCTGAAACTTTGTTAATCTGGATTTACCTGAAGCAGTCTTTGTCAATCTGGATTTACCTTTCGTTCTGAACATCACACTCACCATGTAACTTTCTCATGGAGGAAGAACTCACTGGAAGAGGTTCCAAATAATTCATTTTGACTAGTTTGGCACTCCTTCACCTGCAGGGGACTCCAGAAGCACGGAGAGAATGTTGTCCCTGAAGGAAACTTGGTGGTCTAGCTCTGTATGTCCAGAGGCAAGTAATCCAACATCCATTGTAAAAGGCAGTGAGAAGATGGGAGACTCAAACCTGAGAATATTATACCTAAAAGGTGTACCTGCTGCATGGCACAAACTTCAGTGGGGAAAAAAAAAACCAACTTATTGGGAAAAAAAAAGTAGTGTTGGATTAGAAAGAATTTGAAGTGTGTTCCTTTTTGAGGTTTTCAGCACTGCTGAACATCCCCTGGTAGCTGTGAATTGCAGTGTGATCACACATTGAGGGTGACACACCCTGTATGGAGAGATGTTCCTTGGGACAACAGCTCAGTCAACATTCAGAGTAACAGCCATTACCATTTTTGAAGTTTAAATTACAGTCACTTCTGCAAACATGCCCTGAACCAACCCTTGTTGACTTTTTTTCCATCCTTTTCCCTTTGCTCTTAGAGTAGAAATTTGTCACATATTGTTCATATAAAAATAACAGACACTTTAAACTGGATTTTGAATCCATTCATAATCAAACATAACTTTGAAGCAAGCTATTGTAACTTGGAAATATCTAATTGGAAATACATATTAGCATTATAGTTTATTAAACACCAAGGTTTTCTGCTTGTTACTGGATTTTGAAATTGCTTCAGTATTCCTAGTGGGTTTAAGGGAAACCTGAGATAAGAAAGTTGCTGGCAAAGATGTCACCAGATGGGAATCCTGCCAATACTTTAGTAAAAGATAAAACGTTGATTTTTACCTTGTTATTCTTTCATCATAACTTTTTAAGGGAAATCAAAAATGGAAACCTAGCATGTAAAACAACAGAACAGTAACTTTAGACAAACTAACTTGTATCATTTTTTCAGACAGAGCAAAATGATATTAAAATATTTTATGTATTCAAACACACTGTCTAAACACAAAATGCTGAGAATACAGCATACTGAAAGAAACAGAATTTTTGTAGTCTTCACTTTATCTGTTAGAAAAAACAGATGACCAAAGAAATGTAAAATACAAGTGTATGATCAGTAAGTGCCAGCTTCAATAGTGCAACATTTTATTAATGACAGAAATATCTGGTTTAACACTGCTCATGTTACAAAAAACCTGCAGTGATAGTAATAATGGCAGCATAGGGGGATTTGGCACTGAAGATATAGCAAAAGCACATTTCAGTGGTCTTTTAAGTGCATCAACAAAAAGCTTATTAGTGAAAAATGAAAAAAAACCCAAACCTTTCAGTTATTTAAACTGGCCAGTGAAATAGCAGAACCAAAATCTGTGTAGAATAGTGAAATACAATTTCCACAAGGTTATCTTTTTTCAAGTCAATTGATGCAAATGTAAACACAAATATGCTGAGATACATTTAGAAATAGCACACGTGCATTTGGGGTTTATTCAGTTCAACTACACAGCATAGAAACGTTTAGTACTAAAAGGAGCACTGTGAAAACCAGGCTTTTGGTGGCTTTCTTGCTTACCTGCAACCTCATTTATGACTTTTCTGTTTGTTTACAAATTAGACCTTCAATGGTAGTGTTCCTAAAAATACATTGGTGTGGAATGTCTGTTTGTTATTTTAAAACTCAACAACCTAAAATGTAGTACAGTGATTTTTAACTTATAGCAGGCTTTACACAAAGTTTCCATGTTCTGGTTTCCATATGTGTATTTTGGGATGTACATCAAACCTGAAGGCAATAAAAGCTGTGTTTGTGATGGAAGAAAAAGTGTGGGGCAAATTAAAATAGCCATTTTGAAACAGTAGTTTATGTCTTAAAAAAAAAAAATCTTTAATTCTCCTAAAGCTTTACATACAAAGAATAAATGAGATATGATCTTATTTCCTTCAAATTTAATACGGGAAATGGGTGCAAGATAAAAAATCTCTGGTGTGGTTGACTTGTTTTTAAACATGAACCTGAGTAAGGGCAGGAAATACAACATGACTTATGACTAAAAGAATAAAATTCCTTCATAATTTAAGTAGCTGAACAGGTTTTTAATGTTCTACCACAAAACAGCAAGGCAACAGATGAGAATGGCCTTGTACTCAATGAATTATCATGAACATCCACTGCAAACCTGAATATTTTCTGCAAAAATAAAACATCAGATTATGCACAATAATAAAAAGCATCAGAAATAGATGCACCTGGATTTTCTCTCTTTTTTTTCTTTTTTTTTTTTTTTTAAACCACAAAGATCAGAATTCAGCACTGATGTCACAGCCCTCGAGCAGCTGCTCTGAGATGCTCCACGAAGCACACCACTGCACCCAGCAGACACCCCCAGCAGGCTGGCACTGCAGCAGGAGCAGAGCTCTCACGTAGGCACAGGCTGCTCCTCCCTCATGTTCAAAAACAACATGAAGGAAGCAACTCAGGACAGGGCTGGGATTCATCCTGCATCTCCTCGCCAGCGCACAGTTCTTGCCGCTTTGGTTTTGGGAGTCTCTGAACATTTGTAAAAACTGCAGGGACCTCGAGGGGAAGAAGAGTTCCATACTCAGCAAGGCAGCATTAGATCAGGATATTTTATACCAACTAAGGCATAAAGGACTTTGCATCAGGGTATGCCATACTCAATTTCTGGATAGAGTTTCGTATTCTGGGTGGCAAAAGTGCATAGGAGTGGGATTCCACCAGAGTGAACAGAATCCTCTCACAGTATTAAGGCCTTTCGATTTAACGTGAGCTGTGTCAGGCTACAGTCAGCACAGTGGGAAAAACAGGCTGTCGTCACGCTGGGCACCACTGGAGTTCCCTTAGCATGTCTTGTCTTCTCCTAGCTGTCGTTCATCATCTTCATCAGCTTCCTCAATAACCTGAATGTCATCTGCTTGAGGTAAGGATGAGATTTCAGTCAGCAGTTTGGCTCCTTCTGCTTTATTTTTTTCTTCCTCTTCAATCACCTTCTTCCATATCTTGTGGTTTTCACTGAGGTGGTGTAATAGCTGGCAAAATATTCGTCTACCTTTTTTTCTTTGAGCTTCTGTAAAATCATAAGCATATGGGATTGTTTGACATTCCAAGTAATTGTATTTTACACATACAAAACCAATGGCACATTGCAAGAGGGACATGAATTTGGGCAAGGCACACGGATGATTATTCTGAGTATTTAAACAGCAGCATGGCAAAAGATATCAATGAGCTTCTGCTTCAAATTGCAAGTCTCCTGGTAGCAACAAAAGTTTTATTAAGAGAGGAAAATTTATGACGCAGCATAACAACAAAATCTACAAGGCTTGTACTGCACAATTTCAACTGCATTGCTATGTCTGAAGCTAGTGAATGACAAATACACACCAACTGAAATACAGAAACTTACTGAAAATAAGATCATCTTCCATTTCTTCATCATCACTCTCTAACTGTGCACCATCATCGTCCTCAGTGCTTTCTGCATCGTCCTCCTCTTCATCAACCCACTGCCCTGGGAGCAGCCCAGCTGCATTGTAGGAGTTACAGAGGGGACCAACGATGTGCGTGATGAAAGATTCCTGCAGTTTGGCAAGCTGGGGAGCAGAACGATCCATGAAGGGGCTTATAGGTAACCCAAGACTTGCCTCCTCATCACCCTGAGAAGGAAAGGGAAAAAAATCATCAGAATTTCTCACAAAATTATCTTAGAATTCTTATTTTTTAAAATTAGTTTTATTTAACTGAGTAATGTACAACTTCTTCATGAGGGGGAGGAATTCTGGTAATGGCATCCCCTCTGAGGTCACAGAAGAATGAAAATAACTACAACATCCAGAGAAAAGTGGTTTGGTTTGGGGTTTTTCCCCCCCCATTTTATAAACTGGAGAAGAAAAACATCAAACAGTTGCTCAAGGAAAAATCTGAGCTATGATCACTTGTCTCAGCACTTGCATGGAGCTGATTATTTTAGAGCGGAAAACACATTTCCAGTCTTGTGGAATTTGTACACATTCTTTGACTTGAAACACATCTGTGAACTTCACTTCTGAAAGTGAAAGAAGTTATTTTGTTTTCTCAGCATCCACCTCAAACAAGCTCTCCCCCTCAAAAATCTCCTAATACCTGAAAAAAGGAGAATATTGGCTAGGAGCTTGTTTCCCAACACAATTAATAGAAACTGAAAGACCATGCTAGTAAGCTACTTGTGAAAATAAATTTTAGTATTCAGAATGAGAAGATGGACATGTCTTACCTGAAGATTTAAAACAAGGAATAAAGCTTAATTTAGTTAAACCACTGGTAAAACACAGAATCACTCAACTGCCCATCGTTAAAAAGAAGAGAATTTTTTGTTTCCATTGTTTTTTGGGTTGATTTATTTTTTGGGTTCATTTGTTCTTTCCACACCCACCTGTTCATAGAACTCATTGACAATGCCTTCAGTCCATTTGAGGTGCAGCTCTCTGACCTTGGCTGGGCCGTTGATATCAGCCAGCTTGATGCAGATCTGCAGGGCCAGCAGCCGATCGTTCTCACTGCTCCACTCGATGCCGTTGCTGTTCATGTCATTCACCTGGGGCAAGCACAGGCAGCAAGTTAAAAATGTTCATCCTCAGGCTTGCTAGGCAATCCACAAACCATCTACAACAGGTTTGTGCAGAGGAAACACTTTATTTGCATTTTTAATAAATTTAAAGAACGCAAAAGTTTAAACACAAGTTATTAAAACTCGCAGTTACTGAGAGGCAATGACAGCAGCAATATATCAATATATCTGTGCAGACACTGAAAAGTGGGACAAACCTTGGCATTAAATTCTGCAAGGAAATCAAAATGCTTCTTGAGGTCTGTGGCGAGGATTGCTTCGATCACTAGGAAACGAAAACGCTTGAATTCCACGTGATCAAGGTTTGATAGAAAGTTGTATTCTGGTCTTGATAAGAAAAGATTCCAGGCAGATGCAGCATGGTGATTTTCTAAGACTGATCTGTCGTTGTAGAGAACAGCCTAAAGGGGGAAAAACAACAAACAAACAATCAGAAATTACACAGGAAATTTTAAACGTTATAATTAAATAAAGTCGAATTTATTAAACTTATTAAACTGAATTTTAAGGGTTATTCAGGAACAAACATTAGGTTGAAAGAAATAGAAATTATGTTTTTCCTTCTAGTTTTGGGTTAAAGTGATGCAAAAATGACAGATGAGGGGTAAAACCCCCAAAATTTACTAATTAGCAAAGTTCTTTGTTTCTTTAAAAATCCATAACAACGCCTTGGTGACAGCTACATTCAGACTGTAGGCACAAATACACAAATCACTTAAAACTTGGCACAGTGCATGTGTGGAGCAGGGTATGTTTTATGTCACACAGTCACAAAAAAAAACCCTCAAGGGAAAAAAAGAAATCTAAATATATGCTTTTAATTCTTCTTAATTGTGTTGGAAAAGCAAAAACAACAACAACAAAAAAACCCTACAAAAACAAATAAACAAACAAAAACCACAACAGAAAGGACTCCAAAACATAGAAGAGCTGCCATTAATGGGAAATGGTGCAGAGTACCACTGGTTTTCAAGGGGTTATGTTAAATGTTGGTGCAAAAATTTCATCTGTAAACGAGTTAACTGAACTATAAAAATAGTAGCAGATTTTACTTACAACTTTCATGTTTATATAAAAAACCTTGGGAAAAAAAATGCATCAAATATGGATTAAATAGAACCTGAAAAAAGCTTCATTTTGTCAATGCCTTTTTGCATATTTTTGAAGAATATTTATATTTTTGAAAATTGGTGATGGATGTCTGTGGTTTGAAGAATATTTATATTTTTGAAAATTGGTGATGGTGGTCTGTGGTTCTACCTTGTCTGCTGTTTTCAGCAGAAATACATCAATGCCTACATCCTAAACTCTTTCTGTAACTAGGAATAGTTGCAAACTGATTGAAAAGTTCACTTTCAAAGTCTTTATCTCTTAACAAGCTGAACTATTTTCCAATCCACTGTTGTTGGATTAAATAATAATGTAATTATTATTTAAGTTTCTTGTCTGTAACTTACTAAGTTAAAGTTGTAAGAGAAATCCAAATAGCCATAATAATTGCTTAGACAGACCAAGGGCCAGCTCTCCATGAAATAATCCTTTACTCTGTCCTGCACTGGTTTATGTTGTTATTTTCAATTTTGCCAATGGAAAGCTGTTTTTTACATAAATACACAACCAATACATACCAAACCCATCAGAATTTACCAGGGAAGAAAAATAAATATATTGCACAGGTACATTAACAAATTAATTCCCCCATTTCTAAAACTGGGCCTGAAATCCTAAACAACTTACATTAGGGATAGAGAACATAAAAAATCCTTTATCCTGATTTCAGACAGAGAGTTTTCTGGTTGAAGAGGTTCTCACCTGAGGTGCATTTGTGGCCACTAGGAAAGCATTTGTGCGTCCAGGATGGTCATAGTCGTGCATGGCAGCTGCTACATAGAGAGCCATCAGCTCCAGGGCAGGAATGTTGGATGCCAGACACCCATAACTATCATCAGCAACAGGACAGCTCTTTGAAGAAGTGTAGCTGACTTGAACAGCTTCATCTGAATAAAATTCAAAGTGCAAAAATGGAATGCTTTTCAGTATTTCATTCAGGTTTGTAATACATTATAAATGGCTCAGCCAGACATTGTTGCAAACATGATGTTGTTATCCTTGCAATCACAAAGCTGAATGATTGGCAAAGACTTATATTCTGAAAAAGAAATAGTCATATTAATGTTTATAGCTAAATTAACAATTCTGAAGAAAAGCTTTCTACTGTTTGCCTCCTAACTCAATTATTCCAAGAAAAGATCAGTCAGCACCTTCCTTAGTATTTCTGTAATTTGCCCACTTTTTGAACTTGCAAACCCACAGAAAAACCTAGTGGGGGCAGTGGAAACTACTGCAAAAGGAACTAGCTCCAGTAAGTTAGAAATAGTTGCTTGGTAGGAACATTCACAGTTTTATTCTGCTCTTTTTCCATTGATAAAGTCACTATTTTTCAAAAAAGGAAAAGGAATAGCACTTATTTCATCAGAATTAAAAATCCTGAAAATATTTATACTGGAAGGGTTTCCCAAGCAGTAGGACTGTAATTTCTTATTTTAATTTTACTTATTTTATAGGGGAGAACAAAGTAATTTTTATCACTTTTCTCCAGTTAAGTCTCCAGTCCCAACCCATTTAACACTCAGAGAAAGAAGAGGCAATAGGGTGCAATCAGTAGATGTGGAAAAACAGGAAAAAGAGAAAATTCCAGCCCTTCAAAAGCCACAAGAGTTGCATCTTGTCTTCTTCTGCTGCACATATAAAACAGAGTTCTTGGAGAGAGCTTGATTTCCCCTTTACATTTTTCTGGAATACAAACCATTTAGCATGCAGGTCTGTGTTTGCAATCTTTATTTTTATCCTTTACTTACAGGATTTTAGTAAAAACCACAAATTCTAAATTTACAAGTTAGCTCTGTGAAGTCCTAGACAACACAAAAGCCAACTTCACTGGAAGTAACTTCCCACACAGTTTGAATTTGGAGTCTTTATTTCTCTTTCAGGGATGCTCTTATGCAGTTATTGTCAGAGTGGTCACTTCCCTGTCTGAAAGTCTGCATGTGATACCTAATAGAAAATCCTAAAATATTAATTTTTATACTAAAGCCATTGAGGAGAACTTCAATTAAGTTAAATACTTCGGGGTTTTTTTTGTTGGTCTATTTAACTTTCCAATAAAGTTAAGAAATATTAGTCTAATGTATTTCAAATGCTAAAAATACCCTGACTATGGCAGAATGCAGAGGTTTTGCTCAGCATAGAAAATTTATTAAGTGAACCAGTATTCTTGGCTAACAAACTAACCATTACTCATCTCATAATTTCTCTAAAAGTCAACTGCATGATATTTCTGAACGGTGTGTGCTTTGTGACTTTATTTTTCTACAGCCTTATATTAAAGTCCAAAAAAAAAAATAAAAAAAAGTGAGTCATAAGAATAATTAGATATTTTCTTCCAGAGCAACTTGGTTTCCCTACTGTAATTTCATCTAAACATTTTTTCAGCAAAACAACAATAACCCTTTTGGCCAGTTACCTATTTCACTCTCCATGATGTGCTCGTTGCGGGTTTGCTGAAATCCAGGGATGGGCCGAGTGGTGAGATACCACACTGCATGGAGGACATCTGTGGCATGGATACGGTTGTGGTCTGGAAAGCAGAAAAATGTGATAAGAAAATATTATCTGAAACGTAATCAAAGGGAAAAACAGCAAAAAGAAATGTAGGAAATGTACTGGGAGTGAGATTTGGATTAAATATAAAAGGAAAAATTGAATTTGAGTTGTTAGTAGAGGATATATGTATCACTGAACACTTCTGAGAAGGAAGTTAGATAAACATCAAACTTTGTCTATGCACACTTCATCCTCCCTGGGCCTCAAGAAGGGGTTAAATGGCCTTTTAAACCAAGGATGGTGGGAAACCCACATGCCTGCAATCTGATCCTACAGGCACCTGGGCTGGGCAAACACCTTGGAGTGGGAAGTGTATTTTTCCCTTTGTTTCCAATAAATTTGGCTGCTCACATGCAAGGTGAATAACTACCACTGAATCCTCCATTTGCTTCTCATTTCACCAACAACCAAACCCAAATTTCTGTTAAACCAACAAATATTCTCCCATTGACTTCAGCATGTTTGATTCAACTGCTAATTCAAATTCTTCAAGATTATCCTCCAAGTACAAATTAACAAATTGGGTTTAGAACTCATTTTGTCCTGCAATTCATTAGACAAGTTCTAAGTTCCAAGTTCTGTGTATTCATTAAAACACACTGAGCTCAGACACCACCCACAAATAGAAATGCACACACTCAAGGAGATGCACTTATTATAAATCTAAAATATTATAACTATGAAAATTCCATGTATAACCAGGGAGTACTTACAGGGAATATCCCGGTAGCCATTCTCTAGAGCACGGAAATAATTCATGAATTCTTGAGTGGGGATTTTGAAAATTTCAAACAAGCCAGTGTCTTGAAACAAGGTATAAGTTACCTAAATACAGATTAAAATTAATTTTAGTCTTAAAGGTATACCTAAGCATATTCTGCTTTTTCAACTTTAAAAAATATTCCTGGTTTTTTTAATTTTACTTGCTGACAGACATGGAAATTACTGAAATTCCACTAACTATTATTGGGATGCTATTTTCATAGAGATATATTTAATAATTTTTTAGCACAAAACTGTGGGGTTTTTGATCCTCTCAACACAGGATAATAAAAGCTTTTATTTCCTTACTGATAAATTCTACGTACAACTGATTATTTTTAATAATATTCCCCAAAATTTTTTTGTAAGGCTAAATAAGTCATGCTTTATTCCATTAGTGGCCTAAAAAGAAGAAATTCATATTCTCGCTTATTATTCAAAACTTCAAATTATTTAATTATAACAGAGAGTCATTACAGCAGAGTCATTAATAATAAAAAAAAATTTAAAAACACAGAAACAAACCACATCCCCACCACCACTGTGGTTATTTTTGAGACTTTGGCAAAGAGATCCTATTTCTTGTATTTATTATGATTTATCTAGAGTGTTTTTAACAAAACTAGGAGGAGAAGGAGGAGGAGGAGGAGAAGGAGGAGGAGAAGGAGGAGGAGAAGGAGGAGGAGAAGGAGGAGGAGGAGGAGAAGGAGAAGGAGAAGGAGAAGGAGAAGGAGAAGGAGAAGGAGAAGGAGAAGGAGAAGGAGAAGGAGAAGGAGAAGGAGAAGGAGAAGGAGAAGGAGAAGGAGAAGGAGAAGGAGAAGGAGAAGGAGAAGGAGAAGGAGAAGGAGAAGGAGAAGGAGAAGGAGAAGGAGAAGGAAGGAGAGCACACACACACACACAGAGTATCAGGAAGAACTGGTACAGAAATTCAGGTAGAGTCGAGGCCTGAACACCAAAACATTCCAGGTGAGAGCTCTGCCCTGGAGAGCACCCAGATGGAATACAGGCCCATGTGGATCACAGAGCATCCTGCACTAACACCACTCAAAAGTGTCCTGGGGCACTCTAGTCTGCACAGCAACACTTGTCACTAAATCAGGTGACAAGAGACCTGAAAGCATCTGATCAAACAAGACTAATTGAAGATTAAAAAAAAGAAAGCCAAAAATATTGTGTGTTATGAAAGAACAGACCGTGTCTAATGACAAAAATGAAGTTATCCCCATTGTTTTTCCCTGACTTCAGCACAGGTGCAGGCCTGTGATTCCAGCTTGTTTCCTTCCCTCCAGCTGGCTGTCCCTGCCACTGCCCTTGAACAAAAGTGACATGCATTCTTCTCCAGGCTGGAAAACCAAGAGACTGCAAATGAACCTATTGAGTGGTCAGATGAGAAGCTCCATGGCTGCTAAATCCTCTCTAAAGGAGACAGGAGCTTCCAGCTGACCCTGATGGATGGGAGAAGCTGGGCAAGAGCAAACAGAATCCTACTGTTGCACCTGCCAGCAGGTTTGGCTTCAGCAAACATGAACCTGCAGGACAGAGCTCAGTAATAACTCAGACAGAGATAAAAGGGTATGATGTGCAGGAAGCAGCGTGGAAAAAAATCCCACTGTTTGTAGGATCAAGAGGCAAGGCTGCTTAAAAGATCACTTCTCTTCCCCAGTAGGTGTAGCTCTGGCAGAAATATTTTACTGAAATAAAGAAAAACGAAATGGTTGACAACCAGAGTAGTAATTCTGAAAGCAGGAGATGGTTTTGTGCAGGAAATGGCGTATTATGACAAAACCTAGTCAGTGTGAGTCTAATCTGTTCATATTGAGGATAAAATTCAGAAAAACTGGAGCAGGTTCTCTGTAGATAAACTGCTTTTTATGGTTTACAATGGCATGGAGTACATGAGAAATCATATTTTGCTTTTCAAGACAGCATTCTATATATGTTGACTGCAAAACTTCTCCATGGTTTAAATAAAATGTGTTAGCATGACATTGCATCCCTCATATAATAAAAGACAACAAACCTGGCTAAGGATCCTTCCAGACTGATCTCCCATTTCCTCTGCAAGGTCAAAAATTTGGAAATTCCAATTGTTCATCTTCTCCATTAGTGAATCATGGTCTAATAACATTGTTTCTAATGTAGAGCTCTGTTCCACCTGCATGAGATTAAGATACTTTATCATCTCTAAAATAACAATGAAAACTAATTTATCAGTTGTGTTGGCAAAAAAAGCCATGAAAATGATAAATCATTAGTGAATTTATTGAATGGTGCTGCAACTACAGCTGCAAGAAAATCATAAATCAGTATCACAAATAGCACACTTAGAGGCTTGACTTTTCCTATTTTGGGAGAGCAGATTCCAGGGCTTTCTGAGATGGTGCTAAATTCTCCTTCTTATTCCTTTATAAACAGGATGAGCTAACAAAACAGAGCCAAAATATGCAGAGGCTAACCACAGATTTACTGAGCTTTAAGAGTCTGTTAATTGGCCAAGCTTTAAAAATATCTGATGTATAAACCCAAAGGGTTGATAGCACAGTGTGAACATTCATTTGTCATGAACTGGAACTGCTGCATCTTTATTTATCAAATAATAACTTTCAAAAGGAAATACCAGCCAATCAGTGTTTGAGCATCCCCTCTCAACATTCAATCTACACAAATCAATTTTGATCAACAAAATCAACACAAGCACAACCTTTCCTGTCATTTGCTAATATCATTTATGCAAGATAGAAATAAAACATTTAAGCAAAAATTCAAATTCCAGCAATGCACCATTACCCTCTAGAAATTTCTATTTTAACAATTCAAAGACCTCTTCACAGCAAGTTAGAAATTACGAAGAAACACTGAATCGAGAAAAGTTATTGCAAGTTTTTTTTGCAATTACATGCTTACAAGCAGTTTATTTTCTGTTTGATCAATCTTTTCCTTCCTTTCATCTGTCCTCTTCTCCGTGTGGT
The DNA here is from genome assembly GCA_024500445.1 of Entomyzon cyanotis. NCBI lineage: Eukaryota > Metazoa > Chordata > Aves > Passeriformes > Meliphagidae > Entomyzon > Entomyzon cyanotis. Next base: position 4,772,462 of record JAKEPQ010001029.1, read on the forward strand.
GAAAAGATTCTTTTGAAACATAAGAACTTCCAATTTCACCTTAAAGAAAACACAAAAAGAAATACCATATCAATAATTTATTTGTAAATTACTCCTTTCTAATAATTTTTGAACTGATCATACATATTTGTCACAGAAATATAAGTAATAGCTTGTTTCTAAACTATTTTATTTAAGAAACATATCCAAAAATGTAGTAAAGAACAACATTTATTAGACAAAACCTATTTGAAGATTAAGAAAAGCTAAAAGCAGAGCTTTTTATTTGCAAAAATTGGTTCAGTGATTAGTTCAGCTTAGCTGGTAGAGAACTTGTGTACAGAACCATTAAGGTATTAGTGGAAGCCTGTTTTAAAACCCTTACTATGAAGCAGGCAATATTTTATATTATTTTGATTATTCTAAAATAAAACAAATTGAAATACATACATATATAGGAAAAAAAATTGTGCAGAAATAGAAATATTTTAATTTAACTGGCTTTAAAATAAAAAAAGCAGCAAGTTGATGTCAAGTATTTGTCTATTTTGAAATCCTACCTGATTTTCTGTCTCTGTATTCTGCAGATTCTGGTTCTGGTGTTGGAACAGGCTTGAGTATCTGCCGTCCACAGCTTACAGAATACATGAAAAATATTTACAACATTCAGTAATTTTCTTCTTTTGCTACTGATGTCTTCTACTGAAAAATATCTGCAGATTACTTTTTTTAAAAAAGGTTTGCAAAGGTTCCTGCAACAAGTGACCTTAGTATTTTCTCCTAAATTTGGCAGACACAGATTTAGTCTGTCCTCACATAATAATCAACCATCACCTCCCCCAGGCTGATATCCCTGAATTAATGAATCTCATAACTGAGAGAGTATTCAGAAGCACAGAATCCAATTCCCAAGTAAGAAACCCTCATTTTCTAACATTCTATAAAATATTGCTGTTCCACAGCTGCTGAGGAAGATTGGTAATTTCAAAGCAATCCCATACATTCAGCTTTCTTTATTCTCCTGTGGACACCACAGTTAGAGATTAATATCAGATCTTATGCCCTTTTTCAATCCCAGTAGCTAAACAGGTCTTGCTTTTCTTTTTGTTTTGTTTTTTGGGGGTGTTTTTTTTGTTGTTTTTTTTTTTTTTAATTTGAATTTCATTCTTTTCAACCCCCATGAAGTGACCAGCAATGATAACCGAGTTCACAGTACCTGCTGCACACATAACCTACAGGTGTTCTGACAGGCTGCTGAGCATCTGGAGAGCTGGGCGTGTGTCCTGGAGCCTTGTGGATGTTGATGCTGGGTTTGGTGAGGAAATCAGCAGTGTCAGGGAACTCCACAGGGGACCAGCTGCTGAAAGCCCCACTGGAGACAGAGCCATGGCTGGGAGAGCCCACGGGACTCAGGCCAGGAGAAGCTCCTGCCAAAAACATGTCATGGGGGAGAGATGAGAACCAAACCATTGCTGCTCCATGAAATAATTAAACAACGAGGGACGTGCTGGTGTTACTTTAGCACTATTTTACATCACCAAGCCCATGATACAGCACCTTGTGACTACAAATTCCTTGTCTCACCTGCTCTCCTGGGACCCACGTGGTGAGCCAGTGTCACAGAGGATGACCTCTGCTTTGGGATTGTCAGCAAGTTTGCACCAAAAGACCCATTGGAGTGAGATCCTTGGCTGGAAAGAAAACAGTAAGATTTATTTTTTTCTTCCCTGGTTTGTCTTTTTTCAATTCGTTTTCAATTTTTATTAAATAGAATGCTTTTAAAATAGCTGTGCTGCCCTGTGACAAGTCCACCACTGCTCAAGAGAGAGTTTTAGAAAGCAGTCAAATTCAAGACCAGCTAGAAAATATATGTCAATTGTAGGAAATAAAAACTGATTGGCAGCAACAAAAAACTTTATACAGTCCTAAAATGACACAATAAACATACTCAGGCTGTGTGTGACAGCTTTTACTTTCTAATATGCTACTTTTCTTGAACACTTGAAGCAGACTATTTCCCAACAGATTGATTACTTTGGAAATACAATGAAAACCTCACAGAGCCACAGCGATTTTCAAATAAATTTTTCATGTTCGAATAATTGTTTCATTTATTATAAACCTAAAACTAAAGCAGTTTTCAACATCAGGTCACATCATGCTTCAGTAGCCAAATCATTAACCTCAATTGCTCGATTCTGCCATCTGCTGTTGCAGGGACCAAATTTCATGCCACAATTCGAATTATATTTCCTTCAGTAAACAAAAATGTAGTATGAAATTAAAAATAACTGTATATGTGTACTTCAAAGTGAAAATGGTTCATGTAAAACTTTCACTTCAGGAAGGGGAAATAGCATTTACTAAAACAGATTTGATCTTGCTGAAGCCAATTGTAAAAAAAAGTCAAATACAGAAATAATACAGTAATAATATTAGTAACATAGTAATAATGCAGTAATAATGCAGCAGTGTTTACTGTAGGAACACTCTAGGTCAGTTCATCTTGAGCTGCTGTTTGAATGAGAAACCAAATCAAGAATTTGTGTAGAAAAGGAACAGAAGCTCCCAAGAGCTGCTTTTGAGCAGTGAGGAAAGTAAGGAAAGCAAGGAAACCTTCTGTAAATGTTCAGAGACTGCAGCCAGAGCAATTTCTCTGCTTATTTCCAGTGGGCACAACTGGGGAGTTTGTCTGGACACTGATAACCAAATCAGCAAATATAACCTTTAACTTACTATTACTTCTAGTATTGGAAGCTTCAATTATATTTTATACACAAACCACAGTTAACTTTTACTATGTAAACACTTAAAGATCATATTTAATTCAAGGGAGAAAAACCACTGAAAGGGCCAAATTATTTAAGTGGTTCACTTTAAAATAAAATGAAGTACTAATAATGTAAATTCTTGGATGTGTGTATATATATTTTCATCCACTACTAATAATTATCAGTTATCAGCATAACTCACATTTTCTCTTTAAAAAATGCATCTGTTATACTTTCCTTATGTCCTATGCAGGACCATTTAAAAAAAAAGTGAACTAAAAAAAAGTTAAAAATAAAAAATAAAAACAAGAGAAGTGAAACCACACACATTTTATAGATTTCAGGAACAAAGGCATACTCATTTATACAATTAAATAAAATTAAATGTGTGAATTTTCAGTCATATACGATATTACACAAAGAGAAAAAAAAACATTCATTTTAATCCTAATTCAAAAGGTTCCCTCAATTCTGGAAATACAAGCTCTATTTGCACCACATTGACTAACAAGTAGAGAAGATATTACTGCCTTAATCTATCTCAGAGCTTTCTCGATGACTGGAGGAATGATAAACATTGTAATAAACACAACAGAGGCTACCAAACAAGGAAATTGGCTCACCTCTCAAACTATAAATGTGAATATGGAAGTTGGCAAGTGATACATATTTTAAGTAAAAAGAAGAAGGAAGTCAGTACAAGTTTAGAGACTAAACTAGTTTGGTTTGCAATCATGTATGTCAGACTTTTTTTCATTTCCTACTCAAGCTTATATCAAGGCCTATTTATTATGACAGAGAACACTACTCAACCTCAGAAGGACCTGGTTTCTACTCAAGATCAACCAGAGTTACAAAGCATAGTACAGAATTAACTGTTCCAGTTTATGCTGGCAGAGCTTGGAGACTCACAGGACTTCATATTAAATACTTCTGCTGCCAAGCTCCAGCATTGTTATTGCCCTTAGAGTGCTGTTCAGGGCTTACCTTGGTGTGTTATACTCCTGATGGGATCTCTTGCTGATGCTGCTCCTCTCCCATCTCGATGATGTTGATTCTATGGGTGACAAGCCAGAAACTCCTGAAGATCTTCTCAGCTGGGGGGTTGGCAGGCTGCTCCTGCTGCTTAATCCCTGTTGAGTAATTTGGCTGTGGTTAAAATCCACGTCAGTAAAAACAGATTTTAAAATTTTACTGATGGCTTGTAAGGGCTATTGATTGCTAATTTTTATAGTGAGACAGCTGATATGGTATCTTAGCACAGGCAGGGTATCTCACTCATGGTGGGAGTCTCCCAGGGGCAACAAGACCAGGAGGTGAGAGTGGAAACTCAAGGGTTTGCCTAGACAGATTTTACTTGCCTAAACTGTGGAAACTGTAAAAATCATGGCTGTTAAAAACAGCAGAAATCCACCAATCTGGCAAGCATTCTACTGTCATACAGCAGAAAATCTGGGGATGTTCTGGAGACAGTCATGATGGAAGTGGAAAGTTTCTGTTGCAGAGCAGCCTTGCAATGTTTTTTTTTAATCTAAGATTTCATTTTTCTTTTTTTTTTTTTTTTTGCATACTGAGCAGTTCACTCTTCCAAGAAACTCAGGGGGAAGGGTTAGCATTAGATAACCAGTTGTGACTAGCCCAGGGTCTGAAGCCCAGCTTCAGCTGCATTCTTTTCCTTGTTTTTAATTCCTTTCCTATCAAGGAGGGCAGGCAGCTCACCACTGAATCACAGAGCAGCCTGTGTTGAAAGGAGCCCTAAAGATCCTGTGGTTCCAGCCCACCCTGCCATGGACAAGGACACCTTTCCCCAGACCAGCTTGCTCAGAGCCCCATCCAGCCTGGCCTGATAGCTAACCCAACCCTGCCCTCGTTCAGTTTGAAGCCATTCCCTTGTCCTGTCACTATATTTTTCCTTTCACACCACTGATTTACTTCTGTCTGGTGGCTGGTTTGCTGTCCACGAGAGTAAATTTCTTGGGGAAAAAAGGTCATTGAAAAGCCACACTGACAGTAATGATTAGATAAAGAATGGGGCAGAATCAAGAACAGCCCTGTTTGTTCCACATCCTGAGACTACAACACCTTCAGGTCGTATTTGCTGTTGTTTTGAGGAATCAAGTGGTCAGGTGCAGAGCAGTGCAGCCTCTCCACCCATTTACCTGTCTGGCTGTCCATCAGCCACTTGGATTTGCATTTTGGTGCCTATCTACCTTTCACCAAATGTGTTCTCACAGCTGCTCCCTTTGACCTTAAATATCATCCCCAGGTACTCAGTAAAACCCTTCTGTGCACACAGGAGCATTATTCTCACATGAATTTCCCCTTTAGCCACTTATTTTTTCAATCACAACAACCACACGCGTGTGAAAATGAAATCACTCGACCTTGAGCAGCTTCCGGTCTTTCTCAGCAGGATCCTCCATCTCAGGGCAGGGGAAGAAGCCAGGGAAAGGTGTGAACGGGCTGGCCTTTGGCCTGCATGCTCCTGAGAAAGCCCCGAGGAGGCTGTTAACGCTGCGGAGGGAGGCAGCCAGGTGTGCTGGCAGGGCTGGGTCACCCAGCAGCTCCGAGAGAACACTGCGAGCCTCGCTGAGCGCCGAGAGATCAAATCCATTCCCGCTGCCCGCGCTCTGGGAGAGAGGGAAACGGTGCACACTGTCAGCATGGCAGAGCACTTCATGGTGTTCTGGGTTTTAAATAAGTATCTCATGCTTTGCAAATTGGAGAAACAGATTTTTAAAAATCAATGCAATATACTTTTCTTTAAAAAAAAAATATAGACATTCAGACAGCAGTTTCTGCCGGTTTTTATCACAATGAAAGTATTAACACAATAAAAATATTTAACACAATAAAAAGTATTTCAGAATTCAACATTAACTTGCAGTTTATTTTTCTCTGTTTAAAACCTGTTGCCAATTTTTTTATCTCCATATTCATTACTCTGTCTCAGCATTAAATTTAGCATTCGATCTCTTCTAACAATATCAACAAATTTGGCAGCCAATCTGTTAGTCACTTACAGAGGTACAATTTCCACAGACTCGTAATTTTTATTAACTCTGATACTACTGAAAGAAATTACAAAAATTTTTCCCCAAAAAAAGTGATTCGTTTTAATTTTACGTAATTCTCTGAACAGGAAGAACAATAGCTTACTACAATATAAGAGACAGAGGGCAAAATTAGGCAAATGTAACATGAACAGAAGAACTGAAATTTGACAGTTTACAGTGAACTCTGTACTCAATCACATTTCACAAAAAACCCAATAAATTCATAACATACTGACCTGGTAATAGGGCTTGTACCACTGCTTCAAATCCCAATCCCAAAGTATCATCTGTAAAGATTTAGGAAAAAAAAAAAAGAAAAAAAAAAGGTTAAATTGGTGATTTGCTAATGTTGAGAAATAGCAGTAACATAAATCTTGATTATATGATGTCATGAGAAATGTTTCCCCCTTCATTTTTGTGTATGTAATTTGGGGATATTCTCAGTTAATGCTACCCAGCAACAGCCATAAAGAAGAGTTTACAGAAATTGCATGCAACAGAGATATTGTGATGACAGAATAATATGGTCTTGTTTCAAATTTTTTGGATTCCTACAAATCGCTTAACATACACATTAAATCTGGTGGTGAAAGTGTTTTCCTGCTCTTATTCACCTCAACCTACAAAAGAAAATCTAGCCTAAAACCTCCAAAAATTTTTTTTTTTCCAGAATCATCCAAATGGTGGCAATTTTTCTACATACAATGCAGAAAGCATTACATTAAACCACTTCTTCTTAAAGAAGGCAAAAAGCTGCCCAACGTCTCAGGTTAAAAATTGGTATTTTTAAAAAGCATTTTCTCGCGGGAGGTTTTGTTAGGCTTTGCTTGAACATGGCTACAAAAGCTCCATGTTCTGAATAACCTCACCAAACCCACCAAACCCACAAAAGGACGTCAGCAACACAATCTGAAGATACTATCAGCTTCAAGTACGTCAACAGCACTCACTTCATTTGTCTTCTAGACTGACAAAAAATGAAAACAACAGGCAAGAAATGAAATTCAGATGCCTGCTTTATTTCAAAAGCTTTCAACCTTCTTGACAGACCCTAATTATTCTCTGATAAATTAATTCATTTGCAAAGTGCGCGTTCACAAATTGAACATAGCTTTTCCCTCTTTCACATAGCTACAGAGCACAAACAAAGTGCCAATACCCCCTTGGTAGCTCATATTTTGCAATCCTGGAAGCTTTTCTGTTTATTTTTTTAGCTGAGGACTAGGTATGTTTTTATTCCTCGCTGACTAAGAGCTCTCCCATGTAGAAAACACGGTATTTCAGTGTGGTGCTCGTCCAGAAGAGGTGCAGAAAGTGTCGAGAAAAAGCCCAGGTGGGGCTGTGCCAGCAGAGCCCAGGCAAGGAGGCACTGAAAGGCTCTTTTTCCCTTCAGTTATCTGCACAGAGGTAGATGTTATCTGCACTAAACCATGTTTGAAGTTAGCAGTTATGACATTCACTTGCTAGAAAAACTGGAGAGATCTACCGAGAAGCATGAGCTTGTGCTGGGAGTAAGTTGTGCTCTGTCAGAAAATCATACCAGGTAACACTGGGGAAAGCAAGCAGATCAAAATCAAGGATTCAGAATTTAAATATTTGAGAGTTCGGAGGGTCTTTTAAGTGATTAATCTACTATGGGGTTTTGGGGGTTTTTTGGTTTTTTTGGTTTTTGTTTTTTTACTGTAAGTCTGTCACTGCCAAGCAATAACTGACACCACTGACAAACACTGACACCAACACTCTCTGGCCATACCCATTTTGCTGTGCTGCTTTTGGTTTTAGCAACACCTTATCAGGCTGGGGGGATTTTTAGTTTGTTTGTTTGTTTGATTGTTTTTTCATTTTCTCTGCTGTGAGGTTTCTCTCTCTTGGTTGATGTTTATTTACTGCATCGAACACCAGCAAATCTTTTGGTTTCATTCTGTCCTTGCACACAGAGACTACATTAATCTGCTTCATTAACTTTTGACTCAATCAGCAGCACAGATCAGCTGTCCACATGGGTTTTGTTGGTTGTATTAGTAACCTTTGATACTAATGGGCCACAGGTTTGCGTCAGCTCGCTCACAGTCCTGCAACCTCCATTAGGTTTCCCTCTTGGAGCATTTTATTTTTCTTTTGAATATGTGGTGTCTTAGCTAATTTTATTTATTTGCTGCAAATGAACTCTTAATAACAATTTTAAAAAAACAAACAAAAAACCAAACCAATGAACGTTTTGCTAACTCCAGAAAATTTCTATAGTAAACCTTTTACTGCCACTCCTTTATTCACCCCTTCAGCCACAAGTACACACATGCTTACATAAGTTACAATTTTGGGGGTCAGTCTTTGTGGCTAAAAAGGTTCAAAACTTTCCTTTTGGCTTTAGCCCTGCTATGGTAAATGAATAGGCTCTTGTTACCCATGCTCAACCAGTACACACAAGGCAGAAAAATATTCCAATATACTTCCAAATGGTTTGATATTTTAAATGACAGGGCATCATTTTATACAGAGTTTTATTTAAATGAAAATAGTTTGGATTCATCACTGAAAGTTTTCTGCTGTCATTTAAACCAGGAGATTTAAGCTTCTGCATTCATACCAATTTTACAGCAAAGAAAGTGAAACAGTTTTGAAATAAATAGAACTTAAGTTTACCTGTATTCTTCTATCAGATTTTCCTTTAATCCATTATATATCACCACTAATTAGAAGCCATATCACCTGAGAGAAGACAGGCTGGTACATCAACACAGCTCCTATGCTACCACACTGTCATATTTTTAGGGCTTATTCCACACGCCACACATCAAAGTAATTAAAATGAACATGATGAGAAAGTTGCAATCTCTTCTGCTAAGCACAACTGGAAAACAATGCAGGTCTGTAAACAATGACTGTTTTTCCGTGGTAAATCGGACTCGGTGCACTGAGCAAACCCTGGCAGGTTAGCAGTGCAAAGGGGGTTCACCTCTCCCCAGGTGCTCAGCAGGCACCACAAGATGGCACTCAGAATCCAGACAGCCTCCCCACAAAAACAACTCGGGAGAAAGGAGCAGAAGCCAGCAGGCTGTTCCTAAACACACCTCCTGCTGAACTGACATGGTTTGAAAGACAAGGAGGGTGACAATTTTAAAGTTTAACAATAAATTCTATTTCTCTGTTTAAAGAAGAATTCTCTCCTTAGCACTAAGAAAATTTTACTTTTTCTCTAACTACCAACCAGATTTAGTTTAAGTATATTAACTCCATGCCTTGCAAGCTAAATCTGGAATACCAAACAAGCAACATTTCCAGCATTATTTTCTGTTGAAAGTTCAGCAGTCGAAGTTTCATTTCATTACTGTGCATCACCAAAATTACAAAGTATTCCCAGAGTTGCATTTATCTTACAATAGGAGTGAAAAGACAGCGTTTATTTTGACTAACTGTGAACAGACCAAGAGACCTTAAAATAGGTCTGTGGCAGAGCCTCAGCAATTTCTGATTTTGCAACCATGAGACTTGTTGCAGGAAGATCTGTACTCTGTAATACTAAGATTTTGTAATCCATTGCACATAACGTTCTTCCTCACCTCCTCCATCACAAAACACCTTATCTAGGATGGACCTGAGTCATAGAAGTTCCAAGCTGCAGCTTAGACCTCTGCTCAGTAACTCACACACTTTGGCTTTGAGCATCCATTGCCAGTGTAACATCACAGCAATGGCACCTTTGGGAGCTCCTCTGAAAATCAGACTTCAGTGGGCTCTGATATTGCAGATGAACTTCTGAAAGGTGAGAAATCTACAGCCATTCCCACCAGAAATAGGAATAGAAAATTTCCAGTCAGCTTGGGGGAGAAGTTCTCATACCAGCCTGACTCAAACCCCAGAGTGTTTCCAGTTTATCCAGAGAGCCAAGAACACACTTTCCTGGTTTATGATCACCTGCCAAGCTGATCAGGGCTTTGAAGGAGAGCTAATAGGAAAAACAAAACCAAACAAAACCAAACAAAACCCCACACATAACACTATGTTCTTTAACAGTCAGGGACTGTATTACTTTGAACTACAACACTTGAATCTATTTAGCCTCTGAAATAAATTTCAGCATGGTTAAAAGAAGACAAGCCAGCTTACAAAACCCCTTTAAGAACAAGTGACCTTTCCCAATCTGGCCATCATCTCCCAGGGTAGGTCAAACTGAAATTTGTCACTCAGGATAGGCTAAGTGTCAAGACAAGGAATTTGCATCACTGGAAACAAGTCTTTTTAAAGGCTAAAAAATTTGTTAAAGCTCAGCAAACTCTCCACAATGCTGCTGTTCTGAAGAGTGAACACTGCCTTCAGTACCATGGGTGTTCAGGCAAACCTCAGGAGATTTTAAATACTTGTCACTTAGAGAATATGTGCAGAAAATTGACGTTTTGCTCTTGGCTTACAATTTCTCACGGAATACAAACAGTATTTCCATATACTCCAGAGGAACTGTCACGCCATTTGAACACAAGAATATCAACCTAAGCATCACCAAAACTCGAGGATGGCACTTCTGCAATGCACACACTGTTAGCAACATCAGCAAAGTGTTAAAAAATCCACAAGGCAACAGAAGCCTTCCCTAACACAGCTTATAGCTGCAACAGCAGCAGGAACAAGGCAAAGTGATTTTTCACAAAGTAAAAGGCAGTGAGTGCTCCTCTGAGAAGTTTATAGTCTGAGTAAACTAAAACCAGATGAGAAATGGGAGAAGACAGTCAAGGAAAGCCAGCAGGGCTTCAGGAGGTTTTGTTTTAATCACTTTTGCATAGGAAAGGTTATCTCTCCTGTCACAGTGCACCCAGCAGCTCCAGGGCCTGGAAGAGATGAATCTTTCAGAAGAGTTGATGCCATGGCAGGTGGAGTTTTTTAAGATCTTCTGTATGCAAATACCACAACTCCATTTGTCTAAATACATGTTTGAGGAGTATTTTCAACTTCCAAAGGCTTAAGCATGATAAAAGATTATGGATTTTACTTTTGTCAAGCTATAAACCACTGAAATTACAATAAAAGTACACTTGTTGTTTAATTGAATATTGAATTCAAAATATATTTGACTAGATAACTCTGCAATGAGGTTTTCTTAATAATTTAACTGATAAAATACAAAATCATATCAGCTTAGTTATTCCAGAATTACTTGTGTTTGTAAAAGGTTATACCAAGAACAACACTAATGCTTATGCAGAGATTTTAAATACACAGCTACCAAAAAAAAAAAAAAAAAGTCGAATATAACCAACAACATTCTCCATGCCCAAAGTGCACACTAAGGCCACACACAATGCATTTGTGGCATTGCTGTATGATTCCCTAAACCCAAATCAGGATTTGGATTCACTGATGATACTTTTCAGAAGGAGATTCAACATGTGCTTTAATGCTTGCAAAGCTAAGAAAACTTGTCCTGTTTGAGAATATCCATTACACTTCATGCTCCAAAATTTTGATGGAGAAAAATGAGCACAAAATTGAGTTTCTACTTCTGACTGAGTCTTTCATTGATCAAATAAAAAGGATTCCTAGTTGCCAGCAGCATCTGTTTGACACCATTAGGCATTAGCTCCGTAAATAAGTATTTCCATAGCAACCAAGCATAGAATTAACGAAACAATGAAACCAACACCATAGCAACTTGATTCAGAAATCAACTCTGCGAAAAATCACCTCATTCAAAAGCCAAATTCTACAACTAGATAACTAGAGAAATAAACTTATTGTAAAATATGAAAAAGGTTGCATCACATATCCCTGTAATTTCATGACTACCTCTCAAACAAGATTGATGCTAGATCCATTGCTTTTATTTCTAGCTTACAATCAATTAGCATTTTTCATCCCTGTAATTTAATAACACCAAAACAACCCACAGCAGTATACAACCTAGAAGTCTTGGGGGTCTTATTTATTGTTAGAGGTCTTTTCCCTCTCTGTAGAAAAGGTAGATGTTGAAAAGCAATATGTTGTTAAGTAGTTAAGCAGCATTCAGTATGAACTAAAGGCGATGCAACCCAAGGATGACTCTCAAAGTAGGGGCAGCATCATTTAGATAACAAAGACAACGTTCTGCTATGAAATCCTGCAGGCCAAAACAGCAGCCACTTGAGCAGATTGCTGTGATCAAGGCAAAATACAGCCCTCTGTATGATGATCTGGGCATTTAGGATCATCATGGTATTTCTCCACTCCCTCAACCTTCCCATGAAAATAAATGGAAGAGGAAAAAAAAACTAGGGTATTTTTGGAATCCTAACACTTATCACTTCCTGACTCTATACACAATTTATTTATCCAAGGCTGTAAAATGGCCAATGGGTTGTGAAGCCTGCAGATAGCCACAATCTTTGCACAGAAGCTGTGTGTGCTTTCATGGCTCTGAGGTTTGGATACACATCCTGGCGGAAACAGTCATATCCCCCAGCCAACGGCTGCGCTGCTGACTCTGCTGCACTCCTCATGAAATGCACTACTTTTGCTTCTTTAAGAGCCCTAGAACCTTCCTTCCATCAAAAGAGGTTTGCTTCTTCTTAATTGCTTAATTAGCAACTCTTCTGTGCAGCAAATAGTAGCTGCAGTGTGTTTGGCTGGAGACACAAGAGCAGCTCTGGATCATGCAGGTGTCCCACTGCTGTAATATTTCCACCAGACTCCACAGAATCCTGATCTTCCCTGCAAATACAAATCTGTGACCAGAGCTGCACCTAAACAAGCTTCAATAAGTCACTTCAGAGCTTTCACAAGCTTAGTTACTATTTTCAGTGACTTTGCCCTCAGCACAGGTACAAAAACAGAGCAAAAATGCTCCACTGCATGTTAAAGTTTCAAAGAAGCCTTCAGCCAGCTTATTCTCACAGCTAATACTGCTCCCTGCAAGCAGAAAAATACTTTTTGTTTGGCTGGGGTTTTGTTTCTTTTTTTGTATGTTTGTTTCATTTGATTGTTTTTAAAAAGACATGCTACTTCTGCTTTTGTACCCAGGAGTATCAGCAGGACAGCTTCTAATTTCCCTTCTGCAGAAAGTTCTCAGTTCTTCTTGCCTGTTTTATTTGATCTGATCTTCTTTATATATACACATTTTTTTAAAGATCTTTAAATGTTTCAAAAAGGTTCTAAAAGGTGTTTTGTGTATCAAGGGAAAGTAGAGGGGTTTTTTTCTTATTATGTAGGTAATGAAAAAAAACTGTCTAAAACCACACTTAGGTCATTTCCTGTTCCTTCTAGGTTTTGTCAGACTTGCACGTCAGAGTAAAGGCCAACCAGTAATTTATGGCAACTGGGGGAGGGAGGGAGGGCAGAGGGGAAAAAAAGAAGCCTGCTATGTGCAGATCCTTTAATTGCCCATTATAAGCATTTTCCTTGGGAGCATGTGGTTCCAATCACCATCAAAGCAGAGCAGTAGTGCTAGGTGGATTGCTGCTCTGCTCCGGTGCAGCTGCTTTGGTGTTCTGGCATCCTGCACCACTTTTCCTGTCATCCAAAACCCAAAGCCCTGCTTTAAAGTCGTGTTTATTTTGCAAAAAAGCAAAATCTAGAAATTGCTCCCCAAACATCCTTTTCGCATTTTCCTATTGGCATTATTTTACAAGCACACACAGTGAAAGCCTTTACTGCTGTGTTGACACACTGTTAATGCATCACGTTGGAACAGACAGAGGGAACAACCTTACGTTTTATCTTTCTTCAATAGGAGGATGTGCAAAAATCTTGTGCTGAGATGTTTTACTCTGTGCTGATGTATTCTTAATGCAGTACCTAAAAACACTTAGAGACCAACCAGTTTCTCCCTCTAATGACTTAGGTTTTTCAATCAGTTGGTGGTTTTCTACCTATTGCTCTGGAAATATAGGTATGAATCATGGAGTTTTTTTTTTCAACAAGGACAAACTATCCCATGTGAACACAAGGGGTTTTTCCAGCATTGAGCTGAAAAAATGGGGGATACTGAATTTTTCACAGAAAGTTTTCTCACCAATTTTCTCTTTAATATCTCATATATATGTATAAAAACACTTATATTTTCCTCTCTCCCTCTCTAAAACAAGAAGCATAAAATCAAACTGTACAACTCTCTCAGTCAAAAATTACAATGAATCTGAGGCTGATTAGCACCAAATGAACGAGACCAAATGATCATCCAGCCCATTATTTTGTCATTAGCAGCAGCAGCCACCTGAGGATAAGGATATTCTAAAGCAAACAGCAACACAGCCCAGGAAGCTATGTGACAACATATATAACATGTATCTTACAAAAGTCAGTGGATTTCTCACCTTTGCATTTCCCTAATCATCCTTCTCAGACCTAATGTAAAACTCTGACAGATGCAACATCACACTCAAAGGCATTTCACAAGTGAAATGCAGATTTTGCAAAGCTCCCTCCCATTCTGGGTCTGTCTGGAAGTTGTGCAGTGAGGAAACAAACAACCAGCAGCACTTTCGTGCAGTTCACCCACTGAACAATTTGGTTTTGCAAAAGCTCTGAGTTGTTCTCCAGCTGACTTCAGGCACAAGAGGAATTTTTTCAGACTATGAGGCTGCATTTTCAAATCCCTCAGGCTATCTCAGAGACCCAGCACCTTCAGCATAACAAACCCTCTAAATCACAGCACTTTTTCATTTGATTGCGTTTATTATTGCATTATATGCATATATATTTATTTATATTTGATTGCATTTATCGCCTTAAGGGTTTTTTTTTTTTTATTTACGAAATTGCCACGGGGTACAGGTTCTACACAAATGAGTGCTGTTTTCTTTCAATGACTTGATGGTGGCCCAAAAAGAAATATTCCAGGGGCTGGAGTTAGAGAAGTAAGCTGAAAGGAGCTGGTCAAGGTGCCAAAGAAGATATTATGTCATAAAGGAAAGCAAATATTGCTGCAGTGCTTTGGCTGGAAGTTATACACTGGGGCTGAACTGACTCCATTCTCAGTTGCTCAAGCTAAAGACTTAAAAGCAATAATTTAAAAACAGATGAGAATATAATTATGAGGCTGATTACAAGAGCAAATATGTTAGTGAAAGTTAAATCAGTATTAAGAAAAATTATCTTAATGGACAAGTTTCTGGTTGAAGTGCCAGGAAATACAAGATGAAATCTCTGAGGGGGGAGAAAAATATTGAAACTCTGAAGAATGTAATACAGATTGCTCTCAGAAAGAGAGGGGAATGCAAATTGCTGCATTCTACAGAAAGTGCCAATTTACTTTCTCTAATGTATTCATGGTAAGTAGTACTTTAGTTGGCAGCTTTGTAAGCAGCTGAGAAAAGAATCAAATGACAGCAGATTTGAGAGAAAGCAGAAATTCCTTTTTCCCACATGGTAACATTGTGATGCTGCTCTAAATGAGAAAATAAACAATGATGCCTTCCCACTTGTTGTAGCATTAGGTGATGACTGACTTAAACAAAACTACTTGGGAAGATCCACTTGGTGCCCAAAATGCAAGTCTTGCACGGATATATATTTATCTTGCATGTGCAGAGTGAACAAAGGAATTATCACCAGCACTGTGGGAGAGTCACAGACAGCTTTGCACCCTGCTGAGTGATCAGTTCATATCTCCAGGAAGCAAATAAGCAGTCAGAGCCCTCTGCCAGTGGTTACCATTTACTGGTCAGGTGAAGAGGTCTCTGTGAAAAGACTGAGGGATGAAGAGGCTTGGATTTCAGTTAAAAGAGGGGAAAAGATTCCCAAATAGCCTAAAACTCCAGAAGTCATTGTGAAATACTGTGGGTTTAAATAGTTACAATGAGTAGTACATCCTTCTTAATGTGATCCCCTTCTTGTAGGTGTAAACTGAATTTCACTTTCTGCTGATGTGGTAACTAAAGGTGAACTTCCAGGAAAGAAAAATCATCTCTGTCCCACAATCAACAACCCCTAAACTCTACATCCTTTTCTTCCATCTCTTTTTATATATTCTGCTCCATTCTGTTGTTTCAGCTGCCACAGGACTCTCACACACTTGAAGACATAAACGTACAACCTATTCTGCACAAAGGTAATGGAAAATTGTATCCAAAAACTTGTTTCCATTCCATTGTTTTGATTTACTCTCTAAGCAACTTTGCTACCCTATTTGTAGAGCACAAGTTAACTGCCTACAGCATTCTTAATGCAAAGGTTTCTAAATACCAACAGATCAAAGCCTAGCACAAAAGAGAGTTGTGGAAAATAGTGATGCTGACTTGTTCCATAGTTGTGTTTCTATAAGTTTTCCTACAATTTTGGTGAGTGAAATCCTAATCCAACCCCCCTTCCATTAAAAAAAAAAAATCAAACTTTTGTTTCTATAACAGAATTTACCTATGATTTTGATGAGTAAAATCATTACCCAAACCTCCCACTGACCTCCAAAAAAAAAAAAAAATCTTATAAATACCCAGATTAACACAATCTTATTTTTTCTTTCATTTTGGTAGCATGACTCAGATGGAGAAACTAATATGAAAGAAGGAGGTCAAGATGGGTCAAGTGTCTTCCACTGACTGTAAGATAATAAGAATAGCCTATCAGTTTTTTCTATACAAGCAGAAAAGCATTGGGATGTTCTTTCAAACTGCAAGACATTTTTAGCAAAATCATCACAATAGTGAAAGTTACATAAACGTCTACAGAGAGCAACATTGGCAGTGAGAATATAATTTGCCATTTGGGACAAGTATTACTTACAATAAAGTTGAAGCATAGCATGCCCAATAAATCCATCAATTTTACAAATGCATGCAAAGTAACTTTTCCTTGGGGAACAACACTAATTTCTTTCATTTCTCAGCCTTTTTCTAACAGCACTTAATGTGTTTGCTATGAAGTCTCTTACAGACTGTGTTTTCAAAATAGCTACTAATAAGATGAACTTAAAAAAAAAAAAAAAGCCTACACTCATATGTGACTAATTCTATGTTCTTATCAAAAAATTCAGCTCTCAACTGTCATCTCATAGAACTTGGACATGTTTTGATTCACTTTCTCTAAAGCAGAAAAACAACCAAAAATCTCTCAAATTTTGAGGAAGACTGACTTCATAAGAAAACAAAACCAAACAAACAAACAAAGAAAACCCCAAACCCAAATCACCTGAAAATTGCCCATTGTTTTCCTGCTTCTTTTTTTTCCTGCCTGCGTATTTTTACAATAAAAATCCATTGCCGTTTGCCCTGATTTCAACCCCCTCTCTCCATCAGACCATTAAGATTTCAGTCTTTCTGTGAAGACTGCAGTGGTTCTTTCTTGGTCAGAGAAGACAACTATCACGGAATCACAGAATACCCTGAGTTGAAAAGGACTCACAAGGATCATGGAGTATCTTTCAACACTGAGGAAATGCAGCCACAGCAGCTTCAATAGCACATGGCAAAGCAGGATACACAAACACTTAGTAAATATTAGGCCCAGAGGGACTAATTATGTTCTTTAATTACATAGGTCAGAACAGATCATAGTAATTTCTGCACCTATCCCATAACTACCAACTGGTGTACTCTAGAACCTATTTTTAATGCCAATGTCTGGGTCTTATCACAGAAGTTAATTTTAGTTGAAAGGGTATGTGTGAATGAATGCTTTAAATATTTGCTCTGGATTGTCATATGCAGCATAACTAGGATTGCACTAAATCACCTCATCTCTACAGACTGTGTGGGAACACAGAAAATCCATCCCTCAAAAATTACTGTTGTTTTAAAAACTAATTCTGCTTTGAGCACTTACAGCAAGGCAGAGTTTATATCAATGTTCAGATTCCAACTTCCTACAGTATCTTCTGCAAGTACAAAGAGTCCCACAACAAGTTTAGCAGGGCAGGAAGGTCACTGTTACACTTCAGCACTCTCTCTCAGTAGTAAAAAACCCAAACCTTCCATTTCAAGAACATTACAAATATTGGTGGGTTGGGGGATCAACATTTGTCATAACCACAAAAGCTAAACTATTTAAATATTTTAACAACTAAAAAGCACTTTATAAATGACATCATGATAAAGGCAGAGAGAGAGACTTTGGTTCTGTGTCCAGTTTGTGAGCAGAACTGCTCCCAAGTGTTTCCCAGCAAGGCAGTGAAGCACAGAGTTAACAGCACTCCATGTACAAAGGCAGGTTGGAACAATATTACAGATCAGAAGCTCTGACACAGCTCAACTTAAGAGAATTGTTTCCTCAAGGAGGAAGCAAAAACTGTTTTCTCCAAGATCAATTTGGTTAGGGAACAATTGTTTTTCAGAGCCTATTTCCCCCTCATTTACAGGAGGTCCTAACTGAGCCTGAAGTAGATTCAGAAACCTTCCCAACTTGCCAACAGAACGTGAAGCTTTAGGATTTCACTGGAGAAAATTATTGATGTTTCCTCTAAAATTCCTTTAATTCCTGTAGCATGAGTGCAGATCAAGTATCACATTTCTCAAACACAAGCCTTATTGCAAAGGTGTACATGGAGACATCCAACTCAGAGTGCCTCCACAGCAAAGGTGGCTCTAAAATCCCAGTGGAGGATTGCAGGCATGGTTAAGTGTGAAAGAGAATCTTTGAGGCACAAACTAGAAAAGATCAAAAGCAATTTGCTTTAACAGATGTCACAGTGTGGGAACAAAAGAATATTCAGACAGCAAAAGCAGTAAACTGCTCTGACTTGAAATTTCTGCGTAGGTTGAAGAAATGGTGGATCTGGGATTAAACTTCCAGGGTTGGAGGGATTTATGCCAGTGAGAAGACACAGAGGAACACAAGGTCTGTGTGTGAGAAAGAAGGTTTGTGTGTGCCCAGGGGTCCTGGCTGGGGAAGAATGTTTCCAGTCTCCAAAGCAGCAGCATGTGCACACCTATGGAATTCAACTGTGGATGAAGAGGCATGATAACAGAACTCTTAACTAGAAGGAAGTTGCACAAGTCTCATACAACTCTTTAGAAGCAGTTTGCTAGAAATCTAGCTGTTAAACTTCTACCTGTGAGCATGAAGCCCAGGAGAAAAAAGTTACACACAAATGTCTAAAACACTTGATTACACCATTGAAATTTCCTTATTGTATGCTATTTCATTTTCTCTCTTGCTACTACCCTTAAAATTGCTCTTACTCTCATTATATGAAGGGTATTTCCTCTTTCTGATATAACTTTTTTCACAACCTTCTTTCATATAGAAAGATCATCACCAATGGTTGTTAATGAAGTTTAATATTTTCATGCTGATTACACTTTAATGTCTGGGCTGTCCTGTAATTCTTTTTAAAATATAAAGACGATTATAAAACACGCTATTTAGACACAAAGAAATTGAGCAGGGAGCACAAAACCCACTTTGAAACACCAACTCATCAGGTTTGCTCTCACAGAACAGTTTGAGAAAAGTAGCAAAGCCCTAATTTATGGGTGCTTCTCTTACAAACCATCTGCCTCAAGCAAAACAGCTGCCAGTGATGCAAGCTGGGAAAGTGGCCAATCTGGCTCACATGCAACTCTATACCCAATAGAGCAATTAATAAGTCACAAAACAGTACCCAATTATGCAAGCTTTTCTGAATCTTGTGGCTCAGAACAGGGCTGAGAGAGCATGAGACAGCCTGAAGGAACTCTCAGCATTCAGCCCCACTGGATGGATGCTCCAGCACCACCTGATCTTTCCTTCTTGCTGAGCTTCTTCAAAAATATGAACCCAGATGCCAGTATTTAAATTGCAGGAAATATCTTAAATAATTGCTTAAGCCCCAAGACTCACATAATGCTACTTTTCATTCAAAAAGCACAGGGTACTTATTCACGAAAAATGAGTCAATAGTGATTTACACAAGTGACATTATTTTACCCAACTTATTCTAGCGAATTAGAACAAACATTATTTCTACTTTCTTCTTTCAAATATCACCATCTGAGTTTCATATATTTTGTTCTTAAAAAGAACTAATAATTTAAAATTTAATAAAGAAATCCTCTCCAGACAGGAACTGAAATGCAGCCAGGGATATTTTTTTGGCAGGTAGAAAGCAAGATTCAAGCTGAGCACATCTGAGTAAGTTTTGACAGTTGTGTCATATCAAATTAATTTTTCAATGCTCTTTTGTTCACAGCAAGTCTCACTAATTGTCAAAATATAGGAAAATTAAGGTCTACACATGTTTCATTTCTCTGGGGGCCTTCACCATGAAAAAGTCAGGCTATGTTAGAGCTAAAAAGATTAGTCTACACTTGGTGTTTTGTCAGATTAACTGGAGGAACTGTGTATTACAAGACTGTCTCCAGGTTTATTAAAAAGAACACACACTGATCCATATTCATAATATAAAAATCAAACCAGGAACATGACTGAACATGTAAATATGCCTTGTTTAGTAGCAGTTTTCTGTTTTGTTTCCTGGCATAGCAGGAATAATTTTTTGTCAAAATATTATTACACCATCACTGCTTGGCAACCATCACTACAGAAGGAGATAGTCTAAAATAAAGATTACAACTACACCTGTGTTATAAACCCTATCCCAACGTTACTTCCCCAAATAGGAGTATAAAGAATTTTAGTTTCAAATGTAGACAAACTGAGAAGATGCCTTAATCAGCTCTCTCTCTTACTTTCTCTGTCCCCCCCAAAATAAATTATTCATAAAACATTGCAATTTGTTCACACGTGTGCTAAAATAAAAAAAATAGTCTTTTCAATAAAGTAGAACATTAGCAACCATAAGATCAAAATCAATTTGGCAAATTTTAACTCCAAAAGTGTAAACATCTTCCAAGATGTATGCAACAGTCACATACTCAACCAAACTACTTGGTTCAAGAAAACACTTTTAGAACAGACAGGGAGCAGCTGGAGGAAGACAGAACCATAAAGAACTTCACATCTTTAGAAATTTCAGAGCAACAAGGCAACAGGGAACTTCTGCTTGATTACCTGGTACCTGCAATGTAGTTAAAGATTGACTGAAAAGAGCTCTGTTCCTTGTGATTTTAGCAAACCTTTCAGAAAGGGGTCACTTGAAAGTGAGAAAATTAAGGATCAAAAATTCAAGACTCATATGTCAAAATTCACGTAATGAAATATTGTATGACACAAGAGAGAAAAAGGAGCATTCAAAACCAATACGCTAGAAATTTAAATTGAAACTAAGATTGCCATGCATTCACAATGTTCATGGGGTCTTTCTCCCACAGTAATGTCTGTCTAGTACAACACACACAAAAGTTTGCCATGAAATCATTAATACCTACAATCCCCAAAATTATATGGACTGTATCTTCAGTAAAATAACTACTTCTCTACTGAATTTTTTAAATTATGCAACATGTCCAAAAGCTAGCAGGCAGGAGGGGAGAGATGTACAGGTAAATACAGAAAGCACAACCACTGTCCTGCACTTTGCTGCCTGCAAGGCAGAATCATATAAGCTTCACTTCCTCTGGAAACTGAGCTAAAATACGTATTATACCCCCAATACTATTTACTGAATAAACATACCTCTTCCTCTGCAGGAATTGTTCTTTCTGCTCTGCTAACTTCTGAAAAAGGAAATACAACAGTTCGAATCTGTCAGCTGCATGAATCTAGAATGGCAAAACTGTGAATGGCATGAAGAAGTGCCTGGCATGAAGAAGTGGCATGAAGAAGTGCCTGGCAAAGCCCCCAGAGCACTGCAGGGCTGTAAAGGAGCTGTGGCTCTCCTGCCACTGCAGGATCTCTCCATCCCCATGTCACACAGCAATGCTGAGGCCATGCAGTTGCCCCTCAGACTCAGATAAGGTCAATATTTATCTCTGACCTCAGCCCTGGCACAGTTTTGTCACTTGCACCATCCTAAATTTAGCTCTGTAAGCCTCGACACAAAGAGCACTGTCAATACTTACAGATGCATTTGGCACCTTTAAGTAACGAGACAAAACCAATCAAAACCTTTACAAAATATTTAGATAGATAATAACTCCACAAACTTTTATGACACAGCATTTACCCAACTAATAACTGGCTTTAGAAAAACTCCATACAGGCTTCCTCTTACCTCACTATTTCTACAGAGAGCATAAAGCTGGCAGGACAGAAATGCCTGTTTGAGGGCTGCCACTGATTTCCCAAAGTCAGGGCATGAAGCTCAAGCCAAGCAGTGACCACTCTGGAGCATCTGAGCACCAGCAGCCAGCCTGCAAGTGCTTCAAGGGCTGTGTGAGCATCTCTAGTCAGCCATACCCAGGGCACTGCTGTGAAATTTTCCATTCCACTTCACAACACTCCTGATTTTATGGGAAGTTTAAACCCATAAATAATCATTTTGCATAATAAGTAAAGAAAAGAAAATGGGTCTTTATGTAATACAAATGTGGTTTGTGTAATCTGTAAAAAGAGTAAGATTTCCGTTTTTGTAATGCTGTCCACTTGAGCAAGGATCGAGTTTAACTCAAAAAGTGAAAAGAAAGTTACATGATTCACACATAACAATAAGGTTAAAATATATAAAATTACTAAAGAATTATTTTCTTAAATATTTTATCTATGAAAATGCCAAGCACTTTTTTCTTATATATATTTTGTTTTCTCTTTATCCCCTTCCTCCACCATGAGCCCTTGTGTGTTTAAAGAAGTTAAAACAATGACAAAGACATTTGCAGGAAAATCAAAGTGCTGCAAACCAAGGAAGGTCAAAAATATGACGTCAGAACTGAACTTTACAATGACACGTTTTAAGCCTCACTATCACATTTCAGCAGAAACCAGTTGAATATATTTTACCAGTTTATTTTCAGTGCAATAACTAATAGTTTTTAAAAATCTACAGACCTCCAGAGTCCTCTTCAACCTTAACCACTGTGTCATTCTGTGATTGGCACACAGCAAGTGTGGAGTCCCAAATGAGATCAATCAGATCTTCAGAATTTCAAGCAAATTCTAGTATTTTTCTCTCTTCATCATATCACTTTGAGAAAAACACATAATAATTTGCTTGCATGTTCACATCTAGACATGTTGAATAACTTCAGAATTAGGATAGAAGTTGATTTCTTAGTGATGCTTGAATAGGAGCCTTTTGCCTTGTTTGCTTTTCTATACTAGGTATTACATTTTGAAACAAAAGAAGATATAAATATGCACTATCAGAACATGAACCAAATACAATCAGTAGATATTTCCAGGGGTATGAAAATATACAGAAAAATCCTATAGGCTGATTTCTCCATCATCAATTTCCTAATTTTAATTAAGAATTCCAATACCTCCTTCCACCATTCCTCTTCCTTTGTTTGTTGCATTCATCTTAAATAGGAGGGATTAAAAAAAACTACTTGATGGCTTATACTGATTAGATCTACTTGGTTCACACTATGGTTTTCTCATGCTTGAACAAACCTTTCTGGAGGCAGCCTAATACATGCCCATCCCAAAAAAGCTCCTGAAAAACCTTCTTACTTCAAAACAGTCAAAGCTTCTGGCAATGCTGAAGATAATACCATGCTGGTCATCATTTTATACACAAATACCATGCTGGTCATAATTTTATACACAACTGCTGAACACTGAATTCAAGCAATGTTACCTGAAACTCTGAAAGGTCTAAGGATGGAGCAGGGGATGCTAACTGTGCTCCTGCCTTCAGTCAGCTCAGGTAACAGCACTGCTGCAGCAGAGAGCTAAACTCATTTAAAACCTTTCACCACAGCTCTGCCATTTCAGACATACATCATCATGGTCATTAGGGAATTTCAAAGCACTCCAAGCTTCCCAAATCTACACGGTGCCATGGTTTTGTGCTGAGCTGTGACATAAAAGGCCCTGAATCTGGAAAGCACCAAGTGCCATTTACAAAGAGTTCTTCAAACCTGGGGAAATATTTCAGGGGGTTTGAGGACACCAAGCTTGGATCATTCAGCAGCTGATAGCTAAGGGCTGATGATCTTGTTCCTCAAGCATACATTCAGTGAGTCCTCTTTATGGCATCATTCCAGACTGATTATGTGCAATGGCTGTCAAACACAAAGTATTTGTTTAGTGAAACTACAAGATTGGTCAGTAATTGCAGGAAAGGTTTATGTCCTCCATCAGTTTGGCACATTGGATATGGAAGGAAAAATTTTAAAAAGGCAACTCTTTTGGTCTGGAAGATACTTTCTATGAAGTGCCACCCACTATGCGCCTTGGCTGTGGTGGGTTTTGTGGCAGTAACATAAACTTCTGGTTATCCTGAATTGCTAATTTATTTTTTTTAAAAACAACCTGTGTCTTCTTCCCCTGAAGAGCTTATATTCCCAAAACATGTTCCTTAAAATCCAGGGTTAAACTGAGAAGGTGCAAAAAGAATCACACAAGCACCACCCTTTCTGGAACTTGCAGACAAGCTTTTTTTTTCCACTCAGAGACAACTTGTGAGCCGCATTTTATAATATTATGACAACAGAGGCTACTTAAGTAGACAGACTGACAGATAAGAGAAAACAAAAATGTTTTTTCTTTGAGAAGACACTAGTCTGCACTTGGACAATACCAAAAGCCACTGCCAAGCAGAAACAAGTTTAAAGGTCAAAACCTAGTGCCAGTATTGCTATCTTGAACAATAATCACTGTATCCAAAGCATGCCTCTGCTGCTGCATTAATATTTCCTCTGTGATGAAGGAAAAATGCAGACTGAACCTCACAGGATTGCCAGATGTCCTGTATAATTAACAAGTTATGTTCCACTGGTCAAATCTAAAACGTTATGGAAAGCATTTATGATATTGTTTTTTCTGCATTTCTGTAGTAATAGCTGTTTTTCCTAACACACAGAAATGGAGGGATGCAGAAAAAGTGGTTATTATGCAGATAAATTGTACTTTCCATGCACAGTTAATCTATGTATGCACGGTTTCGTTCCCTGACTTCGTCCCAGATTTTAGCATCTAAACTCTGGCAACACTAAAACATTGCCAAACTTCTACAGACAAAGGAAGAGCCTGTTTCAGCTCCAGATGTGATTGTGACTAAGGAGCTACCCCTGACCCCCCTCCTCTCTCCCACTGACCTTGGCAAAATACTTGTAAAATGGGACTATTTATATTCATGGATTGCCCTCTCACAACTGGTTCATTGCTGCATCCTCAGTCTGTATACAAAACCATTACTGGTGGGAAAAGATGCAAATTTGACTTTTCTGATATTATTAACATGCAAATGTTGAACCAAATTGCTCCAGGCTGATAGGAAAGGAAAAAGAAGTCAAACTGCTGAGAAGTCAGCATTTTACATAGGGAGCAGATACAAGCTGTCATTCTGAAGAGCAGAGTTTGCACTGATGCAGGCAGGGAAAAGCTGGGAGATGGATTCTCACTCAGAGTTTAAAAAAACTTCAGAGGGCAGTGGAGGAAGTAACAGAAATTGCCTGCCAGTAAGAAGTAGAGACAGTTTTTCAGCTAGATATTCATTGGACTTTGTCAATTTTAACCTAAATCTTCAGAATATATGCCAAATGATGAAGTCTTTATATACATATATATGAGACTTTTATCATCTGTTTAAAACTGTCAGTCACCTGTGAAGCTACTGGACCAAATCAACAGGATGGAAATTGTTAACTGAACCTTTAATCAAAGCAAAGAGAAATGCTGAGATACCTAATAATAATGTTGTAATAAAGTAAATCAACCCATTTAGCATTCCTATATGGCCTGTGCAAGCAGTAGCCCAAATTTCTTTGGAGTATTGTAAAGAAAGTGCAAAGTAAACACCTGGAAGTTATGAATGAAGTAATAAAAGCACTAAAATGAACATAAACTTTTGAAGCAACATGATAAATCGAAAACTCTCAATATATATATCCCTTGCAATTCCAGGAAATATGAATTACCATGTCTCTCAAATGGCAGAAGCTGCAGTTTCAGGTGGAGGTGACTCTACCCCACCTCTCTGGGACATGTTTCTAAGCATTAGTGCTCCTCAGACACATCCATTAGACAATTAGCGTGCCTTGAGCTGCTACTTTTCAAACGTTCCAACAGAAGCCTCTTGCTCTCTTTAAAAACCAAAATACTTCAGGTTATCACCCCTCAGAGATACACAGGGAAGGTCTTACTGCACTGGAAATAAAAGCAAATCCAGGGGCAATTACTGCAGAACAGCTGATGTACCAGAAGCCAGCCAAGCCATAGCAACACTCCCACCCACACAGCTAAAAGATCATGGGATGAAAGGTTAACTTGGACCATTTTAGAGTAGGGAAACAATTTAGTATTTCTTTCTCTTCCACACTTTTAGTGTGACCTCATATGTTCCTTACCGTAAACCTGCCACTCTGATACAGATTAATTTTCTAATGTGTTTTTTATGATGATATTTTAAAAAACATCTTCTCCAAGACAGATGAAAGCATTACGATAAATATTTTAAAGGCAAAGACAGAAAGGCAATTGAAATAGACTGGTTATCAGCATAACAATGCTGCATAAGGCAAAGATTCTTTGTCATTCAGTTTTTACAACCACAAAATTATCCTTTCTCTTCATACATTCAACTCTTTCAAACAAAACAACACATAGCTCTTAAAAAGTCTCATCAGCTGTGGAATTTATTGCATATCTCCAATTACCAACATTGATTCTTTTCTCTGAACAGATCCAGGTTGTACCTGGAAAAGAGAAAAATGATTGCTGGAAAAGGAAAGGTTTTTTGATAATCCTGTGCAATGGAAGAGAATGGAGGGCTATTAGTATGGTGACATTTCAGGTGAAACTGCAAAGCATAAATGCAGGTTTCTTAAATGCATCACATGCTTTATTGCACTTAAAATTTGAATATTTGAATTGAAATAAATAAAAATCTACTATACTGTATAGTACAGTATATGCTGCATAAAATACATGTATATACATATATTTGTAATAAAGTTGTATAATATATAAGCAGCACTCACACTGTTCTAGACACTAAAAATATTATGGTTAATGCTTCAGAATCACAGTGCCACTGCCACGTGCTGATGTGTCATGAACACAGATTTCAATTTCTGACTGACAGAGCTTGTTCTATTGCAGCAGAACAATTAATGAGCTGTCACATTCCTTTCTGGTGATGTCTGCAAGTAGTTCGTCATCACTTATTCCAGCAGATGGAAAGCATTTGCCAAAATTCCGTGGAGGAAATGTATCTCTGAAGTTCTCAGTCACATAAGGTAGCCTGGAGTTTGATGCAATGATTGTGTTTGGGAAACATTGTGCTCATGTGTGTGTCTGAATAGAAAAGGAAACAAACACTCTCAGTGTCAATACACTAAGGTTTACTTTAAGGGACTTGCAGATGGGCAAATGAGGTAGAAATTTTGTCTGCCAACCAGAATTATAGCAAATGTGAGTTGTCACACTTGAAAAACAACAGACCAAGTCCACAGAAAGAGCACAGTACTCTGCTGCTCTGTTGTTAAGTGTACAGCCCCAAAATTGCTGACTACAGTTCAAAACTGCTCAATAATTTTTCTTTTCACTTCCTCTGCTTTTGGTGTAGTGCCTCCAGTGATAACACCTGAATATTCACAAACATGACTAACAAAATGCTTGCAAAATATTGCAGTATTTCACTGATCAGTACCTCAGATTTAAAAAAATTTTAAAAAAAAAAATCTTGCTAAATTGGGATATGTAACTGGATGTTCAGTTTCTTTCACCACAACTTAGATTTCAGCCACTCAAAGCAGGATTGATGGACTTCAGCTACAGCAAGGAATGTTTGCTGTTACTGCAGAACAGATCCATAGTCCCAAAACACAAACCTAACAAATAAAACTGAAACACCCATGTGCAATTAGGAACCACCTGGGAACACCAAGATTTTAGTGACATGCCAAGGATCACACACACACACACAAACAAATTTCAATGACAAAGTCAGAATAAAGTTCAGTTCTCCAACATAATCCTCAACTGTCTTAAGCCTAAATCCATCTCTTCTCTTTGTTCTGATCTCCAACTCAATTTTTTACACTTACTTGGGGCCATAGAGAACTGGGCACTACGGCAAGAAAACAAAACAAAAATCTCTCATTGCTCACTGTTATGTACCACAAAGCTCAGGATTTGGAGGGAAAAGGGTAACAGAAGAGGTGTATGGAATTATATAATTAGAAGTGGTAGAATCACAGGCACTTTTATTTCCAGCATCATTTAATTTTTTAATCTTTCAGTAACACAGCCCATTTTAATTTTTTTATTGCTACTTCCTAAATGTTCTCAAGGCAAACCAAAACTCTCAAATTGCCCCATATGTTATCACACTGATGGAGTGACAAGCCAGTGGATCTGTCCCCTTGGAGCAGGGAATGGCAGGAGTCAGGTTAGCATTTCTTACTCAGCTGAGTGTTGAGAACACCAAGAGCCTTTCTCAGGAGCTCCTGCAGCAAAGGGAAAGGGTGGCATCCAGGCTCCTGGTGTTCCTCACCAGGCTCAGATTTCTGCATGTTCTCCCAAATACAAGATTTACAGCCCCATCCATTCAGCATTACTCCAGACCCACCCCATCCCTCCTGACTCCAGTTTCATTCTCCAGGTATCTCCGGGTATGTTTACTTCCCAAGCTTCTCACCATCACCTCCTTGTCTAGCATGTCAATCTCATTACTGCAGACACACAATTATCCCACCCTCATCCGAGCTCAAACCACCATCTCAGCCTCCTCTCCTTCAGTCCCAACTTCTTCCAACTTCCCAACTTCTGCTTGCCAAAACACTGGATTTATTTTCTTCTCCACACCCACATCTTATCCCTACTGCGATCAAACCAGGCAAGACAAGGCAAGGGAGAGAGAAAGCACAGAGGAAAGTGTTCTCTTGCTCTGTTCTGGGGCACAGGCCAAGC
The DNA here is from genome assembly GCA_024500445.1 of Entomyzon cyanotis. Lineage (NCBI taxonomy): Eukaryota > Metazoa > Chordata > Aves > Passeriformes > Meliphagidae > Entomyzon > Entomyzon cyanotis. Next base: position 4,801,065 of record JAKEPQ010001029.1, read on the forward strand.
TCAGAGAAACCTACAGGCCAAGTCCACTTCAGATCAGATCATACACGTTGTGATGAAATCTCTAGGTGCTCTGCTAGAAAGATAAAAGAAAATGGAGCATATGCACCATTTTTAAAAAACACAGCTAATCTGAGAGCAGAATTTCAGAGAGACAACACCCCACACATCCTTGCCATAAAGGCCAATTCTCTTCAATTTCCAGGCTTGTGCTACAACAGAGGACTTTGTGACAATACTCAAAGCAACGAAGGAAAAAGACAGAAATGAAAAGGTAAGTTTAGTCCATGTCAATTTTCAGATTGGAAAAGAGGGGCAAAGACAAATTAGATTATAATTTAGAAATCAATTTACTAATCAATTTTGGCTAGACAGGCTAAACAGAGGCTTGACTTCACTTCAGAATTCTGTATCTAACCTAACAAATATGACCTCCTGTGTGCAGAGCTAAAAAACAAACCCTACAAACATCTACTCAAATACATCTACGTTCAGTCCAGGTTTTACATTTTCATGATTCATAGCACTGTGTAAAAATGAGCTTTACATGCTTGTACTTTGAGCTGCTCAAGAGGGACTCCATGCATTCATACCAACAGAATACATCAAGTAAAAGCAGCTCCTCTACCTGCTGTGTATGCTGTGATACCTGCTGTCACACACACCCTGAGTATGCTGTGATACCTGCTGTCACACACACCCTGTGTATGGTGTGATACCTGCTGTCACACACACCCTGTGTATGCTGTGATACCTGCTGTCACACACACCCTGTGTATGGTGTGATACCTGCTGTCACACACACCCTGAGTATGGTGTGATACCTGCTGTCACACACACCCTGTGTATGGTGTGATACCTGCTGTCACACACACCCTGTGTATGGTGTGATACCTGCTGTCACACACACCCTGAGTATGGTGTGATACCTGCTGTCACACACACCCTGAGTATGGTGTGATACCTGCTGTCACACACACCCTGTGTATGGTGTGATACCTGCTGTCACACACACCCTGTGTATGGTGTGATACCTGCTGTCACACACACCCTGAGTATGCTGTGATACCTGCTGTCACACACACCCTGAGTATGCTGTGATACCTGCTGTCACACACACCCTGTGTATGGTGTGATACCTGCTGTCACACACACCCTGTGTATGCTGTGATACCTGCTGTCACACACACCCTGAGTATGGTGTGATACCTGCTGTCACACACACCCTGAGTATGCTGTGATACCTGCTGTCACACACACCCTGAGTATGGTGTGATACCTGCTGTCACACACACCCTGAGTATGGTGTGATACCTGCTGTCACACACACCCTGAGTATGGTGTGATACCTGCTGTCACACACACCCTGAGTATGGTGTGATACCTGCTGTCACACACACCCTGTGTATGCTGTGATACCTGCTGTCACACACACCCTGAGTATGGTGTGATACCTGCTGTCACACACACCCTGAGTATGGTGTGATACCTGCTGTCACACACACCCTGAGTATGGTGTGATACCTGCTGTCACACACACCCTGAGTATGGTGTGATACCTGCTGTCACACACACCCTGAGTATGGTGTGATACCTGCTGTCACACACACCCTGAGTATGGTGTGATACCTGCTGTCACACACACCCTGAGTATGGTGTGATACCTGCTGTCACAACACCCTGTGTATGGTGTGATACCTGCTGTCACACACACCCTGAGTATGCTGTGATACCTGCTGTCACACACACCCTGTGTATGGTGTGATACCTGCTGTCACACACACCCTGAGTATGGTGTGATACCTGCTGTCACACACACCCTGAGTATGGTGTGATACCTGCTGTCACACACACCCTGTGTATGGTGTGATACCTGCTGTCACACACACCCTGAGTATGCTGTGATACCTGCTGTCACACACACCCTGAGTATGGTGTGATACCTGCTGTCACATACACCCTGTCTTTGCCATTCCAGTCAAACATTCCAATCCACATTCTTCCAGTTCCTCAGATTCCTGATAACTGGTAATTCAGGTGACAAAGAGGAGGGTGCACAGTCTTTTAGAAATCCAAGCAAACTGTAGCAGATCAATCTTTATTATCTGCAAGCTTCCAGCTCCTTCAAAACATTCTCACTTGTTTGATGCAAGACTCACTGACAGAAGCAGTGCTGAGTCTTCCCCAAAGCATCTTTTCTGAAGTAAGTCATTCAATATTTGTTATGATTTCTACCAATTTGCCTGCTATGAAAGTCATAATTATTGGCCAACAGTTCTTTAGAGCTTTCTTGTAAAATTTGATTAAATTACTTTAATCATATAAATTACTTTATCATATAATTGTATGTATCATATAATCATAATTATTTTAAGCATATTTTTTCTGTTACAGAGAATTTGGTAATGATTTCTTAGTGGTCCAGTCCATCAAACGGCTGCTTTAACCCTTATAATAATGAAGATACTAACAAGCATCAAAAAAATAAGATAACTAAATTTAAAATATCCACAAGAGGTTTAATTTTTGAAGAATTTGGTCACTGACATTAAAGGCACCTAAAACTGCAGTCAGAGGGCATTGCAACACAGAGTTGAAGCATGTGAACATTTTCCTCCAAAATTCCCAAGATTCAATCAAAATGCTGAGTTAAACATAAGAGCAACTAGAAGTTTGTGTTGTGTTATTGGAAATTTTCAGATTTCAATGATATTTAAAGGCACAATGCGATTTGAACTCACAGCTGCTATAACTGCTGTGCTACAGTGAGAAAATTTTAAAGACATCTAAAATGCCTCTTTCAGAACACTAAACATTTAGTCTGCTCCCACCACCTCCTGAAACACAGATTTAATACATGCAGATAAGTTTACACTAACACAGTGAGCTGACAGACTGTTCCAGGTCCTGGTCATAGCAATAATGATCTCTGGTTTTTTGCAAGTTTAATCCTGTGAACAGAAAGATGGGATATGTAATGAAACATGACCTATTTCTGTAATGCCAGAAGAGTTATGAGTAGCCATCAACAGCACTGAGATGTTTCCAGTTCATTCATAAAGCTAGCAAGGAGCATGCTAGAAAACTAGAGGGCTACAAGCTGAAAAGCTCCAGCAGTAATAGCTCAGTAGCCACTGAGTGGCTGGAGTTCAACACTGACTCAATACTTAAATATTTGCTCAGCTCCTTTCCCAGGATTCACAGCCCCAGAAGAATTATGTGCTACTGCAAACATGCCCTCAGCAGTACCTGTGCTGGTTAGTTGTGTCTACACCAAACTTCACACCAACAGGTACAGTCTTCCAGCATAATTCTGCTTGAAAGGAACCTCAAGGGGTCATGGAGTTGTAGTGTGTCAGTAGCAGATGTTTTCTGTGACAGAACAAACCTTATCCCATGTCCCAGTCTCACCTTTACGCCAAATGGAGCAGCTGCCAATTTTATTTCCCTTGTGATAAGTTCCATTTCAAGCCTCATTTCTCCTCGGGTTAGAACTCCAAATGTTAATGAGCAGTTAAGCTTTTACACCAGGGATGGAATTCCCTTTGCAACTGCTGTTACTCAAAGTAGGATGACAACTGTTGGTCATCCCGAGCAGCTTGGGAAAAACTGATGTACAACACATAAGAGAACCTTGAAATTTGGCCAAGAAGAATGGTCAGTTTCTGAAATACAGCAATGAGGCAAAGCTATCGTGGACAGAAATAACTAATATTTCCCAAAATATGCTGTGAATCCACTCTAGCAACACCACATTAAAATGAGTGCATCCGAAAAAGAACAAGGCAAATGGAAATCACAAAATCAAGCCCACATGTCCAGATTCCTCCAAGGACTACACTAGGCATTAACATGCTGAGTTGGAACTAATTCTTTCAGCCATACCTTACTAAGTACAAACCTTTCTCATTTTTTTGGCATCCATATGTGAAATATCCCTTACTGAAGTGATTATTCTGGATTACAGGGACAAAAATGGTCTTAACGACTTATGTATAAATATATTTGACTTTTAACATTATAAATGCACCCTACTAGCCAGCTTTCCTATTAATTGTCTAACAGTGCTAACCAAACCCAAGGTGTATCTGTTGAAGTTTCCCAGCATTTCAAGGTGGTTCTGGAGACAATAACTTTACAATTGTTCAACTTTATATCTGGAATAAAAGACAGTAGCTTTATAATTGTTCAGCTCTATATCTGCATATAAATTCATCTATATCGAGGAAGAAGACATTTACAGGATCAAAGATCAAATGTATGTTTTCATAATCTTTCTATATAAACAAAAATAAAATCTCACTGTTAGCCAATTACCAGTGAAAGATTATTTCATTTCTAGCATCTCACACTAACATACACATTTTCCCAAGTTATTCTATTTCCTTTTTAAAGAAACCCAGCAAATAAGTAATCAAAAAGTTATAAAGAATCAGCATAGGTATCCTTGCAAGTCTAGAGGCAAATGCTTCTCAGTTTGTCTCTTATAAATGTACAGCTAGCAGGTTTTGGATCAGAGCCCAGTTACAGTTCCACAAACTAACATAACTTACAGGATGGTAACTAAGAAACCTGAGACAAGAATGGTTGTTATAGGTTGTAGTGCAATTAAGAAATATAATAAAAGCCTGTTGCTTTGTCTCAATTTAAAATAATTATGGTTAAGTCACAGCTGTTCTTGAAAATTTAATTTTAATATTTTATACCCTTAATTCAAGAAGAGGTTACAGTAACTGCCTAAATTGTTTAACAAATTAAAGAGCTTCAGTAAAAAAAATCATTATAGAAATTAAGTTTCTGTTGTATAGTATCCCAGAGCAACACTTTGAAATAGGACTGTTACAAGATCACTAGTCATAAAAAATTAGTTTCTTTTGAAAATATTTAACCATTATTTTTACTGTTAACACAACTTAACAAGGAAGCAGTGACCTTTTCTGTCTATAGATATTGTATTTTGGGATCTGCTGCAACTCCTTTTTGAAATCAGTGACAATGAAAGAGTAACTTTTTGAAAAATTCATTTCTTCACAAAACCTTAAAAAATTTGCTCTCTGTGAACAAGAGCAGAACAAATAATTGCAAAAACCCCAACAGTATGTCCAAGGTGCACCCATTTATCTGGAATTATGTAAAGACAGTTAACTCCAGCTGCTTTCACAACACTAAATCAACCAATTCCCCTACAAAAGGAAACTAACATTATAGCATGGGATCATAGCTCAGTGAGTGGATTTTTCTGCTCTTCTTTTGTCTCCAGGGGTTTTCCACAAGAGCATCTGCTGTCATTGGGCAGAACTTTGAGCTGACTCAGCCTGCAACAAACAGATCCTAATGGCAAATTGTTATTAACCTTCAGGAAACAGAAAAGCCATGTATTATTGCAATATATTCAGCCTAAGAATATAGCAACTCATGAAGTTTGATGTATCAAGAGGGTTTCTAAACCACCTTAATGTACTTATTGAAGAAATGAGTTATTGTCATTGCTAGATGTGATGTACGTCGCTGCAGCAAAGTCATGATTGTTGCAAATTCTGCCCAAGGAACTGGTCAGCAGGAATTGAAACACATTGGGGTAGATTTTTACAGCACAAGATCCAGAAGCCATTAGCACGGGCTAGGAACAAGCCAGTGCAAACCAGAAAGAGACAGCTCTTCCCTAACAGGTAGGAGGAAACCTGCTTTACCAAAGGATGCAGGGAGATCAAAGGAGTTCAAGGGAAAACTGGACAAAGCAGGAAACAACCAAACATTGAAAAGGAGAGTGAGCAGCACTTGCAGCTGAATAGCTGAACCACATCAGAAAGTCCCCTGAGCTGAAAACAGGTGGAAGTTGGGAGAGTGTGGGAAGGTGGTATGGGAGAAAAGAAAGAATAGTATCATATGTGATCATATTTTTATCCTTCCATTGGCTTCTGATTACGGCTACTTTCTTTTCCCCCATGACCTTTAATGCATTTAATTGCACATTAGCCCTTGCAATGGACGGGAAGATGATAAGCAGCAACTTGTGATTATAGTTTTTATTGATTTTTCCCTTGGTGTGCTGCTTCTAGAGACACTGCAGTAACAGGCAGATGCATTGGACAGACAGAAGAAGTTCTAACCCATCTTTTGGCCCCAAAAGTCTGTTTAATATGACATCTTCAAGTCAAGGATGTAAAAGATATTTAACTGCTATGGACAGACGTTAAACTTGACCTTAGACAAAGATCAGAGATTAGAGGCAGAATATTAAGATAAATGAACTCTTAATCTGAGCTATTTTTACACTTTAATACTAATGAAACTCACAAGTAACTTCACCATTTAAGAACAGTTTACTGAATTAAATGTCATTCCCTAATTCTACCTTTCCTATAGAAAGTTGAAAAAACAAAAACTTATGGTAAGAATGTGGTTAAAGGGAATGGAAGAACCTACCCTGTGAGGAGAGGCTGGGGGAGCTGGTCTCATCCAGGCTGCAGAAGTGATGGCTTTTTGGCTCTGGGGACTTGAGAGCAGCCTGCCAGTGCCTGACAAGAGGCTATCACAACAACAAAGGCAGGCTGCACACTGGGGTGCAGAGAGGGAAGATTAGAGGCAATGCTGAAACAAGGAGCTCAGACTAGAGGCAAGGAGAAAGTTTCTCCCAGTGAGGACACAAGCAGTGAGACGAGGTGAAGCAGAATGGCCAGAGGAGCTGTGCAGTTTCCATCCAGGCAGGTGCCCAAGGCAGGAGGGGATAGCACAACACAGCAGTACAGGATATGTAAAAGATGGATGGGGGCTGCAAGGTTGGCAAGATCATCACCACAGCCTCATTCAAACTGGACATTATTCAGCTTGACTTTTTCACCCTTATGCTTGCTCATACCCTCCTATGGCCCACAGGCACTTTTTAAAAAATTTTAATCTGATTTAGGTAAATTTGGAGCACTTGCTCTTAGTTTTTATTTAGTTCTGAAAGCTGCTGCTTCTATTCTTCAGCCTGAAGAGGAGATTTTACACTTGTTGTCTTTCTTCCTGCCTTATAATGCCATTCAGTACTACTACTCCAAAAGCTTCACTTTTTGGCCAACTGTGACTGCAGTCCCTCTACTTTTATAAAAAGATTTTCACACAAAGAGTTTTTGCTACAGGTGATTTCTATTCATTGTGGGTGTGCTGCAAGTACATTCAAGCACCAGAAAAAATCGTAAAGGTATTTTAGCCAGCTCCACTCCAACTCTATTTGACACAAAGGCATGCAGTAAAATATTCCAAGAGTATCATTCCAGTTTTTCCAAACGTATAGACTCTGGCCAAAAATCTCTAAGCAAATATATTTCACTTAAACTGGAAATTGTAAGCCTGTTTTCATTTCTAACAGTTCTATTTCTAACCTCGAGATCAGGTATGTGAAAGCTTCACGCCATGACACACACTCCTTTTAAATTCTCATTTTAAGAGTGCTGCAGAAAAGGAGCAAAGCAGCTGCCCCTTTAAAGCAATAGCAAAGAGAATATATACCCCTCTTTATCATCTCCTGCAAACAAGATCCTGTGCCACATGCAACAGGAGATACAACTGCAAACCAAAATAAAATACATCAAAAAAATAAAAAAAGAAGTAAGGCACTGCAAACAGTACGTATGCTTATTTAAAGCAGTAATCTCTTTGGTCTAATCTAGTTACATACTTTCGTCTTTTCTAAGAGTCTGCCCACAGCAGATAAACACACAAACCTTCTTGTGCTGCACCGACTGACGTCAGCAGTCGCTTAGGAACCGCGTTTGGTGCAAAAGTGGTAGTACCGAAACTATGTTTACAATTGAGAAAGAATGAACTGTGCAGGGCTCACCAGAGCCTCAGGAACAGAGATACACATTTGTAAATGTAAAGCTGCAAAAGAGCTTCTTGAAAAATTCACAGGGCTTTCAAAGAATGTTTATCTGTCAGATATCTTTTGGTGAATACCAAGAGCAATAGATGGGTTTTTTTTAATTTCCATGGTACAATTTTCACTCTGACCAGAAAAAAAAAATAAAAAAAAAAAAAAGGTAGTTGTCAGTTTCATCAGTTTTGGAATGTAAGCTTTGAGCTTCTTTCACTTCTGTATAATCTGAAAATGAAAATTCAAATCCAATAACTTTATTGGGTAACTCTACAGGGACAAAGCCCTATTGTTCCCACAGCTGGAAAACAAAAGATCTCACAAAACAACCTGCACCAATAGAAATAATCATCCCATCACTATTTGCTAAGTAGTCAACTGTTTAGGAAGCCTAGTATTTAAGGAACTTACAAGTGCTGTATTTTAAATAACTCAGTGGAAAAATTATTTAGAAAATCCTGAAAAACAAACATCATGTAACTACACAGATGCAAAGCTGCTTCAGACAACTTCCCAAATAGCCTGAACTTTACAAATACAGAATTTTAATTTAAAAAAATGTGCATGAAAACTGTATGAACATGCTTATTTATTAGACCAGTGTAACTTACAATAGCCTGATACCTTCTACTCTATAACAACATACAGTAAACTTTCTAACCACTTGTTACACTTCTGGGAATCCACTGAATAAGAAAAAAAATTCATAATCTATGCAAGTTTAAAAAACTGTATTTACAGTGCTAGATACATGTATTATACCTCTAGTAAGCATTCTCCAGCTTCAGCCTACGGAAATGAAGCAGTTTTCTCATCAGAGCTGAGCCTAATAGGAATGCACTGTAATGTTAGACATCATAACAGAGGCAGTCTGTATGCTGTGTGCTCACATTCCTCCTGCTGCCTCTGAGAAAACACGAAGGAAGAAGCTAAAACTAGAGTGGCCAGAAAAAGGACACTGCAGAGAAGAACAGTGAATAATTTGAGTCAATATTACAAAACCCAGAATGCTTATTTTCATATTCTTTTGACAGATTTCCAATAAGAAAATTTCCCCACGTTCAACAGTCCCTCTCAACCCCTGAACTATAATTAGTTCCTCAGACCTGAGGCTGTGTGTGCATTTATCACAGGTTTTTGCTGCACAAATCTCCAGTAAAAAAAAAGAAACAAACAAAAAACTGCATGCAAAGAGAGCACAGTCTGCCTAATATAAGCATTACTATAAATTTAGGAAGGCTAACTGGAATATATGTTATATCAAATGGAAGTGATCAAAATCAGGAACACTCCCCCAAACTTTCCCCATGCACATGCAAAGTGGAAAAACCAACAGAAAAGGCAGCAAACAGGGGTAAACCTCTCTTTTTAAATACTTGCATCCTGACATGCAAACAGTTTTACCAATTCTCTAAAACCAAAACAGGCAAAAGGAGCAAGTAAAACCAACTTGATCTGAGGCAGATAATGACTGAGTTTACTCATGTCAGTATTTTTTGGTCTTCTATCAGGAGTGGGAGAAAGCTCTGTGATTCCAATGTACCCCTAAAAAATATTGTCTCTGGATAAAGTCCAGAGTAAATTTGGGCCAAGAATAGCTATATGATCCCAAACTGAAACATTTCAACACCATCCAAAGGTCTAAGTAGCTTCTCTGGAAGAGAAGCAGAGACATCTGAAGAAAAAAATGGCTCTACTGCACTCAGCAATGCCTTCTCATTGATTCAGAGAGAGCTCAGAAACTGCCTCAGCTTGATTTCTGATTTATATGCCTGTACCTGGGCTCTGAGTCAACTTTTCCAGAATTCTGAATTTACTTCCCATCACACCTCCCATCATGACAGCTGAAAACTGAGCTACCAGTCTTCCAATAGCCTTGGAAAACAAAGCATTGCTTTTCTGCTGCTGTATCTGGAACCAATCAAGGTGCTGAAGGGAACAACTTGCTGTTCAAATTGCTGTGCTTTGAGAATTTTTGAGGGGCTAGAACACAGTTCAGCTGGGATTCCATGGACAGCAGCAGCAGCAGACTGTTCTCCCAAGTCCCACTGCTGGTAAACCTCCCAAACAGAGTCCTTCAGAAGCCACCTGGGTAACCTTTGAAATATGACTTGGGATGGAAAGGAAAGAGCCAGAAACAAATGTCCAGTTGTTACCAGAAATGCAGCCTGTGCACTAAGCACACACCAAGCAGAATTCTAGTCAGAATTATGCTCCCACAATGCCAGCTTTGTGACCCACAAAGAGGTAAGACTTACTGAGAGATTAATTTTGTTGTTCTAATAACTGGGCTTGGAAATGGCCAAGTTTTAAGTATCTTTTCCCTACGTCACCCTCTCCCTCATGATTGTTAGCTAGTTAATTTTAAAACAAGCAAAACCATCACCTCACTGCTCAAACAGATGGCACATGCATATGAGCAATGTAAGACACTGTAAACATAAAAACCATCTTATTTGCAAACAAAACGTGAATTTGGAGATACAATGAGAAACATTCTTCACAAACACATAAGTTCCTTTTCTTAGAGGGGGGAAAATAACTCTGAGGATCAGAAAATATAGGAAAATGAATGCCAATCAATGTTAATAAAGCTTCATGCTTTCTGGCCATTTGGTGAACAGAAATTCTATGAAAACTCATCTTTTGCTTGAAATGCAAGCTTCTTTGCTTCATCCTGTTATCTGCTGTCCATTTTATGACTCAAGGCTCCACAAGAATAGACTGTGACCTATCCTTTTATTTCTGAATAGATACAACCCAAAATAAACTACCAGTGAGACAAGTTCCTGTCACATCCCAGCAGCACCAGCCTCATGCCAGGTCAAAACTGGTGTGAGCTCCTCCTCCAAACAATGGCCATTGCCATTCCTATCCAGTAGCCTGCTGCCATGAAAAAGAAGTTCTAGGCTCTGTGAGGAAGGCTCAGAGCATAAATAAACTAGCCAATAAATAAGTCAGCATTCCATTTATCTTGGAGTTGTCATTGCTAGACAGCTCTCTTCCATATCTGGTAAAGACTGAAGAGCACCAAATTAAGTCCTATATTATCACAGGAAACACATTGGCATGTTTCACTATTTAGGGCAATCTTCCCAAAATTTGAATAAGCATCTCAACAAGGAGTCTCAGCACAATAAACATACTTCAATAAAAGGGGGAGTACCTCTGTGAGGAGCACAAATTATAAATCCTTGGAACTTTTGTCTCATGACTGACTGGATTACCTGGCAGCTTGGAATTGGATGTTTACCCTCTGCTAAATTTCACTGAAATAAGCCAATGAATTCAAAGATACTAACAATGAATATTTCAGGCTGACAAAGCTGGGGCTGTTCAGCCTGGAGAAGATTGCATGGAGACCTCCTAGCAACCTTGCAGTGTGTGAAAGGAGCCTGCAGGGAGGGCAGAGAAGGGACTCCATCAGGAACCACAGTGACACGACAAGGGGAATGGCCTCAAACTGAGCAGGAGCAGGTTTAGGTTAGATATTTGGAAGAAATTCTTTACTGTGAGGGTGGTGAGGCACTGGCACAGGTTGCCCAGAGAAGCTGTGGATGGCCCATCCCTGGAAGTGCTCAAGGCCAGGCTGGATGAGGCTCTGAACAACCAGGCCTGGTGGAAGGTGTTCCTGCCCGAGGCAGGCAGGAGGAACTAGAAGAACTTTAAAGCCCCTTCCAACCAAAATCATTCTATGATTTCATGAATGACTGCAGGACAGAAAGGTGTTTGAAGTAAACTACAATGTGTGCACACTTGCATTATATGTAAATACATAATTTTGTCTACATTTAAATTAAGGTCATAATTCAATAGAGAGTTATATCCCAAATAAATTACCCTAGAGAAGTATGTCCAAAAAGAAGGTCAGAATGACCACATCAGAGAACACCTGGAAAACAGACATCTGGGCTAAGGGAACAAAAGTTCTTTACCAAGTCCAGTTACAATTACAGAATTTGTAAGGTTGTAAAAGAACTTTAAGATCATCAACATTCACCATTAAGCCATGTCCTCAAGTACCCTAACCACATGTTTTTCAAACACTTCCAGGGATGATGACTCCACTGCCTCCCTGGGCAGCCTGTTCCAATGCTTTACAACCCTTTCCTTGAAAATATTTATTACACAAAGAAGCTAAGATGAAGCTGTCAAATGAATGGAATTAATTATCATCTCAGTGTTCCTAATTTTCATATTGAAAATTTCAAATATTTTGAAGACTTAGTACTTTTAGAAGACAATATTTTGTCAGAAAATTTCAACTATCTTTAAGCATTTTGTCAAATTAAGAATCCTTACTTTGTAAGTGGTCCAAGAAGAGAGAGACTAAAGCTTTTACATAACAAAACCTAAAAAATACAAATCGATGACAGCTTTTTTCAGCATTTTAACAGATCAACAAAAATCTGTAGTCTTATTGAATCAAGCTATACATTAAATACCAAAGCCAACACTTAAGAGATTCGGAAACTGCTTCTGTTTGATGCTTGTTTCTGACCAATAGATAAACGGCGAGCTTTCATTTTCCTCAACACACACATTAGCTGTAACCAAGCTAATTAATTAATTAAAATCTGCACACAGGACATTTGCATTGAGAACCAAGACTGTAATGTATAAGAAAGACAGATTTTTGACTGGAGGCCCCTAGACAGTGAGGTTTACAAAACAGAGCAGGGAAATCAGATTAGAATGGCCTGGTCTGGCCCGGGGTTATATTCCCGATGGCACTGACCATTTACAGGAAACATTGGCTAAATTCACAGAGCAGTCAACTTCTGACAGTTCGTCAGCCACAACAAGGAGCTTTGGCAAAATATTTAAGTCTTGCAGGCTGCTTTTTCCAAATACTTAATTTATCGAAAAGATTAATGGCAGAATGGAATTCAACACAAAATATCCGCCCATGCTCACCCGATTTCCAGAGCAGATTTCACAGTGTGCTGTAATTTGTCTCAACTGCGCCATTAGCAGCCTTACATACAGCTGGCTTTAGGGCCACAACGAAGAGGAGTCACTGTGCCCCTTTCCTTGAGACATTTCGGGGTCATTTACACCTCTTTACAGCTGGAACAGTGGAGCACTGCTAAGAGCCACACTCTTCAAAATGCTTGCCAAACTGCCTCGGTCATTGAATAATTTTCCTCAACTATTTCTTACAAAATATCGCTAATCACATTTTCAGCTGCAAAGTCTTTGCTCTATTTCAGCTCCTCAGTGTATTTCTGCCAGGAAGCCATCCTTACTAAAGACCTTACAGAACACATCCCTGGCAGGGCTCAGCCAGGCTGGGTGGGCTCTGGGCAGCCTGGGCTGGTGGAAGGTGTCCCTGCCATGCCAGGAGGGACAGAACAAGATGGTCTCTCAACCCAGGCCATTCCATGATCCTCTGATATTCTGGGAATCCCAGTGACAAAGGACCCTGAGCATCCTTCATCCTTCACACCACATTGTCTAGAACACATTATCGTGTACAATGATTAGCAAATAGATAAAGCCCTAAAAGCTGCTTATTTGACATAATAAAGTGTTTTAACTCCATCTTCTGGCTAGGAATAATTGATATGGAAGATCAGAAATGATCGCGTGAATTCATCTTGATACCAGGCTTTACTTACAAACTTCAGGCTTCTAAAGTTTCTTCTTTATGTGATTAAAGCTTTCTCTCCTGTTTATTTTTCACTTCTCTCTCAGTTCTCCCAGGTCTGAGTTTGATCTTTGTCTTCATCTATGTAATCAACATTTTTGTTAATATTTTGGTTTTAAAAATGTGAATTTAATCAAGAGCAAATTTCCTCTTTATCTTCCTGAATATTATTTTAAAAGAAAATAATAGTAACAATTAGGTGATGAGTAACTGTCCTTGTGTTAGGAAAGCACCATTAGTTGCACGATGCAAGACTTAGTATTTCAGATTTCATAAAGGAATAGAGCTAACAACTCACAACAGCGGGGCCACAGATGTTTTCACACAACTTTCTCTTTGATCACAAACCTCAGGCTGACAGCAGAAGCAAACACAAAAAGTGCACAAAAGAAACAGATACCTAAAGCCATTTGTGTCTATTCCTCAACAGCTGACTTTGTTCAAAAGCTGAAATGAGACACGTGGAGCTCCTGCTTCCAGCTCCTCTCCCAACCCCTCCTGCAAAAAATTATCTTGGTGGCCTCATGCCTCTCACACTGGTGATTTCACTGGAGGGGTGACAGACAGAACAGAGGAGCAGATAACTCTACAGAATGAACATAGCACAGATTAAGAGGTGCTATAAAAGCAGTAAGTGACACATGATTGGATTGTCCAGTTCCACATTAGAGAAAACTGCAAGCTGGATGGAACAAAGGAACTGGCAGGAGCAAAGCTGTGGGACCTTTTTGTCCCATGAAGTTCAGCCTGGGCTTGAAATATTAATGAGAAACTGACATTTTCATCATATTTTCCTATTTCTTGCTGGCACATATGTGATCTTTTGGCAACATGAAGATTAAGAGCCAAGGAGGATTACTACAAAGAGCTGGGTAGAAGCTTCCTGGCTGTAGCAACTTACTGATCTGGAATTTCAGGTACCCACAAAAGTCAGAAAAATCATCACATAGAAGCATCAGAGGGAGAGACACTTCCACTTCTGCATTCCCAGGTAATAGCTTTCCTTCACTACCATTTAGTCCTGTAGATGGAAACATGATGAATTATGAGAGTCCATAATTCGGAAGGTGACTCACAGAAGTGTTGTTACAGTTTTATAAAGCCTTTGTTTCATTTCACTCCAAGAGTGATGAAGAATTTTCACATAAACAGAATGGTATTAAAGCCCTATTTTAAAAGGGTGCAAATACTCTGGTATTTGGAAGAGCTTAATTCACATGTGCTCTTTACCAGTTCATTCTCTTTGGATGTCTGAATGATTCTGTCAGCAATTGCATGATCCTAAGTTGTTCTTCAAACAAAACCTCTGCTCCATTTTTGTACAAGCCTCACCTAAATATCCAGATTGCACCTTTCCATTCAAGGTCATTGTGAAAACTTTATGTAGAACATCAGAAGTTGGGAGCATGGTATCACATCTGACTGCAACTGCTTAATTTTAACTACCCACTTGCCACATTTCAGCCGCCCAATGCTGAGGCATTTTGTTCCTTTAATTCAAATAGACAATTCCAAATATATGGTTCACTCAAGACAGGGGAAAAAATATAGAGGTTTTTGAGCAGGAGGGGATGCTCTCTTGACTGATTTATGGGGAAGTTCTAACACATCCATTCTTTCACGGCAGTGCCATTATTTCTCTTAAATCAGCACAACTTGGCATGGCCACAGTAAAGCAGCAGCCCTGCCCTGCCTCTGCTGCTCATTCCCATCCCTGGGTGACTCCCTCCCTCCCTTCTGCAGCAAAAGCCTTCACTCAGACACGTGGCAAGGAGCTACAAAAAAGAACTGATTACTTTTAACATGGATTAGTTCCCCAGTTTAGTTGGCTGAAGAGTCTCATGAACGCTTGTGTGAGCACAATGGGGGATGGTGAGGGCTGGGAGAGACCACTCCTCAGTGTCAGTGCCATAAAGCATTCAGGGAACTGGAATAGTTGAGTAGAGGTGATCAAATCAGACACCACACATCCAAAGGTCAAAGTGAAAAAATTCTCTTTTTGTGGCTACATAAAAATTAATCTAAATTGGACATAGTGGCACCAAAAAATTATGCTCTGAGGTCAGAACTCACAAATTTAATCAAGACTTGCACTGCAATTGTGCCTCTCAGCCAACAAAATTTGCTGTTGCACCACACATTTTACTTGGTTCTGCTGCTGGTATTATAACCAAAAGAAAAGGCAAAAAACCCACCAATATGTGGAGGAACAATGAGGAAGACTGGGGGGGGAAATAAGAATATAGGAGAGAGAAATACAAGAGGTCAGCATTCCAATTTTTAAAGAATAAATAAATAAAGGGCAGGGGGGAAAGGAAGAAGGTATAGAAAAGTTATTGATAGCACTGAATCACTTGATTTTAAAAGTCATTGAAGTCTTGACCTCCAGTGTGCATCTTAACAAAAACATTTCCTTTAAATAGGTACAAACTACAGAGGATAGCATTTTGAGTCAAAAATGCTTACAAAATTACTGTCCCGGAAGGAAACTGTAGTGGAATATGAAGACTGAGAAAAATCATCTGCAACTGTAATCTAGAGCAGTGAGAAGGACAAAATGAGCTTTCTGTTCCACGGGATTTTAGCAAACTGTTACATTCTATTGATTAGTTAAGGACTCAAATTCAGTGTGGAGATCAAACACAGAGAGAGCCTAACACTGAAGAAACTGGGAACAAGTTAGTTACTTGGACACAGCAAATAAATAAACTGTGAAAATCACAAAATAGTGAAGGAAAATTTGTGACATGCCAGGAAAATTTAGAGATGGCTGTGGCATGCCTCTCTGTTATTCCCCCTAGCTTTTATCCTCTAAAAATCCAAAACAAACAAAGAAGCCCAATGGCAGGTTTACCACAGGCTGAAGTTGTGATGTTCTAGGGTGGAGATGTAGAGAAACTTCCTATTCATAAGAAAGAGGAAGATTTAATATCAGGAGAAAGGGGCTGGTGAACAGAACTAAGCCTACATAATTTCCTCTGTTGATCTCAATGATTACATGGAAATAAAAAAACATTCCTGACGAAGATTGTTTGAAAGTAAAAAGACAGTAACAGAACAGAATGAGACAAGTTGACTTGCCATGACACTGACAGATATAAACCAAATGTTTCCCCAGGAATTGGACAAAACTTCACTGATTTTGCTGAAAAACATGCAGTCTCTTACTGTAATGCCTGAAAGACGAAATAGCCAAGTAGCATCCAGTTCCATCTGTTATTACAGATTTATCTTTTGAAACTTGCATGTGTACCAAACAGTCTGGCTGAGAATCCAGAAAACAACAACTCAATATTGTCAGCTGATAAATGCACTTTCAAAATAGCTAACAAATGCCAGAATGAAGATCAAATTTGGATAATTAAATAATATTAAAAGTTATGCAGAAATATATGAGCATGTAACTCCCATTTCCTTCATCAAAAGGGAGACTGACAAGGCTTACAGGGTTAAAATACTAAACAACGATAAAACAAAATATTCAGTATGTCTGATGTACTACATAACTTGCAGGAATTGCCCTAAAAAATTGGCAGAATTACAGGACATAATGGAACCCAACAGTGCCTTGATGACATGATGCTATAGCCTCCATTTTACTGTCCAGAGTTAAAAGGGCAAAGAAAAGGAAGGACAAAATTCACAGTTGTGATTTCCAGATCTTGCCTTGTTAAGATCCACACTAGCTGTTTGTTGATCACACAATACCCACTGCCTTCAGCAGTAAAACTCCATATCCTGCAGTGGAGCCAATGCAAACCCACACCAAATGCAGCCCTGAGCAGGCAGAGGCCACATGCACTGTGCTGGTGAGGCTGGGGAAGTCAGCCAGATCGCTCTGAACTCAGCAAAACCTTCCTTTATGATGGCCAATAAACCCTGGCTTTAGCCATATCCACACTTCTTTCTTTTTTTCTTTTTTTTTTTTTTTAATTTAGGAAAAATACAATTGAGGAGAAACCTGCACAAAGATCCAAGGCCACACAGGCAGTGATCACCATTTGGAATGCAGCCCCAGTGACCAGCTAGCCATAAATGACACTGGCCTACAGTCCAAAAAATGCCCTAAAAATACGGGATGCCAGACTCTTACAGCCAAGCTGATTTATCATCAATGTGCAGAAATGAAGATACTTGATCTTTCTAAGCCTTGTATTCCAGGGTTTGGGGGTGAAGGGGAGGAGAAAATGGGGTTCAAAATTGGGGAGGTTTGGTGATTTGTTTGTCTCTTTTATTCTTTTAATAGAGATTAAATTCTTTGAAAATAATTTGAAAATCCTAGTATTCAAATATTTAAATTATATTGACTTTTTAAGCTTCACACAAACTGAGGAATATGTGTATTCTGCATTAACCCTGACATTTTAACAAGTCTGGCCTTCAGCTATGTACCATAATTTTAGTTAGTTAAAATCTAAATTTATTCATGTGTTTGCCTATCTAACAAATCTATGGAAAAATAAAAACAAAACCATTTCTGGTTTAACCTGTTGGTCACTGTGTGATTTTTCCCTAAAATCCCCCAGCCACAGCTAGCCATGGGACAATACTCATACTAACAACATGCATCTATATTAAGCCAGTTAGTGTAAATTTGTTTACAGTTTTTTAAGTGAAATACAGACAATATGATGATTTTCTGAGATAAAACACACACTGCTTTCAACACTAACTGGTTTATATTAGCGGCTAGGTAACCACTGGAAGTTACTGAATTTTAATCAACACAGGAAAAAGAAGGATTTAGAAAAAAAATCCCTTGCTTTAGAGGTTAAGCCTCAGGTAACATTAATTTTGAAAACTACGTTTAAATATGTAGCACACGAAAATACTTCAGACTGATTGCTGGAAAACCTGGTGATAGCCAAAATGCTGGAGAAACTTGCAGAACACTTAATTTGGGTAACTAGGGGAGGTCATTTTCCCCCAGATCACAGAAATGTGATTGTATGATTCCCCAATCACACAATGAGAACCAACAACGCTCTTTACAGAAGCGGGCTGGAAAGTTTAAATAAATTGAAAAATCACCCCGAGCAGCTCTTCCCAAATTCTGCTGCGCAGGGCTGGAGCTGGAGCCAGTGGCTCCCTTTGTGAAGGCGAGCTCAGCTTGCAACACTATCAAAAATAAAAGAACTGTAAGCTAATTGCTGGCAAGTATGACGCAAGCAGTTTCCCAGGCAACAGCCCAAGTTGCTGAAGTGCCTGATCCAGCATTTCCTCATCTGTTTGCACTCACACCAGCAGTCTGACAATGTAGTCACTGCATCCTGTTTCACTCAGCAGCCAGCGAAGCGCTCCGCTTAACCCTTCCCTGCCCGGCGCCAGCCAGGAGCTCAGCGGGAACTTTTCTCAGCCAGGATTGCGCAGGCGTTTGGGTTTGCTCACTGTCTGCACTGCCTTTGCTGGTCTGAACCGAGAAAGAAAACAGTCTGAAATTAAAATAAATACATAGAGTGTATTTTAATTTGTGTTCGCGCTGCTGGAAGTTTCGGCCGCAAATAAAATTTGAAGGAATGGGTTGCCTGCAGATTTTACATAAAACAATAAGCGGTATGTATTTATGCTCTTAACTTTAAAACTACAGAATTTTTCTGATTTTATACTATACTTAAAATAAATTAAATACAAATATCAATATTCTCTACCAAATTGCTTCTCATTCAGTTAGATATCTATTCAGATATCTATTCTGCTATCTATTCAGATGGATATATACTCATTTTTAAGTAGCAAACACGTTTTAAAAATACATTAAAAACCCCATATTTATGTGTGTTTACACTAAGGAATAAAAAAAATTTAAAATCACATTTTGATCTAAAATAATGTAGAGAGCAAGGATCTCACTAGTGAGCAGGGAAACTGCAGATTCAAGAGAAAGAAATTATAAAAAAGAACAAATTCTGGCCTTTCTGGCAATATATTGCACACACACAAGAAACAGATTATTTTACAGTTTACTTCTTAAATGTGAATTTGAATTTGGTCATTTCAGGACATGAACAAACATGAAACACACTATTTTCAGCACACAGCTTTTATGTGCTGACATCAGTCCTTATCCGGTGTAACACTCATCTGTTTTTCTGTACTGTAGGAATAGCTGTGGGTCACAAAGAAAGCAAAAAAAGGTGCGATTAAATTAATTTTTTTTGTTCTTGAGAATTCTGGGCAATGCTTCACCAAGGAAAAACGCACATGAAATTGACTGGTGAGAAGGTCTCCCACCTTCACAGACTGATCTCAGTGCAGTTTCAAATGGGAAATCCCCCTTGAGCAGTCTGAAACAGAACAACCTGTCACAGCAGCTTCCTGACCACCAGAGAGAACTGGGTACTGAGAATGTGAAGGTGCAGGCAGCAGGCAATGGCAGGGACTTTTCAGAATTCCTTTCCCAAAAGCTTACTCACTGAGGGTACATCACACTGCCACTGCTCTGCAGGGAGATCGAAAATATCCTGATTTTCCACTAACGGCACTCTCGTTCCTCCTAATGCACCGTGTTTCTCCAGTTTCTTGGGAAGCCTTCCTGCCCAAATCCAGTATCACAACATAACAATATTGCAAAATATAAAATGCCAAGTTTTAGGCTGAAAAGCCCAGGGGTGCACAGAAAGGAGCAGCCTGAAATAAAACTCCCGAGGAGCACTGCGCAGGTATGCACTGTCAGCTGTACTTCTGTGGAAAATAAGAACCCAAAAAGTTAACACAACACCATCAATGCTCTGGCTTAGTCAGCAATTAACTATTTGCTAGCATCTCAGTGATGTTTTTCTCAAAATACAGATGTTTCCATCAGCAGAGTTTTCTACTCTATTAATATAGATTTTTCTCTGCATCACTTCTTATCCTCTTCCCATTCACCTGCATTCCTCTTATGTTATTCCTCTGTGCTACAACAGCCACAGAGTCTGTAGGAAGGCAGAAGTAAAACAGAAGGAAATATTTTCTTCACCCATAGATAATTTTTCTCAGCTGAATGGAAAGCCAGCTCAGGAAAAAAATAAAGGAAGTAGACTGGTATGTGATTGTGGAAATTCCAGAATGAGATCAAGAAGTTTCAGGGATGAGGAGGCAATGACAGGCAGAAAACCTGGGATGGCACAGGGCATGTTGAGGAACCCAAATATCCCTGTAGGAGAGGGAGGCAAACCAGCACAGAGGAACAAAACCATTGCTGCAGAGTTATGCTGAGATACAAAAGATTCCCACCCTAACTCCATTCCCAGTGGATTAGGGAGCCCTGAGAAAAGTCAGGAGACACATGATGGCTTTGGGTTATGGGATTCAAGGTTTGGACAAGTTCTCCAAAACAAAAGCATAAAATGGTTGCTGAGGGTATTTTTGATAAAATGTGTTTTTAGGTGACTGGATCAGAACCAGGTGGAAGGACATTCACATACAAGTTCTGTCAGAGGGCACTAAAAGAAACTTATAAATAAATATGAACAAAAGCCTCTACAAGGTTTGGAAATCAATCCAAATACTACTGACTCAGTACTTTTACAATACTTAGAATTGTCATCTGCCTTAAAACAATCCACCAACTATAGAATCCACCATCTCAATATAGTTTTCTCCAGCTCTGTCTCCTGCTACACAAGAAGAAAAATACAGCTGTGGCCACCAAGCTAGGTGACATCCCAAATGGTGCTCGTGACAAAGCAGATGCAGGGAACTCGCTGCTCTTTTTAACTCTGGCTTTTCCTGGCTTACCCCTCCACCACTGCAGAACCTCTTAGAGAGTGAATCAGAACTGAGGGGAAGAAAAACATTGACCTGGGACACAGCTGGGAACCTAACAGATATGCTGAACCAAAGTATTACTCAGAAATGAAGTTCAAAATTTCATTAAAAAAGAAAAAAAAGTTCTGCAAAAGTCTAGTTAAGTGTGCTAGCCTTATGAAGGTAAATAAAGCTCAAGGCATCAAGACAGAAAATATTCCTCTGCTCCTAGCTATCCTCCTACAACCCAAGCTGTAATCAGAATGAAATAATTAAATTGAACATCAGTATTATAAAGATCAGGCAAAGCTTTCCTGTAGCTCTCAAACACTGCAGGAAGGTACAACGACAACTACAAACCCTCTGATTCTTTCCCTCCATTTTTAATGGTGAAGAGAGGAAGATGTTCAGTATTTATTTCTTGAGGCACAGCTCAGTCCATGTTACCATCAGCCAGCCACTCTTGCTCCAACTGCAGCACTTGAGTCAACACTACTCCTATTTCTACCTCCTCACTAGCTTACAACAGGAGAGAGCAAAGCAAAACATAAACAAGACACCTAAAGGTTTAGTCATCTTAAAAAAAACAAAATAAACCACCAAACCCCAAACCAACCTAGAAAACCTGTGTCCCCTCCGTGCAGGAAATAAACAAACAGGATTGTTTTGAGCTTTGAAACTGCTGAAGACATGCCCATTCCCTTCGGGCAGCACAGAATAAGCTCCCAGCTACCAAAGCCCACATCTCAAGAGCTCAGATGTCACAAATAAATTTGCGATTATGCTTATGGAGAGTGAAGCAGATCAGCCAGCAGCTTGCATGTAACCTGCAGAACCAAAAGAGCAAAATGGACAAAGAACTTTACAACAGAATGTAGTAGCAAGGTAAAAGAGAAGGTCTGCATGACTGTAAAAAATAAATGTGTGCACCATCTTGAGTGCAGTCTAATTGTGTATAAATTTTCAATAAGGGACAGTTGCAAGTAACAGATTCTAGAAACATTTTAATGCTGTAAGTGCAAATAAATATTGAATTCTTCTGTGTCACAAATTATATGTTACCAAATGTTCTACTTTATTTTTTTTAAATAATAATTTGATTGCTATGTTTCTGAAAAGGTAAAGTATTTTGATTCAGAACATTTTCGTGTCTCTGCTGAAAGAGACACTTGTAATTTTGGACCAAATTATGGTACTGCTCTTGTAACAAAGAAAGAGAAAAACACACTGGTAGGAAGATTGTAAATTATTGCAAGAAAATTATTGTAAAATTAAGAAAAGATACAGGCAGGGAGAAGGAAAGAAAAATGACATTTTGAAAAAGACAAGCAAATAAGCAATTCACTACTGAACATTAATCACCTGGGAAATAATTTTTCTTGGATTTTCAGGGCCAAATAATTAAAAATAAAAATGCAGCTTCTAAAGGCACACCAATCCTATCCATCACCAGACAGGTGAAAGAAACATAGCCCTAGGAATGCATTCAAGACTGTTAACACTTGCTGAAGTTATAAATTACATTAAGCTCTGTGAATTTTTAAACAAGTAAGGACTATAATCTCAATCCTTAAACACTGCAAAACACATGTTCTTTTCCACTTGAAAGCTTAAGTGCTCTGCTGACTCCAGGGAGCTTCCTACCAGAACAAGTGCTAAGGCAGGCATGGAAGACTTACAAATCTTTAGCAATGAGATTTTAACAGCAACTACTCTCATAAAAGACAAATTACATGAGACTAAATATACCTTTATAGGTCCATTATTGAAGCTGTACTGACTTTTGCAGACACCTGAAATGGCATTTCTTTATTACACAAAACACAGTTTAAATATTTTCTGAAGTTGTAAGCTTTCCTAAATAAGATAGCAATTTCACGTTTACAGGTGTAATATCAGTTTCTAAATTGATTTGCCCTGAAATTTTACGCCTAATAATGAGTTATGCAAATTTTACATGTAAGCATTGAGTTTTACTCAGTTTTAACAAGACTCTTTGAAGCTTAGCGTCTTTTATCTAGTTTTGATTTTCCCTCTTCACAAAAAGTTCCTATCCATCACACATAGAATAAAGTACTGATTTTTTCACCAGAGCATTCTGCAGATGTCTCTGATATGACATTGTCTCAGAGGATTTGAAAACACAGATGACACTCAAAGCAATAGCCAGCATCGCATCTGCCTCTGCTCATCCATTCCCATCTTCTTGTTTTCATCTTGACATCATAGAAAATCACATGCAAACTTATTATTTTCAAACTACTTTGAAAATCTCTGGCATCTAATGAACAGGCTGCCAGTGATGAAAAATAAATTAATTAAAAGCAGTGATGAAAAAAAAGACTGGTCATTAACACAAAAGCTGTTCCAAACTCTTCTTTCTCAATTCAAATTGTTCAAGCAGAGACTCCAAATGGAAGGAAAAATTAGACTTTCAATAGTATCAGGGCATGGAAATATTCTGTTTTGCTGAAGAAAAAGTAGCAAGAAATGCTGATACAAATTCTAATTAATGCATTCTACTACTGCCTAAAAATAAGCTAACAGATACTTAAAATCACAATACTTTCAACTGTGCTTTGCCATAACAGCAAAAAGCTGTTATTTACATCATGGTAATAACTCATTTTCACTTCAGACAGACATACTACAGTTCTTTAATAACTGGAAAGATCCTAAGTAACATTCCACAGCCTTTTTACTGTTTAAGCAAAAAAAAAAAAACCTAGAAAATGCCTAAACATCTGTATGACTAACCTATGGAAATTCTCTCATTGCAAGGTTCGTTTGAAATTTGCTTTTTAAGCATGTCCCAGCGATCCCCAAAAGGATACTCTGCTGCCCCAAAAATGCAGTTAGCTGCAACAAGGACATGCAGGGTGGACAAGAGAAGCTTGTTTGTGTTTTTTAGCTAAGATACGAAATATACTGCTCTACCCTATACTAACATGTTAGGAATAATCATGTCATCATTAATGATTTATTTACATCTGTGCCTCAGTGCCCTTTTGTGTGGACAATCTCAGTGGAAACAGTAAGACCTGGACCAATATCCATCCTTCCCTGAGCAAAATCAAGTCTGCTCCTTGCAGATCCAAGTGGCCAAGAGGAAAACTGTGCAAACTAACATGCTTTTACTCCTTCCAACCTGAGCCAACTCCTTCGGGCAGTCACTGCCACAGCAGATGGTGTTTCACAGGCACAGCAGGATCCAAACTTTTCAGCCTGCTAATCACACCTTCAGGTTTCAACACAAATCTCCTTCCCTGACACATCTGAACGTAGCTGCTTGGATCTACAGAAACGCAGTTTCCACTAACTGATTTTTAATTCATACCATGTAATGAGGCTAATTCTAATTCCTACACATTTCCTAATGTGTAGGAAACTATGGAATTGCAAGGGCAGGTATCAAAAGCCTGTGAGTGTATTTACACTTTACAAATTTAATTAAGGCTACTGTGAACACCAATCAACACAATAATCACTTAAGAGTTCTCTCAGAACAGACTCTTTTTTTTTAAGTTAGCATCATTAAACCATACATGACACTGTAATGATTGAATGTGTAATATCAACTGACTCTAAGAAAAATAAAAAGACCCTAAATGAAAACACAGGCCTCCAGTTTGAGGTCACAGTAGAAAAAAAGTCATGCAGACATCAAGCCTAGTATAAGAATGTCTTTTTTACGCTTTAATTTAGCTCCTATCTTGTTAAATGGGGTTAATTAATCAAAAAGAAATGAAGCATGAACAGTAATGAAGGTTAAAGAGACAACCCAATACCATAGTGCCTATGCAGGGAGTCATAATTAAGCTGTTATTTCAATAAAACTGGTGAAATTTCCCTCTGGTAACTTTACCTTTCACACACTTTTAGAAAAGTTCATTCTAAATCATGAACTTTGCTGATAAAACCATTTTGACAATAGACATTAACAGGCAGGAGTGACTGTGGTGCCGCCTTGCTGTGTCCTCACCCATCAGAGGTACAGCTCCTCTGGGCTGCTCTGGGCACAGAGAATGAACTCACCCCAAATTAAATCCCAATCATATCTCTCAGTTACCATCAGCAGCACAGGTATAGCTAAACCAACAGACCTGTGTTGCTAATTCACACAAAATAGCCTGGAATATCCTTCTAAAAGAGGGAAGATCTCTCAAAACCAAATCCAAAGCACTCCTATGGTACATTTTCTATAGCATCTTGAATAACTTAAAAATAGTAAGTTATATTGGGAATATATCATTTTCATGTTCCGTAAGACAAACTCCTATTTATCAAATGAACAACGAATGGAACATTTGCTGCAAATATGCCTTTAACTTAGTGAAGGCATTTGGGTTTGCATAAAAGGACATTTAGGTTGGCAATTCAATACTGGGTGACAAAACTTGTCAACGTTATCATTTGAATTGGAAATATGCCAGTTTTTTTCACACACCCCCTGCACAACGTGAAGTGAACATTGGTGGTCACAAATGTTTTGCATAACAGCACTGTTCTTCATAAATATTGAATTATCAAAAAAACCAGAGGGATATAAAAAAACTACTTGTGTATCCATGCCCTGGTCTTTCCCTCTCCCAATGAATTTGCACTTGTTTCAAAGGAACATGCTAAATGTAAAATCTCTGTATGAAAAAGTGAGGATGCCCAACACATCCAAACTCACTCCTGGTCACCAGCTACCTGTATTTCTATGAGTGATGTCCTTCCCCACAGCTGTATGGTGTGTTTTCAAGTACAAAACTGCTCTGGAAGCTGACATTCTGTTTCAGCAGCCATGCCTTGTCATGGCCCTTCTAGCTCCCAGAACAGTTTGTTTTGCCACACTCATCAATAAGGCCATTCACTTAACTGGTCTTCCTTAAGCACAGAGTTCTCTGACCTATTTCTTTCACACTTCCCTTCCCCAAATATCATCATTTGCCAGTTTACTTGTTACCCCGTGAACTCTCATTTATTAACATCCATGGCTCCTGTCTGTTTTGAAGGCTTTCAAAGCACACTTTTAGTGCCACTGGATCCTGATAGTTATTGATTCTCTCCATGCTCCAGTAACAATCACTCAGACATTGCACAGTCTGCCCTGACCAATCCAAGCCCTAGCTTTAACCTTAAATTTTCATTTCTGCTATTGAGTTGCAGGAAAGTCCCCCTTTTTTTTTTTTCACTATAAAAACATATTTCGTCTTGTTGTTGCATCTTATTAAGCATTGTTTTCAGCCACTGGGAAAGACGTTGAAATTCAACATTTCCTTTCACTCTCTTTTATTCTCACCCTCAACTATTCTTTCAGCTTGCTCTCCATGTAGTTTTATCCTGGAAAAATCAGTGAGATTCCAGCAAAATATTCTGTGTCTATAGCCTCCTGTGCTCTGTCGGTCTGTCCTCCCTTCTCAGTCACAACAAACAAGCTTCTCATCTGTTTTCCTCCAGAATTTTTCACATCAACGATAGAACAAACTACATCCCCAGTTTCCCTTGTCTGTAACCCACAATCTTTGCACAAAGGTACAAGATTTACTGTTTCCCATCTTCAGCAACTGGTGTGATCTGATCCCAGAACAATGCAGAATGCAGAACAAACCTGCATTTGGCTTTGTTTCAGTGGTTTGTTCTGAGGGTGGTAAGGCTGCATGAAGTTTTCAGTTTAAAATATCAGAAAAGCAAAGCAGGAATAAAAAATACTACAATCAGTTCCACTGGTCAAGTTCATCGATTAGAATAGTACCAGTAAGCACATACATGCAGACATACACTGTGCCAAAAGATGAGCCTTTTTCTCAGAATATACCCAGCTCCTTGCAATTCTCTTCCCTTCCCTGTTTAACCTCCCAGACTACACTGTTCACAAGCCCCAGCATGGAGGCTGCCCCCTCTTTGTCATTCTAGAGACTCTCCTGGGAACCTTTTGTTTCTCATATCTGCGAGTTTCTTTCATAAATTTAAAACCTCTTCCTGGTCCAAGCTGAATATTAGTACTTTATGCAATTTATTCTGCTATTTTTCTTCAATGCAGTCAATCATGCAGTTACTGGAACCCTCTCCCACAGTTTCTTTCATTTCTTTCCTGCTGCTGCTCTGGAACATGCCACCCTCACCTTCCAACGAATTTCTCCAGCATTTCCAGAGCAGTGGTCTTTGATCTCCTTCCTTTCTCCACTTATGATTCCTTTCCAGGAAAACACACCTGAAGCAACAGTCAACCTCCTTTGCTACACTGACAACTTAGAGATGCACTTGCCTGCTTGCACTTATGCAGAATATAAACTGCCATGGAGTCTTGGATATCTAAAATCCAGCCTAAGGGAAACTTAGCTAACAGAGTTCTAAACTGCACTCAGTCTCCCTAATTCCTTTCTTTGTCGTTCTCAGTCCTGGGAATCCCTTTGCCAGAGGATACCAGCCTAAACTCTGACTCTCTATGGGCAAACCATGCTTCAATCACCCTTTCTTTGTGGTATAGTACTGGGAGAGAGAAAGAGAGAGAGAGAGAGAGAGAAAGAGAGAGAGAAAGAGAGAGAGAGAGAGAGAGAAAGAGAGAGAGAAAGAGAGAGAGAAAGAGAGAGAGAGAGAGAGAGAGAGAGAGAAAGAGAGAGAGAGACTCAACTTTTACCAAGAGCCTCATCATTTCACATGTCATCTAGCTCAAAATATTTTGTCCATGTGAGAGAGAACCAGACAGAAACAATAGAATCCTACTCATCCAAAATAGAGTTGCACAAACAGTTTTCCAATTCTCTTGCTTTCACCATATAATCCTTCTCTGTGCACATTCCTCACGCTCAGCAACATCCCATTGGAACTGATCCTATTCACAGCTCAATACACACTGCTACCTTGGTTTTTCCCCATAAGACAAACCCAAGAGATGGGGAGATTCTGTGAACGACAGAAAAACCTCTTGCCATGTAGGTACAGCTGTGGTAACAGTCATTGTACTTGCGAGGGGGAAACTTCAAATAGCAAAGAGCTGGTTTGCCAAATACACAGCAAGAAAAATTGTATTTTGGTACTGGCAGCACTCAACAGGGGAAAGTTCACGTTTCACCCTGTACAGGGTACCTGAAGGCAACAATTTTAACACACTCTAAAACACACATTAACAGACAGCTTCTAGGCTAGGAAGTTTATACCCTGAATTCTTAAAGACAAAGTATAATTTGTTTCACAAATAGGTAACAGACACAGATGTAAATTGCCTGAGCAAATAAGGAACTGCATTAATTTCAAGTTACACAAATATTTTAGGCTCTTGAAATCAAGTCCTGATCTTCCTAAGGTAATACATCAAAGGTACGAGATAGCTTGGAACAGCAACTGGGGAGAGGTGATGGTCAGTCCAACCCTAACCACAAGATAATTCTTCCTGTAATTACCAGAGTGCAACATGAAAGCAGTCTTTGTCCATGAAATATCCCAGCTTTCCTACGTGTTTGAACCTAGTCAGATAACCAGAAAAAGTCTCAGCTCTGTTTGCAGACTGTTTAGGACATGCATCATGTGTATTTAATTAGGAAGGCCTATTCTTTACTCAAGGAAAAATATGAATATTCTTTCTGGATTCTGAGAAGCTCCTATATATGGCTTCCTACACAGAGCTGTTTGCTCTCATACACATGTCCACTTTCAATTTAAAGAAAGAAAAAGCCTTACTACCATATTTTTCAGGACACAGTGTTTACAAGATCTACTATATAAACAAGCACCTTTTAGATTCCCTGGTTTGGCTTTCAGGCAAAAAATAAATTATAAAATTAAGTGCTAAATGTGCAACAGTCAATAAAGATAAATCCTTTGATATCAGCAGCAATAGGTAGAGCTACAGATTAGCATCCAATTAATACATGTAGTCAAAATATGAGCTACACAAAATTCGAAATACCAGTCAATACTGCAGCAACCTTATAGCAATTCCTATCTAGGTCCAAAATGAATATTGAAGTAAGACCCCAAACAGCCTGTTTACTGCTAAAATCATACCAATATCTGTGAGCAGACATGTTAATATTGTAGAGTTCAGAAAAGGCATTGCCTTTTCAAAATTTTTAGCTATAATTTTAATCATATTGTTTCCCTCTGTGTATTTATATTTTTTGATATTGGCATGTAAATATACTTACATAAAAAATAAAGATATAATCTGTTAAAATTTCTTTCCTCCCACCCCAAACTACATTGCTAGACATGTACTGCAGAACAGCCCCACACAGCATGAATTTATACACTTTGATGGATAAAGTATATATGGATACTCATATAAAAGGTAAGAATAATCTAATTTTATCAGCCTTCCAGCCTTACAGTTGCTGCACCTGTTGAAGTACAGAAAACAATATCTAAATATTTGTCATGAGGATTGCTCAAATTTGCAAGCTTTTGCAGGAACAGGCTCACAGGGCCTCTTTCTGCTCGTATCCCTGAAAACAATGAGAGTTCCATCTAATTTCTGTGTGCATGTGCTGCTACTGGCTGCACACTCCCTGGGCATTGGTATTCCATCCTGTTCCCATCCCCTCCATGCACACAGACCCCTTGGAATGTCAGCTGAAAAAAACCCAATCAAATAAATATAATCATTTTCTGGTATATTTCAGTAGTCAGAGAGCACACTTAACTTCAAATCAACATGTAACTGAAAATTTAAGGTCGATACTAACATTCTCTATTTTAATCAAATAATAACTAAAATCTACACAAAAGGAGTTTGTTGGGGTTTTTTTACCATGAGAACAATCAGCTACGGGAATAATCTCCCCAGAGAAGCGGTAGATTCCCCAACATTGGACAAGTTTAAGATTTAGCTGGACAGGGTGCAGGGCCAACTTGTCTAGACAGTGGTTTTGCCAAGAAAGGTAGGAGCAGATGATCCCTGGGGTGCCCTTCTGACCTGCTACTCTGTATTTGACATAAACTTCTGCATACAAGAGGTTTGTGACAATCACACAAAACATATCTAATAGAATCACAATAATAACTTATCTCTCATTCATCAAAGTACTCCTGTCATGGTGGGCCAGCAGCACATTGCTCGTTACTGATCTTCCTAACAATGTTCATTAAACTCCCTGAAATATTAATACTGGAAAAGAACCACTGTGCTGCTTTATAAAGATTTGCAAAATGTGTAATCAGCCCTCAAAGAAAAGTCACACAATAGATGCTCTCTGAAAAGCATTAAGTACATATATGCCTTCTGTTTCAAGGAAGCAATATAAAAACCTTCTACTGTTTATTCACATAAAGTCACACGTTACGGGTTTACTTCTCCCTACCCCTGCCCAAACAATTGATGTTTTATCAGCTCTGCAATGTCTGATCTCTCTCCAAGTCATACAAGAGATCAGAGGATTCAACCTGTGTTATCCTTGTAAAATTGCATAGAAAATACAGCAGAGAACATGTATCTGTGAATCTTATTTACACTGCACTTAACAAAGCACAAATATTTATTGTAAAGCATAATAGACTATTAGGTAAATGAACTTCATATCTCTTTGTTGTTCACGTCTAGTGATAACAAAGATATCAAATTCTGGAAGTCTACCAAAAAGTTACATTTTATTATGAACACGTATGATTTAAGCATTGCCAATAAATTCTGCATATTTAGTTATAGCTGACATTTATGATGTTACTTGAAGAATAATGAATGCCCTAACTTGAAATATGCACATGCCTTTAAGAAGTGAGCCTAATGTCAAAGGAAGCTTTTAGCAACTTGCATATGAACAAATATCTTCTATCATCTAGAAAGGTTAATGAAATCACATTTTCTGAGATTTCTTTGCTACAGACAAATGTGACAGAAAAAGACAGCATTTACTATCCAGAAGGGAACAGAGAAAGTAAATTATTATATGATAGTCCCTACATATCTTAACTGCTAGTACAATATTTTAATGTTTCTTTCATTGTATGCATTAGATAATCTGCAACACACTGAACGAGTTATTTCTGAAGACTGTCATAGCATACTTGCATTTTAACCTTTTATGCAGAAACAATTACTGTATTAATCACTGTAAACAATTACTGTATTAATCCTGTTGTGCAAACTCAGTGGGGAAAATGCTCGAAAACTGCTCCACCGTTTCAAATTCACCTCATATTTCCTCAGACCTGATTCACAGTCTATCCCAAGATCTGCATTATAGAATAAATGTCGAAGAAAATTAGAAAACTTCATTTGGCACCCATGAATTTCAGCCACGACAGTAACAGCCGGGGGGTTCTGCAGCGAACAATCACTCGCACATTTATTAAATACACTCCCCTCGTTCTCCCTCCTACCACGGGCTGATAATCCACTTGCAGCAGCCTCGGGCCAGTTCCAGCCCAGCTCGATGTTCCTGCAGTTGACGTGCAAGTGCCCAAATAAAAACAAACTCCCCCACACGCACGGGGGTTTACGCTACAAAAAACAAGACTCATTGAAAAGTTTTCCGGGAGGTAGAAACCAACAGAGTTCCATTCAAGAAAACTGAGCGTTTCGGGCATCCCTCCAGCCCCTGCTGAACAGCTCTCTCTTCAGTAAAAAGAAGTTTCTTAAAACCCATCAGCCCAAAACTAACGTTAACTGAGGTGGAGCGAGGAGCAGGGGGTGAGAGAGAGGGAGAGAGGAACAAACGACAGTAATCTGCAGGGCAGAGGGACAGCTGCCACTCAAACAACGCCAACATTCGACAAATAATATCCCTCAAAACCTGGGATTTCTCTAGCACTTGGCAATCATTTTGTCGATAGAAAGCGGGAAGAACCAGAAGTGCCGAGCAGCTTAGAAAGCTGTGGTTTCTTTCTCTCGGAAAGGCTGCCAGGCGAGGAGGAGGTGGGGGGCTTTGGAAAAGGAGCAAAATAACAAGGTAACCGATAGCTGAAGCAGTCTGGTTTGAGGTTTTGCTCTAATCAATAAGAACCGCTGTTTAATAATTGAGATTGCATAAAAAGCGAGCGAGCCTTCCGTCCTACAGCAAACACATTATTATGATTTAGCACCCACGCAGAAATAAAGGGTTATATCGATTCTGCAGAAGCGAGCTGAGAAACCCGCTAAGGGACTAACATTCTCCTCCATTCCTCTGGCAGGAGTTTCTGAGCGAGCAGACATCCAGCACAGACACACACAGCAGGCAGGAAAAGCTATGGAGTGGCGCTCATTCCTCCGAAAGTTTCTCCTCCAAGTTTCGGAGAAACCTACCTGCTCTCTGGAAATGCAAGGCAACGAGGGTCTCCTAAACATTTTGCAGCTGCCGTAGTAGCTGGCCGAAGTTTCCCCTAGGGACACGCAGCTAGATCTCCTCCTGGGTCTGATCACAGGCACTTTTTCCTCCACGCTGGGGAGCCGTGGGTGGCGGTGATGCTGGTGGTGCGCTCCTCGGCTCTGCGCCGAGAAGATGCCGTGCTCGCCGCCGCACAGTGCCAGGAGGCAGCCTGCCACCCCCACCGTGCCGGCCAGCAGCGGCCCGAGCGCCGGGGGCAGCGCCTGCAGGCTGCTGAGCGACACCAGCCACACCAGGCTGCAGAACGCCAAGACGAGGAGGCTCCGGCGCAACTTCAGCGAGCTCTGCAGCAGGGTCAGCGCCGCCACCGAGAGCAGCACGGTCAGGAGCCTTCCTAGGAACATCTGCGGCTCCTCTTCGCGCCCCTCGGCGGGCGGCAGCCACTGCAGCGCCACGAAGTCCCCCGAGTAGCAGCACAGGGGCAGCGCCAGCAGCCACCAGCGGGTCGCGCCGCCGCCGGGCTCCCCGCGCCGGCCGCCGGCCAGGTAGCAGGTGAGGAAGAAGAAGGCACAGGCGATGCTGAAGAGGGGGCTGAGGCAGCGGGACAGGCACAGCAAGGCGTGCAGCGGCCGCGGGCTCCGCCAGCCGCTCCCGTCCTGCTGGCCCCGGGCGCTGCCCCGGCCGGGAAAGGCCAGGAGCGAGAGGACAGCGGCGGCCAGGACGCCCAGGGCGAGCCGAGCCCGGGAGGAGGAGGCGGTAGGAAACAGCAGCAAGGAGAGGAAGCTCTTCGGGGGGTCCTGCCGCAGCGGGGTCGCGCAGCTCTTCACGTATCCGTTCCGCAGGCTCTCCGCGCTGCCGGGCAGAGCCGCGGGGCTGGCCGCCCCGCCGTCCGGCTGCGGGCAGTGCTGCGGGGCTCTGCCGGCCCCGGCGGGGGAGGCGGCCGCCGCCGCAGCTTCTCGCTCTTCCCTCATGGTGGTCGGGGACGCGGGAGGGGGAGGACGGCGGAGCGGCGCCGGTCGCCTAGCTGTGTCCCGGCCGCGCCTCCCGCATCCCCTCAGGAGAAGGGCGCCGGGCTGAGCCGCCGCTCGTCCCCCGCGGGCAGCGGCGGCCGCGGCATGGTGGGCGAGGAGGGCGGAAAGAGAGAAAAGGTAAAAGTCTGTCTCGCCCGCTCGCGTTCCCCGCACGGCTCGGGCGGCCGGCGCTCGCTGCCGCCTCCCCGCGCCCAGCGGCGGCACGGCCGGGCGGCGGGGGTGGGATGAGGCGGGAACGGGAACGGCCCCGCCGGCCCTCCCTGCCGCCCGCCTTCCCGCCCGCCTTCCCTCCTGCCCCCGGGCCCCGGCAGCCGCGCTTCCCGCGATCTTTTTCAAAATATAAACCTCTCTGTATGTGTGTGTGTGTGTGTGTCCGGCCGCCCCGGGCAGCGAGCGGGGATCGCGCCGGGCGCAGCGAGGGACAGCGGGGAAGCGATGGAGGGACAGCAGCGCTGAGCTGGCGCGGCTCGCTGCTTTATCTTGGCAATTAGCTTCGAGATGCCGCGGAAAACTCCGCCTGGAAAGCACACGCAGAGTATCGAAATATTTTCTCTGAGGAGCATCACTTTTTCCTTTTTATTTTTTTTTTTTTTAGCACTCCAGAAGTAAGTATGGATTAGAGTAATTGCCTTTTTTTTTTTTTTTTTTTTTTTTTTGAGCCCTCGTTAACTAAGTTGCAGACTAGACCGCATTGCACGACCAGGTTTATTTGCACAGCTAATCCCTTTGGAATGGATCAAAATCATAATTTTGGAACGGACCGTTGGAAGTGTTTAGACTGCTGTAAGGGAAAATAGGCAGCTAATGGGATTTTGAGTAATGCCTTTGCTCATTCATTCTGTTTGTTTGTTTCTGGAAAAGTAACTGCTACGCACTTCTGAAATTTATTAGAATTGTGCATGTTTACCTTGTTACTTAGAACAAAGGTCCTTTGAGCCATGTTTCCACATACTATTGTGCTGCTTTACTTACACTGGCTCAGAAATCGCTTCGGGTAAGTCAGTGGTTGCACCTTTTGTTTTTTTTATCGGAACAAAGAGCTCTGGAAATTATTTGGAGCCGTTGCTGGTGATTCGCCCCTCGGAGCAGCCCCCGAGCAGCAGCAGGTCTGGGGAAGCTGTGGGGTGGCAGGAAGTGCTGCTGCAGGACACGGGCCTGAACACTGGCTGTGTGCAGAAACCATCGAGCGTGATTCCTGACTGAAAATGCAGCGTGCAGTGGCAAATAGAGTCAGTCCTCTACACGGGATGGAAATAACTAATGAATTCTTTTTTAAAAGGCAGATCAATCTGATGGAATTTTAATTGCATGGAACGGACCGTTCCTCTGTTAGAAATACTCCTACACTCTTTTCCCCCAAAAAAACAACAAAAAAAAATTCTGTTCTGACTTTGTACATTTAACAAAGATTCTGCTTCATCATATTGGTCCTAACAAGTTTTTGAAAAGGGAAAATGTGAAGTTCCTTTGGGATTAAATTCTTACATTTAATTGTGTTCATATGTTAGTGCTTCTAACTGGACCACAATCAAATGCACACATAAATGTTTCCAAGGCTGAGGTATACCTTGCTATAATGCCTATCCTTTCCTTTTTTTAATTCCCTTGAATTAATCTATAAATACATCTATTCCAGAAATAATTAGCTGGTGTAGTCTTCATTCAAACACATTTGGGTATATTTGTCTATAGCAGTGGAGACCAGAAAGTGCCTAAGGAAGACTACAGAGATGGGACATCATATGATCCCTAAATACCATCAATGCAACCATCTGTGGCTTCAGCACTTTCTGAATCAGCAGTGCTGTCTTATCCTAGAGAGTTCTTAGTAGGTTTTTAATCCACAAATTTGCTCAGTCTCTTTTTTTAAGCCCACATGGGTTTTTAGCATCTGCAGAGTAGTACAAGAAAAGGTCCCAACTCAATGCAACTTGACTATGCATTGTGTGAAATGGGATAGTTTTTTTTCAAATTTCCTCTCTCTCGTAGTTGATATTCTTCTCATTTAGAGAGAAACAATAAACAGTTGCCCTCTAGTCACCTCCCCTCTTCAATTCCTGATTTTGTATCTTTCCTCAGCCTTGTGTTTCTTTTCTAAGCTGAAGAGTTTGGGCTTTTTTTTTTTTTTTTTTGGAGCACCACTATATGCTTTCGGAGCAGAGGAGAGCAGGAGTTACACCCAGAATTCAAGACACAAGCACAGTTGAAATAATGGTTTCTTTCCTTATAATTCCTGTCTCTCATTTGTTTTGCTTTGCTAGGGAAATGAGAAAGCAGATAAACTAAGCATTGTTGAAAGTTGTTCTGTTGA
This sequence comes from Entomyzon cyanotis, assembly GCA_024500445.1. Lineage (NCBI taxonomy): Eukaryota > Metazoa > Chordata > Aves > Passeriformes > Meliphagidae > Entomyzon > Entomyzon cyanotis. Next base: position 4,836,868 of record JAKEPQ010001029.1, read on the forward strand.
GCTTTGAACATCTTTCACGGCATTAGATCCCAGGCTCTGTGTTCTGGTTGTTAACACCTACATCCACTAGGTAATTTTATAGGTAAGATTAGGAATTTTTTCTGTGTTTACACTACAGTTATCTACAGTAAATTTCACCTGCCTATGAACTCAGGATTGTGAGGCTGTAAGCAGATTCCCTCAGACAGTTCTGTCTTCACCACCCTCAGTAGCTTTGTATTATCAGTATACTTTACCACCTTAATATCTGTTTTCAGATCATCTATCATTAATAAATTAGCTTTTATTTCAGTGATATGTGTGCTGAAAAAATGTATACATTCCAGAATATCATGGAAATACATTTGGTCTTTAGTAATGTCTCTGTTGCTTAACAACACTCTTTCTAGTACATTACAGGACTCCTGTCTTGAAGAGTTTCCAATCTAATAATGAAGAATTTCAGTATAAAGAAAACTTGGTTTGGGTAGTTTAGTGTCTATTGTAAATTAGAAGAGCATTTGCTAAATTGCTTCTTGCAACAGAATAATTTTTAGAATAAAGAAATAACTTTTCATTAGGTATTTCTTAAACAATTATAGAAAAACATATTGTTTCATTAAAATTGGAGTGAAGAAATTTATTTCAGGGGAACCTTTTTCTGTCATCTTCCAGTTTCACTACCAAAAAATGGATAGCACAGTGACTTGAGTCAGGTTGGCTGTCTCTGACTACCTAATAATAATGAATAATAATATAATTAAATATTCATTTTAATTGGCGATAAACAAGATTTTCCAAGCTAAATCTGTTTCATCAGTGGCTTCCCTGTCTTTATCCTGAGGCAACTTTCTTGTTCCTGCTTTTTGTATTTTCTCCCCTGTCCTCCTGAGAGGAGGGGATGAGCCAATGCCTGGGGGGAAGTCTGGCTGCCAGCAAGGGCCAGGCCACCCCAAAAACCTGGGAGATCTGATCAGAAATCTACTGTTAGTTCTTAGCTTTTCATTGCAAAGACTGACCCTGCTGCCATCACTGTGTTTTAATCATTTTCATTTCTTTGGTCAAACTCAAAACCAGACTTAATTTTAAAGTGGAATTCTTCATGGATGAGACTATGATGAATGTGGTGTTTATACCCACAGCATACTGGCAGTAGAGTAGAACAACCCATAACTGATTTAGCAATAAAGATTTGTTTTTTCTTCACTAAATCTATACTAGCAAAATTCGTAAGGTGGTGATATCTGTCTCTACAGAGCGAAATATTTATTGACTTTATTGCCAATTTAATGTACTTTGTCAAGTTTTGTTGGTTAGTTTTTATTGATCCTGAGACATGTGAGGTTACTTTTGCTTCCTAGGTGATTAAACTTGCCAACACTTAAAATCAGATTTTGGGAAGATGGGTGTATATGACTTTGTAATTGATTTCTGAAAAGCATAATAATGATTAATATTTCATATAGAAATTATAATATTTAACATAAGAATATGAACCAAAAGCAGTCATGAAACAGTTAATTGAAATCTCCTAGACCTATTTTTATAGCTTTGTTCTGAGGGTTTGTTATTTGGGGGGTTTTTTGACTAAGGAAATGGTGAGTATTTATTTATCCAGCTACCTCCACATTTTCCACTCCCATTACTCTCGTTACTCCCAGTGATCCCTACAGTGATAAGTGATCAATAACCCTTGTACAGGGTGAAATACAGGAGTCTTACAGACTTGCCTGGTATTCATCACAGTGGTAGAACCACTGCAACAGCACAGTGATATTTTGCTAAAAGCACACATTTTTCCCAATAGGTTATTACACACGCAGAATAAAATGCTTTCTTAAAAAACCGACCACGTCTTTTTCCACCTAAAAAGTTGCTTTTGTTTGCTTTTTTCCTTAATTTGGTGAAAGACACGAAATAAAAAAGGAAACTCAGAGGAAATGCCAAAACTACCAGCTGGTAGTGCTTCTGTGTGAATGTCCCCATTTACACACTCAAACTTGCTCCTAGAGACCTTCTTAGCCATAGCTTCCCCTAGGTTAGCCACAAGTTCCCAGAAATTTATCCTCTAGAAGATGAAGTTTTCAATGACGTTCACGTTCCAGAAAGTTGACAGTTTTTTAGGCATAGAAGAAGTTTTTCATGAAGTTCATGTTCCAGAGAGTTGACAGTTTTTTAAGCATAGAAGTTGTTTTTCATGAAGTTCACATTCTGGATAGTTGATAGTTTTTTAGGCATAGATGACGTTTTTTGTAATGTTCATGTTCCAGAATGTTGACAGTTTTTTAGGCGTCAGGTTTCCCCCATGTACTCTTCTCAGCCCCTAGTTGTAGATTTTGAGAGAAGCCCATTTGAATAAAATTTACTTCTTACACACATTGCTGTGTTATTTTCTTGATATTCTATCCGAGAAGGGACAGAGTGATTTGGTGGTTTTGCACGGGAGCTCCAGCCCAGCCAGAATGGAGAGCCTGAGTGTAACAACAGGATTTGAAAGAGTGTTGAGGGCAGCTGGGAAGAAGATGGTGGGCAATATCCTCCTGCCTCCATCTTCCAAGGAAGCTTTGCTTGGGTCCCTGTCTGCCCTGTGCAAGGAGGCCCCCAGAGGTGCAGGGAGGTGTGTGGGTGACCCCAGAAGGTGTTTGCAGGACTCTGGAGCACTAGAGAAGGGGCAGGGGCATCCCTGGCTGCTGCAAGAGATGCCCGTAGGGTCCATCCCTGGGGCCCAGGCAAGGGTTGCATTCAGGCAGCCAAATGCATCCAGGAGCTTCTCAGGCTCTGCCAGGGATCAGCAGTGAGGCCCTGTTCATTTTCATATCTTTGCATTTTCTTTGTATTTATCTCTTTGTATTTACCATGGTGACCCTCAGAATGTCATTAGAAATCATTTTCCCTCAAAAACACCCCCCAACTTATTTTGGTTGTAGGAATTAACCAGGTGTACTCCCTGATTAAATGGCTTCCCCATGACCTATTTTGCATTTTGCTCCTTTACACCACCATCAAGCACCTCTGTGAAATAAAGGTACTTCATTGGAAGCAGTGCCATCTTGCTGTTTTCTGAGCAATGCTAACTTTGATGGCTTATCCATTCCTACAAATCCAACAGGGCAAAAACCTACAAATCAGGTATACACAAGCTGTTCCCTCAACTCTCACACATCAGTTTCATTATTGGCCATGTTCTGAAGTAATACCAAACCAGCACAGAAAACAAATGGAAGAAGAAATGCAGATAATCAGCAGTTGACAGCGCCTGCTGATGGGGGATGTGGCTGTGCCTGGGCTGAACACGGAGCACACATCCCCTGCAATGCTCTGCCAGCTGAGAGGTGAGCTGGAGCTGGGCAGCTCACAGCTGAGAGGAGAAACGCAGCCTCTTCCTCTTCCAAATGTCATATTTTGCTGGTGTCTTTTGCCTGGCCCTCTTCGGCAAGCTGTACTGCAGGCACAGCAGCATCAGGTCTCGATTGTGCTTTAGCAGCCGCAGCAGCTCCCTGGGGCAGCCGTGTCCCTCGCAGCAGCACGGCTTTGGAGACACCGAGGGGCTCTGCTGCTTCTTCTGGAACACACAGCACAGGGAGAGGATGGGGCTGAGCCCTCTTGGGATGCCTTTGGACACCCCGGGAGAGATTCTGGGCTGCCCTGGAGAGACGCTGCAGCAAGAAGGGCTCCAGCCAGCTCAGCCTGGTGTTCCTGGGGTTCAGCCCCTGGCCCCTATTAACCCCTTCGCCTCGGGGCCTTGGGCAAAGCTCTGTCCAAGAGGCCCAGGACCCTCTGGGATCTCCCCAGCTTTGTCCACCATGGGGGCTCTCACACTTTGCCCGACACAGGCTTGACCCAGGCTTGCTGCCTGCCAGCCCCTGTCCTCATCCCACCCTCCCGATGCCCCTGCCTCACCTCTCCCCAGCTCTTCCAGATCCTCCTGCAAAAGCAGCATCGCAGGATAATCGCTGTCAGCAGCAGCTCCAGCAGTAAGCCAACCAAAGAGACCAACACCATGGCCCACAAGGGGACTGGTGCAGTGCCCATGTCCTGCTCCTCCAGCTCCTCAGGAGGTGGAGCCGAGATGCACATGACCCTCTCAGGATGGCTGGACTGGCTGAGGGGTTGGAACAGCATCAGGAGCAAGTAGGTTTGCAGAAGCCACATGGTCCATTTGCTAGCCATGGTGCTGCTGTGGAACAAGGTGGCACCACAGCACAGGCTCTGGACGTCTCGCCACGCTGACTTCTGCTCACGCTCTGGGCACAGCAACGGGCTGGGGACAGTTCCCAGCCACTGTGCTGCCCCAGAGGCTGCGATGTCACAGAACCATGGAATCAATTGGCTTGTAAGAGCACTGTGAGCTCGTCGAGTCCAACCTGGACACATCCCCACCATGGCAAATCCAGCAGAGCACTGGGTGACACACCCATGCTTTCCTTGAACACCTCCCACCATGGGGACTCCACCACCACCCCGGCAGCCCTTTCCAATGTCTAACACCACTCTGTGGGCAGAAGTTCTTCCTAATGTCCAACCCAAACTTCCCTTGGCGCAGCTTAAAATCCTTGTTGGCATCAGATCTGTGCTGTCCTTGCGCACCTCTGAGAAGACTTCCTAATGTAGTGCTGCCATTCCAATCAGTTTCTCACCATATGGACAACTTTTACATCTATTTAATAACTTTGGACATACTTGCCCAGCTCTTCACTTCATGAAACCTTTTTGTGCTTTCTTTTGTATCAGCACAGAATGGTTAGGTAAATTCTAGCAAGTCCTTTTTAAAGTTTCTCTTCAAGCATTTCATACTGTTATGCACCAAATTAATAGCAGACAGATCTAATTTTTATTGTATGTAAACATGCCCTGACTGTAGTTCTTGCCCCTTTTTCATGGGGAAAGAAATTAGCAATTTGGTACCTAATTTGGAAACTTTCCCAGAGTAATGTTACAGGAAATTGTGAGACACATCAGTGCTTTCTAGAGTCTCCTTTTTGGCTTTCTCATCATAAGCTGTGATCATTTGTGTAGAAAGGCTTGTGTATGATCAAAGAATCAGTAAATTGATGCCTTGTTCAGGGAATAATATTCTATTTCCTGACTTCTGGTGAGGTATAGAGCGTAGGAAAAAAAAAGGTGGGAAGAGAGGACTTATCTTGTGTGCAAGCTCTGAGTTAAAAGTTACTGCTTTTGCTGCTTTTCTTTCATTCATATCCATTAGGAATTTGATGGCCAAATACCATGTTTTGAATTAGCTTTTCTTCTAATATTAGTGTTTGAGAAATTAATTTGTCAGTTAATTTAAAGACAGTTAGGATTACACAGGCAGTAATTGTCTGTGTGTACCTGAACTTTTTATCAGTTGTGCATCAGATGCTTGAATAAAGACATGGCATTATTACAACATAATCAGTTAGAAAAAAAACCCCAGCCAAAGAAGAAACTAAAGGAATATTATGCCTCCAGAAAACCCATGCAAGTGCAGCTCACTTAGGGAAACAAAGAGTTTTGACCAAAGTTAAATGTTGGGAGAAACACCAGCATTGAGCCTTATCTTCCTAAGGTCATGTTGTGGCAATCACTGTGGTTACTCTGTAGAAACATGTGCTGCAGCCAGCAACTGGAGCTGCTTGGATCATCTCCTGTTTTCCCACGTGCTTTTAAATGCAGCCTGTATCAGCTGCTAAGGTGTTTGTATGTCTGCAGTGCTAAAGACTGAGAGGGCTGAGGTGGTTTGTAGGCAACCAGACATAATGGGAACAAGCTCCTGAAGGATATGGCAAAATGCAGTTACTCGAGGAATTACAAATATACAGGTGAAAGAGGCTTCTTGTGCAAGTGTATCACTAAGCATTATATCAGTATTCTTGCAATTAGGTGTTGTTAATCTGTCATGTCTGAGGGTGGCAAAGAGAAATTCAGTTGCATTCCACATCAAGCAAAGCAGTCAGTTTCAAAGCAGGTCACAACATCTTGATCTTCATCACGTGGCAGCAAAGACCAAGTTGCTGCAAATAGCATCTTCTAGTTGAATTTGTCAAAAAACAGGCCCACGGGAAAGAAAACTGGAAAGGAGTAATAAAAAGTAAGTTGTTTCTTGCATGATAAGGTGTCTTCAATGGATGCAGTTCTTGTCAGCTTAAAAAGCATGGCCAATGGCACTGGAAAGATGGAGCTCCTATGGAAAGCCATTGTTAGATGATATTTCCCATGTCTGGTGAAGGAAAAATATCCATGAGATGATCTTTGACAAACTATCAGTGAGTAGCAGAAATATTCTATCAAGTTGGTGAAACACTAACTCTCTTTAAAAACTACAAGGACACAAATCTTTGGCTGTGCCCATATTTTTACAAAAAGAAGTAGCAGCGTGTTGGCTTTTGATACTGTCTCCAGATGCTTCCACTATTTTATTTTTTAAGTCTGAGAAATAATCCTCCTCATCTGAACAAACTGAGACTCTTTGGAAATGGACCAACATGTGCATCTCCAACTAAGCACGTAGTGATGTGGACCTCTACAGCTGAGATGTGTTCTGATCATACCCGGGCTCTCACTTGGAAGGTGAAAATGTCAACAATGATTTTTAATCTTTTACAAACAGTATCTATTGATGCTGATGTGATTTCAGCAGTTAGGCCACATATAATCTGCATATTCCTTCAAATAAAATTAAAAGTCTAACACTTCATATTGGCTTTATGGAAAGTTTTACTGGAATTCCATAACTTTTTAAAACACCTTTTCTTTTGCCATATATAATGTATAAATTTTTTTTAAAAAATTTGAGAAGCTGTCCAGAAATTACGTATTTACATAAATTAGGATGTCTTTGGCTTTTTTCCAATGCACCATGAATTTGGATGTTTATATCCTAGTAAAAATAAAGATAATGGCTTATCATACTCAACAAATAGCTGTCAAAGTTCTGGCTTTAAGATATTTGAGAACTGTGTGATTATATATGGTACTAATTTTTTTACATGAACTTATGTAGAGAGTTGTGGTGTTGTTTTGGGGTTTTTTTTAAACAATAAAAATGCAGAAATTCATCAAATATTACCAGATTTCACTTTTTCACCCTCAAGTACAATTTGTCATTCTGTAAGTGAAATTGGAAGCTAATAATAAAACAGAAGGTAAGTGCCTTTCTTGATATGTAACATTTCTATAAAAAGTTTATTTTATGCTGAATCATGTTTTATTATAAAATCTGCACCTTCAGTGAAATAGCATTAAACTTAAGAATACATACTAATATTTCAATGTCAATTCAGTCCTTAACTAGCTAATTGAAATTTCTGTCTTGAATTGAAATAGAAGCATTTTATGGACTCTGCTTATTAATAGAGTTAAAGATTAAATCTAACTAGGGAGCTAGTTTGATTTTTCAGAGAAGTCTAACTTAATGCATGAGCATCAGATGCATAAATACATTCTGAAAAAGATCTAAATCAGTCTGAATCAAGTCACTTATTGGGAAGGAGAGGGGAGAAAAAAATGAGCTGAATCTTTCAGTGAGCTTCTCTCATTTCCAGGTCTTTCAGATACCCATTTTATTAACCTTAAATCATTAAGACAGGTCCTTGTTAATTAACATTCATTTAAGTTCTGTTAAATTGCTAAAATTGTATTATATTGTCAGCAGGCATAAAATAACCCAGTAAAGAAATTTGCTGAATTATACCTCTTCAGGGTCTGGCCTGTTTCAGCACATGCTTGAGTATAATCTCAATTGTTTTGCTTGGCTGTATTATTCCATTCAGTTTTGTGCATGAAAATTTTACAGGCCTTAATGAATTTAGAAATTCATTGGACTTTAATGCTTTCTTATGGTAAGTACTGGAAAAGCTTGGACCTTGAAGGAAATAACATAAACATTAGTAATTGTTTTGCTCATAGTTCAAAAAAAACTGGAACCTTCAACTTGAAGTATCAGGCTGCAGTGTCTGAATAATAGTGGAAATATGTACAGCATCTTACCTCTTGAATAAAAAAATCTGTACTCTTAGGCCTTTTTGTCTTCCCTATTGTTTGGAGATTAATTTTGTTTTAACATTCAAAGCAACAAAGGTCTAACAAGACTGTCTGTGTAAGCAAATCTCCAGAACAAAACATGTTCCAAAGAAGGAGAAATGTAACAGAATCCTATAATTGTGACTTAGTAATTATATCTGCTGGAGATTCCACATCAGATTAAAAAAACAGCAAAATTAGGCAATTAAGCTAATTAGCTCATTAATGGGGAAGTATTTTGTCATTCTAATCACAGGAGGAATTCATCTGAGTAAAAAAGCAGACAGGAATAAATTGTGGTAGGAGACAGAAATTGTCTGGTTTTAAAATTATAAATCTATGTGGTTTATGTCTGTCTTCTAAAACGTAAGCACGGCACCTGCATTTCTTAGGTTAATATTATTTTTATTACTTTTTAAGACCAAGTTGCTCATCATACATAACCTGAGCCTTCCATGTTGCTCAGGAAGCCAGCACATACAGTGAAAGTGTCCCAGTTTCTAACAACTTGGCTTAATAATCTTTCCTATTTAAGTCTACTTTTGTAACTAAAAGTCACTTTTGTTCCTCATATAATGAAATGTTTTTGTAACTCTGATGGGTTTGCTGCTCTTGTCTCCTCTATACAGCACAATGACACAACCCTCAATGTTTGTAAATAATCCTAATATATTTAGTTGTCAAAGGCAAACAAATGAAAGTAAAGCAGTGTTACAAGATCAAGTAACAGGGTAAGGGACTGGGTCATTTAACTCAGCTATTTTTGTACTCAAAACTGGTGCTTATCGCCCTAATGCATGATGTCAGTGTAAGAGGAAGGGAAGAGCTGGATGTGGAAATGTGTTTAAATACTTCCAAGATGTGTATTTTTGTCTGGTGATATTTTTAAAAAGTAGGATCTTTTAAAAAATTGTTAACAACATGTCTGAACTGACTACATAAGTAAAAATGAGAGTATGCTATGGAAATTTTACAATTCTAAATTGAGATAATGGAAGTTATTAATTTCTGTTGACTAAATTTTATGTGCTTATTTATAGCTAAAATGAGCCCAGCATGCTGGTGTATAAAGTAATGATGTAGAAACAATCAGCTATGTGCACCTATTGGATATTTCTTGCAATGAAGGAATAACAATTGACCTGCAATAGCAAAAGCAGCACATTTAGAATTGTTTTTCTGTTGCTTCAGAGTTTTTGTGTTTGAATTTACAACCACCTTTGAGGAAAGGACCTTGAAAGGAAGCAAACTGGACACAGCAATAAGTTTTTACCAGAGCTGATTAAGGAAACCCTGAGGCTGACACTATGACATCTTTGCACTTATGCTCAATTAGTAATAATGAGCTAGCAATGACTGATGCTTCATATACCAAACTCAAACACTGTATCAGCCAAAAACTGTGTTTCAGTTTACATCATTAGCGGTGTTCCTAGTTGCCATGTACTTGCAATAGCATTTATACCATTCCATAATGTTTCCTGTTGTGATTGTTAAATTGTGAGTGACCTAATCGCTCTCTACAACTGCCTGAAAGGAGGGGGTGGGACTCTTCTGCCAGGCAACCAGCGACAAGATGAGAGGACACGATCTTAAACTCTGCCAGGGCAGGTTCAGGTTGGGCATGAGGAAAAATTTCTTCCCTGAAAGGGTTGTTAAACACTGCAATAGGCTGCCCAGGGGGGTGGTGGTGTCACCATCCCTGGAGGTGTTCAAGAAATGACTGGATGTGACACTCATGCCATGGTCTAGTTGACAAGGTGGTGATCAGTCAAAGACTGGACTTCAAAGTCCCAGAGGTTCTTTCCAATCTAAATGATTCTGTGATTATATAAGACTTTATGAAAGCATAGAGAAAACAATCTGAAGGGTTTTTTGTAACCTGAAAACCCATCTACTTCAACTTTGATGGAATTTTATTTACATTTGGAAAAAATATTGTATCAACTGCAAATTATATGCAACCCATGAATCTTATTTTCTTATAACTATTAGCACAACAGTTACCATGAACTGAGTTACAGAGGTTTTTATTTCGCTAACATTCAAAAATTATTTATTGAGCAATAGATATGACATAATAAATTTCACTGATACAGTATTCACTAGCACTGACCTACAACAAACTGCAGTGCTATGTTTACTTGGGTATTTTTACGACTACATTAAAAATGTTATATTTACTACAATTAGAATGTTTATTAAACAAACGTATTGTATCATGCCAATATATTGCTAGAGAAAAAAGCATAGTGAACAAACAATACAATTAGTTAATGAAGTGAATATGTACCTGTATTACCCTTTATTATTGTTTGCTTACTGATTTGTAAAAGTTGTTGGTTTGTAATCTGTTTCTCTGTGACTGCTGCTAATTGCAAAGACTCTAAAATTCATAATTACTGCTTAGTACCAACGTGTGCTTGGTGACAGTTTGAAAGTTTGTGATTCCTGGCCACTTTGCTATTTAGTACTTAATTATTACAGGGCTTATTGCATTGTAGTAGTTTCCTACTACAAATCCAGGTCTCCTAGACGTATGCAACCTTTGGGATTTAAAATACTACACACTACTTTCATTATTCGATGTCTAAAAACTACAAAAAACCTATGTACCAGGAAGTTACCAGAATAACAAAGAAGCTGAGTGACATAATTTAGCTGAAGTTGTTTACATCACGTATTCGAATTGCTGCTGTTAATTCTGAGGCACTTTTATATTAAAAAGTGATCACCACATGTCAGGTGGTAGTGTTAAATTTTGGGTCTAAACAAGATTTTATGATCTACAGTTTTGGCCTTGACTTCTTGCTGTGAAGTTGTTTAAGTAGTTCTGATCATTAAATTATTATATACTTGGGATATTTGCTTTCTTTAATGCTGAAAGTGAGGAATACATCAGCTACACATAAATTAATTTTGCTTTTATTTATTACCATGTCCCCTTTCCATGACTGATGCATTCTTTTATGCAAGTTCTGAAAGGAGTGAGGGAAGAAGGAAGAACAGCATTCTGGTTTTAAAGAAATGTTTAGTTAAATTTTCAGTGCTTTCTGATATATTAGAGGAAAAAAGGGAGCAATTTTCCAGACTCAGTAGTTTAGGAGTTGTTAAAAGGTACATGAGACAGTTATGGTGTTAACTGAAATCCTGGGATGTATCCTATTTAGTTACTTCCCCAGTCAGGTCTCCTACTCAAATAGGTCTGTACCAAATCTAATGGTAATTAAAATACTGAAGTAATTCTCAGGTTTTGAGTTGAGAGGCCTGATCCTTTACTGCCTAGCCAAGTAAAAAGGCCTTAGAGAGGATAGGCAGGACTACTGCTTTAATATAGATATATTCTTTATACCCGGACTTTAGACAATAGTTATCTATAAACATGCTTCTGAAAGGTCTAGCTAAAAGCCTTTTTTTATATAGTAGATACAGGAATATCCTGACCTGGGACATGAGTGAAATGAGCATATAAAAAATAATAAATTACTATGTGTGAGGTAATAAGATTCCAGTTGCCACAGCAGTACCCACAAGTGTGTGTGGTTTTGGTTTGTATTAACCTGAAACATAGAAAAACTATTTTTATAAATGGACATGATGGTTTAGAAGATATTTGTGAAGTCAGGCCAAGCTTTTCAAGTTACTTGGGAAGTTTGTATTAAGTGACAAACTGACCTGCAGAAGTTTAACTTATGTGAACCTTAGCCAATAGAATGGGGCACTTCCCATGTATTGCTAATTGCTTAACCACCAGGAATAATTCACAACTGCAAATGTAAAATTTTTAGCTATGGAATGCAAACAATGTGTTCCAAGAGTCAAAAGTTGTTTCTTCTGATAAGAAATCTGCCATCTGTTTTTCCTCCTTCCCCACCTTCCCCCCCCCCCCCCCCCCAGCTTTTCACCTCGTTTTTCCATATGGACAGGCTATAGGACTCTAACTGTTCATGTCTGAAAAAGCTTTCTTGAGGATTAAGAGTAAGCTAAAGACACTTTGTTTGAATTAGGCAAAGACTCTGTCCTCTCTTTATCAGCTGATCTGTTTCTGTTCACCCTGAGGGCTTTATCTGTACCAGTGCTCCAGGCCAGGTAATCTCCCTGATGACAGCAGGGGAGGGCACAAGAGTCAGCCACCTGTATAATGACAGTGGGACATCAAGCACAAACCTATTTCCACTAGTTGCTCTTAAATGTCCACTGAATCAACGATTCCTCATTTCATACAGTGTGGAATGCTGACTCCCAACCTGGGAACATTTTCAGTTTTCTTACAGCTAAGGGGGTGTTGGCTACTGCTGGCATTTTCAGTCTTTGTTTGGGTTCTGCTTTGGGGTCTGGAGAGGTGCATTGACCTTGGCAATGGTTTCCTAATCTCAAATAATCATTCCCTTTACACTGATAGCCAGTATTTCTTGGCAACTTTCTCTTTATACCCACTGATGTCATTAGCACTAGCATAAGGTGCATTTCTTAATGAGGTTTTTGGGTTCCTCAGGACCAAATAACAAAATACCTTATTATCCCACCAACACAACTAGACAATTGCTCCTGAGCATTCTGTTTCAATCAGAATGGGGAAGAGCAGTATTCCAAAGACAAAACCCCAAAGCTGGGACTCTCTGATTCCTGAACAAGACCTCAGTAGTAGATCAGCTCCATGATCACTGTGGCAATTGGAGAAGCTTGTCAGACCTGCAACATCACACTACCTGTTTTCCAGAGAGCCCTAGCCCAGGCTATTGACATGCTATGGTGTACTTTAGGGAAAAGATCTCCCTGTGACCAACATCTTCAGCTCCCCTCAGTGCATCATAAGTACTTTCCAAGGCAACTTTCCTAAAAACTCAGGAGTTACTTGTGCTCCATAAAAGACTGGACTCTCCAGCCTCATTTCAGTTCCACATTTGGAACTACCTTGTGTGCTTCTCAAACTATATCCACACGATCTTTGACCATCTGGTGACCTTTATCAGATTACTGCCTAAAGATTTTTGCCAGAAGTTTGACACTCCAATTATTGAGGGTCATATATCATCTAGAACAATCCTGCAGGCCTCACTCGATGCAGCAGGGACAGCAGTCTGTGCTTTCACCTGCACCTTATTTTTTAGGCAATTTTCTTGGCTTCCATGTTTCCAGGGTGAATAATGACATTATATATATTATTACAAAGAGATTCTTTAGCATCCTTTTCAAAGGAGCTTTATGGCCCACAAAGGGGTGTGAGCTGGAGCATCATACCAAAAGTAAGCAGAAGTGGTAGGAAATAACTTACTCCTCTACTGGTTGTTTTGTCCTTTTTTTGAAGTACAGACTTTTCCATGGATGAGTCTGAGCAACATTATTATTATTATTATAACTACCCATTCTCCCTGGTCTTTATAGCAGACTCTTGCTTTCTTGGCTAGAAACTGTGTCTGGGTGACTTGAGATGGGAAGGAGGTATGCTGCCCTCTCTAGAAGTAAATATATCAGGTATCAGACACATTTGCTAGCAATCTGCCTGGGTTCTTGAATGAGCTGGAAAACAGATTAGGTCAGTCAAGCATCCATATCACATGCAGGAAGTCCATGCCAATGTTCTTGAGACTTTTCTACAGGAATGTGGCTAACCAAGACCTGCTCTTCCCATGGATGCTTTTTACTCCAGAGTGGCTTCCAGACTCCTTTGAAATCAATTGTTAAAGGAGACAAATGCACTCATTTCCTTTTTTTTTGTTACTGCCCAGAGGGATTTTTTTTCTCTCCAGAGAAATACCATAATTAATAGAAGAACAAGTAAAAGCCAAATGTATTTGGCCAAGTGGACTTAATTTTCCATGTGACACACAGGAAAGACCATTTTCTTTTCCCTGTACTCCTTGTCAGGAATTCTGCTCTGTTTCCTGGATGGTGCTGGATTGCTCAATCAGCTCAATCTATTTGACAGTTCTTTCACCTCTATTCTTCCAGGCTAGTACCTTCCTAGGTTTTGTTGCTACAATAGTAATTCTATCATGAAGGGTGCGTTAATATTTTTTCCTCCTTTATCTGCTAGTTTTCTAGTAGGTTCTGAATATCATAGTTGTTTCCTCTGTCTCTCAACACTTTGGAGTGATCAGAAATGTCACTTGAGTTTTGAAGTACTTCTGAACATTCATCAGAGATCCTTCACAACTCAGCCTAATTGTAGAAGAGTATGCATTAAGAAAGAAAAAGTATGGAACAGCACATGCAAAGCTGGATATATGTTTAAAAAGTTATCAATTATTTAAAGAAAAGACTTTAAAATTGTGATAATGCTTATGCAGCAGTGCAGATTAAGAAATGGTATTTCCTGAGCTGAGAAACATTCTATGAAATTCACATTTGCTTCACTTTTCAGACATGAGCATATAATGAGTTCATCCCTGGCTAGAAACCAGAGAAAGTTGGTCAATTTGTAACCAATGCTCGAAAGTCTGCTAAAGGAGAGGTAAACCCCTCCTAAGAATGAAGTGCTGCTGTCATTTTACTGGTGTACTAGAGCTGCACAATGCTGTGTTATTAAAAACTGTAAAAATACAAATGTGCATAACAAAGTTGATGTCAATGCCTGACATATTTTAAAATTTCTTTCCTTCTTTGTGGCTAATCAGATTTAGGCCAAAACCCAGAAGACCATCCATGAATGTGTTCCTGGAGGGTGATACTCAGTATCTAGATTAATCCTTTAAATGCGCTAGGCAGGTGCTATGACACAGAATTTGGAGATACAATCATGTAACTGTCAGCTCTTAATAAAAGCAGAAATAAAACATATTTTATATACTTTCTTAATTTGATTTAAATTCGGCAGCACCAACTACACGTTCAAGACCTAAGTTAAACAGTGGCTATACTGGTCAGTAAAACAAAAAATATTGGCAATGCTGTAAAGAGTGTAACTCAGAAACTGGATTTTAAAACTCAGGTTGAGTATATTCTGAACCAATGTTTAAGGAGTCTGATTTGCATTAAAAATACATATCGATGTCACTTTAGTAGAAAGCTACAATATAAAAGGGCAAGCTACATAGCTGGGTGAAGCTTGGTAATTATTGATAGGGAAGCAGCATCAGGGAATACTTCAAATTGTGTAAGTGATTTTTTGGATAAGATCCTAAACAAATTAACTTAATGTTTTGTTTGAGTGGTAAGAAGAGTATTTTTGTCTGAGACTAATTTAAATAACATGTGCTGAGTATTGTGTAAAGTTAATAGTGAGAATACAGAATTTGATAAAAGGAGCATTCTGTTCAAGAGGAGATTATTTTGTAACTTTCACCCATGTGATTTTGTGCAATTTTAAAAGAATTACAAATCCATTCATATTCACTGCTCACTGTGAAACAAGAAGGTGCCCATGGCTTTCTGGTGATCGTATTGCTGTAACGCATTTCAAATTGCATGACAAAAAATTGATAGCCTCTATTGTCCCTTCAAAATCCCAAGGCACATATTCAATTTCTAACCTGGAAAATATCTTCCTGTGCTTATTAAGTATTATAACACAGTTCAAAGGGTCTATACAAATGTGGAAATAGTCTTCTGATTTCACAGTCCATTCTTTTATTTATTTACTTACCTATTTTTAATTTCCCTATTCCAAGTATGAAACCTTCCATTTGGTAACAACTTTTGTCTGAATAATTATTATTCCTGTTCGCTTAATGATGTGATAAACACAGCTTAAAAATTTTTTCATGCAATGGAATCTGTTGTGAATGAGACATCTGTAGTCACAAATTTATTTGATACATACGTCTTAAAATCCAAACCAGATGTGAAGATGTGTGACTCCCTAGTGTGACTCTATAGTGATATGCTAATAACTAATACAGACATTTTGCTACATTCAAGGCAGGGTTATATCAAGGTGGTCTGGAATTAATTTAGAGACCTTTTGGCCCCTCACTGAATCCTTCCATGGACCAGGCATGGAAGCCAAGAGTTGTGCCAGATACTCTGGATTTAGAATTATCCTTACATCAATGGAATATTTTCATAATTTAAGCATGTATGATGCAGTGTCTGAGCTCTGTGATTTGTCAGAATGATCGCAGACAATGGACACAGCAGTGCCAGAAGCTCTCTCACATTTGTCAGGACAGGCTTAGATTTCTGCTTGCATTGTTGTTAGTTTAGGAATACATGCAATAAGGATGACAGTGCCAAACAAAATTTGTACTATGAAAACTGGGATATGCATGACAGCAAAGCTGTTAAAATCCATGTAGCAAAATTAGGAGCTTGGCAAACAGTAGAAAAACCAGGCTGATGACAGCAGAACTTTTAAGACTAAAGCCTACTCAAACATCTATTTTTCCTGCACATTAATTCTCTATTGTAGTCTTTCCCAATCAAAAACTGAATCCACATTAAGAATAGACTGAGTTACTTTTTAAAAAATGTGGTCTACAAATACCAGAACCATTGCCTCAACAGTGACTGACTATTACAATGTTTAACCCTCCAACAGAACTTGAAAATGCCTGTAAAGAGAAATGTCACTTAAATCCTTGTCATTTTGCCATGAATAATAAGTCATTCCTAGGGCCTTTTATCTCCCTTCTTTTTTTGTTTGTTTTCTTTTTTTTTCTTTTTTTTTCCCCTAGTTTAATATCCTCTGGCAAATTTGTTTCTGCATGTGAATATCTTTCCATTTTTCAAGCAGAAATTTTTGGCAACATTAGATGTGGCAAAAATATTGTGAACATTTTATTGTGTGATCTACATATAAGTACTCACTGTAAAATATTTATGGCATATAAATGCATAAGTAAGAAGGTAATATTTTGTCGAGTCATTAATTTAATATGACAACAATGTCGGTGGTAAGGAAATGGGATCCATTAGTGGTCTCATGGCTTTATTTCTGTGCCACTCTGCTATTTCCTATCTGTGAGGACAATTACTTCTTTCACAGGCAGAAATTTTGAACATAAATGAGAAAGTATTTATTCATTAATTTCTTCACCCTTCATAGATGTCTCAAAATGTTATATATCCACTGCTGAAGGTTTGATGATGCTTTGGTTTTGATTCAGGTATACCCAAAAACAGTTCCGACAATATGAATCAACAGAGCAATTAATATATTTGAAAGAACTTTGGCAGATAAATGCCCACTGAAATGGATCTTTTATCCACAGAAACTTAGTAACTGCCATTCCTTTTCATTGAAATGAAAAGCTTAGCAGATTTTCTGATAACTGCAATAATATCTTTCATAATTCTCCATAAAATATGGTAATAATTTTCCAGTTATATTTTGATGACTCAGACAATTCTATGTGTGCTCTTTAAATCATTACTTCTAGGCTAGCAAGCAATTTACAGCTCAAAATACATTTTTCTTGTACAATAAAAATATATTATACAGAAACCCTTCCTCAGAGTGAAGAAATAAATTTCAGGTCCAAGAAATAACTAACAACATCCATGTAAATTTGTCTCTAAATATATTTTCATTCGATTCAGGCAAGAACTTACAAATAAAAACTATTTCCACGACCAGGCTCTGCTACAACAGCTCTGCTGTGTTGAACCTTGTGCCCGTGTTTGTTCCAGAACTGGACAGAAAGAGCCAGACTCTTTCCTGCAGTTCTCTTTCCACGGGGATTATTTAAGCCTGCTTTCAGCATTGCCTGCTCTTTCCTAGCCAGCTTTGGTGGTCAAGCAAGGTTAGTTGCCCTGTAGGCCTGCCCTGAAAAGGTCGACTGACGTCAGTCCACAAAAGCTATGGATTAAAAAAAATTAGGAGTGAACTTTAAAATGTGTGTATTTAACATCTTTTGTGACAAAATATTTCAGTGATTTAAACTGGTCAGTAGTTCAAAAATGGTAAAAAATGCTTTTGGCAACATGAATGCAAATTTGTCATTGCGATTGAAATGTCTGCACCTCTACTGAGGTGCCAGCAAAAGAATAGGAAAGAAATCTGGTGTAATTTACATAGAGAGGTTATTTCTTTTCAATTTACAATATTAATACAAAATTATACTTTTTTCTTTGTAAGAACTTCTGAGATTCTCTTTAAATGATTCTAAAGACAAGTATGTACATTTATAGCAGCTGTCAAATTTTTATTTTTAGCCTTAACCTACTTGATGAAAATGTCATCAAATATTACATATGTCATTCACCAAGGCTTACAATTAAGTAGTCTCATCACCATATATCTATTAATGAAATAAATCTCTTACCTGTATTAAATCCAAATATGGACTGTTCACATTGTCAGGGGAGTAAGACAGTTCTCAAAATAACTTAGCCAAAATGTTCAGTCCTGAATGCATTATGACAGCACTGCTATTTGTGGGCAACCACTTGCCCATCTGACAGGAGTGGCTCTGTGATCTCTCTGGGATCTCCCCTTCCCCTTCTCCAAGGGGATGGAAGTGCTGCCTTCATTCAGTCTGTCTCTGGCACAACAGTTCTCTTACTTCTCCTTTTGCAGTCTGCTGTGCCTAAGTAGCACAAAGTGCAGCCCCTGGGAGTGCTACCAGAGTGTTACCACTGACTTCAGAGGAGCCAATCTTTGGCCAAAAAGTTCCCTATAACCACAGGAGCATAGCACCCAGGGGTTGATGCAGGCTGATGGTGAGTGCAATCCCAAAAGGAATGTTGTTTCCTCTGGTGAATCAGCAGAAGCGGAGGCATAATGGCCTTGCCTTTCAGTTGCTGTACATTAATCTCTGCAGAGCAATGCCTGTCATCGCTCAGATGTCAGATGCTGTTTATAACTCTGCTGGAAACACAGCGTAGAATAAAACAGGCTCGTTAGTTTCTCTTGAGACTGTATATGCATGTTTTAGGTTAGTAATGCTTTCAGTGCTGCACTTAGTTCAAACATTGTATCAGCAGCACTGGTGGCTCGGAAAGTTGTTTAGTCTGTCAATTTGTCCAGTTGCTCTCCCAATATGTGACCAAAAGACCACGATGGGTTCAGGTGCAGAGGCTTGCACAGCACAGGTATGACGTGACTCAGAAGTACCCTCTTGGCTTGGCTTGAGCCTGCTGGATTTAATGACACAGCATACCAGAGCTGCAGGACGGAGAGAAGCACTGAATCTCCTCAGCATCTCTGTGCCAGTTGTGACTTGGCCAGTGCTCAAAATCTTCCCTTGTTTGTCTGCTGTTTAGACTGTCATTCTTTATATGAAGCTATTCCATAATTTGAACCCTTCTTTCTACTTTTCACAGTGCCTTCAGCGCTGCCACATCATTTCAAGGTGGGAAACAAGAGTCAGCCAGTGTTCAATGGTGTCAGATACAGTATGGATTTATACAGTGGCACAGCAATGCTTTATGTTTTGTTCTCCTTCCTAATCATTCCTTACATTTAATTTGGACATTACTGAGCACTGCACATGCTCTCACAGAACTATCCATTGTGTATTCATTGCTCTGAAGTGATCCCGATTATCAGGTTGCCAACGGTGAAACTAAAAGTGAGAATATAATATTTTCTCCTAACTTAGATTTTTAATAAGTAGTTCATTTAAATGTGAGGATAGTTTTAGCTTTACTTTTCAGCCCTGTACTCTTTTATATTGTTATTTATTGATGTAATACGTTGATTGCTGCTTGTCATTCACTTTTTTTCTCTACAATTAAATTTGTAACAGATGCAAAATGCTCCCTTTCTGGTTTGGTGTCTTTGTTATCCGAAAAAGAGCTATTCGATTTTGCCTTGTTGATTTTACCTTTCTCACCTTCCGAATCGACACATTATGCCCTCAGTTCAAACACCTCAAGCAGGAACTGTCTGGGCGCTCTTTAACACCAGAAATACATCTCACACCCTCTGGCTTCAGCCCTGCCTGCACAGGTCTCGCACTGAGCCTAAAGGGCAAGAAGAGCATCCAGAAGGAAGTGAATGACTTCCCTCCCCGGCAAGCATTTCCCCTTTCCAGAGATTATCCCTGCCTGCGGCATGCTCTGTGCTGCTGCCCCGGGAACCCAGAGCAGCTGGAGCTCCAGCCCATCCGCCCTTCCCGCCGAGCCCAACCCGCTCGCTTTAGCATAAATTTTTAATAGCTGGACAGCTGGCGAGCTTGGGTTTGACTGCATTTTGTTCTATCCCCGTAATGAAGGGGGAAAGGCTACTCGGGAGAACACTTCAGTTGTTGTTTAATAAACCTACAACAGTTCACACAGCTCCCAAAAGTTCTTCATTTACGCAGCTATTGCCAACACTCCCGGTGAAGTTTTCCAGCCCTGCCTTTTTTATGGCTAAAACCGCGGCTGCCCTCACTGCTCGCCGTGCGAACACAGAGCAAAGGGGAGGCTCGGCTGGTTCAGAGCTCTGTCACGACTAACGCGGCTCTGCCGATGCGAGAGGAAATGTCTGTGTGCTGCTCTGCTGCTGCAGGCGCAGTGAAGGGAGCTTTGGGGAGTCCCAGATTGCTGTAGGAAGTTATTGGGAATGGCGTTACAGGGCAGGCTGAGGGGATACTGACTGGAAGCGCTGCGAAACTTGGAACGCCCTCATAAAGCCCTTCAGCTTAATAAAACCTTTATGTATCCTGTTCCCACACAAAAAACGGTGAGGAAAGGAAGTTATTTCCGATCATACAGCCTTTTTCGTTCATGAGGAAGCTCAAAAACAACAAACCCATTAGGTAACTGAGCTGCTCTGCCCGGCCGCCCCCTCAGCGGCAGCGCGCACGCGCGGCCATCGATGAGCCGGGGCGCGACTGGCGCTGCCTGCCCGCTCCCAGCCCGCAGCGCTCGCTGCCCCGCGCCCCGAGCCGCCGCCGCCGCCGGGAAGCCGCAGGATGGTGAGGGGCGCCGGCCTGGGGAGGGACACGGCCCGGGAACGGGGACCCCCGGCAGCCCGCCCGGCCGCGCAGCCGCCACGGGGGAGGCGGCAGGGCGAGCGGGAGGGAGGGAGCGGGCCCGTGAGTAAGCAGTTCCCGGGCCACGCGGGGCCGCGGCGGGACTGGGCCTCGCTGCCCGCGTGAGAACGAACGGGAGCGGCGCGGGGCCTGCTGCTGTCCTGGGACGAGTGCTGCCGAGGCGCTGGGCAGATGCATATAGATATCTCTCCAGGGATCTGGAGCATCTCTCTTACGAGGAGACTGCAGGGGCTGGGCCTGCTCAGTCTGGAGGAGAGAAGGCTGAGAGGATCTCATCAATGCACATAAACATCTCAAAGCAGGGCTAAGAGGATGGTGCCAGATCCTTCTCAGTGGTGCCAGGGACAGGACGAGGAGCAATGGCCATAAACTGAAACAAGAAGTTTCACCTCAACATGAGGAAGAACTTCACACTGAGGGTGGCAGAGCACTGGAACAGCTGCTCAGGGAGGTCGTGGAGTCTTTCTCTCTGCAGACATTCAAACCCACCTGAGTGTTCCTGTGTCACCTTTTCTAGGTGACCCTGCCTTGCAGCAGGGTTGGGCTGGATGGTCTCCAGAGATCCCTTCCAACCCTAACAATCTGACAAAAGGAATTTAACAAAAGTAAGAGCTGCTTCACAGGAAGGGTGATAGTTGGAATGAGCTGCCCAGAAGGGTGGTGGAGTCACCATCCCTGGAGGTGTTTAAGGAAAGACTGGACCTGGCACTCAGTGCCATGGTCTGCTTGACACGGTGGTGTTCAGTCACAGATTGGACTTGATATATCAGAAATCTTTTCCAACCTTATTGATTCTGTGATTCTGTAGTGCTGGGATTCTGTGGAAAAAAACAGGAGTTCCTTTGGGAACGCTCTTTCTGTTCACTCATTAAGGTTACTAATGGGTTTTGTTTTATTCATTCCAGTTTCGCAACCAGTATGACAATGATGTCACGGTTTGGAGCCCACAGGTAAAACCTTTGTACACTTGCTGCCTCGGTTTTCAGCTTGCTTTTTGGGTTTTCTCCACCTCACAGCAGTGGTATTACAGTCACACAGGTTGTGTTCAGGTACCCGAAGCTTCCTGCAGGCTGCTCCCCTCTCCCTTTGTAGGCTGTAGGTGTCTAGAAAGCCCTCAGCACATCCCTGTCTTCTGGTGGTTAAACCACCTGAGTGGTGCTTACCTGGGCCTTGTCACCAAGTCACCAAGTGCCTAAGGCAGTTGCTTGCTGTATGTACCTGTGAGGTAGAAAAGAGATGCTGTCCTCTTTGGGAGGTTGGACTAGATGGTCTGTAAAGGTCCGTTCCACCCCAAACTGTGCCATGATTCTGTGATCCATTTACAGACCTGTAATGAGTTGGTAAGTAAGGTACAAAAAGCATTAAACAGTTTTAATCTTTCAAATGTTAGGCCAGTGCTAGGACTTTCTCTCTTCTGTCTGCTAGATAATATTGGAAAGGAATGATTTAGTTATAGTTGGGAATACGTTATTTTTTTTTCATTAAACACTATTCAAGTTGTTCATAAAAAAGTCATATTGTTAAGAGTTAGTGCTAGAATGAGAATATGCCACATCTTCAAGTATGATAGAACAGCACCTTTTTGTGCACAAAAAAGCCAGTGTCAGCTCAGGCGTTTAAGACTGCTTCTTCTCTCAAGTATAGATATTTTAAGATGGAATGCCTGTGGAGTACCCTGGAAAATGGCTCATTTATGTATTCAGCAAAACTAGAGATTTATTTAACATGCAAGTAACAAATTGTATTTGTGTAAAGCTAATGTATCATTAATTTGTGGGATTGCTACTGAAAGCCTTCATCAGGTTCTACTACTGTATGTGAGATACATTTTCTATACATTGCAACAGAGAGTGTTCTTTCCATTCTGTATGAAGACAACCTTGACTATTTCCCTTTTCTTCTGGGCAATACCATGATAGGTGTAGATGCTTTTGCACTGTTTTCATCCTTCTTAATGAACCTTTCTCTGGAAGGTTCTGTATCAAAACTTTAATTTTTTTTATTTTATCTGTTACTTTAAAAAATAGTTTTAAAACTATGACATTCTCTTGAGACTTTTAGTAGGTATTGCAAAATGATCAACTGCACAAACATCTATGTTTTTCAAAAATTACCTTGAAAATAATAATAGTGTTGGGTTTTTCCTAAAAAAAAGACATGTAAAATTTCTGTGGTGCTGCAGTTGCTACTTTGTACATTCTTATAAGTGAGACAATGATGAATTCTTGTCACTGTTAATACAGAAGCAAAGAATAATGATACTTTATTGGGAGATGTTTTCAAATATGGTAGTAAAGAAAAGGAAATAGATTAAAAACTAGAAGTGGTTTCACATTCTTAGTCTTGCATGCCATTCCTGACAGTTGATAAATGCCCATTGGACAGGTCACTGCGATTCAGCGCTGCTCTTGGGCAGGAAATATCCTATGTTATTGAAATTCCAGTTATAACCATGGATAAAGTGGGGCATTAGGGTCCTCCAAGTAGTCTTAAATAAAGAACCTTATGCTGAAAAACCCCAACAACCTATGAGAAGGTGATTTCCTGTAGATCATCCCCAGCACATTTCACTCTTCCAGCTGCTACATTCCACTCCTTCCCAGCTGGTGGGATGCAGCCCCACAGTGTCCATGCTTGTAGGGTAGCAGTGCCTGTGCTGGCTGTCTGACATGGCCTGGAATGCTGAAAATTGGAAAACCTCAGTGGTTCTGTTAAATGGACATTAAAGCTCCTGGCTGCCTCTGCAGAACTTGTGGGGATTCATTTTCTTTGAGACCTCTACTCCTCTTTCAGACTTGACTGCAGTTGGCCAATAACTTGTTCAGAAGTTATTGGGGAATGGCTGGTGAGACTTGAAAATTGCATAAGACTCATTTCTTCAGGAAACTCGATTAAAAGTTAAGTGTCCAACTTCAGCTGGAAGTTCTGTCTTTGAATCATGTTGGGTCAAACATTGATTCCTCTGAAGACAGTGACAGAAGTCTTGTGATTCTTATCATGTCAAGAGGATTCAGCCTTTCTTTTTAGTTTTCCTGTTCCTTTGTGTGCAGTAGTGGGTGGCTCAGAGATGGCCAGATTTTTTTGGGTTAATGGTGATAACAAACATAAGATAACTGAAGAGTTCTACTGGTTTAGCCTGTTATACAGTAAGTGTCCCTGTTGGGGTAGGGAATCAAAGGTCTGAAAATGCAAACCCACTGGAAACTGATTCAGAGGCTTAACTTGACAATGCTTGATGACCTTTGACTTGGTTTTGCAGGGCCGAATTCATCAAATAGAATATGCCATGGAAGCTGTGAAACAAGGCTCAGCTACGGTGGGGCTGAAGTCGAAAACACACGCTGTCCTGGTGGCTCTCAAGGTAACTTCTGAACTGTGGTCTCAATGGGGACAATAATGTTCATAGAAAAGTTTTGGTTTGGCAAATTAGTTTTGTCCAGTCTGTACTTCTACATGAAATGTAAATGCAATTACAGAGTCCCTTTGCTTGAGTACTGAAATATTTCCAGTACCTGGGCAAAGCAGATCTTCACAAAATGGTGAAGGAAATGAGTGGAAGATTTTTTTCCTTTAAAAGATGTGTTCCTCCTTTTTCTTTTTTTGCTTTTCATTTGTTATTAAGCAGTAAATCTATTCCTTTTTTTCCCCCCAAAGCTTGTGTGAGTGTCTGTTCTTTCTTTTGTTCTCAGAGTGGAATTAGGTTTTTCTTGTCTTCTGTTGCAAGTTTATAAATTTAATTTTTTTCAATTGTTTCATGAACATGTTCAGTTCTTGCTATAAATGTTAGCAGATTTCTCCACAGTGCTTGGCAGACTGTTCAGTTTGCCACATAGCTTTCTCCTTTTATGCATAGAGAGCACAGTCTGAGCTGGCAGCTCATCAGAAAAAAATCCTCTACGTTGACAACCATATTGGTATCTCAATTGCTGGACTTACTGCCGATGCAAGACTCTTGTGGTGAGTATCCTGGTTGTTGACATACACAGTGCTGCAATAATGAGGGAAAGTTCATTCAGACTATTGCAAATGACATTTTCTGCTTGGCTAAGGATTAGTCTTGAGTTGCTGCTTTGTTGTATTATGCCAAAGACCTCAGCATGAAATTCTGGCAGGTTTTTAACTAGTTGGCAGAAATCTCATTTGTTTGGCCCAAAATTTTGCTCTTTGGTTTTGTTACAAGTAAAACAGTCCTGTCTGGTTTCCTCGGTGTGATAGGGTTTCCAAGCAGTCTGAGAAACTCCATAATTTCTTTCCCTCTGGCAGCTGCTTGTGTGCACACACTTTTGAGAAAGTTATTAAGCACATACAGTGCTGTTCGTGTGGGCTCCAGGGGGTCTTGCTTTTAGCAGATTTGATCAGAAGGGGTAGGAAGAGTTTCTGAAGTGACTTGTAATTGCTTCAGTGTTACAAAGCAACGTTACAGTTTACCCTTACCATTTTTCCAGATGATCCGTCTGTTGCCTACGTGAACTTTAGCCTTCCTTGTGTTTGTATGGATGAGATACCCTTTTACTTTATCAAACCTGTGGTCAGCTTTCTCAATAACAAGAATAGGTCATGTTGAAATGAAATCATATCAAGCCTTTGACCCTTTTTCTCAATGGGCAGAGCTGAAACAAAAATGCTTACCTTAACAGGCAAGCCTTGAGACAAAACCTCATTGTGTCTTTGATCTACGCACTGATTTGATTTTTTAAAATTTCTTAAATATTTTTGCTTCCTAGCAATTTCATGCGTCAAGAGTGTTTGGATTCTAGATTTGTATTCGATAGACCTCTTCCAGTTTCTCGCCTAGTGTCACTAATTGGAAGCAGTATCCTTTTTTATACGCTTGTTATACTTTTATAGCTTTTTACTCTTTCATAAAATGATTTTCATCTGTCACTGCTTAAAAGTCATATTAAGTTGAAAATGTTTATTGAACAATTTTTCTTTGTTCACATTGCTTGTGAGAGAAGATCTCATAATGATGCATTTTGGTGCTTCTCTACTTGGTTTAGGAAATCTGTTGGGTAATTATCATGCAATTTTGAGACTGTTTCCTTAGCTTTTTTAAGAAACCCAGATTCCAACTCAGCGTTACGGCAGAAGGCCCTACGGAGTAGGACTGCTCATCGCAGGCTATGATGTGAGTGAGCTGCTCTGGCTGCTACTGATCTGCAAGAAAATGTGCTTAGGGAAACTTTATGCAGCAAATAGATGTTGAGAGGGAGTGATGGAAGAGTCAGACTCATCAAAATTCTCTGAATAAGGAAATAATTTTCTTTATTTTACCCTAAAGTATAGCTCAGAAGTGTTAGTAGGTAATCCTACCTACACTTATTAACTATTTTAAGGTGCAAAAATGAGATTTGTTTATATAAATATTTGCTGTTGATTTTGGATGCTTACAAACTATTATTTTAAATACTGGCCTCTCTCTTACTTGTTTAGCAACAATATTTTGCTTAATGCAGCGCATGCAGAATCTCTGCTCCCAAGATTGTTGACGTGAGGATGGTTGGAGGAAATTATGATCTTGCCTGAAATTTTGGATGGCATAGTTTAGTCTACTGCAAGTTTTTGCTTTTGTGTAGATAAGACAGAACGTGTATAAAATAGCTGCTGCAAGCCATGAAGTAGGGAGCATACATAAGTACAGTGCAATTTGTTGAACAGGGAAAGAAACACTTCTTTGTGCCAGCCATCCTGTCCGTTTAAAAGCTGCAAATGAACAAAGTGTAAAAAAGAGTGGGTAGGTTTTTTTAAAAATGATTATTGTGGTTTTTTTAAACAATAGTTTTGAAGGAATTGCATAAGAACAGTGATATGATCAGCAATGTAAATATATATAAAATATATTTCTGTGCATACCTGTAGATGTGATGTACCACGGAGCAAAACTCTTTTAGAAAATGTCATGTTCCGGCAGCAGAGTTCGTATGAATTGATACATTTGTTTTACATTCTGTGGGGGTTTTTTTCTCTCTTTGTAGGATATGGGTCCTCACATCTTCCAGACTTGTCCCTCTGCAAACTATTTTGACTGCAAAGCAATGTCCATTGGTGCTCGTTCACAGTCAGCACGAACTTACTTGGAGAGGCACATGACTGAGTTCACTGACTGTGAGTAATGAAATCCTCTCTACTCAGTGGTATTCATCAATTCTGCAGTTTATTTCCTGCTGCCACTACATTCTTTTGCATTTAGTGACACAAAGATAAATTTTGTGAGCCAAATTTGGCATAACTGTAAATCTGCACAAAGACAAAATTGTAGAGAATGTGTTTGATATTTTCATGTCGTAACATGTGGATGTTTATTACATCTAATGGGGAGAGAAGCTGTGCTCAGAAGAGCTGTGAAAAACATAAAAAGCCTCTGCCCTTTTTAACCCAGGAGCTCTGGGAGTCAAGTTAACCAAGCTGGTTTTGTAGTTGTCAACTAGGCATAGAAAGAAGGGGAGTGAGTGTCTAGAGGTAATACCATGTAGTTTGTAAATGTCTTTCTGATTCCATTTTAAGGTAATCTAAATGAGCTAGTTAAACATGGACTGCGAGCCCTGAGAGAGACTCTTCCTGCTGAACAGGATCTGACCACCAAGGTAAGGAAGAGGTTTTCTTAAGGAACTTTACAGCCATTGTACTTGAAATGACTGTGACAAAATTCTTGTGACGTGTGGCTGGCACTGAAGCTTGGTAGCTGAATACTGCTAGATAATATTATCTTCACTTCATGTCACCAGTTTATCTACTGTTCCTTGATCATCTCAGATTTAAGTTTCTTAACAAAAGTGATGCTTTCACTAAATAAGACATTGTTTTCCTGGTGGCATCATTCTGTTTTAAGCTTTAATCAGTGTTTAAGATGCATTACATGCAGTTACAGAATCACAGCTTTGCATTGTAAGCACAGTCAGTAATTCCCCTGGGAGGTGAGAAGGTAATGCACCAACAGTTTATAGAGTATCCAGCATCAGAAAGCTGCACAAACTTTTGACAATGAATTGAGGAACTGCTGAAGAAGAAAATTCTGAGGATATTCATTGGTTGGTGTTCTGGTTGTGGCTGGGCTACTGTTTTCCATGTTTTTTTATTCTTAGCTCACCATGTGTTTTAGAACTCTTAAAATACTGAAAATACAAAATGAGATTAAAAGGGGGGGGTTTTGAGAAATCATGTGTGTTACTAAAAAGAAAATAAAGTGAAATAAATTGAAACTCTTGAATGGCTTTACCTAGAAGATTTTGAAACAGCTTTTTTAAGTGAAAGCTGTAAAGCCAAAGTTAATGGCAGGAAAATGCTTCTCACTGCTTTCAACACTTTACTTGACAGAATGTTTCAATTGGAATTGTGGGCAAAGACATGGAGTTTACCATCTATGATGATGATGATGTAGCACCATTCCTAGAAGGTCTTGAGGAGAGACCACAGAGAAAGGTGAGTGGTTCAGATATGAATAAATAGGCTTAGTTGAAAGACAATAATTAGATATGATCTATTATGTTTAAAATAAATTTAAGTCTGCTACTGTTGTAGAGTTTAAAAAGGTGGGTTTTAAAATAAGATGTTACTATATGAATGCTGTATAATCTTAACTGGTAACTCAGATGCTTATTAAATCAATTTGTGCTGAATTTATGCCAGTTCCAATGTCATCTTGATTCCTCATCTCTGATCAAGTACAAGTTCACAGTTTTGCAACAGAAGTGGCTGCATATGTTTCTTATGCCCTTTGCAAGATGCCTCCATAGTCTCCTAATTACCAACTCAAATAAGCTCATGCTTTATTTGAATAACAGTAATTTGTGAGCTGTTGGCTGACATGAGCAGCATTTACCACTCAGGATGCTTAAATAGAGATAAAGCTGATTTGTCAAATGGTGGCCTTCCTAAAGTACATCTTCTCCCTCTCTTTCAGGTGGTTGCGCCTGTTGAAGAAACCGTGGAAAAGGCAGAGGAGCCAATGGAGCACTAGTTGGTGGATGAGTTCCTCTGTTAATGTATAGTTATCCAGGAACATTTATCCATTTGCTGGTAACTTTATCCTCACTGATACACATTTTCTGATGCTACATTCTGAGGATTGCTCTAAAAGAAAGAAACCAACCCACCTATCCTTTAAAGATAGACAGGAGGTCGTAACTGGGTGTAACTGCTTGGACAAAGGTGTAATCATTTTCTAAATAGTACATGTTACTGTTTTTTAAAGAAAAGATACTGTCTTTAACTCATAAGGACAAGTGGAAATAAATCACTTTCTTGGACTCTGCTGTGAGTTTGGTTTTTCTAGTGTGAGAAAACAGCTATTTACAAAATTCTTGTGTCATATGTGCTGTTGTGTGTTTGACCGTTTGTCAGTGTGTTTGCTTACTGTATAGAAACATGGTGCTCTTGGAAACTGCTGAACTGAGAGGGCCTTAAAATGCCCATGGAACTATAAATTAGCCATGGAAAAAAACCAGGATGTAGCGTTTCCCTGTGTAAACTTTGTCTCAAACTGAACATCCAAAGGCATTTGTGCTTGTGAGGCTGAAGAAGCGTGAAGCTGACAACCAACTTGTGTTTGGGTGTTTGGAGGCTTGGCTTAGTCAACCCCAGCTCTTTTGGAACTGTGTCAGTGTTTCTTTAGAGCCATCAGCCAGCCCTGGAGCAGCACAGAGCTTTTAGCTCACTGAAGGCCGAATTGGAGTAACAAGGGAAGCACCTGAAGTTCCCATTGCAGGATCCTGAGCTGAGCTATGAATCTCTGCATGGCTCTGGATGAACAGGTTCTCCAGGGCTTTGGCCCATCAGCTGTTCCACACCTGGTGCCCTTTGGATTTAAGCTGAATCCCATCCAATTTGGGACTAACAGTGATTTCCTCAGGGTTGTCTGCCAGGGAAGCCTAATGAATTGGTGCTTCTTGGGTGTGATGCTGTATTTTAAACAAAATTAGCTCAGTGGTTTTTATTTTTTCATTTTCTAGGTTGGCTCATTCTAATATAATTATTCTCCCTAATTATTGCATTGAAAATTAGAAGAAACAATTTTCTGGGGTGGACCCACGTAGGAGCCTGAAAACCTGCCCACCATACTTAAAATTTTTTTTAAAAAGGCCTGAAACTTGCAGCTTGTTTAATTAGTAAATATTAATCAATTAGTAAAAACTAACAAATCATGGTGCTGCTTTGAATAGGCTTTAAATACTGTCTTGAATCCATACAAATAGTTCCATCATGAAGACACCAAAAAAGTACTGTCAGGGCTCTGTGTTCAGTTTTTAAGCACTAGACAAAGCCACTTTTATTTTTTCTAAATTTATTTTTCTTCCAGTTTTTCCCTGTGCTTTTTATATTTATTTCCTCCTTATTTATTTTCTCCCTTATTTATTTCCTCCCTTTATTTGATTTTCCTCCCCTTCTCCATTTTCCCCCTTAATTACTTTTTCACCGTTATATTTTTTTTCCCCTTAACTATTTATTTTTCCCACTGTGTTTTCCCCTCCCCTTGTTTTTTTCTCTCGCCTTGTCATTTCCCCCCTTTGTTTCTTCCCCAAGCCCCCTTGTTTCTCCCTCCTTGTTTTTTCCTCCTATTCATCTACTTCTCCTTTCATTTGCTCATTTCCCCAGTCTATTCCCCGATTACTATTTCCCGGTGTTTCCCGCTCTATCCCGAGCTCCGTGCCGCCGTTCCGCGCTGTTTTCCCGCTGTATCCCGCTACCGGCGGCTATTTCCCGCTGTTTTCCCGCTGTATCCCGATTCCGGCGGCTATTTCCCGCTGTTTTCCCGCTGTATCCCGATTCCGGCGGCTATTTCCCGCTGTTTTCCGCTCTATCCCGATTCCGGCGGCTATTTCCCGCTGTTTTCCCGCTGTATCCCGATTCCGGCGGCTATTTCCCGCTGTTTTCCCGCT
Source organism: Entomyzon cyanotis (assembly GCA_024500445.1). Classification (NCBI taxonomy): domain Eukaryota; kingdom Metazoa; phylum Chordata; class Aves; order Passeriformes; family Meliphagidae; genus Entomyzon; species Entomyzon cyanotis. The sequence goes on from JAKEPQ010001029.1 coordinate 4,867,586, forward strand.
CTGTCCCGAGCTCCGTGCCGCGCTGTACCATCGCCGTGCCCGACGAGCGCCGTTTCCCCGCCCGCTTCGCGCTGCGGAGGTGTGTCCCCGCGCGGCCGCCGTACGCGCGATGTGGCGGGGCGGGCGCGGCTCCACGTCAGCCATCGCCGGAGCGGCAGCGCCGCGGGCTGAGCTCCGCACCGGGACCGGCCCGACCCACCGCTCGGTACGGAGCCGCTCGGCCGGGCCTCAGCGCCTCGCCGGGCCGGGGGGAAGGGGCGGGAGCGTCGCCGCCGCTGGGCGCCGCGGGCCTGAGGCCTCAGGGCCCCGCCGGCACCTCCTGGCGGAGCCCGGCAGGCCTGGGGCGGCTGCGGAGGGCTTGTGGCGCGGAGCGGCTGCGGGCTGCGGGGCTCGGGGTTTGCTGTGGGGCTCGGGGTTTGCTGTGGGGCTCGGGGTTTGCTGTGGGGCTCGGGCTTGCTGTCGGGCTCGGGGCTTGCTCAGCCGGGCCGACAAACGGGGCCACTGAGGGAAGTTTTGCCTCATAGCTTCAAATGCCCGGCTTTGAGCTGGAAGTAGGAACCTGGGACATTAGGAGAGAAATACCCCTCAGCTGGCCGTAAATCTGTCGGGATTTTTCAGTAAATGTTGTTAACACTCTGTATTACAGCTGTACATCAGTAAAACGGTGCATTATTCTCAGGGCTCTGGTTCATGAGGTGCCCCCGTTCCTCAGGCTCCCCAGGGATTTAGGTGGCGAGCAGGCGTGGCTTTGTGTCCTGGGCTCTGTAAACTCTGTAAGTTTCATTTCCCTGCGTGCAGAGGCTCCGGAGCAGCTGTGGATGGATGCCCCATCCCCGGCAGTGTGCAAGGCCAGCCTGGATGGGGCTCCGAGCAGCCTGCTCTAGCAGAAGGTGTTCCTGCCTCTGGCAGGGAGCTGGAATGAATTCAGATTTAAGATCCCTTCCCACCCAGAGCATTCTGTGACTCACCACAGGTGATAGAAATTTTATTGCTGGGGAGTTAAAACAGCACCTATATCTGTGTCCGTGGGGACTCTCTCCAAGACCAAACTGATTTCAGATCTTTCTGACTTGCAAGGAGGAAAGCTTGGCAGTGGTCCTCCCTGCCAAGTCTCAGCTCTGCATTTTAGGGGAGTTGTTTTTCACTGCTGCTTTTCAGAGCCCAAAGTGAATTCAGCTGTCACACTTCAGAGACGTGTTTGACCGTGATTTTGGAAATTTCTCCAGCTCAGGTCTTTCTTTGAATGAGGACACCTGCCCTGCTTTTGCAATGGTCTACTTTATGGTTTGTGTGGATTGTAGGTGAAGGTGCTGGCTGCAGGGCTTTGAGGCGGGAGTTCTGGGTAACAGCATGGGAAAAGTAAGCAAAAAGCTGCTGTTGAGGCAAGAAAACAGTTGGGAAAGACTTCTGAGATCAGATCCAACCTTTGACTGATCACCACCTTGTCAACTAGAGCATGGCACTACGTGCCACATCCAGTCATTTCTTGAACAAGTGGTTTATGTAGTTATTTGTAAACAAGCTTGAGTGAACTAGTCCTTAAAATACAAAATCCATAACAGAAAGAGGAATATTTTCTTAAACATTTGTATTGCAGTTATTTTTTGGGGTAGTTATTGTGGTACTGATTGAGGTGAGTTGTTTTCTTGGAGAAAGAACTTGGAGAGAGGCAGCAGCCCAGGTTAGCACAACTTCCCTGCTCCTTGTTCAGTGTGAGGTTCTCTGGGTGCCCATTTGATGAGAAAAGGGAGTCTAAGCCTTCCAGAAAATTAATACCAATAAAAGTTAATTTATTTTGACACAATTTCTGTAGAAAGTACAAAATTGTAATAAAAAGTAACAGTTCTCTTTGTGTACTTGTCAGTGTAGTTTCATAGCATTAGCCAAGCAAGCTCAAGCTTTAGCATTTTTCATTACTTAAGAAACAAAATAAAAAGGTTTATTTGTTCCGAAATGTCTATTATATAAAGAATAAAAAACCATGAGAATGAGGATTGATAGAACAAAAAGGTTTATTTGATCCTAGGTATCTATTATGTAAGGAAAAAACAAACATGAGAATTGAGCTTAATAGCAAATTTTATTACTGGACTGCCAGGCACACAGCAGCTTTTATAGATCTGTAGACTTCTTGTCCTTTTTCACCATAAAAAGACTTGGTTTCCTCATTAGTGTCTGCTGGAGACAGTAGAGTTGAGCTAATCTGATGATCCCTGGCAGGTAAAATGCTTCTCTTTCCATCACATTGTTTTTTCTCCCATCCCTGGTTCCTGCTTTGTTGGATCTTGTGCGCATCTTCAAAGCTTCCTTCATAGACTGATTCAACTTGTTGATCAAGTCAACCACTTTATCTTTTCTTTTTTTTTTTTCTTTTTTCTGTGGAGTTTTTCAGCTGATATTGCAGCTTGGGTCATTCACCTGGAGGAGTGCAGGGAAGCTAATGGGAATACACAGCCAGGATCAGGGGATCTCCCTTCTATGAGGGAGAAGCTACTGCATCCATTTGGCTACAGTCAGATTCCTGTACACTTCTATTATTCCTCACTGTACCTAAAGTATTGGAAAGATTTTGTTCTTTTTTAGTTGTCCTTGGAAAATGTCATGCCCTTCGTCTTTGTGGTGCTAGCAGGAATACTTTAGGGTAGCAGCAAAGGAAGAAGGCTTTTGAATGTAGCTTCTCAAGAAACCCAGCAATCCCTTCAAGCCATTAAGTCAGTTATTATAATGTTTCTGTGTTTGCTAACAAAATCTATTAACTTTGGAATGGCTTTGGTTGCTTGGTTTTTAGGTTGTCTAACATTTGTGTGAAAATAATTCTTCCCTCGAGAGGACTCCTGTAACCCAGAGCCATGACTGCCGCAGAGAACGTGTGTTACACGTTAATCAACGTTCCCATGGATTCAGAGCCACCTTCTGAAATCAGCTTAAAAAATGACCTAGGCAAGTATTGGCAGTGATTGAAGGATGCTCTATATTACCTGAATTATTCTCTCATTGTGCCTTTCCTAGAATATTGTTTGCATTTTATAAACTCAAACAGGTCAGTTTGCTGTTTATTTTCTGTTGATTTTTGAAACCTGTATGTTCCTCTGTTTGCTGTGTTTTGAGAAACTTCATGATATCATCATTTGTGCTTTGGTGTCCTCCACAGTCTGTACAAAATTTGAAATCCTTTTTTGGTTTTTTTGAGAGTTTAAGCCTTGGGCTAAGGCAGGTTTAAGCACTGGAATAAGCAACAAATTCTGTTGTCACTTGTTCTCTGCACTGGCAGAAACAGCAGTGTTAGTATCTTGTATATGTGTGACATCAGAGCACATTGTAGTATCCTGGTATAAATTTAAGCATTAAAACAGCCTTGGAATTTGAACTCTTTCAATTCCGATATATTGATCTCAGACTTAAATCTAAATTCCATGCTTGCTTCCTCTTTACCCTTTAATAGAAGTAAAGGCATGAATTTTATTGATATGCTCTATTTCACTCCTTCAGAGGGGTATGAGTCTTGTGACACTGAAGATCAATATTTCTGTTAAACTGTGACATGTCAGCCTTCCTCACTTCATTTCTTCCTCCTCTAGAAAAAGGAGATGTCAAGCTGAAGACAGAGGCCTTGAAGAAAGTAATCATTATGATTCTGAATGGTGAGAAACTGCCAGGGCTCCTGATGACCATCATACGTTTTGTGCTGCCTCTACAAGACCATACTATCAAAAAGCTGCTGCTTGTCTTTTGGGAGATCGTGCCAAAGACCACTCCAGACGGCAGGCTCCTGCAGGAAATGATCCTCGTGTGCGATGCATACAGAAAGGTAGCCTCTCGTTCATTGCATTGGTTATGTTCTTCTGCTGGATCTTTCTAGAGGGTGTATCATTTTGCATTATTTCATAAACACAAACATGGTTTGTGCTCAGCATTTCCTTCCTAACAGTTATGCCTCAGTGCTTCAGAGCTGGAGAACTGTAGATAGGCAGCAGACCTACTACCAAGGAGGTTTTGTGTTCTTTTACTGTTACGACTTAACAGAAATTTAGTGCTCTTTGTTTCCGTGTCAGCAGGGGTCAAGGTGAGGGGTAACATAATTGCCATCTTCAAGGCATCCTGGGGCAAGGCATGGCTCATAAAAGAACACTATTGTGTATTTGGGAAACTCCTTCATAAAGATATTAAGGGCCTTCAACTTTGGGGATGGGTTAGAAGCAGATGGACTAATATATACTAGAGGCTGGTATGCAGTGTGCAGGAATGCCCACAGGCTGAGCTTCTATAGCTGTGGTAATCAGAGAAAACAAATACGATCCAGGAACAAAATCCCACAGGTTTTGTACGTCTTATTGTGCAAAAAGCCATTATTTAAATACAGTGGGGTAGCAGTGTTGTAGGAAAGCATTTCGTGAGAAGACAGTGAGGTGACGTTGTGGATGCTGGGAACTTGAACCATGGCAAAGCTGAGTGTGGGAGAAGGCTGGCAAGTGCATTCCTCTGGAGAGTGTAGCATTTCAAATATGTTTCTTGTTGGTTTTAGGATCTTCAGCACCCAAATGAGTTTATCCGAGGCTCCACTCTCCGTTTCCTGTGCAAGCTGAAGGAGGCAGAGCTGCTGGAGCCCTTGATGCCAGCGATCCGCGCGTGCCTGGAGCACCGGCACAGCTACGTGCGCAGGAACGCCGTGCTGGCCATTTACACCATCTACAGGTAACTGCAGAGACTGTGCACAGTCCTGCATGCATGAGAACAAGGATGGCTTTAGTGAGCTTCATCTTTTTGGAGAACTCAAATATTTATCAGTCCCTGGTGTGGTGGCTGGGATTTTTATGGTTGTTTGCCTCTCCTCCTCTATCTGTTGGGTGTCCTTGGGTTCTGCTCCTTACCAATAGCTCTTTTAATTATGATTTTTTCTTTTAAAGAAACTTTGAGCATCTTATACCTGATGCTCCTGAGTTGATCCATGATTTCTTGGTGAATGAGAAAGATGCAAGCTGCAAAAGAAATGCATTTATGATGCTAATTCATGCAGATCAGGTAAGGATACCTGCCCTCAAAGTCATTTGGTTTAAGAATTGTAAATGTGCTGGGTAACTAGCCAGTGGTTTGTTGATAGTATAAACTATTTGTATTCGTTAAAAAAACTATGTACAATAGTGTTAATGCTTTTGTGGGATATTTGGTACTGGTAAAGTTAATGTCGGTCTTTAGTGCTCTCCTCATTTTAAAGGATAAATGACTGTATTTGTGGAAGGTGTTGAAAAATGTGAGCATAACCACACTGAGAAGTGCTCCATTATCTACTGTTCTAAAGCTTTTGTGGTTGTACGAGAAAGAAATTGCAGTTTCTGTTTAGTGTTTTGGATTATTTGCTCTACAGGCAATTGCTTTTTGTGCCTAATTACCATTAGTTTGTCTTTTTGCCCTCTATAGACAGGATGAATTATTTTGCTCTTCAGCTCCACAGTGTTTTCCTAAATTGTTGAAGGGTTGTGTAAAGGCTGTCTTGTATTTTGATTTTTAGGATGTGTTTTGATTTAAAATTCGACTGAGTGAGCAAACTCTGAATAATTTAAAATAATTTGTCTTCTATTTGTGTAGGATCGAGCCTTGGATTATTTGAGTACTTGTATTGACCAAGTCCAGACCTTCGGTGACATACTGCAGTTGGTTATTGTTGAACTAATTTACAAGGTAAAAGGGAAATGTTGTGGCACATTTAAAATAAATGCACATGTAGAATTATATTAGACTGTTTTTCAAAAGGGGTAGAATGTTGCTGGAAAAGGTATTATAGCTGGCTTCTCATCCATGTCAGGAATATGTCATTGCTTAATGCAGCTGAATAAGATTTGTCTCTTTGACAAATGATAAAGAGCTCAAGTGTGCAGAGTATAGAGCAATAGGTCTCACCTGATTTACTGTTCTGGGGACTGTATTATTAGACTGGTCTCATGGGCATGAGCAGGACATCTCTTACAGAGGCTGGTAGAGGCTCTGCCCTTCCTTTTGATGGGAGATTTTAAGACCCTGTAGCATTGCACAGAGTTGTGGAGAACATCTTTTGAAGAGCTGCTGTGATTCGATTTTTACAACTGTGAGTGATGCTTTTAATCACCAGGAAAGGTTGTTACTTTCAGCTCAATTTTCTCCTGGCTGTAAGATACTGGAGCAGGTGAGCTGTAGGATTTCTGTTTTCTTTTGTCTTTATGTGCCAACTCTCCATTGTTCTTTTATCAAGGTCTGTCACGCGAATCCATCGGAGAGAGCTCGGTTCATTCGCTGCATCTACAACCTGCTGCAGTCCTCGAGTCCTGCAGTGAAGTATGAGGCTGCAGGAACTCTGGTTACACTCTCCAGTGCACCCACAGCAATCAAGGTATGAAAGTGATGTTTTCAGCTCTGCAGTAGCATTCAGTGCACTGAAATGAACACTGTGTGCTGCATGTTTATACTTTTGAAGGGGCGAAGGCTTTAGTATTAGGGGCTGTGCAACATTTCTTGTGTAAAACACTGTCTTAAAGTATGTCTTAGAACTGGTCACAAAAAGACTGAGCAGACCTGGAGCTAGTGGACTTCATGTCACTTTGGTAGGGCACAAGCTTGAATACTGTCCAGACTGCTGCACCAATCCTCAATCTACTTGGCCTAGTTAATAAAGCAGACTGCAGCTGAAGATTTCAGAGATTGGAGGAGGTTTTTTACTCATGAATATGACTCATTTCAGACCAGGGTAGAAGCATAAAGCATTGAAGGTTTGTGTTGATTACGGATTGACCTGGGGTTCTTGGTTTTCTGTTTGTACAGCTGATTATTTAAGATCACTTGGAAATTTTGAATTTGTATGGAAATTTCAAAAATAGGTTATGCAAATCTAGATTTAAAGCATCGTAAATAGTAGTTTCAAAAGGTCAGGGGGAGTACGAATTTCAAAATTCTTGTTTAGGCATACTCATTTTTGTTGAATAGACATACTGTACGTAGAAGCTGTCATTTAAACCATATCTAGATAGGCTAACACTGCCAACTCTTTTAAGTTGGTTTTCATGCCCTGTTGCATATTTCACAGCTGACCCAAAGCATGTCAGATAATCTATCTTACGTCTTTCTTTGAATTTGAAATCAAGTCTGTGTACTGTAAGCTGATGCTGTTGTAAGCCTTCCTGTGTGATTTTGGTAACGTTCTGGTGGAGTCAATTGAAGAAGGAGCAGAAAATTTTAAATTCTGTTCTCAGGTTTATTTCTGTGCCAAGTCTGAGTGCTGCTTTAATAGTAAAATAGAAGGAGTCTTTCCTTGAATTTCAGAATTTTTCCAGTTTCTCCTCTTTATTACTCAAAAAATTATTTTGATCCTTTTAATTTTAGGCTGCTGCCCAATGCTACATAGATTTGATTATTAAAGAAAGTGATAATAATGTGAAACTGATTGTCTTGGATCGGTTGATTGAGTTGAAGGAGCATCCCTCCCACGAACGAGTGTTGCAGGTATGTGATCTGTCTCTGTTCCTGTAAACCTTAGGAAAGAAAAGCCTTCAATAAAAAAGCTTCCAGGTTTTTGCAGTGTATGGAGAAAAGCACTTCTGAAGTTTAAATTTAAGATTTAATGATGCAGCTGCACGGGAAACTTCTATGTAAATGTAGAATGTAATAAACGAACAGTGTGAAGTTCTATTGCCTGTTGCTTGTCAGTAGATCATGTATTATGTATCCAGAAAAGCTTTGAAAATCATTGAGGACTGAAAATCAGAACTGTATGAAAAGGAAGTAATTTAAAACAGCAAAATACTTACTTTGTTACTGTTTCAGGATCTAGTTATGGACATCCTCAGAGTGTTGAGTACCCCTGATCTAGAAGTGCGTAAAAAAACCCTTCAGCTGGCTCTGGATCTTGTGTCTTCAAGAAATGTGGAGGAGGTAAACTACACGTACTCTTGTTTCATTAGGCTATTTTCTTCCTTTTGAAAAATGTCACTTTAAAAAAAATGTATTTGATCTTTTCTGCAGCTTGTGATTGTTCTGAAGAAGGAAGTGATTAAAACTAATAATGTGACAGAGCATGAAGATACAGACAAGTACAGACAGCTCCTGGTTCGGACTCTGCACTCCTGTAGCGTTCGCTTCCCAGACATGGCTGGAAATGTTATTCCAGTGGTATGCAAATGTTTCACTATATTGTCATTAAATGTGTTCTAGCTGTACCCAACACCTGCAGAATGGCTGAAGTGTTCCTAATAGTGGCCTCATAGAAACCAATGCTGTTTTTGATTCCTAAAGAAACATAAGATTTTTGATGCTGTAATTATTTGTCTTTTGAGACTACTTAAAAATGTTTTTGAAGAACGTGAGCTAAGAAGAACCTTTACTTAAAAGTGCAATAATTTGTATCCCTAGAAAAACAGTTTGGGATTATGATAATTGGTACTTCTTTGGAATGTATTTGGAATGTTGGTTGACTTCATCTTTATTTCGTGGGACATACATAAACAGTTTTATTCTTCTGAAGATAGAAGGCAAGTGTTATTGTACAAACTTCTCTGTGCTGCTGTTTGTGCTGATGTTCACCCTTCTGTGGTAGCTGATGGAGTTCCTGAGTGACAACAACGAAGCAGCAGCTGCTGATGTCCTGGAGTTTGTGAGGGAAGCGATCCAGAGATTTGATAACCTCAGACCTCTTATTGTTGAGAAGATGCTCGAAGTCTTTCACGCTATTAAGTCTGTCAAGTGAGTCCAAAATCTGATATCAAACAGACTTTGGAGCGCCTGGTGGCTCATTTGCATTGAGTTTATATTGTCATTAAATATGTACCAAAATCTGTGTGACCCACACTGAGAGTGACTGAAGCCAAGATATTTTAGGATAGAGGGTTTCTAGGTACAACTTCTTTCTTGCCTACTTGTACAAGAGATAAATTGGGTGTTTGTTGCATTGAATAAGGAAAATACATTCAATTTTAATTTCTATAATGCAATTGATAGTTGCATTATAGAATTTAAATTGCTTTATGGCCAACCATAAAATAATACATCTGTTAAAACAGAGTTCCTAAGGGATTTGCATTTGTAGGCAACTGGAAATACAGTACAATTATTAGAAAACCCAATCTAACATATACCAGGCTTTACAATCTATAAAGCTTTTTTAGTACCTTTCAGGACTGTAAAAGCTTTGTTTGCTGGTGGATCTCTAAAGGTTAAGTTGTATGAGAACTTCTCTGTATCAGAACAGCGCTCTGTCATTCTCCTAATACACAGAAAACTTTGAATCCCATCTCTATTGTAATCTCATTAAAAGGGAAAAAAACCACTCTGAAGCTTTGCTGTTCTTTTCCTTATCTTCATTCTTGTTCTGGTTTTCCATTTTCTCCTGTATAAGGGGAAAATTAGTTTGTCTCAGTTAAATGGAGAATTTAGAGCTGACTTTATTCACATGCAGTAGAGTATTTCGTTGTGATCACAATGAAATTTAATTTTGTGTATGTCAGGATTAACACAGACAGAAATAAATTAGTGCCAGAAAATATATCTAATTTGATGTACTTGTTCAGGAATTTACTGAAGCTGAAAGGATAATTGCTTTTGATTTAACCTGCTTTTGTAAGTTGTGTTCTTTTGAATTTGTCAAGACTGGCCTTTACCACCTGACCTGAAAATAAATCACTTCTCTTGGTGCTAGTGTGTGTATAACATGAAAGAGTGATTTGAGTTATTGTTCTTGTTTTAGGATTTATCGAGGAGCATTATGGATCCTTGGAGAATATTGCAGCACGAAGGAGGATATACAAAGTGTAATGACAGAGGTTCGCCGATCACTTGGAGAGGTGTGTGTATTTTGGGTTTTTTGTGTTTACTGGCTCTTTGTGGATTTTCCTGCCATTGTACAGTAGTTTTTCTAAGAAAAAGATACTTTAGAAAGATCAAGTAAGATGCAACAGTGTTTTGAGGACTTGTGATGTGGAATGGCATGTGCACAGGAAATCTTAAGTAAAAAGAAGTCAGGGCTTTGCATTTGTTATTCATTTTTTTCAAGTAGCGTACTTGAGCTGAGAATAAGTGATATCTGTTAAGAGGAGAGTTGAGAAATTCCTTATTTCAAAAAATTATGGCAGCTATTTAATTATATCTGGTAGCAAAGAAAGAGTGCTTTAAGTCTGGCTTGTTCTGAGAGAAAGACTTCTCTGAGAAAACCTAAATCATCAATGTGAGCTTTACTACATGTGTAGGAAGCTTCTGTATGTATTTCATCTTCTGGTTATCTTCTCAAATTCTCCCCAAACTGTTGCACTGTAGCTGACCTTTTGCTTATAAAAACTTCAGTAATGCAGATAATTTTTATTAAAGCCTTCTGCATGACAAATCTAATCTTTTATTTTAATTGTAACGACTGTTTCCTGCTCATTTCTAGATCCCAATAGTAGAATCTGAAATCAAGAAAGAAGCTGGTGAGCTCAAACCTGAAGAAGAGGTGTCTGTGGGTCCAGCCCAAAAATTAGTGACAGAAATGGGCACTTATGCAACACAGAGTGCTCTTAGCAGTTCCCGACCTGCCAAAAAGGAAGAAGACAGGTATTTGTGATTTCATACTAGGCCAGGACTGTCTTGGTTAATTTTCATCTTTTTTTTAATTTGAGTGTTATTATCACTCATACAGTGTTTAGTGATTGAGGGAATTTCCTGTTTTAAGGTATTATCCCAACTAGATAGTATTCAATAGAAAGTTGCCCAATTCCTTAGGATTTGTAATCAAAGCTTACTGTATAAATAAGAACTTTATTAATTATGATAGCCTAAATTCTAGTTGATTTTTTACATGTAAAGCGCTCTGTCAATTTTAGTTGGATGCAGAGATGTCTTTAGATTAAAACGTTTTCTTCCCTTGATATCACCTTGCACTACTTAATACTTGCTGTAGTTAATTTTGTTGGTAGCTAGAACAATTGTTGTATTTCCTTAGTTAATGCAGATGGATCTTCATCTTGACAAGTCATCACCATCTCAGAGCTCGAGTGAAATTATTATACATTACATCTCTCTCTCCCCAGTCCATGTGGCAATGACTGCGTGGCTTGTGAAAATATCTGTATCTGGAAAATTACTTTGAAGGGGAAAAAGCAACCTTGTGAGGTGTTTCAAGCTTGTTTTGCTTGTCCAATACCAAGAGAAGTAGGCTGAAGAGTGTCATCCAAAAGTAGTTTTCTGAGGCTCATTTGTCTTTGCAGACCTCCCTTACGAGGATTCCTGCTGGATGGAGATTTCTTTGTTGCAGCATCCCTTGCTACAACTTTAACCAAGATTGCTTTACGTTATGTGTCCCTAGTTCAGGAAAAGAAGAAACAAAATGTGAGTCATCTCTTGTGTTTTCACATTCAAGGAAGAGCTGCTGGTTGCCTCTTCTAAACAAATGCAAAATGGGTTAAGTCCACAGTGAAGTGCCAGTTATGTGGTTGGATAGTAATGATCATTTGGGTCACAAACAGGACATGCTGCTTTCCAGCCACTCTTATCTAGACAACCTCTAAATCATTCTGCTTGGTTTCAGATAACAAGTACTAAAAAACTAAGTAATCTGTTCAGAGATGTTATGATTTGATTAATAGGCACCTTTTTTAAAATAAGTCAGAAATAAATGTTTCTGTAAAGCTGTGGAGAATGCAATAACACTCTTCCATTCTCTTTTCTTTGTCCTCCTCCTCAGTCCTTCAATGCTGAAGCAATGCTGCTGATGGCCACCATTCTCCACTTGGGAAAGTCATCTCTTCCCAAAAAGCCAATTACAGATGATGATGTGGATCGTATTTCCTTGTGTCTGAAAGTGTTGTCAGAATGTTCTCCTCTCATGAATGACATTTTCAACAAAGAGTGCAGGCAGTCCCTCTCTCATATGCTGTCAGCCAAGCTAGAAGAGGAAAAACTTTCCCAGAAGGTGAGCTATTAAAAGTGTGTAACCATAAGTTTTTGAAGTTTTTGAAGTTTTCCATAACCATTGAAGTTTTTATGGATCTTCACATCAAAGCTGGTCCCAGAAATTCAGCATTTGACTCTGTGTTGGTCAGCCATTTGACTGTTTTCTGTTCAAAGGAATGGAATTCATTGTGAATTCTTGAATTATTCTCTTCCTGCAGAAAGAATCTGAGAAGAGGAATGTGACGGTTCAGCCAGATGATCCCATTTCCTTCATGCAGCTGACTGCTAAAAATGAAATGAGCTCAAAAGAAGACCAATTCCAGCTTAGCCTTCTTGCAGCAATGGGAAACACACAGAGGAAAGAGGCTGCTGATCCTCTTGCTTCCAAACTTAATAAGGTAGTGAGAAATCAGTGTTTTAATTCTATACATGGGATCACTTTGGGAATTGCAGGCTGGAACTGATGAACCAGACTCTGCTAGTTGATTGGGAAAACCCAGGTAAATCCTGTTTGGGATGAGGAGAAAAAGAAAAGCACTTGTGCTTGTAGTTGTTACCCTTCTTCATGTGGGGAGGGGAAGAGCAAGAAGAAGACTTGGAGAGTACTAAGTGGTGGAATGTGGAGAAGAAATTAGGGTTTGCTGGTTTGAAGATCCCAATAAGGTTCACGGGGAAGGGAGCAAGGATGCCAGAAGTGATTAAGAACCCCTTTCTTCGGCTGCTGTATGCTATTGCAGTGCAACCTGATTTCAATCTTTTTTTTTTTTTTTTCTGCTGATTACCAGGACCTGCAGGAAAGGTTTCAAGAGAAGAAATCCCTTGATTGATTCATTAGTTAAGAGTTAAACTCCCAGATTTTGAAAGACTGGATGAATTGTTTTTGATGTTGAAAATTACATTTTCATTTTAAGTCAGCATTTCTTTGTCCTGCTGATCACCTTAAGAATAAATGGCATTACTGTTCATATTTTAGGAACTTATCAGTTCAGAACACGTTTCATGAGGAAAGGTTTTATAGTTGTAGTTTGTATGCAGGAGGACATTTGAAGGAAGGCTGCTTGTTTTGGAGGCTCATACTAAATAATAATTTATTTAAGTGTACTTTGCTCTTATTTTTTGTCATTTGACATGCTTCTGTGTTTTAAACTGGTTTCTGAGTAGGCAAATCCCTTGATTGTGTCACAGGTTACTCAGCTGACAGGTTTCTCAGACCCTGTGTATGCAGAAGCTTATGTCCACGTCAATCAGTATGACATTGTGCTGGATGTGCTCGTGGTCAACCAGACCAGTGACACTCTGCAGAACTGCACACTGGAGCTGGCCACGCTGGGTAAGGAGCACTGCACTGGTGCAACAAAGCAGCTCTGAGGCTCTGGGCATTGGGCATTGGGCACAGGAATGTGTGCTCAGTTCTAAGGAATTCCTGAAACACTTTCAAAGTGATGCCAGTTAGTTGCCATTTTGAAAGGATGTTTTTGAATACCTTTAAAAATATGCTCTTTTATATATTTGGTGGAAGTTTTGTATGTACTGACATGGACAATGCTATCTGATGATATAAACCATAGTCATATTTTATCACTAAAAATGTAGCATTCCATTTCCCCTTCTCCTTTCTTCCTGAAATATGGACAGTTTTTTTGATGTACTTATTCCCCATTGTGCTGCTACCATAGACAGGAAAATAAAAATAGGTCAAAATCCCAACTGGTATGGAACACAAAGCCATCTGCCCTAGGTGGTTTTTGCATTCAGCCTGAAGTACTTAAATACTGCATTTACTCAGCTGAAACCATTCCCTGTCCCAACAGCTGTACCACAGTCTTGCTTGAACAGTACTGAGGCTTCATTAACTTCTCTTAGAGGAGTCATTGGAGCAGATAATCCAAGAACAGTATCCAGTTTCTTATTAGTTGTCCTCTGCTTTGGCAGTCAAGAGCTGAAATACATTTGCAATATACTTGGAGAGCTCATGTTATGTACTTTTAACTGTTGTAAATACAATTGGAGGAGCATAACCTTTCTCTTGAAATTTTGTAAATCATTCGATGAGACTAATGATGGAAATAAATGAAATGGATGCATAATTTAATAGGTTGTATTTTTCTATTTGTCAGCTCAGTGGAGTAAAATTCTTTATTTCCCAGCTGATGTATTGCAAAAGCTGACTTGAGGCATTGCTCCTGTGTGTAGAGCTGTGTTCATGCTGTGTCCTCAAATTGCAGTTTGCTGGAACTAAGGAGTCTTTACAACTGCTTGCTAAAGGATTAGTAAAAATGCATCCTTTAGTGGTTCCTTGGAGCAATTATATTCAGAATCAAGGTGATACTTTGACCTGTTTATAAATAGCTTAGGGCCTGTAATGCTGGACGTTGACCTTTGGGTTTGAGGCACTTGACTCTAATCTCAGGTCTTACAATGTTGTCAGTAATTAAAATGCAAGGTAGAATTAACCATTTGCATTTGTTTTCAGTGGGGTTTGGGTGAACATATCAGTATTTTAACTGAAATTTGTGTGTAATGTAAATGACTTCATCTTGCAATTAGCAAACCATAAAAAAAAAAGCAACCAATTCCAAACCAAGTAATATCTTTATGGTGGTGTTTAGTGCAGCTCTGTAGAAACAAAAATTGAATGACAAGAAAATTAACAAATATTGTTCCAAAAGCTAAGCTCATTGTGCACTCCTAATGTTCCCTGATCTTCCAATTTCTTTTCACAGGTGACTTGAAACTTGTGGAAAAACCATCTCCTCTGACACTTGCACCACATGATTTTGCAAACATTAAAGCTAATGTCAAAGTCGCTTCAACAGAAAATGGAATCATTTTTGGTAACGTTGGTAAGTTCAGTGTGCAAAATTATCATTAAAGTGTTGCATTTTTAACTGCTTAATGAGCTCAAAAATAAGTAAAACACTTCATATTGGGAGAAGAAATAAAATTACAATGTAAGAATATATTATGGTGATTTTAAAAAAATACCTATCTTGCTGTTACTTAAAATCATTGTAGAAAGTGCTGCCTTTGGGATGATTGAGCATGAGATTGAGATTGAGCATGAGCATGAGATTGAGCAAGTGTTGACTGTTGTTAACTGGCAGGTGGTAACTCAGCACCCTTATTAAGTGCAAATTCACTTTTTGAAGCACTAAGGTGATTTGTGTTTTCTCTTGCAGTGTATGATGTCTCTGGAGCAGCCAGTGACAGAAACTGTGTGGTTCTTAGTGATATCCACATCGACATCATGGATTACATCCAGCCTGCTTCCTGTACAGATGCTGAGTTCAGACAGATGTGGGCAGAATTTGAGTGGGAAAACAAAGTTAGTTTTATTCTTTGTATGTTATTTTGTTGGTGAGGTACAATTCTCTCTCGTTCCAGAGCAGCTCATTACAGCAGCACTATCTTTTGCCACATAAACCTCATTCAACATCCTCATTGGATGTTTGCCTTGAGAAGCTTATTCTCTCACAGCTATCTTATCAGTTCCACAAGCTTAGCAATGCAATAACTTGGGTTTTGGCTTGCAAAAGAGGTTATGGGCATTGAGCTTTACCTCCTGTATGGCAGCTGTCCAAACTGACTGGTGATTGCTGTGTGTTTTGGCTCAAAGGTGAGATGGCAGCAAGTGTAAGTTTATGCGGAGGCTGCAGAATTACCCATTCTGCTCAGCCTCTCCTGTTCTGAATCACATTGTCTTTTGGGTTGTAAGGGACCTTTTAAAGGTCATTCAGTTCAGCCCCTTGCCATGGACAGGGACATCTTTCTTTCACCTTGCTACTTTGCAGGACAGCTGTAGCATAAAGTTAGGGATGCTGTGTAAGAGCAGCAAGACAGTGGGTACACTTCATAGTAGCTGAGGGTGCCCAGACATAAAAAAAGGTTTAAGGGAGATAATACAACATGAGAATAAAGTAAAAACATCAAACTAGAATGGGAGATTTTTTACATTAACTGTAACCTTGTTTGGTACATAGGAGTGCTCACTTGAGGCTAGATTTAAGTGTCTCAGGGGGAACTTGTGCACAATAAATTGTAATACACAGTATATGAAGCCTTTGCAATTTGTTTAAAATTTTTTAAACACATCTTTTAGAAGTAGTTTACAAGACCCATAATAATCACTATGATGAAGCCAAGGCAGCCCAGAGAGCTTTGTTGCTAGAAGGGGAAGATAAAAGTAATCTTTATCACTGGTTAAAAGCAAACTTTGGACTAAGTATGGCTTTTTCTTGTTCTGGCAATGTGTAAACTGTGTTCAGACAAGGAGTCCACTGTTTGCTGTAGAGAATCTGGGTGTTCAACAGGGCATCAATATTCATCCAATACATTTTAGAAACCTTGGTAATAACATGAAATTCTCCATCTTGAACAAGTGGATGGCAGGAAGGGAAGACTTCCTGTGATGCCACCACATAGTGGGAAGTGCATCCAGCTTTTACCAAGTGTGCTGTTCCTCAAGGGGAATGCAGTAGTGGTCTCCTTTACAGAGCCCTGAAGAAGAGATTTCAGAAATACCTGAGGTGCTCATTAAAGTAATTGCCTTTTTCTTTCATTCTTGAAGGTAACAGTGAACACAAATATCATTGATTTAAATGAATACTTACAACACATACTGAAGTCAACCAATATGAAATGCCTGACTCCAGAGAAGGTGAGCTATTTCTTGGAGATTTTTAGATACCTTTTTTAGTTCCTGTGCTTTATTGTTTAATTTGTTCAGCATTTGATTTTAATACTATTAGAAATGCCTGCTTATGATATGAAATAGTACATACACCTCAGAGTTTTTAAGAGAGTGGTCTGAAATGAGTAAAAACAAATTAACATTACAAAAATTCTTTGTTGTGCCCAGATAGAAAATCAGAATGTCCTTTTTGATTTGTAGTAGCTAAGCTGTAGTATAGACTTGATGGGACCACCTGTTTTTATAAAGGGATTTTTTTAGTAAATCCAGATTTCTTTCTTCTCTGTTAAAATTTACCTTTCTTTTGCCAATTTAGCCTTTTTGTTGTAAAGCAAATTTAATACATACAATAGCTGCTTGCTGTTAAGCTACAGCATGTATAATAGCATTAGCTAATACAAGTATAGCAGGCAAGGTAAGTATAGTGACTATTGCTACTATTTAGCTTCTTTGCCATTTCACTGTTGGTTAAATCAGACCACGAAATGCCCTCCTGCCTTGTCTTGATGAATCCTATAGATTGCATATTTTCAATATTAATTCTAGAAAAAGACCACTGCAGTTTCCCAGAGCATGATTGCCACATTACAAAATGCTGTACTTGAAGAAAGAAGTATAGCTGTGATATAGTGACAACTACCTAGCTAACTTAGGGTGAAAATAAATGTGTTTGGAGCATTTTGGTCTTCAGAGAGTTCCCATGTGCTTTCCCCAGGCACTCTCAGGCTACTGTGGCTTCATGGCAGCCAATCTTTACGCCCGTTCCATCTTCGGGGAGGATGCTCTGGCCAACGTGAGCATTGAGAAGCCGATCCACCTGGGGCCAGAGGCTCCTGTCACTGGCCACATCCGGATCCGGGCCAAGAGCCAGGTAAGGGGCTTGGCACGTGCTCCTTTCTGGGGCAATGTACCAAGCACTCTTCAAAATATACTGATTTTTTACAGCCTTTTCTCCTGGTGTGTTACTGTAAAATAGGCCTTTGCACCAAGATTTCCTGCTTTTCTCCATAGTGCTGCAGATGGGATGTTATATTTTATTTGCTTTTAAATGAAGAGCACATATGCCCCAGGGCACCATGACGTTTTTCCTACTAAACTGACATTTGTCACACAACAAGGAAATTCTATGCATGTAATTCCTGTTCACTGATTTATTTTTTTTTAAACAAGAAAACAAAACCCCAGGTTTTTTAGTAGGAATATTTTCTGTAGATACATGAGTCTGCTTTGGATTTTAGATCTTCTACCTCCCCACTAAAAAAAATAAAAAAAGGAATTGGAATAAATAAACTAAAAAAAAAAAGTACAATAGAAGTATTTTAAACAGCCTACAATAAAGGAGTACCTGAGAGTTTTCACATTCAAAGAAACCATTTAGTTTACATTATGTCATTGTAAAGATTTTGGACTGGTTTAAATTAATGTTTCTGACAGGTTACAGTGCCATTTTTACATGACTGCATTCAATTACATCTGCCAGCATGGTTTCATCTTGAAATCATTCTGCTATTGAATATGGGGATTTATTCATGCAGTTTCTTTTGAGAATTCTTCAATTTCTATGCAGTATTAATATGGCTCTGTGATTAAATGATTTCCTATAGCTTTGGTGCATTGAGTGTGCCAAGTATCATCACTGGGACTTTCAATAGAAGAATTTCAGTAACTGGACTGGAAGTTGTAATTTCTCCCCTGGCAGCTCCCTTTCAATTGGTGGGAGGTCAAAAGGCCTAAATTGTTCTTATTCTTCTGCTTTTCATATTGATAACACATGTGACAGTTGCCAGCTCAATTAAGTTTCATTGTTTCAGTAATGTATGTAGATGCAGCCTTTGCCTAGCGTTAAGGAAGTGGGCACTGTGGTCTGTACAAAGAAGTGAACAGCTAGAAATCTCCATGCCACTGACTTCATAGATTTCTATATATGCAACTTGCATTTTAATATAGATGAGATAAAGTTATTTTCAAGTGAAGTGTTTGTGTCATGATCATTGTCTTTCTTTTCCTTACAGGGAATGGCCCTGAGTCTTGGAGATAAGATCAATCTGTCTCAGAAGAAAACAAGTTTATAAATTTTACCTAACGTCTTTTCAGGTCTTTTACAATTTAACCTTAGGTATGTGGCTTTTGGAATCCAGAACATCTTATATTCTTCAGTGTTCTGTAATTGTAGAAGCCAAGCATTTGAGCTGAAAGCATTCCAGCAGATAATTTATAGGTTCTCCATGATTGATATTGAGCAAAATTTTAAATCTCCAGGGTTTTTTTTTTTGTCCTGGAAGTTATGTTTTCTTTGTCTCTAATATATACTGATGCTCACAGTACAATAAACAAATTATGCCAGTACCGTTTTGTCTGTAAATTATAATCTCCATGTTATCTGATCAGTGTTGAATATCTGTCCAGAGGTATTGTGATACTCTGAGAAAGTGGGAGTCTGTAACAGCTTAAGTATTTACAATAATGACTAGGCCTGAATTTGTGAATGTGTGATCATGACTCTTAAAAGTACTCTGGTATGCCTAGGAGAATATGTATTTGCCAACTAAATTAAAGGCTGGATATTCTAGATGATAACATAATAACTTGGCACAGACAAGCTTGTAGTACCAGAAAAGAGATTGTCAAAATTCAGCTCTTTCCAACAAGTTGTAGAACGTTCAACTTTGTTTCTGAAGTGTTCTCTTAAAAGTATCCTGAGTAACATAACATTGCTGGTGGTCTTCTTATTTTTCAGTTAATATGGAAAAGACAGCTAAGGGCACTGTTAAAGCTGTAGCAGCATAAGCAGTATTGCAGTGAATGCAGCCATTAGCCACGTGTGTGAGCTCAGGAAGGAAAGGTTCACACTCATTATGAGCTTGCAGTGAATTGAGCTAAGTTGAAAAGGAAGAGCTGAGAATGAAGGTCAAGATGTTGAAGTGAGTTAACACCATTTGGCTACTAAATCTTATGTAAATTAGCAGTAGATTAAAACATATAACCATAAACTAAAAATACTGTTAGCTGAATCCATTCAGTATTAATTCTGAATTTGTTAAATTGTTGCAAGCAATTACTTCTACAGAAGGGTGTCCAGAGCCAGCAGTACTCTTCCAGTTGGCTGAAAATCCTGCTGCTGGAGTTCCACAGCTGTGACCAGCTCTAGAAGGACAAAAGAGAATGTTCTGAGCAGATGATTCCCAAAACATTTAAGACCTCAGTGATGAAAATACCTTTTTTTCATTCTGAATAAGCACAAGAAGCACACATGTAAATTCTGAAATTAAATAGTCTGGGCTACTATACCTGGCTAAAGGATGGCCCTGGAAGTGCAATGCAAAACCTGAGCACAGTTTTGCTGCATGACCTGTTTGTTTTGAAATCCCTTTTTGGTTCTGCCATTATTTTGGTTTTTAATGAAAGCTCCAGCTCTTGCATAACGTGATAGCAGCAAGGCTGAAGCTCTGAGTGTGCAGGGCTGCACTGATAATGTATTTATGTCTCTGCATGATCCCACAGCAGTTGTATTCCCTTTCTGGGAAGTTAGGCCAGATTCACAAGGCTGTAGTAGAGATAATCAAATTGTGATCTTAACTGCTTAATACTTCATCATTTGGGGTGAGGAGGGGTGATGGGAGAAAAGCATTAGAAATGTGTTGTATGGAAGCTCCTGTGAAATTCCATGGATATCATTATGCTGCTTTGGGGTGAGTGTGGGGCATTTCTTTCTACAATCCCTTTAAACAAACCAAGATAAAAGAAAATCCTAGGAGTTTCAGCGGATGAGTTCATCTCTCCACAGAGGTGCTGTGAGTTGTGAGACACTGACACAGACTGAGCCATAGCTCCATGTGTACTGACTGGTTTGGATGGGATGGGTTTGCTGACCACAGCCAAGGAAAGGATGTTTTTGGAGAAGGAGAATGGCTTCCAGTATGTGTTATCCAAACCGTGTTTCAGTCACAATCTGCTCTCCTCGTTGGAGAGTAGAAAAACATCCTGGCACGTGCAGACATCCACATTTCAAGTGGCTTGTAGTCAGCTGGGAGGGGAACATAATCTCGTTTAGGATATTTTTTGCTATCAGGATTTTATGGAAGGACGTGGGAACACCTGTGCAGCAGAAGCTGCCATGACTTCAGGAGTCATTTTCCACCTGCCATGCTTTTCAGTATCCCTCCTGCAGAATTGGTTTTGTACAGTTGTTTTTATCAATAGCGTGCATTTTTTCAGTAGCCTTAACACTAAAAGACATTATTTAGATCTGTGTTTCATGTCTATACTTCAGAGATGAAATTCCCTTCTTTTATGTATCCATCCTATTGTATTTTGGCTCAGCTTTTGCTTAGTAGCTCAGATAAACTGATTCTGGTCCTATGCATATAAGGGAATATCTTGCACAGACTATCATTCTTCAGGATCCACTTGCAGCTTTTGCATTGCAGTAAAAGCTGGTGTACAGCTGTGGCTCTGAATTGTTCCAGAATTGGTACCAGGGGGTTGTTATCCTGTGTTTTCTGCACAGCAGTGTGTATTGTATTTGCTCTTGTTTCAGAAACTTTGATAAGAACAGGAATAAATTACCTGGAGAAGTAAGTGGACCTAGAAAGCTTGCTGCTTTTCCATTAAAAGTTTTGGACAGTCATTGCAGGATGCAGTGCTGGCATAGCAGGAAGCCAGTCTCTCCTGTGCCCCTGCTCCTGATGTCCCTGCTGCCAGGAATCAGGGCCAGGTTTCTTTATTCAGGGCCTCGTGAGGATTTGTACTTGTGTCTTACTTAGAAGATAACATGAGAGCAGGAGTGTTTATCTGAGGACAGGCAGATGTAGAAAACACTCAGCTGGGAGCGGATGGACACATTCTAAGAAAGCATGAATAGGGAGACTGGATTTATAAAAACTTTATAGGTAATGCAAAAAAAAAGTCAGGCCATAGAGGAGCCTAATTTGTCCACTGGCCTTTAGAAAGACTTGTAAGTGGTTCTGTAGAGGCAGCTTTATGCACCTCTAAGAAATGTGATGCCTCGTGTGAGGTGTTTGCTCTCTATCATGTGGCTTTTGGCACAAAACTGCAGCTGAAAGACTTGGTCACTTAATCCTGTTAGCAGCACCCCAGCACAAATTTAAGGTGTTTTATAAATTCTTCAACACTTTCTTGTGTGGTTACACCAGGGGGTGCTGTCTTGCAACTGATAAATTTTGGTTGGTTTTTGTTGTGGTTTTTTTAAAGTGTTAAGGAAGAAAGTAAAGGATCTGGTGCAGGGATGTGCTTCAAGTTTTGTCATATAAGCAAGCAGAGAGTAAATTTGGCCCATTCTTGGGGTCACTTTCAGTTGGTTTTTGTATATTTTTAGGTTGCCTAGCTAAGTGTAAGCAGTGCACAGCAATTCACAGCTCGGATTACTAATACAGTACATCTGTTCAAACACTGCCTTTTCTCTAGAGATTCTACTTTTCTAAAGCAGAGTGAGATGGATTTGGCTGTATACAGCTGGCCTAGGGAGGATCTCCCGTTTGAAAGACATGATAATGAGTTCACTGTGAAAGGGATATAGGTGTAATATAAGAAATTCTAGCTGTAACTTTGCCTGTACATTTGTAGCACTAACCTGGGCCATTTTCTGTTTGAGCAAAGCTGTAAAATATCCATTATATTTCACTAGATATTTCTTCTGATTTCTTTGGGGGGGATGTATATTCTGTAGCTAGTGATTTTAACTTTTTCTAAATTCTGTGTATTATGGTTTTTATTTCATCAGTGATCCACAATTGTAAAGAATAGAATGGAGTTGCTACCAAAATGTGATTTCTTTTGTTTTGAAAGGTCAGCATAATTCTTACAGCTATAGATTGTAGATATTTTATAATTAGGTTATAAAATACAAGTATTTAATATATATAAAATGTAGACCTTTCATACTTGTCAAAACCTGTTACTTTAGACAGGTGTAAGATCTGCAATTTCTGTAGCTTGTAAGTGCCTATTTTGCTCTTTCTTTCCCTGAAATTTCATTTAGGGGAAGCAGAACATGCTAAGCTTATTGTTATCCTGGCCCCAGCACAAAAGCAGTGTTAGTGAGTCTCACTGTTCCTCCATCTTATTCACAGTGGTTTTCAGGTTTGGTATTTCACATTTTTCCTGTAATACCAGATTAAAGTCTTCCACAGCAGATGGTCACACTACATCTTTTCACTGAAAACGTGGACTCTTCTTTATCTGAGGTCCCACAATATCAGAAAGAGTTGGAAGAATTTTATCATGCTTCTAAATTTAGTTACTTCCAAAGTTTGGAGATGACAACTAATGTCCATGTTGGAAAAGTTAGGAAACTATTTTCTCTTGCAGAAATGGATCATTTGAATTTCAAAGTGCAGTGATGAGTTTTCAGTCTGATCTTTCCAAATAATTTCTGTCACTCGTATTCAGACACAAGAATAAAGAATCATTTCCACTGTGTTGTTCTTAGACTGTATGTAAATATTTTATTACTTTGTAGAAATTTTACTTAGATGGAATTCCCCATGCTCTTTCTTTTTTTCCTTCCTTGATTTTAAATGGTTTTTACTGAAAATGGTAGATTTCTACACATGGTCTGTCCAAAACTACCGTGCTGTGTTGTGCAGGAATCCTTCTTTTAATTGTTCTTCAAATGAAATTCTGTCATTTTTTCAATATCCATTGAATTCAGTGCTGCTAGTGGAACAGTTTCCTCTTTGAGCTGTGACTGAAAGACATTAAGGGGTTTTTCATGTGCAGAAGCATGGAGTATTTATCAGGAGATTCTTTTTTGAGGCCAGGAGGCTGTTCTACATCATCAGGCGTCTTGTCAAGAGACCAAATGTACAATTCTTTGTACCAGATGGGAGTTATGCACTGGGCTTCAATCTATTAGATCTTAAGCAGCATCTCTGCTTGTTTACAGTACTCCAATATCTGAAAACTGCAACTTGAATTGATGCTTAATTTA
This sequence comes from Entomyzon cyanotis, assembly GCA_024500445.1. Classification (NCBI taxonomy): domain Eukaryota; kingdom Metazoa; phylum Chordata; class Aves; order Passeriformes; family Meliphagidae; genus Entomyzon; species Entomyzon cyanotis. The sequence continues at coordinate 4,891,108 of JAKEPQ010001029.1, forward strand.
TTGTGTGTTATGCACAATCTGATACGTGATGATCTGATACCAACCAGGAAGGCAAGTGACCCAGTTTACTTGGTTAGTACAGCTGATGTGTTCTCCATGTAGTGAGGGTGTTCACTGCCTCTTACAATTAGATCCATATTGACCGGAATTATTGTTCAAAGGGGAAAGAAGTCTTGAAGTTTTTTGAAGTCTTGTCGTCTTCAAGGATTCTGTATCCCTTCATCCATTCTTGAGCTTGAGGGAGCAGAGAAGGTGGCTTGAATCTGTAACTGATAGCACATGCAGCAAACCATGTATCACTGGCTGCTTCAGACTGTCTGCAAGGTCCTAAATCTGGGCCCGGGGAGAATCCTACTGACTGCACTTGGTCCTAAAACCCCTATCAGTTTCTGTAAATATACCCCCATAAATAAACCTCTAGGAAGTTCCTATAAATCCAGTCTTCCCCAGTTTACTAGGCTGCATTCAGGCAGCTGTTTACCTACTCAGATAACACCTACCTGCCAGTAAAAACCCTGGTGTAGGAGCATTCTGCTTTTCTGGTTCATCCAATGGAGACTTGGTAAAGATTGTCTCAGAAGAGCAATTTCACCCTAAATGTGATAGCTGGCTCCTTAATGCCATCCTGTACTGTCCCATGAGACAAGTGTCTGTCCCTTGCCTAAATTTCTGATGTAGATACCATCAAGGTGATTGACAAAACAGAAATTTTCTTTGTTATAGCTTACTTATATAAATATTTCCATCATGGAAAACACATTCACCTTTTACTCAAATTATCAGGAATTGCCTTGGATCCCTAAGCAGGCTTTTTTTTTTTAATGCCATATCAAACTTTCTTTTAAAGGTGCATAAAAATAAGCTACTAAAACTTTAAAGGTGTTTGACCTGATACTGTAGTGCTTGTATTTTCAAGCATGTCACACTATGTTAATGCATCTTTAGCAAGAGATACAATTCTTCCAGGGTTTGCATGCCTACTCCATCAGTAAGAGCAGGTGGTTTTTTCCTACGCCTGTTCTCTATTGCACTTTCAGTCGCACAAGTTCAGCAGTGCTACTCTATCCAGCCTTAATAAATGGAAATGTTACCGTAGAAACACTGTCACTCTGGGAGAGGGACAGAATGCCACAGAAACCTGCTCTTGCAGCAGGCAGGTGCTAAAAGCACGTGAAGACATTTATCAGTTAATCAGTCATATTTATGGAAAATACAGATCATGTGAGCCTATGGAATGCATTTCTTAATTAAGTGAGAAATCAGGAATTGTGTGTGTTCCAGCCAGTTCCTCATGTGTTACTGTAGAGCATGAAGCTACAAGCCCTAACAAACACATACTTTTATTTCTGGAAGCAAAGTGGTCCCTAACTTCCCAAACTATGTATATTAAAACACATAAATAACAAAGCTGCAAATCTTGTTTAACCTTTGCTCTTTTTTTTTTCTTTTTAACAATATATTTTTACATTGCCAGTTTTCTTGCAAATTACTGGAGTTCACAATTAGGGCGAGCATGTTTTTGAAAGCTTGTAACTGATTTTTGTAGCAGAATTTAATGGATGTTACCTGTGAGTAGGTCTTGGGGATGAAACAGATTTCTGCCATTTTTCTCATATATCCAGGAAATTGCCTTAGGATGTCAGTTTTGTAGCTGTGGATATAGGTTGCCACCTGTGTGCAGTGTCCTGAGATCTGCTGGTGAAAAGTTCTGTATGGAAGCTGGATTGCTGTTGTGCTTCTGAAAACGTAGTCAGCAGTCCCCACTTTCCTCCTCATCAGTAAATGGGCAGGTAGCTGAGCTTAGACAGATTTCAGAGATAGCTCTGGGTGAGTACAAGACAGAGCTGGGACCTCCATGGCTGTGAACACCTTGCAACAACCTCCAGTAAGCAGCAGGCTGAAGAACTGAGGCTCTGCCAGCTCCATGATATAATTTACATTTTGCTGTTGTTTAATGTGAAGACAGTAAGCTCTCAGTACAGCAAGACTAGTTTTTGAAATGCACAAAAGCTAATAAACAGTCAGGTAAGTGGTGTTTATTAGTGGCAGGACAAAGCTGCAAGAGAGACAGCCTGGTGTGCTTCAAGTGTCCTTTGCTGTGAGCCAAGAAAATGAAATGGATAGATAATTGAAAGCTGGGCTTCACACACTTGTCCTGCTGCTCCCATGCCACCTGGAGTGAAAACACTTGTGCAACACCTTGTTTGTTACAGTGAAAGCACATTTTCTAGCCCTGTTTTCCAGTTTGTCTCTGACAGGCACAGCCACTGTTGGAGAGCAGATGCAATTGTGTTGACATCTGTAGGCAGTACTATGGAAGCTCCTCTTCTAGTTAGACTGTTCATGTTCAATCATGTGCACATCCCTGGATGCAGAGGGCCAAATCCACTTCCAGAGCGCTGTACCAAGTGTCAGTTTCTGTGCCTTTGAGGGACTCCTGACCTCCCTGCACTGCCCTTGTCACCCTCTTGTCCCAGGGAACCCAGGTACCAGGAGGGGCAGCAGGAGAGCAATCCTCAGGAGTAGCACCCTCAGCTCCCCTGCTTCTTTTAGGCCACAGCCAGGGCTTTTTAGCTTTATGTTTTGCAGTATATGATGCATTTTTAAAGCAACCTAAAAATGCACTTAAATAATTAGGAGCTGGAAGTGCAATTACATCTAAAGAAATGTTGCTGTCCACTAAACTACTGGCAGTTCTCATTCACAAATGGTTTCTGCCCCAAAGCACTACTACATGGAGGGTGTGAATGACCTCTGGGAACAGAGGTCTGTTGTGGTCTGGGTCTGTATCACATGGTCAGAGTTTTCCTTGGTGATGTAAGGGATGCAGGTATTAAAATCACTTGTCTCTTCATGGTTTTTGATGGCAGCCTTAAATGTGATAGAGGTCTAACACTATAGATTATCACATAAAGTTCAGTCATCTGAAAAGTATGTTGAACTGGTGCCACTCACACAGAGGAGCTCCACGGAACCATTTCAGAATTCAGCTGGGCTGTGTAGATTGCCCAATGGAGATCCAATGAATTTTTGTGGGGCTGCTTGTATCTGTGTTATGTTTCTGTGTCTGAAATTAGTTCTGGTTCTTATGACTGAGCAAAAGTTACCTGTCTCTCTGAAGTTCCACTGAGCCTCAACTTTCATAACTTAAGCAGCTAATTAGAGAAATTGAGGTTTTGTCTTAGTTCTTTCCATGCAGAATTTGTGTGATAAAAACAGGATTTAAGCTTGGGAATAACTGACTGATGATCACCTCTGTGCTGCAGTTTGGATCCAAGCAACTGGGTTGTATTTTGAAACCCAGGTACTGTGCGTTTCCTTCCACAAGTGTTCCCATCTGTATGTGATGTAGCAATGTGTAACTGAAACAGGGGTGGTCCTTGGTTCTCCTGCATCAGCAAAACCCACAGGGACGAGCACTTCCCCATTCACACACAGGCCCAAGTACTCTCAGAGCATCTGAAGCTTTTTAAAAGGATCTATTACTTTAAATTTTTTGAAAACTTCCTGAAAATTAAAAATCAATCAATTTTCTCGATCTCTGTCAAATTGTAATCTTGTGGAAGTACTTTTTGTGCCCAAAGAGAAAGACTCTGACAGGAGACAAATGCAGTCATTTTCCCTGACAGACTCATTCTCTGCCTGACCTCACCCCAATGGCATTTTGAAAGTGTGGGTGCGTTATTTTGTTCAGGTGAATCACTCAAAATTACCGTTTGTCTGAAAGAGTTTATCAAAAACTAATGGGATTTTGCAGAATAAATGGCTTCACAATTCTTCATTTAGCAGATTGCTGAGAGATGAAATGAGTCTCTGAGGTATTTATTAACTTCTGTGGGTAGCTCTGAATATACGAAAGGCTTGTACTTGAAACTTTTGTCCAGGAAGTCTTACACTCTTTGCTTATCAGTCAGGAGTTTCTAATGCACAATCAAAATGCCACTCATCTATTCGTCTGCTGCTATAACACTGTTTGTAATGACATAAGACTATTTTTAATGAAGAATTCAAATTTTCTAAGAATAAATTTCTAAAAATTAGAATTTTTAGAAAATCCTTTGGAATCCTGTTTTCTGAACAATCAGTCTTTTCTACCAACTGAGAACCCTGGTGGATGCATAGTTCCTGAGAGATAGGAGAAGGGTTTCTCATGGACTTGGAAGGAAATGGCAGCTATGATGCTCACCCTTCTCAGAAATTTTATAAAGCAGTGAGAATAGTGTCAAGTTTTGATACCAGATGTAATTATACCCCAGAGGCAGGAGTATATTTAATCCTGAAAGGTAAGAGTGTTAAGTAGGCAGGACAGAGTGAGCCTGTATGGACTACTGCATTCTTTAATGATGCTGGAGCAGGCTAAAGCTTATTCTCTGCTTTTGTCTCTATGTGTCAAAGCATGGACATGAATCAAATTTGCTACAGTGCAAGTGTGAAGCTGCAGTTTAATTCATGAAAACTGTGTCAATGAGAAGGAACTTGCCTTTCCCAAAAGGGACCCCTCATGCTGGCTTTAGCCAGAGCATTGTCTGAACTATGGACCAACTATTCCCAGGGTAAAATTGTGATTTGAATCTTGTGCAGATTGTCAGGTAGGTTTTATGGAGACAGGGATAGTATGTTTGTAATATGTGCTAGACATGTATGGATCATGATATGCTGTGCCATCAGTTAACACTTCATTATCTGAGCCATACCACAATAAAAGCTTCAGCTGATTTTTGCCTTCTCTTTGCCTACTCTCAAGGATATTCTCATACTCCAAGGAGTAAAGGATTGTGAGAAAGATACAAGGGGAGATTGTGTAGAGGAAGGGAAATTCCTTCTAATATTCTGTAATTCTGTAATTTTCCATAATCACCTGTGTAAGTGGTTTGCTTTTACTTTTTTTTTATAAGCACTTAACAAATAATAATAAAGGCCCAGAGGGGAAAAAAAAAAGGATAGCACAGTATCACTGTGAGATTGTTTTAGTTTTAATGGTCAACAGAAAGACTGTCCAGGGGAAGTGAAGGGAAAATCAGATGGAAGCAGCCACTCTAAAATCAGGTGATTTTAGATTAGTTGTTAGCAGAATGTTTCATTTTTAATAGCTGTTAAGATCTCTTTACATCATGTTGTAAAGGCAAAATGTTTTTAAAGTAGTTTTTTGCCAAGCATTCTGCAGATGGGAAAGTTGATTGTCACTAATGAAGTGTTTTATGGCCAAGACCATTGCTGGAATAGAACTGTTGGCTACTTTTGCCTGCAGGTTCTACATCAAAATCCTATATACATTCATTAAGTTTAGCTTCCTCCTTTCTTGCTGGTCTTATTCATTAGTGAATACTGTGGGTTTCTTTATTGCATCTTCTTCATCCTGGATCATTACAGGGTCACTAAATGTAATTTTCCCTGTGGGTATATATTAGCTGTTCCTGCTCATTTCACAACATTGTAATTACGGAGAAAGCAGAGGTTTCAAATTATGAAAACAATTTGGTTTAATTTAGATTCAGTGTCAGCTGTAGGGGAAAATCCTTTTATGCATCTACTTTGTTGGGTTTATTTTTTACTTTGTTTTTAATAGGAAAGGACCTTGATTTACTGCTCCAATGCCTCATAGAAGGTAGGAATCTTATGGCAGTGTCCTTTCTTCATAGCCAATTGGTTTTGAGATATTACTGCATTTTAAATTAAATTATTCTTCTTTTACCAGGCAAATGCAGCTGGGGTCCTGAGCAGGGAGCAGTGAAGGGGATGGTCAGTTCCCTCGAGGGCTGTGCTGTGCACTGGCTGTGCTGTGAAAGGAAGGAGAGCACTGCTGCTCCAGGCCTCTTGCTCTGAGTTTTTCCTTTCCTCCTTTGAGTGGAGCCAGGTCCTGGCACAGGAATTCCTGCCCAAAGGAACTGTGCTTCTCTCTTGTGCTGTGTGTGCTGCTGGGGAGAAGCAGAGGCTTCAAAAAGATGACAACTGACTCCTCTGATTTTTGGAACAACTACTTCTTTTCTGATCATGCTGGCATGGAATTGATTTCTTGTCAAAGGCAGCTGAGAGTGCACTGCCCGAATTTTCCAAATTTTCATGGTGGGGGTAGCACACCTTACTTTACACACACACTCTCCATTACAGCATGTCCTCGTGCTGCTTGTATTCCTCTGGATGTCCCAAGGAATAAACAGTTGTGCTGGAGATGGAGGGTTGCCAGCAGATCCACACACTTTGTGTGATTCTGAGAGAGATAAGGAGAAGGCAAAATACACATCTTCCACTGGTCTGCAGCAGAAATGATCCAGGCCAGGTTTAGTGTTACACTGACCTCCCTTGGGCAGTTGGTGTTAAACCCCAAGGCTGACAGGTATCCTGTGCTGCTTCTGCAACAAACAAAGCAGGTGCTGAGCACGGATTTGCACACAGTGCTGCTGCTGGAGCTCAGTTGTTTCTGCCTACAAGACATCCATTATTTCAGCCCTTAGACTCTGACCATCAGGAAACAGCTACTGCGCAAGTGCTGCAGTTGGAGCAAATCCCTGAAGTGTCTGAGGACCATAAGCCCATTTCACCTCTACCCATGCATCAAATATGAACTCATGTCTCCAGTGACTTAACTTTCTGCACCACCAGTCTTCAGCCCTCTCTGTAATGCTCTTATTTCTGGATGGGTCACAGGGGATCCTCCCAGGCTTTTAATCTGTAGCTTATTGTTTAAAGATTTATTTGCTTTGCAAGACAACCACCAGTGCTGATCACAGGCCAGCAACCATGGAAGGGAGCTGGACAATTGGAGGAGTTTCTATTCTTTCTTCAGTGCTTATCTGTGATGAGGCTGCTTTGAAGGATTCAAGTCATTTGCAAACATCATCTTAAAACTGCAGATGCTTAATTGTTTGCAATGGAAATGTGTGAGAGAAAATGAGGTGCAACCAGCAATCCCTTGATGGTGTAGAATAGCTCTTTTTTTTTTTGGGGGGGGGGGGGTAGGAGTGCCTTGTTTCCATGGCTACCCTTTGTTAAGATGCCTGCTGTTGGGATCAACTTTAATTCTGCAAGTACCAGAGGGTGTCCAGTGGTGGGATGGTTTGGTCTCAGGCAGGGGTAGGTGCAAGGCTTTCCCCTGCACATCCAAGCAACACCTCTTTTGCTGGGCTCTGCTAAATCCTTCTCCTTCTCCCTGATTTTAAAAGAAGGCAATCTCACATTTCTTTCTGTGCCTTCTTCTCCCTCCAGCAGACTTTCCCACTTCAGGGACACATTGAGACAACAGGCAAATTAATTAAGCCAAGAAACCTTAAAGAAAACACTGGTCATTTACCCTGCTGCCAAGTCAAGACAGCATAGCCAAGGGAACACTGGAATTCTTGCTCTGATCTCTCTGCTCACCCAGTGTTCTGCCTGTATCCTGCTAAAAAACTCCAAACAAACCCAAACCCAACCCAAACCCCAACCAAAACAAAACAACCGCTGTCTCTTGGAACTGCTCCTAATTTCAAATCAACATACTAATGTTGATGTTTCTGTCTCAGATTTTTCCAATTTTTTTTCTTTTTCAGATTCTCTCTTCCCCATGCAGGCAACAACATGTTGATGGTTTGAAGTGTTAAATTTTGGTTGTTAGTGTAGCTGTACTCAGATGCCACAGTCTCAGGAGTGTTGGGTTGGAGACAAAGTAGTAGTTTTCTACATATTCACATAAATAACTGTAATAATAGGAAAAAGTTTCTGAAAGCCTAATGGTGGTTTGATAACATTGGTTACTTCTAAGAGTTTGCTTGGATGTTTCTATGAGTTTATAAGTGTGTCACATATTGATCACTTGATTCCCTCTCTCTCTTCTGTGTTGAAATGTCATGTTCTTGTCAATGATGTGTGTCCAGAAGCAGTAGACTTCAAACCCATTCATGGGTATTTCTAATTTCTTGTTATCTCTCTCCCTTTGGAACTGATTGAATATAGCTGTGGCCGGGGCTTTCTCTCTTGTCACAAAAAGGAGCAAAGCTGCTTGCAGCCTTTCCTCCTACTTATCTATTTCTGTAGCCATGAGGTACAAGAGAAATCTCAGCTTCTATTTTCTTCAATTTTCCGCTAAATTTCCTTTGAAGGTTATCTTCCCTGGAGGCTTCAACTGATCCATTTTCTTTTCATTTCCTCCTTTTTTTTTTTCTTTTTTTTTTTTTTTGGCACTGCGAAATGTGTTCATGTAAAGAAGAAAGGAAAAGAGAAGAAAGTATACCTTTCTGCTGGCATAAAAACTCCTCAGTTCTTACTCTGCTTCTGGGCTTTCTGCTTAGATATCCTAAATACAGCCATGCTTCTCTTCTGTGCTATAAAAGGAAATGCAGCTGTGAAGGATGCTATTTGAAGTAATTTTCCTTATGGACTGAATCAGGCCCTTTTGTAGGAGATCTGTTGTCCATATATATATTCATGTAATCACAGCTCTTTGCTTTATTGATTTAAAGTCAGTTTTATTTACTCCTTACTTATCTAATTCATCTGGAGCCAATGAAGCTAACCCACATTTATCCTATTTTGTAGAGGGCATGAGGTTGGGAGTGTTGTTCCTGCTTCATAAAAATGCCCCTGGCTGCTTCTTTGCTCTAGGGTGGGAGATCCCAGCACTGGTGCCTGAGGTCTCTGCCAGGAGCAAGCAGCCAGGGGAGGAACAGAGCCATGCTGGTGGTGGGAGCTGAAATGGAGGATGCCTGGGTGCTTGTAGTGTCCCAGACCCGAGGTAGCCTTCCCTGGATCCCTGCAAGGCAGAGAAGGTTGGTGGTGTTGGCCCTGTTCTCTCTCCTGATGGGGCTCCTCCCCATTTACAGAATTAATTGATGGCATCTTTTACTGGGCACACGCTGACTCAGCTTTTACTTTTGCCTTCAACACTCAATGTAGAGTTTCCAGGCAAATTCATCTTTTGACAGTTTGATCCCACTTTCTCAGCAGCTCTTCTGGACATTTTAATATTTTCTGACTGTACTGTGTCTGTGAGCTGTCCGAGAATTTGGTTAGTATTTAGAAAGCATTTATTTACACATTTCACAGCATGTAAATAACCAAATGGATGGGTGAGTCCCAGTTTGTACCTCAGAACTAATTTGGGGAGATTATTGCACTTCTCCAATTCAGAACCTCTCTTGTCCAAAAACCAACCTTAGGCATACTGTGAGCTGTTTGTGTTACAGGAAGATCTGATGCAATGCATTTCAGGTCAGCCCTCCTGTCACATTCTGTCTGAGAGGTCTGTAGGATGGCTGGCACCACAGTCTCCTCAGACCCTGGGACTCTGTGCTAGAATCTCTGTCTCATCTAAACCTGCACTTTATATTGCCACCAAATTTCCCTTTCAGAATGAAGGGTTTGGCCTCCCACCTTTGCTTGGTGGAAAGGCACAATCATAAAATCCTTGAGAAAAGCAAGTTTTCTGTTCAGAGCAGAGCTAATGTAGCTTTCCTATGTATTTGTATCTCCATCACATGCTCATATCCACACTGCTTTTCCTTCTGCTTTTATAAGACTTTCTAGTTCCCTTTCTGTATTTCTCTGGACAAGCAGTAGCATTTTGGCTAATGTAGAGGTATGGAGGGGCTGACTGGTAGGTCAGTATTGATGCCCGTGTTAGTCTGCCTGCTCCTTCATAGTTCATAGCTCCTTCATTTTTCCTCTCTATGTGACTACTTGCTTGGCTTTCTGTCTTCCATCCAGCTGATTTGCATGAAGAGAAAAATAATCTCAAGTGGTATGTCAAATTTGGCTGAATTGGTATTAACAGGAGTATCAGTTTGCTGCTTATGCTGAAAAACTTCAGTGTGCTCCTTTTTGGCCCCAAGTCATCTTATGTTTTATTGAAATATTTGCCCACGAGCTTTAAAAGATACCAATAATTGAGCTTTCATCCTCATTTTTTTTGCTGTGGAATTTTATTTATGCATAGGAGAGCAATCTGATAGCTTATGTAGCGTGTAGACCATTGGCTATATGACTTCAGTAGAAGGTCATTGTGCAGAAGATTAATAAAGGTATTTGACTGTGTTGCATTTCCTCTTTATTCATTGTATGAACAGTGTTGACGTGTGCAGTACACTGATACAGATTGTACTCTTTCATCCAGCTACACACAGTCCTATTCTCCTTATTTTTTGCCTTTAAAGTGAAGCACTTGTAGTTGTGAATGATGTGATTTATTTTATTAATGGTATCTTTGCTGCAGGCTGTAGCATTGAGTCTCTTTGTCCCCATGAAGTCTTTTTTATGACAATGATAATATATGACTTAGTGTTTGTTTCAGTAACAAGGAGACAATTGTATTTTGCTTGTACTTTTTTTCCTGCCTCAAATTCTTTGGCCATTCAAAATAGACAAAATGGGCTGAAGGATATGCAAAGATCTTAATTTTGAACTTAGAATTATCTATTGGCACACTACTTTTAACTGGAGACAACAGCTCAAGAAAACCAATGCGTTCCTGAAGCATATCCTTAGGTTTCATTGAAATCAGTCTAAGATTTCGGGGCAAGTTCAGCAACATCTGCCTGTTAAAATTTTTTAAGTTAATTAGACCTGCAGACCACTGTGTTTCTGGACTGCACATAAAGAGAGAGCCCAGGGCCATGCAAGGGGTTTGCAGCAAGGCAAATCCTCGTTGCCTCCAGCTGCAGCAAGGAGTAAGGATGCAACTGGATAGGGTGGATGTTGTCCAGGGTATCAGGAAACCCTACTCCAAGAGAAAGTGCCTGATGCTTTTATTGACCACTCATCACCAGGGCTGCCCTTTAGAGCCCTGTGTAATAAGTGGCAACCCTGCCAGAGTAATTCCTTCCAATCCTCACCCTGCAGCTCTGGCTCAGCACTGGGTTGAGCCCAGCTCTCAACAGCATCGTTTCCTGCCCGCATTGGTGCCACTTGGAGACCTTCCACTGCAAATATTGATCCAGCTTACCCTGCTTTGCTGATGAGATCTGAGGAGATGACAGTGTTTGTTCTTCTGGCTGCAGGCTATTACAAATGATTGCAATGTGAATCAGATCCTCTGCCTACCTGCATGGTACCACGTTTGGGATTCTTTTCCATCCCCTGCCCATGCAGTGTTTATCCCCAAGATTCTACCTGGGTAGGGAAACATGCTGCTGGAGGGATCAGGCTGGCAGACTGCCTTCTGGTTTGTGTTTCTGTCTCGAATACATCAGCTTTTCCTGTTCACTATATGCTTACAATAAGGCCTTGGGTGAGTGGCAATGTTTGGAGGTCTTTTGGCTCCAGTTGTGTCACTGCTTGTTCCGCTCGTGTCATGATTCACAGGTCTGCATTCTTTGCACTGAATCAGACATTAGAGATGCAAAAGGTCTGTTAGGTCATCTAGCACGCCCTTTGGTGACTGTTCCTTTCAGGATGTAAGTGCAGTTTCTGTTCCGCTGAGGAGAAAAAAGGAAGCAGGGTTACACAGTGTCTCTGCAGGTGAACTGCTGCGTGAACCCAGGTCTTTGGTCCTCTGTGCTTGTGGAGAGCTTTTGGTCCTTATGGTTTCAAGAAATGAGTATTGTTTCCTTTTTTCTTTTTTGCCTGGTCGTGTGTGAGTTGATACAGCAAAGGCAGAATAAAAGGCACAGTGCATTGGGTAATGAAAGGGGAAAAACTTTCTAAATAGTGGGGTTTGGGGGTTTGTACCACCAGTTCTTCTCCATCACTCAGGGACAAACACAGCACATGTTTATCTTCCTTGGCTTATTTATCCTGACATTTGTTTTTTCTGCTGCACTAAAAAGCATTGTTAGAATTGATATTTCTTTGATGAGCCTATCCAGAGTCTTGCTGATTGTCTCACTTAAAAGAAACTGGTGAAAGAGGTACTGCTAGGAACAGATCTTGCTTATTTGAGGGGCAGTATTCCTTCCTTCATCACTGGAGAACCACTGGAGCTGAGACTGTCACTCCCTGCTCTTCCAGCTCTTACATTCTCTGTTGCTCACTGAGGTGTTTTTCATGACTACACTGCTGTGCTTGTTCAGGGTGAGCTTCCCTCTCTCCTTGCTCTATGCAGGTATATATATGTCCAGCAAGAATCAAACTAGATGATTACCTGTGTTTCAGCAAGACCTGGATGGAAGTTTATCTTACTGGGCTCCATAAATGCATGGTGGGAGACAGCCTGTATGTGGAAGAATTCACTGTTTGAGGAGGCACTGCAAAAAGGCTAAACAAACCAGAAACTGAAAGTAGCAGCTTCAAAGCAGTGGACAAATCAAGCTGGGAGTCTGACTTAGAAACCTATTTTTCTCAGGTGTGCCTAAGGCCCAAGTACTCCACCCCAGTACTTCCCAGGTACTCTGTCGCATAATTTTAAAAACATTGAAAACAGGGGAAAAAAAGCTGATGGCTTCAAGTCCGTCATGCAGGATTCTCATTTCAGTTCATGTCATACTCAGGAGACTTAATGGATGAAAGATGAAGTTATCAAATCTAACACAGGAGCCTTTCTTCTCAGGGGAGAAGGGAGTTGCTGCCAACTTGTTTGGACGGCAGCAGTTAGCCAAGCCTGTGTCCTGGAGTGTGCTTGAGCCCTCAGCAAGTGCTAAATCCTCCAGCTGGATTTAGCAGCAAACCTGGCAGCACAGGTTTGCAAGAGCTTCGTGTCTGACCTTCTCACTGGTCATTGTGGCAGCCTGGACTTTCTTTTCCTCTGTGAGAAGCACACCAAAGAAATGTGTGAAATAATTACAGTTGAGGGTTAATTTGTGATTCATTTGCTGGATAGCCAGACAAGAAGGGTAACAGTGACGACCCTTCTTCATTTTCATAAAGAGCTGTCACAAGTCCTTTGAAAGTGTGCTACATAGGGGAAAAAAATCTCCTCAGAATCTTGCTGCTCAGGAGAGGCAACTGTGATTTCAAACAGTCTCTGTCCTCTCCCAAATTCAAAAATAAACTAACCATGCTCTCAGGCAGAGGAGTGCTTGTACTTCCTTCTAGCACAGGCTGGTCTGAGCTGGAGTTGCTCTCTGCAGTGTCCCAGTGGGATGTGGGGTTGCAGGCAGGACAGTGGGCAGTGGGGATGTGGCTGCCAGCAGGGAGGATAACAAAATAGTGACTTTTGTCCCCTTTCTGTTGTAGCTCTGCATCCCCCTTCCCATACTGCGAGGACACTTTAACCCCACCCTATTGCTCTGAGTAAGCGAGGTGTGAAAAATGAGGGAGGGGCTGGGTTTGGTTTTAGTCAGCAGCAGGGGTTTGTTTTTTATTTATTTTTGAGGGAGTAAAAATTCATGTCCAATTGCTCAGAGTGGGAGATCTTGCCAATATTGTTCTGGTCATGCCTCAAGGCTACTTGGGAATTCAGTTAATGAAGCCCATGCTAAGAGCTGAAGACCCATATTTAAGAAATGCTTTCTAGAGTTTTTATAGATCTATGAATCTGTCTTATTGTTTTAGGTTTTGGTTTAATAAAACAAGAAAATTTTTAAACACCCAATCTTTGTCCATGTGTTAATGACCTGAGTTTGCAGTTCAGGGGCTCAACAGCCACTGGAGGAGGAGACACTTCCCAGAGAGGTGAGTGAGTGCCCAGATCTAGTGGTGACACTTCTAAAAGCTGCTCTTGCTCTGCTGCAGGATCCATTCCAATCAGAAATTATTATGTTTCCCAGCTCTGGGGTTTTTTGTTGTTTTTTTGTTGTTGTTGTTTGTTTGTTTTTGTTTTTTTTTTTTTTAGTATTATTTGTGTTGTCTCTGCATTTTCCTTACTAGTGCCTGTAAATCAGTCCTAGGCTATTGTAAGGAGCCATAAAATATTCCTTGTTCTCTGAGGCTAAACAGGTCCAATCCAGGGATACCTCCTACCTGGCTTATTTCAGTGTACCTTTCACAGAAATGCAGGGTGCTCAGCAGCTCCAAACCCTATGTTTTTACTGCATCTGCTTGATTATATCTAAAATAAGTAAAATAATATGAGCCTAAAAATAGATAAAATTATTTTTGCTGGAAAATGTTTGGCTTGGAGTTCTTAGTCTGTTCATTGATGTCTGTCTCTGAAAGGGCAGATGAATCTCACATTTCCAAGAAGACTATAAATACAGAGCAGTGCAGTCTCATTTACTAATATTATGAAGCTAATTTGGCTGTAAATTCAATCGTACATCTATCTATCTAAACCATCAAGAGAAAACTCACCAAGCTGGGAGACTGAGTTCCCAGCAAACATCAAAGCAGGAACACAAGTCTCTTCTCTTCCTGTAAATCACAAAAATTGTGTCCTCTTGAAGCTCTGAAATCAGAAAAACTTTGTAGATTCAGGATCTACTGTTGTTTAAAGGCACCTTTATATATGTCCTTTTAATTTCTCTATAGTTTGTGATTTCTGTGTGTTTAAGGATAGCAGAATTTTCCTGCAGGTAAAAGCAGGCAAGTGTCTCCTCAGTTACTAATTAAGAAAAAAAAATAATGAGAGAGAGAAACATTGGATAGTCTGCCTGGTACTTTTCCAATAATTGAGTGATAATATGCTATTCTTGATATCTCAAGCAACTCATCAAGCCTTTCAGCATTAAGCAGGCAGTGCACTAATGGATGCAGAATAAGTCCCTACTAAAATACAATAATCTTTACTGGAAATGGTGAGCCTGTGACAATGTACTCTAGTGTAGGGTGGCAGGGATCTACCTGAGGTGGAATTTGGTGAGACACTCAATTTATTGACACTGGCTTACAAAATGTTCCAGGAATTTCTTCTGATTCTCTGAACTTTCCCTCACGTCACCTGACTTTGACTCAGAGCCCAGACTGCAAAATGTAGTTTGGTTTATGAGATAAGGTTTTCAATTTCAACCTTAACAGAATTAAGTATTGACTTGACATTTATACAGATTCTGACTCGTGGGATGAGTTGACTGATTAAAATGAGGACAAGAAATCTACCAAAGTGTGAAAAGCAATGATGAATAGTGAAGAAATAACAGTTAATGGTAATTAGGGAAGATTATATCATGTCTGTGGCTCTGTAGGACCTCATCCTGAATGATCTGCAAAAGTTAGTTACACAGCCCTTCAATAAAAAAGCAGAAAATCCCAGTGAACTTCTTAAATGTGGTTGACTTGAGAGCTTATTTAGTGCAGGTCTCGTTACATCAGGGGAGTATTTAGCAGAGGTGTACAACATTAGTTCCCACCTTTCTCCTCCAGTGAAGAGGCAAGGGCAGGTCTCACTTGCATGGCTGTTTACTCTGCTTTTTTCATAACCTTTAATATTACTTTCCATTATCCAAACTGAGTGACTGCTGAATGAAACAAAACAGAAAAGATGGAAAGGTGCTGTAGCAAAATGTATTGGGGGGAACATTGTCACAGCTTTTAGAAGATGGAGAGTGAACCAATAAGGAGCTGCATCCTCAAAGCCCTGGCTTCCTGTTAGATTTTGTTTTCTTTTTTGCTGCCTGTTTTCTTGCCTGCCTCTGTCACTCTTTCCTCTTTAGTCTCTCCACTGTGTTGAGCTTCTGCAGTGAAATTGTCTGACTGGGCACAGGATTTGGGTAGCATTTTTTGATTCATTAGAAATGGTATATTTATGTTATTTATCTCTATGTTGCATTTAGAAATAGACTCTTAATTTCTGTCTGATATTCCTAGGCAGTACCTTAACTCAAGCATTAATCTGGAAGCCGTATGGAACCTGTCAGCAGATGACCTGAAAGCTAATTTTTAGAACCAAATTTGTCATCTTTTGTTCCTCTCTATAAAATTTATCATGATCTATCCTTTGCCCCAGTCTACACCAAGTTATTCACTGGAACTATGGGGAGGCAGCATGAAGAAATACTGTAAAATCTCTCCAATAACAGCAGATGGGGGTAAGAAAAACCTGCTTTGCTCCCAAAGGCAAAATATCTGGGCACAGAGACAAGTATCATTTATAGCAAGAGCTGATAATATTTTAATTTTTTTATTAACTAGCTTCCCTCTAGAAAATGTTATTTGCTTGTAATGATCTATTTTAGTGAAATTAAGAAAACTGTGAAGCAGTTCAATATTGAAATGGACACTTCTAGGCTTCCTTCTCTACTTCATATTTGTCCATTTCTTTTGCTCCAGTGTCTTGGCTTTGTTTCTGGTGTGTACATGACAGGAATCATCATATATAGTGGAGTATTTTGATGTTCAGAGTTTTTCAGCTCTATTTTTATTCATGTTCACTAGCTTCCCACTCTCTGTTGTTTGGGGGTTTTTTAAGCTTAAAATTACTTTAACCTTTGCCACTATTTCCCACCTTGCAATCCCTTCCTCCATTGTTCTCCTCCTTAATTTGGCCCTTAACCACTCCCTAAATGACATCCTGAACTTCCAAATCTTGTTCTTTCTTTCTCTGTTTGGTAATGTCTAAGGAAAGGCTCTAGGGTATGGATTACGTGTGAATAACACTGTCCAAGGAGAAGCCTCAGGACACTTCCATACTTTTCTGATGCACAATACCTTTTTCTTCTCTTTCCTTAGGAAAAACAAGTAAAATCCTCAGATGACGTTCCCAGCACACCTACTGACTTGTGGGATAATGTGTTTTCATTTTATCCTCTTGGGGGTGAGGACACCACCAAGCATCAGGACCCCACTGAGCATCAGGACAGCTCAGTGCAAAATCTTACTATGAGGGGCAAGTAGATGATTCTAACAGAGGAGTCTGACCTTGATTGCTGTCATCTCCTTCTTTTATCCCTGCTATGTGCTACAGCTCTTGGAAATGCTCAGCAATTACTTCTTTCCTAGCTGTTAATGCTGTTTCTGTTTTTACAGATGCATCAAATGCAGTTTGAGGACACATTTAATAGACAGTCTATTAGCCTGATACATGACCTCTGATCTCAGACATTTATGATCTCAAAAAGCCTTCCATGAACTGTAATTCCCTCTCCAATGTTCTTGAAAAAAGCCTTGTTTTTAGCAGATTGCAGCTGAAGAAAGGAGATGATGGCAAAGAGACAGGGTTTCAGTGAGAAGAGTTGCTCAGGAAAGCTTTAACAAAAGAAAGGGGGAGATGGCAGCAATGATAGAAGTGAGATTGTGTCAGTCACTGAAGCTGGGAAACATGAACACAAAGAAAAGAGACCAACAAAGGAATTCCTTGAAAGAAATGGACTCCAGGACAGTGTGAAGGGAAAGATGGCTATTAGAGCTCTACTGTGACCAGCCTAGGGCAAAGTAAGGAATTGCTGTGAGGGGTTTGGGAGCCCATGGAAGGAGTTCAGCAATAATCCTATTGAGTGGGGATCGAGCTTTCCTGTCAGGGGATGTCTCTGGTGAGATTTTAACTGAAGAAATGAGTGCTGGTGAAGCAACGCTGTACCTGCTGAGAGAATAATGAATGGTGAGGAAGACAGGAATAAGAAGTAGGTGGAGAGATAAATAGAATCTATTTACTAGAGATTTGTGATGGGGTGGGCATGATCTGCTTTTTATTGAATAACTGTCACTGCAACTACTGTGTAAGTGAATCTGCTCTTTATCCCTAATGTGTACATCAGTTAGGTCATGGCTGGCTGTTCCATGGCTGTTCCATGGCTGTTCCAAGGCTGGCTGTTCCAAGTGGAGGTGAAAGGCTGTTCCAAACCAGAATGCAGCTCAGCTTTCACGTTTGTTCAGCATCCTCAGATGTGCTGTGGGTTTGTTTGCTTTCCTCATTCTACTAATTTCTGTTTCAGCTACTGAAGGGGATGAGGGGGAGAGTATAATTTGTGTTGCTGGTATTTCTCATATGTGTTATTTAAGGTAGGGCAAAGTCCAAGTTCACTAGTAACTAGTGCTAACTGCCTTCTGGGCTGGTGCTGTCTGGAGCTGAAAACTCAGGAGGCTTCACTCTGGAAGGATGTATGGATTGAATTGTGGCTCTCATGCTTCACTACTCCTAAGCTTGTCCTTTAAAAATAAATAGATAAATAAATAAACATAATTATTGGCTGCTCGATCACAGAATACCTCCTGTCTTACATACCTATATTTGTAAATATTATTTTATTCGTAGGAGTGGATTAAATCCAAACATTCCATTGCAGCCGTGGAGTGCAAAGAACACTTGTAAAAGCTGAAGCACAGCTTCTGTGGCAATACCAGAGGAAGGTCCTGGGGACACTGTCACAGTGTACTTGCCATTTTCCATGACTAAGATAAGGCAAGTGACCCTGTTGCCTTGAAGAAATCAGCTTCTGTGTGTGACCTGTGTCCTGCCCTACTGAATGAAGGGCAAGGCTGTCTCTGTGTAAAGGTGAAAGTGAATTGCCTCTGTTTATTGGTTATAAAGAACCCGTGTGTTTTGTGTGAACTTACAGATTGCTTGCAGATAAACCCTAGGACACACAAAAAGTAGATTTATTTCCTGTTTCTTCTTGTATCCTCCATAGTGGCTGCAGGAACCCTTTTGTCTGTCATATTTGATAGCTCACAATTCTTATTAACTCTGCAGTAAAAACCTCACCAATTTCATCCAGTGTTGCATTAAACCCTTAACAAGGGATAGATAAGAAGGCACTCTCAGGGTGAATTGCTGAGTGCTTTGCTTACCTTGCTGTGGTTTCCAATGTCCTCGTTTGTTGTGCTTGCTGTGGATACTCTGAGCTAGGGAACCCTGTAGTGAGATCAAATCAAATGCATCTTAATCTCAATGTAATGGGTCAGGAAGTGGTTCAAATACATCTTTATCATTCAGCAGGGAAAATGCAGGGAAATTGTAGCCCATTACTCTGTTTTGTTTCTACAACTGACTTCCTAAGATTTTTTCTCTTAATACGGTAATTGCATGGTTAGAGAGCCCAAGAGCTTCTTGGTAGTCACACCTGTGCCCTCATATATTTCTCTAAAAAGTATTTCAGTATCCCGCTTTTTAATTGTGTGACTAGGGATTTGTTGCCTTCATTTTTACTTCTGAGAAAGTCAGAGTGACATACAAAAAATGAGTACGTGCTGAATGCATTGAGATTTTACAAAGGCTATATGAACTTATTACCAACCTATTTTAAAATACTTACTAAGTCCCTAATATGTAAGTGCTGAGCTGAAACTACTGATACATGATGCCACTTCTGACATTTTTAGGGGGGGAAAAACCCCATTAACTGAAGAAATTACTAAGTTCACAGAATCACAGAATGGGGCCACAGGGATCATCTGGTCCAAGCTCCCTGCTCCAGCAGGGTCATCCCAGAGCACATGGCACAGGATTGTGTCCAGATGGTTCTGGAATATCTCCAGTGAGGGAGACTCCACACCCTCTCTGGACAGCCTGTTCCAGTGCATGGTCACTGCACAGTAAAGAGGTTCTTCCTCATGTTCAGGTGGAACTTGCTGTGCATCAGTTTCTGCCAAGGAGTGTGCAGTCTGCTGTGCTTCCCACAGGGGTCTCGTTAGTCACTCAGAGAAAGTAAACTGCGTTTGATGAAGTTCACCCTGCTATTTCAAGGATGAGAGCTCAAATCAAACTCACTCTTACAGAAAACATAAATGCTCTGTTGAAACAATTAAACTGCAAAATGCCACGGTGTGCTATTTTGGCAGGGATCTGAATCATGACACACCTTCCCCCATCTGTGTGGGAGAGATCTCAAGTGGAATGCAAGGTTAATTACTCGGTGAGGTTGGGTTTTCTTCCACCGGAGATTACCTCTTTGCACAGCTATGAGCTGCTGGTGGCAGCTCCTGTCCATATCTCCAAAAATAGCATGTCCTGTGTCACAGAATCACAGACCACTGTCAGGTACAGCTTCACCTGGTGCAGTAAATTGGGCTTGTTTCTATACATGCTGCAGTTCTTGTTTAACAGTCCCCATGTGACCTGCTGTGTTTGCTCAGAGACCAATTTGATTTCAGAAAGGCTCTGTGCAGTCACTGCAGCCTGTCTTGATGTTATCAGCTGAGAGATGAGAGTCATAGATCTTAATTCTCACTGTTAAGGAGTGTCAAAAATACACAGCAGGAGCCCATATGTTATGTGTATTTTACTTAGACCTGCCTGATCTCCCTAGGGCAGTTTTTTTATATATTGAGACACAAAAATAATATAATCATGCTGCTTTGGATGTAATGTCTATAACTCTGTCCAATCCATTCCCACATGGCCAGAAAAGGTGGTCATTGCACTATGCCTCTAAATATTAAATACAGACTGACATGAAAGAAAGAAGTGGTGAGGATGAATCCATGTTTAGATGTAGCATCACACTAAAAGGTCAAAAACAAAACTGAAGTTTTGTCAACATTAGACATTGTTCTGCTTCTTTCTGGAAAAAAAAGCCTATCGCTTACTCCCCACACTGGAAAGCATTTATACTTCATTGCCCAATGATCTATGAAGGTTCTCCAATACTAAAGCAAATGCCAAAAGAAGAGTCAAAAAGCCTGTAGGGCATGGATGAATGACAGGTTTGTTTTTATGACTCCCTACAACAAAATGAGAAATTACTTTACTTTTCTGAGAGTGGGAATTGCAAAGAAATTTGGTCAAACATGTAGTGTGAAATCTTGCTTTCAACAAAGTGAGAAGTATTTTCAGCAAATGTGAAGGAAGGCTTAATGAAAGTACTTGGAAGCCAAAGCCTTTTAATCACTTTGGGCCTAAGTGTAAAAAATCTTAATGCCAGTACTAATACAAATGTCTATCATGTCACTAATATCAGGCAAATGCAAACAAAATGAAAATCCAGACATCATGAACAGACCATACCTTTTGGCTGCATCATTGATTGACTTCTGGTGATAGGATTCTTATGGCCCTCGAGGAGCAAGCTGGGTTTGCTTCCTCCTGCGTTGGACCCAGTGCTGCTGTGTAGGAGTCTCCTTTGCCACAGCCAGACAAGGATGGCCAGTTTCTCCAGAGATAAAAAAGGTAGAAAATGAGACAGGATAGAAGGTCTTGTGTCACTGTGGACAGGAGGGAGAAAGGATTTCCTTGGTGAAGGGTGCTTTTTCTTGTCCTGCATGATCCATCCAGCTGGTTGCTTTCCTTGCCTTTCTAGCCCTCATCAAGTCTTACTCCCCCATCCATACAAGCTGCTTGCACAGCCTTATTCCTTCTGCCACTCTCTCCACTGTCTCCCAGGAAGCAGCCAGCAAGCAAATCTCTCCTCACCCTTCCCCCTTCCCTGAACTGCACGGCACAGCCACTTGTCAGCTGCAGTTTTCTCTAGCTAAACATGTAGCCCTCAGCCTGTGATGTTTCCTGAGGCTCGAGGAGGCAGCAGTCACAGCCACATGCCAGAGTGCTCAAAAGGTCAAAAAAGACAGAGGGCCAGGATAGACACAGTCAGAGGAACCACGCTTGCTCAGAAGAAGCATGGATTGAGGTGCCCTGGGGAGTGAGGGTAAAGCAGGCACACCTATACCCTTCCTCTAGAAAATTGAATGGGATGGAAAAGTCATTCAACTCCACCCTACCCTGCTCAGTTGACCCTGCAAATGAAGGCATGGTCAGACACAGAGGGTCATCTGGCTTCTCCAGCTACCCACTGACTGCAGAAGATGAGCATCAAGCTGCTGAAGAAATAGTCTTTGCTCGGTCCAGATGGAAAGGCTCAGCCAGTTCCTTGCAGAAGCTGTGTAGGACACAACAGCCATCAGGGCTGCACTGTTTGGGCAGCCTGTGCAGTTTGCACATTTGTGTCTAGTCTGTCAATCAGGACCTGCCATATTGTAGTCAACGAAAAGAGCACATTCCATTTATTCACAGTATTTGATAGCATGTGGTTAAACTAGCCCTGTTCCCCACTGTTGTGTGGGTATGGCTTCACCACCAACAGCACAGAGGCTTTCAGCCTCTTCCACTCCAGGCTGGGAATGATGCTGTTTGGAAAGGAGGTTGCAGCACCCCCTTTGAACCTGATGCTGGAGGAGGGGGAAGCACAGCTATCACGAGGCCTCTTGGGGCAGCCTGCTGGGATGTCTGCAGATGTGTGTTGGTGGCTCCAGCAGGGCCCACTGACCACTGGCTGGCAGTCCTTGTGGGTTATGTGGTTGGAGCTGCTCTGGGGTGGGCTCTGAATGGGACAATGGGATTGTCATATACGGAATGTGGAGAGCGGTGTCTTGGATGCTTCAGTGATACCTCTGTCTCCTGAAGTCCAAACTGAGGTTTGGAGGATGGCTACAGGATTTAGAGGGTGGCTGACAAGGGCCAAAAAGACCTTGTGAAACTCAATGCCTTTTTCTTCTTCCCCCAAGCAAAGTCTGTTCAGAAAGAGCCTCTTCACTCTGGGTGTCCTGAGGAGCTGCCATGGCCACCATATTCAAATATTCAAGATGTTCAAAATTTCATATATTTGAACAATGCCTCTCATTCTGCCTCTGCCTGCAGCACAGGTCAGCACTGGGAGGAGGCCTGGACAGCAGGTCCACAGGGTCACCTGGAATAGGACAAGGAATGTTGAGCAGGAATACCATCAGAAGAAAAAGGCACATGCAAACAGTCTTGTGCTGGGTAGGATGGCTGGGGTGCAATGTGCCAGGCGGAAAAACAACCCACAGGATGGCACAGCTTCGAACCTCAGCACGGATTTTCTGTCCAGGGAACCAAAATGCATGTTATCCAAAAAGACACAGCAGTGCATGCCACAGCCATGGGGATCTCAGCATGGCTGGGTTTAACCTCCTGATCCACTCCTGTTTCACTGCATTCCTTGTTAGCACGCAGTGCTCAGGCAAGAACTTCAGTGTTTTCATTTGCAGGGAGCCAAGTAAGCAAATATTTTCTTGCATCTTATAAGCTGTTTTGAAGAAGTGCAAATCTAACACACTAGACTTGATGCCAGACCCAGGAAAACTGCAGGTCCCTTTCTGCACCTCCCTACACAGCTCCTGCTGATGTGATAATGTGAGAAAAAGTTGCTGGTTTCCTGCACAAGCTCTGCTGTATCTAGGGAAGATGTGCTGACCTTGGGGTCGGATATCTTGCCGGCTCTCTTGTCACCACTAGACGTGCTATTTAGCATTGTCTCTGCTGATTTTCATTTTCACAGCTTTCCTTTTTGTCCTCTTCTTTTTAAAACATTGCTTGTTAGAAGCAGGCCTTAGCCTTGACAGTGCCTTTGGAGAATGTCCACTCAAAAGTTCTATCTGGGCACCAAAAAATTATTTGTTTGGGTAAGAGTTAACTGGAATATTAGTCATTAGCATTCATTTAATACAAAGTAGTAAAGGCAAGTGGTGTTTTAAGCACAGGAGTGAGTTTGGTGAGTGGTGAATGCCCACATTTCAGTGGGCTCACAGTGTAAGGTCCTCAATGGGACTGTTTATTCTATGTAATAGAAAGATAAATTTAGTTTTAAGGGTAAGTTTAATGATTATTATAGCTTTTTCCATTATTATTTTGTGTGCCTACTACTATTTTTAAATAACGTTTAAATACACTTTCCTTTAATAGAAGATTTGACGCTGAGCCAAAGGATCTTAAAGATTTTGTTTTATTGCATTAAGGACTTTTAAAGATGGGAGTTGGAGTTGCTAGCAACAGAAAATCCTAGAGATGTGTTTATTTCAATTTTTGTGAAGGAAATTATTTGGCAAGTAGAACATTTGTCTTGCACGATGCTTATCAGAGAAGACAGAATTTTAAAAAAATTGTACATTGAAAAAATAGTGTCTGATTACATACAACATGTTCTGCCAGATATTCTGAGACAGCACCAGAAGGCACCACATTTCAAGTGGCAACAACATGTCATGGAAATATCTGAAAAGTCTCCTTCTCAGTAAAATGTCTGTTTACCATGCACTTGTTATCAAGCTGGCCTGTTTACTCTTACCTGACTTTCCCCACTTTTCAATTGTTAGATATATTTTCTTTTTTCAGATTGATTCTTATTTTCAGTGATATAAGAGTATAAAAAAGCATATTTTTTGTAAGTATATATTTAAAGGTAATTCATTCCTACAGCAGATGTCTTGATCTCTTTGATTCATGTTGGCTTCAGTCTCTTGTTCTCATGCACATAAATAAAGACAACAAAAAGAAAATCTATTTCAACAGCTTCTTCACCTGTGGTGTTCCTGGTGATGAATTAATAGGCTGATTTAGAGGAAGATACAGGGTGTCTGGAGCAGCAATAAGAAAAGGGCTTGTGTTGTTTATACTCCAGTATGGCTCACTTGACTGATGTAGTCTTTCTGGGTATCCTCAGGCATATTCCTTGGCGTGTTTGTGCTTGAATGCCCTGTCTGCAATGGGATAATAATATTTCTTCTGTCTGTCTAGATGGTAATTTCCTTGTGACAGAAACTGGATCTTACAACATGTTGGTGCAGAATCCACTGGTGTGATCCACTAGTACTGCTTCTTTAAATTGGTGATAAGTAACAACTTGGACAAATATGAATATTAAATGTTGATTCCTCAGCTGACATCTCAGTACAACCTAATTTCACATATTTGAACAAGTGCTTGTCTTCTGCTTGGCGACAGGCCTCACCGGTCCAAATAGAAAGGATTTGGCCAAGTCTGCTAGCATCACCTTTGAACCAAAAGCTCAAGTGCCTCTGAAGCTGGGCAGAAGATATTGTGAATATAGGATATTCTATGGGTGTAGAATTTCCTTGAGGTATGCAGATTGGGGTGGGAGGAAAAGGAATGGAAGAGGGATTGCTCAAACCCTGAAACAGGCTATTTTCCCTCCTCTAGCAATTTTTCTCCCATTCCTTGTCCCCATACCTAAACTGGGGCAAACCAGAAGACAGCAATGTCACTTGTTTATCACATGTTGAGATGTACAGGGAGTGTGTTGAGACTACACTGCAGGACTTGGTGGAGAAATCTTAGAAAAAGACTGCAGAGGAAATCAGTGGAGAGGGAGTTTGCCAACAAGGAATAGGAAGAAAAAATGGCAAGAATGGTAGACAGGAGGAAAAGATACATTTTACAAGATTTTTGCATTGGTATTTCAATTCTCCTACCCAAAGAAAATGAACTACTGAACATTCTCCCATTCACCCAGAAGTAACCCTTAGGTGAAGAAATGACAGCACTGAGGGAAATTGTTGTAGGCTGAGAAAACAGAATTTCCCTAAGCGATAGCTGTGATTTCAGCAAGCTGTGACATTTGAAAACACAGCCAGACTAACCTGTCCTTTATTCCCTGGCAGCAGAGATACCCTGTTATGTTCCACAGGCAACTATGATCAGTAGCTGAGTTGACCCAAACAGTAAGGGAAGCTTCAACAGTTGGGGAATCATGGCTGTATGAAGAAATGCAGCACTTTAGTGCTAGGGTGGCTGAAAAAGAGAATGGAGACAGGAAAAGTGTCTCTTTAAATGGAATTCATATCCTCAAGCAGTTTTTAGCCCTAGAAAGAGCAATGCTTACGTAGCTGTGAACTTCTCTACAGACAGGACCTTGCTGTACAAACTCCATTGCTGAAAGCAATTCTGTTTCAAGACATCACTAGGTGAAGAGTCCTTACTGCCTATTTTTAGCACTGGAAATTTAAAAGATGATATGACTGTTTTGAAGAACAGCTCTTCTGCCTAGATACTGATGCCACTTTGCATGGATTTTTGGTCATTTCAGTCACCACCAGGGGATCAGAACATAACAGCTTGAAGAGCCAAACATTGGACAACCAACCACAGAGGGTTTATTACCATCAGAGCAGTGCTGATGGTTCAAGGAAGAGCCCCACATTTCATATCAATGAGGAGAAAACCTTTCACTGTCCTCAGGATGTACCTGCATTGCACAGGTAAGTGCACACTGGAAAGACAGGGTGGGCAAACTAGCCTGGGCACCAAAGTCATGGATCCACATGTAAATGTGCTTGTTTAAATATTCTTCCAGTATCTCTATCCTGTACAGTAATCTCAGTTTTTTAAACCACTCCAAAGTACTGACTCTTTTAAATCTCATAATTTCCTAGTCTCAGACATCTGGTAAACTCCATCTGTGCTGTGGAAATGTGCTATTTCAAGGTCATGCATTTCAGTAAATGATTCCTAGTGCATTTTGCTCCTCTGTGGATTTAGAGTTTTCAGAATTAACCAGGCAGATCTCTGCATCCAGCTGAGGTACAGAAATACTGGGACAACGAATTCTAGAAAAATCACACTCAAACTTTATTCTCTGGGAGTGGATCAGGAAGGGTAAAGGGAAATAGAACTGAGGCTGCAAGTGGCCTTACAAAAAGTGAGTTTGTAGGAAATAGCAGAGTAGGCAGTTTGCTAAAGAAATGCCATGCAGCACAAGCACACGTCACCTCAGTGCAAAAGGAGGACAGGAATTTCAGCCAGACCAGTGCCTCAATCATTAGCTCTCCTTTGATCTCAGCATAAGGAGGAAATATGCAGAAAATGAAATGTAGGTCATCATACTAAAGAGTTATACTAAAATGGTAATACAAGCCTTTATCGTGGAAATTACACTGTAAGTTAGCCAGAGAAATAAAATGCAAGGAAGAATATTTCTTGAAGGATATATTTAAAAGGAGGGAGTTCAGGCTCAGGTGGTGTAGAATACCAAGAAGCAAGGAAAAGCACCAAGAAAAGAGAAATTATTTTTTCCAGTTTTTTTTCTAATATAGTTCATTGCAATCAAATATCTAACAAATTCTTGTCTACAGACAGAACAATATGTGCATTGTTTCTGAATTGCATTCTCTTTTTTTTAGAACTTGTCTTTAATTCTTGTGGTTATTCACAAGTCTTGTTTTCTTCCCCAGCATGCAGCTTCTGAAAATGTAGGACATGTGCTTTCTTGTTTCATAATCTAGGTTATTGCTAAAATATTTAATAATACTAGATTGTATGACATCTTCTGGGTAGTTGTGTGGTGCTATCCTCAATTTTGTCAATGAACCACTGAAAATCTCTGGCTCCAGTTGTCCCACCTGCCCTGCTCCAGCTTTAGTGCTGCCATCTAACATAACTCAGGGGTTATGTAATAGCCTAATTATAACACAGAGAATCATGAAATCATAGAATAGCCTGGGTTGGAAGGGACCTTAAAGCTCATCCAGTTCCAGCACCCCTGCCATGGGCAGGGACACCTTCCACTGTCCCAGGTGCTCAGAGCTCCATCCAGCCTGGCCTTGAAAACTTCCAGGGATGGGACATCCACAGCTTCTCTGGGCAACCTGTGCCAGTGCCTCACCACCCTCACAGTAAAGAATTTCTTCCAAATATCTAATCTACACCTGCCCTCTTTGAGTTTGAAGTCATTCCCCTTTGGTTTGGATAGCTCTGTTTCCTGCACAAGAACCATCTTTTCATTATGCTGCCTCTTGTAGATCTGTGGAAACATCACAAATGTAAGAAAGCAAACAGGCTCATGAGCATTAGGGGATAATAAGAAGCTTCTTATATCCTGTATAAGGGGAACAGAAACCAGCAGTGTTTAACCTTTTGGTGGTGAAGGAAAAAAACCCACTTTCTCATTTTTAAGGTCTATGAGGAAGGTCTAAAAGGTACCTTAGGTTTCCTTCCTGCCTCTTTTTTTATCCTAGTAACATAATTAAATAAACAGATAAATCAATGCATATGTGAAAATGGATACATGCATATTGTCTAAATATACCTGGAATCATATATATCAAATCAATCAAGAGTGGGTTGCTTGGTTTGGTAGAGGATTGCCTGAATGCCCAGGTGTGCAAAACCTGAGCTGCTCACTAAAGAGCTGATGCTGGTGCATTCTCTTAAAAAACACCATAAATTGGCCCACGTGTTAATTGCTCAGGGCAGTTATGTAAATGTTAGGGAAAACATATAGCATCATGGACTTAAACCATCTTGTCTAAAAATCCTATTCCTACACAGTTTATTTTACTCTTTTCTCTTGGATTGTTATTTTTCTGTAATTATGACTGGCTATAAACACACCTGAATTGCTAAAGTAACCATAATAATTAATAAAAATTGACAAGCCCATCTTAAACATTACAGAAAAAAAAAGGAATTTTCTTTTATAGATTAGTTTCAAGCCTCAAAGAAAATGACACATTTTGAAGTGTTTACTACAGACTAGTTTACTGGAATAGGTAGATGCAAAAATAGATCAAGATTTATAAAAAGCTGCAGCTACTTGGCTGAAAACAGTTTTACTTTTTACTCAGATAGAAACGAATAAGTATGTCTGTGGAGAAACAGCTTATTTTTCTCCCAGTTTCTGGGTGCTCATCACTCATTAGATAGTTCACAGTTTTTGCATAAACAAGAAAAATTATTGCCTGTTTTGTTCTGAATTAGGTCCTACATTCCTGTTCAAAAGAAAACCAAATTGTTTATAGCTTTTTCTCCCAAGCTTTTTGTTTTATGGCTTTGAGAAAGCTGGTATCCTCACATATTCTCATGGTCAGCAGTGGAGTCCTTGATGGGAATTGCAGCAATGGATGTCCTTTAGGTGACACTATCCACACAGCAGGAGGGGTGATGTTCAAGGCCTCTTTGAGCGAGGTCAATAAACAAGTGCCAGTGATGGGTACACATATAATCCCAAATCAGTGGAATAACTCACAGTTAAAGTTACCTACCACTCTGACTCATGCCCCAAAGATTTCTGTAACTTTTTTCTGAGCTAAGCCTGAGAACAAGTTTTCTTTTAATTAAGCTTTTATGTTCTCACGGAGCGCTTTTTAGCTTTCAATATGTCACTTACTGCATACACGTCTTCTAACCTTCCAAACCCACATCTTTGCCAGGCTGCCAACGTAAAATAAAGTTCTGGATCTTTCCCTCAAGCACTTCCTGAAGTCTTTTTTCCCCCCCTGTCATTATATAAAGCACTACGGTGATCTTTCTTTTAAGCTTGCCATCTGGATGTCATTCTTGATTTTGTCTCTTTTTAAATATGCACATTCAGGCTAGACCTGAAATGAGGCAGCTTCTTTCTACGCAACGCTCCTTAAGGCTGTGCTTTCTTTCCCAGCTGCTTCATCAAAACTCTGGTCGTGGATTCATCATCTCAAGTCTTGGTATTTCAAGTTCTTCCTCTCTGTTATGAAATCCCACATTTCCTACCTCCCTAGGGATATGAAAACTGGTGCTGAGAAATTTATTTTCCTGGCTTCGTGGAGCATCCAAACCCCCTTTTGAATCATCTTCCCCTGCTGCCTCCTATCAGTCACAAGTTTCTTGTCTTCACCTTCTGGGTAAAGTGCCTCACCACTCAAGGCTTTCCCAGGTTGGCTGATCTTGAAGTGAATCCTGGAATGTGTAGCATCCTCATCTCCATGTCTTTATTCACATGTATACCCCTTGTCTAGCAAAACCAGGGCTCACAGCAAGATCTGCGCCTGGGGGAAGACAAGATGCTGACTTGAGTCAGGGCTCAGGGTGCAGGGAGGAGAGATTGGCACTTCCAGGGCTGGATCTGCTCTGGCTGCCCTGGTTTTAGACTGTCTCTATGCTTGAGACTCTCTCTCTCTACCTATGTTTATACAACAAAGAGTAAACAACTTTTACTGACATCTTTGGGTGCAGTTACAAAACTACAAAGCCCACTGCTGTTCATTAATTGCAATCCGTCTCCTGTTTTTCTGTGATCACTGCCTTGTGCTTTGAAAGAATATAACTCTATTTATGAAACTAGATTCCAAAATTTACAAATGCAAAGAATTTAACATTATTTTTTTTCAGTAGAATCTTTTGATCATAATAGATGATTGTGTTATTTTAACCCCTTGTCATCTCAGTCAGTGTTATTTAAAGAAAAAGATTTTCATGCAGAATTCACAAGGTTGGATAGCTACATCAGTGAGAATAGTTGTGTTAAATTATGTATAATGAAACTGAAACCTAAAAAATTAAGGAATAATAAAAAATGCTTGGCTTTCTATGTAACATTGAACCAAGAACTCAGATATCCTATTCCAATACTTTGCATAGAGATTAGCACATTCTTAAAACTCACTTAAAATCTGCTCTTCATGTTACTGCCCTTCCTGGCAGTGGAGTTTACTGGTTGCTGTACTAATGGCCATCTGTGAGATTGTGGCTGTATTTTTATTTAAAAACACCCAATACTTGATAAATTAGCCGCAGCTTCACTTCTTCATAGTCTATACTTTTGATTTTTCTTAAGCTAGAGAACATAATTAAGAATTAGGAGACTTGTCCTGCTGGATTAACACTTACACAGGTCCCTGATCCTGGCAGTGGCCAGTCGTTGATTTGTAGACGAGAGAACACCAGAAGCAGGACACGTGGGAAGAAACTCTGTTCTTTGTTCAGCCAACCTGCCTTCAGGGTGCTTTAGAGACTTCCCGAGTCACAACTGTGTCCCTGGTCGCTGTTCTTAGTAGCTGCTTTCTGCTGCTTTCTGCTCTGTGACTTTGTCTAACCTTTTGTCACTCACATGCAGTTTCGTTTTCCACAGCCCCTTGTGGCAGCGACTTCCACAGTTCATTGATTGCGTGAGTGGAAAACAGTATCCTTTTTTGTTTGTTTAAACTTGCTTCTCTCTACTGTCACTGCGTGTCCCTTAGTTCTCCTGTTTTGAGACTTTCTCTGTTCAACTTCCCTGTGCTGCTTAGGAATTTACAGACCTCTGTTTTATCTCCCTCTCACTTATCTTTTTTCCAAACTGGAAAATATTAGGCTATGTATTCTCTCCTGTGAGCTGTTCCCTATTTCTGATCGGCCAGAGCAATAAGGAAACGGATGTGAAAAAAGCAGCTTATCACTGCAGGAGAATACCGAGGCAACCGAGCCTGAGCGCTGGCATTCCTCTTCCAAAATACTTTGTGAATCCCGGGGACAAAGTATCTGCTTCTGATACAGTTACATCATTAACTCACAAAGTATCAGTTTGTTTCCTATGTGTCAAACACTCTTCGCTCTGAGACAGGGTGGGTGTAGAAGGGTATTGTTCTTGGCTTTAAAGTTTTGGGGTTTTAAGCAGAGAAATTCAGTAAAAGAATTGCAATGCTCAGCATGACAAATTGAGAAATAGTAGAATTAAGATTAGGCTACATCATGGGTTTGCTCCCATGTGTGAATATGATATCATGTTAAGTTCTCAACAAGCTGTAATTTCGCTGTGGATCTCTGTTAGTCACTGCACAGGGCAGTCAGTGCTGTCCTGGGTCTGTAGAGGGAAGGAAGCTCCTGCCTGTGGGACCCTCTGCTCATTTGGTGCAGAGCTGAAATGTGTGTTGAATGTTGGAAGTCTGGGTTTCTTGGGTGAATAAGCAGGAAGCTGCATGGATTGCTGCCCCTGCCTCCCCACACAGCTCCAGTGTTGGACAGGGCAAGTCCCTTCACCCAAGATTCCATGCGTGGCCACTTCTGTTTTTGTTTTCTTTTATTTTGTAGAGAGGAGGAAAGTGTCTACCTTGCTGATGTGATTATGGCATTCAGGAGCATGATAACAGCTATCTGTCACTGTGTTGGCAAAAGGATGCACGTGTGTACAGGTGTGTAAGATTACACATACATGATGTTGTTGCTTTAAATCTTCACAAAAAGGGGGAAGGAAGGGAAGAAGGAATTCCCTGAAAGTAGGTCTAACAAGAAAACTTCTGTTTCGTTATAGCATGGCTGTCTGCCGAGTGTTTTGGGTGTCCAGAAACATCCTGGGCAGTGAGGTGTCACCCAAGGGGGCAGGACACCTCTGGAAGCAGCAGCCTGTCCCCAACCGAGGTGGTGATGAAAGGACCAGGGTGAATCCACCACACACTGCAACCAGAGCGTTCTGGCCAGGTACAGAAAGGGATGAAATTGGGCTGTGACACCCAGAGGGGGGTGACACTCGGAGGAAAGGGTGGTCTTGATCTGAATGGCCTAAATCAGTGAGAAACCCATTCACATGCA
Source organism: Entomyzon cyanotis (assembly GCA_024500445.1). Taxonomy (NCBI): domain Eukaryota; kingdom Metazoa; phylum Chordata; class Aves; order Passeriformes; family Meliphagidae; genus Entomyzon; species Entomyzon cyanotis. Next base: position 4,922,834 of record JAKEPQ010001029.1, read on the forward strand.
TGGTCACGAGAAAATCTGACGAAGAGTGGTGAAGGGCTATGGTCACTATGACTTCTCCCCATTTTTCCCTCTCGGTGGGAAGCGACATTAGCGACGCTTTGGCTCGAAACCTCTCTGTGCCTTGGCTCGGCATCTGTGTCCGCAAGGTCACCAGCAGCTCCCTGCCCGTCCCGCGGGTATCCAGAGCGAATCATTAATGTTGATGAGGCACTCAGACGGGCGCCCCACCAAAGCCCATGAGGACGTCGCTAATTACTCCGCGGCGCGCTGTCTGGCGGGGCGCACAGGGGACACCGCGGGCTGCCACCGCCCGCGCGACACAAACACAGCGGCGTGGCGGCGCCGCGGGGCGGGGCGCGCCTCATGCATATGCAATAGCTCATTAGCATGGCGATAAGCCCCGCCCCGCCCGGCGGCTGTTTGCGCGGCGGCTGGCCCCGCCCCCGGCATGCCCCACCCTCATTAGCATGCAGATAAGCGCGCCCCGCCCCTTCATGCATATTCCGCCCTCATTAGCATGGCGATGAGCGAGCCCCGCCCCCGGCGGCCATTAGTGCCGCGGCGCCCTGGCTGCGGGGGCGGGCGGTGCTGTGCGCTCCGCTCCGCTCGGCTCCGCGCTGCCGCACCGCACGGCGGGGCTGGCGCTGCTGCTGCTGCCGGCGGCGCTCGGCGCGGCGGGGCCTGCGGCTGCTCAGCCCCGGCGGCACCGGGAGGAGGAGGAAGAGCGGCGGGAGGAGAGAGGCAGGCGCCGGACCCCGCGGCGGCGCTGCCGCGATCGCCCCGCTCGGCTCCCCCATGGCCGCGGGCTGCAGGGACGGCCCGGGGCAGGAGAAGTACCGGCTGGTGGTGGTGGGCGGCGGCGGCGTGGGCAAGTCGGCGCTCACCATCCAGTTCATCCAGGTGAGGGGCCGCGGCGCCCGGGGGAAGCGCTCCGCCCGCCGGGCCTGGGCGCTGCCCGGCGCGGGGGGGTCGGCGCTGGAGCCGGCGCGGCGGGGCGGCAGCTCCCTTCGGCGCCGCGGGATGCTGCCGGCGGGGCGGCGGGAAGCCCGGGGCGGGGAGGCGGCGGCGTGACCTTGAGGGGCCCGGGGCGGCGGCGGCCGGGCCGGTGCGAGCCCCCGGGAAGGTTCCGGAGGGCGGGAAGGGGCGGCCGCCGCCCCCGGCCCGCCGGGAGCCTCGGCCGGGGTGGGGTTCGCCGGGCTCGGGGCGCCGCGGCGCTGGACCGGCGGCCCCGGTGTCGCGGGCGGGGTCCGGCCCGCGCTCCGCCCGGGAAGCGGCAGGCGCGGTCGGCAGGCGCGGCCGGGGAGCGGTGACATTCGGCGTCCGGCTCCGAAATAGCTGCCCCGGGCTGAGCATCTTGCGGCGGCCCGGCGAGGGCCATGGAGCTCCCGCTGCTCCCCCGAGCGAGGAGCGGTGCTTGCGGCGGGGCACGCCGTGCGAGCCGGGACCGGCCAGCGCCCACCGCCCCTCGGAGCGCCTGCTGTTCATCCTGCAACTTGCAGACAATTGAACTTTTTCTTCTATTCATTTTGAGTAAAAACCACGCTAGAACAGGCGATACAAAGCGTGCGTGTCAGTCTTATGAAGAGGAAGAGCCCTTTTTACTGTCTCGCCACGAATTCAGCCGTACCTCCTTTACTTGTTTTTATCCTCTACCCTGTTGCTGTTAGCATTTCTACCTCTGTTTATGGTGGTAGGAGGAGACAACTACTTGCGTTCTGCTTGCTGGTGTTGCTGACGGCAGAGCAGCAAATCTGGAGAGCATGGCTTCTTGTTTGTCTCCTTTTATTCCGCTGAGGAGAGGCTGTAATGCTCTACCTACCCCTAAGATGGGCTGCTTGACACCAGGACAGATTCGCCTTTTAATGCTTGGGACAATGACGCTCTCAACTAATATTTTGTTAGAACAGGTGATCTGATAGCAAATAGACTATTTCTTTATTTCAGGGTATTTTTCCACTAGCACATGCATCCATGTGTTCATTTGCTCTACTACTCTGTTGAGAATTTAAGCCCTGCAGCATAGACTAAGTAGCTACATAGAAAACAGCACTTTGAATTTTTGGGGAAGTACTGGATACCTGAATGCTTCTAAGATCCAGTATTGTACAGAACATGAAAAGAATGGACACTTTGGGAGAATTAATTCTTTGGCAATCAGTTTAAATCGTGTGTTTGAAATTGAAGTGTGTGTTGTGCAGGGATCTTTTGTCAGATGTTGGCTAGCTGGTCAGCTGCTGGTAAAACACGGGCTGCTTGTTCTGTTTGAGGGCAGTGGGGTTGGAATAACTGCAGTCCTCTCAGTGTGTGGATTGAATTCCTCATTGCTTGCATATGGAGACAATTAAATCCCGAGCTGTCTGAAGCTGGTTTAGGGTGCCATTCACGCCACCACGGCACGGCTGCTTTAGGTGGTGCTGCCGGTGTCTTGCTGTGGCAGCAATGTGTCCAGCTGGATCTGCCTTCAGTGCTGAGGTGCTGCTCTCTTGGAAATGCTGCTGAATGGATTTCTGGATTCCGTGGCAGCATTAAGGGTTTTGGGGTAACTCTAACTTCACAGCAAAAATGCAGTAATTTCTGCTAAAGATGTGAGGAAGACAAAAAGTGAAGTTCACACTTGATGCCTTGGTATATCCAGCTATTTTAAGAATAATAAGATTTTGCTGAGTACTAGATAGCTTCAATATTTGAGTACTTGTAGAAATTAATTAATTGAACTGAAAGTTTGAGCTTATATTAGATATAAATAAAAGTTTTGAGTCAAGTGTTGCAACTGACACTTGTCTTTCAGCAAATATCTGCAGAAGGGGAACCTGTGTCTGTTTTGTCTCATGTAAGATTCCTTTCAAAGCAATAGCAGAAAAATAAATAGCTCACTTTGAAACAGTGTTGAGGGAACAGCACTGTGGTGTTAAGCTGATGCGTTGAGGGTGAATTCTTCAAAACAACTTATTGTCAGTTTGCATCAAGTTATCTCTGTCTTCTTGCCCTCTCGGCAGCTTTATTTTGAGATAAAATCTTGTCACTGCAAAGTGAAGTTTAACAGAAAATTCAGCCTTAAAAAAACTCCAAATAAACCAAAACAAAACCAGAGAAAAATAGCTGGGAAATAAAGACCTGGGCAGTACTCAGGTACCTTCAAGAAGAGTTTTGTATTGTTTCCGTGCTTGCTGTGTGGTTTTGGACAATAAGAGATGAGGCTGGGTGTGCTATTTATATCCCACAGCGTCTTCCTGAGCTCTTAAAGCTGTGATGTTATCAAGTGTGTTTGCCATGTAGGCACTTGGGTAGTTTCTGTACGGCAAGTGTATTGCCAAATACGTTGTTTCTCTTTTAAGGCTGCACAGAAACTGCTCCAAGTTGTTTTAAAATTGATTACGAGCGAGTCACGTGCTTCATTTTTGGAATTTCTTAGGATTAAGTGACAAACGTGTAGTGGCCTTCACTAAAACATGGATCAGTACTAGCTTTTGCTACATGACAGATTTTGATGTCAGTGAAGGATTTAAATTCTTTTTTGCTTCTTTGTTGCTTGTGTTTAAAACAAGGCTGTCACCAACTGAGTTTTGAAGCTTAAAAAGGAAAGCTTTTTTTTCTTACTGGTACTGGCAAATATTTCTGCACTTGGTTTTGCTTTCCTATGATTCTCTATTTAATTTTCAGTAAATCAGTACTCAAGTACAGCTGTTCTTGCTTTTCCTTAAGTGCTGCTGATTATTTTCCAGTAAATAAGACTTTTGTGGTGGTAGGATATCATGAGGAAGCATGTGCCACGATTTACGTTGTATCTTTGAAACACAACAAGGGATTCATGTTTGAAAATGGGAAAACTCTTCCCTGATTTCAGATAAAACAGGGAAACACGAGAAAGTTGAGGATGTAAGAAGAACAAGTTAATTTTCTTTCTTTTGCCTGGGATCTCTGCACAGCTCATCCTTCCCTGCCTTGTTTAGTGATGGTGGGGAAGCAGAGAGCATTCATTCCTGCAGGAGCAGTAGTGGCTGAGGTTATGGCAGTGCAAAGTGCTCCTGTGCTTGCTCTCCTGTGTGTGAGGGTATCAGTTCCTGAGGATTCTCGTGCCTCAGTCTGGGCTGAAACAACAACGTGTTTGTGGGGGAGGCTGAGTGAGTAAACCCATCTCACACAATGAAAGCTCTCTGGTGTCCTGAGTTCAGCCTCTCTCTGCTAATTAGTGCCGTGCAGGAGTAAGGGAGGTGGAACTGGTCACTTTGTATAACTGCTTGTGATCTTGGGTTCACTTCTCAGACATTCATCTGACACCTTGGAGTAACTTTAGAGTACAAATTAGCAGATCAAAGCTTTCGGTGGTTAGATGAGGAGTGTGTTCCTCAAAATTTTTCCTCTAGGGAGGTAAACATGGCTTGATATTGCTGTTGGTGGGCCAGCATTTCATCCTGGAAATATCAGATCATTTCCTTTAAATCAGGATATGATAGATGAACTTACTGCTGTCGAGTCTGTGCACTGGTGAGACAGGAAGTGAAGATGTTTTAATTGTGGAGGAGAGTTAATGGGATGTTGCAGCTATAAACTCTAGGAAAGCAGCAGTGAGTGATAGTTCAGCATTACACCACAGCATTTTGTAAAACTCTAAGTGGTAGAACTGAGCATTCCTTCCCTTATTGAAAACATACACAAATAATCCATCATGCTCACATCCCAAGAGGCAGAAAACTTTTAAAATGCATTGCAGCCAGTTAACTGGCCTCTTAGCAGGCTGAGGTATTTGGGAGTATGAGCTGTGCAGAGCACACAGCTGTTGCCACAATAGCTTTTCTCCAGCTGTCATGCAGAGGTCTGTCACAAAATACCCCACATTCCCTTGTAACTCAGCCCTTTGTAATATTCAGGTTTCCTGACTCAAAGGGAATACAGCCTAGCAACTACCTAATCACCCTCTGAATTTTTTTTTTATCCTGCAGTTGCCATTTACTTCATGGGGTTTTTTTTTTTGCAAAACTGAGCAATGTATAGCTAGTTTTAGCAGTATGCAGCAAGAAAGCCACTAATATTATATTCTTTCAAGTCTGCTGTGCAAAATACTATCTATTTTTTATCAGAATTGATAAAATTATTTGTCCTGGTGTTCTTTTCTCTTTGTAAAACTATAACTTTTGCTTTGTGGCAATGACACGTATAGTTTTATATCTTGAGTAGACTTATATGAATGTATTAGCTGAGGTCACTAGATCCTTGAGATGGTATTGACTGAATGTAATTCAGGGTGGCTGAGTTGAGCTTAGTTTGTCAGTCAGCTTAACATTACCTGTGGGAATGCATGAACGTGTTTGAAACTGCTGAAACACTTAACATGATATAAAATGTATGTACAGCTTCAGTGTTTGGGGGTTTTTTTTGTTTGTTTACTGCTTCCATGCTGTATTTACAAGCTCAAATCTTACTGCCAAGTTGGTAAAAGAAAATGCTTTTCCTACTGCTCCTAAAGTAACAAGTTCTGATTGGAGCTGAGCTTACTGTTTCACTAACTAGTGGGTAAAATGAGTTGGATGTAGGTTTTTGATCCTTGAATGTTAATATCAGACACTTTGTCTGAAAGCAAGCGTATGACTTGCAGATAGATAGGTGAACAGTTGTTCAGACCTTTTTCCCCCTTTTGCCTTTCCTTTTCCAAGCTGCTGCTTTCACAAGACTGTTAGTTCTCATTAACTAGCAATAAACCCAAAGGTGGGTTATCTCAAAGTGTCTTTTATCTCTGAAATAGCTGTTGGGCAACAAAACAGCTTGTTCTGAATTTTATGCTCTATATATGAATTTCAAGCTCTAAAACAGAGTAGTAAAGTAGATTGAAAAGCAACAACTGAACGTGCAGCTGGTGCTGGAGCCGGCGTGCTGGGTGTTTGACAGACCCTGATGGCTTGGTGTCCCACTTCCATGTGCTGCACTTGGGATGTGCAAATCCCTCCACAGTTTCTGGCTATTCTGACTAACCCTCGCTGACCGTCAAAACGCGCGAGCAAATCAAAGGAACAAAATGCCACGAGTTCCAGGCTGCAGATTCACCCAGGGCTACTCTGGGGCTGCTATGCTCACACTGAGATAAAGCCTGGGGCCTCCTTATGGTGACTAAAGGTGACAAAATACAGTTCAGGAGCAACTGATTGTCGACATCTGTTGAGGTTAAAGGTGGGAAATAAAAATCCTAATCAAAACAAAGCACTTGTGATGCAGTCACCTGGAATAATAAGGGCTGCTTGTTGCCTCTCTTGTGAAACTTGAACCGCACGGCTCCTTGCTTCCTGCAGCACTGCTACCAAGCAGAAGGTTGGGCTCGCTCTGGTTACAGATCTACAGCCTGGGAATGCAGTAGGTGACTTCAGGCATGCCTTGCAGGCAAGCAGAAAACCTCGGGCTGCATGTGAGTGTTCCAGTGTAGCAGCGGTGGCACAATGAATCCTGTTATCCAGCAGGTCACGCCTTGTGCTTGTGCACGTACAGGGCAGAACTGAGCTGGCTTCAAAAGCTGGCAGAAATTTGGAGCACTGCTTAAGTTTTGAGATACTCACCATTCTTGCTTTGAGCAATTTACAGGGGTTTTTTTCCAAAGTGAAATTCCTTTGGGATAACTTAACCCACGTGGCAGTCAGAAAGCACCTTTCTGTGTGTTAACTCCTAGCAGCAGTTGCTTATATAGTGAGTAAATATTGACGTACCTTTTGGTTATCAGGTCGTCTTCCACTGCCACTTGCACAAGGAGTCCTGGCACAGTTTCCCAGGTTACTGCCTAGCATGCCCTTTGCACTCCCAGGGATGAATAGGCAGCCGCTGGCCTCCAGCCCTGTGCCTCCTTCCCGTACTAGAGGGAGAGGCTCCTGCCTCTGGTTTTGGCTGGAGCTCTGAATTCCAGTGCTCCGTAGTGCTGGTGGAGGGTGCCTCTTATAAGTAGGGCCCTTATATTCCAAGAGTTTGGAAGGACCTAAATGGCTCATGTTTGTATACCTTGTGCAACCTGTTCGCACTTACCGAAAGCGTTCCCGGCACCGACAGTGTTGTGACTGAGCTCCTTGAAGCATCCCAAGATAAATACCAGCTTCGCGAAGTGGAATGTAGCAGTCTTCTGGCTGCCTGGTAGGAAGCTGGGTTTGCTGCAGACCTTCCCATATTAGTCACTCTGTAGGTCTAGACTGGTGTGACACAAGCAGAGAACTTCTCCCTTTGTTGCAGCAATTCAGGTGGCTTAGCTGCACTGGTTTGGTAGTGCTGTCTTCAATTACAGTCAACAGGCACTGTTACAGGAAAATGGAACCAGATAAATGCAGCACTTCTTACTCTAGTTCAAGAAGTATGTAAAACCAACATTAAAACAGAAATCATGCCTGCAGTTGGTCCTTTTTATTTTTTTTTTAAGTTGTTACTCTGTTCAGGACATGTCAAAAAATTTCTGGATGTAATTTTGAACAACCAAGACAAACTCTTACTGTGAGGCACTTAGGCAATGTTGGCCCGCAAGTGGTTTGCCTTACAAAGTTGCTGGAGTTCTGTTTTGAAATTCTGACAGCAGTAGTAGCCTGCTACTACAAATTTCTGGTTAGATCCCGAGTGAATTATTTCTGTATGGGCAGTGAGTGAGGCCCTTTTTGTTCATCTTGAACTGTATCCTTCTTTATGAAGACACGCTCCATGACTGTGAACAACTTTTTTTCTTGTGTCCTTTTTATCTTCTGTTCTTTGCTATTTTGTATATTCTATCTCAGGGCTTAAGTGTGGTTGCAGCTTGGGTTTGGGATAGCCTGTAGGGCACTTAGTGGGAACAGGTAACACAAAAGAAAATATTTCTTTCCTCTCTTTATAACTTAATTACTTGAAGTAGATAGCAGACAAAGGATGTTTACTTAATATGTTTGCTTTGCCTTTTCTTACTTTTTCTCCTCCTAAGACACACCATGCATGTACTTAAGCTGGTCACATCCCAGCATGTGAAGTTCCTGATACACAGTGGTGCTTCTGGATGGAACTTTGGTGGGTTAAAATTGGTTTTTTGTAGGTTGCTTGCTTTTACTAGGTTGTTTTTAAGAGGGTTGGCTGGATTGCAGTGCATGGGCTGTTCTTGGTTAATTTAAAGAAGGTCATATTCACGTGTGAAGTGCTTGATCTTGAGGCTAATCAAGCATTGTGTGCAAAGGCTGTTGTTGCAGCAAGGTCAGGGATTCTAATCTGCTGCTGGAATGGTAAAGGCTGGAGAACTTGGATTTATGCAGAACCTCAAACCTGACTGAGTGAGGGTTACTGAGGAGGACTCTGTGCTCTTCTCTAGTTGCATGGGAAAATGCCATAAAATCTGCTTTCAGAGGGAGATGCTGTTGGATGATGGAGTTTGTGGTGAATCTTTGTGACGCGCACATGAACTCACACAAAATCCCACAAAGGACTAAAAAGGAGAAGGTGCCTCTGGAAGAGGCTTGTGTGGAGCTCCCCAGAACTGCAGCTGGCAAGGGAGGGCTGCATAAGTGCCCAAGAGGGCTGTGCTGGTGCTCATGGGGAGCTGGAGGGCCTTGAAAGCAAGGGCAAGTTGATTGTTTGCTCTTTAGAAGGGAGTGACAGTGGGGAGGCACAAGGCTGGGGAGATGTTTTTATTCTTCAAGCCCGAGGAAACAGGGCTTTGCTGTAATTAAAGGTTTAATTTGATAAGCTAGTACTACAAGTAAGGAACAATGTTCAAAAGGTCCCCATGCTGCCACAGCAGTTTGCCATTATAGCTATTTACACCCTCCAGTTCACCGAAACTCCGCAAGCCATGGGAGTTAAAAATAACCGGGGAATGTTTTTACCCAGGATCAGTTACCCTGTCTGGTTCACTGTGCAGCTCTGCAAACAACTTCATCTGGCAGTCAAGCTCATTTAACCAGACCTGCACCAGCTTCTCAGCTGTGAGCAGAAAGCAAAGTGTAGTTTTTGGTGAATCCAGATAGGAATGAGTTCAGGCGACAGGAATGTATGCAGAAGGGCACTATTAAAGATAGTATAAAGTACTGGCTGCTGGGATCAGCGTGCTTTAATAATTAACTAGATGTTAGCACTGACACAAAGATGGTGCAGCTGAAGAAAAATAATTAGTGTAACTCTCACAAGCAAAGTACTCCACAAAGATCTTTATTCAGGGGACCTATGAAAAGCATTATTGCTCAGCAAATTAACTGTGGGTACACACATTAATAACTATCAAATGTGTCACCTTCCTTGAGTCTTCTAAGCCAGAAAATAAACTTGATCTTCCACATAACTTACAAGCAAATTATTTTTCCAGTCCTCTTCAGAGTACTCTGTAACTGTAGTGATATAATATGTTGAGTCACCAGTTATATTTGCTAGGAGAAGAAATTTAAAAATCACTCTCATTACCATTTTGAGTTTCTCTGACAAAACTAACATGCCCAGCTCACATTGCAGAACATCTTCAGCATCCTCATTTAGGCAGACACAAATCTATAAACCTGCAAACGAATCTGAGTGTTTTGCTTCATATGTGGTAAGTAGACCATGAAATGGTAGGATGCCAGTGATAAATCTGTGTGAAAAATCTGGCATCTTTGGGTACAAAAGCGATCCACTAAATTTCTTCTGTTACTAGACTTGTTCTATGCAGGAAAAGTAGGTGGGATTACAGTCATACACACTGCTTGAGGTCGGGAGTTTCGTAACTGTGTTCATAATATTTCTGTGTTTGTCTCTCCATTTAAGAAGGTGCTTTATAACCATGTGGAAAGGTAGTTGTTTATAAACTACTTGTATGTGTGCTGCCAGCTCTACAAAAAAGCATAGAGTGTTTTCCTCTACTAGCTCACACTAACAAGCCTTCATTAGCGAAACCCAATAAAGTAATGGTGATATATTTAAATGGATTCTGGCTTTGCATGACCCAGTATTACTGAGAATGCAATAATGAGCATATTTTAACTTTGTCTTGCAAGTTCAGTTGCTGCTCAGGATTTTTTCCTAGCAGCTTGTCTTTGAAGTCCTCCAGAAACACAATATCCTTGCTTCTGCATCTTTTCTCCTGCCTCCCCCCAGAGCCCAGACAGTGTTACCTGACTCTTGGCCATGTCCTGAGAGATTTCCAGCATGCACCTCCACGTGCTGTATCACTTTGATTTCCCATACTTTGATTTCCCTTTAACTGATGTTCCCCCTCTTTGTGAAGTGGTTTTGCATCCTGCTGGGAATTCTCAGCTAGAGATGCTGCTTGGGGTCTCAAAATATCATGGATGGAGGTGATATCCTCCTGTGCTCAGCAGCACTCCTGTAGTGTTGCAGTGAATTCTGAAGCTTTTGTCTGGTGGGTGTATGCCATGATCAACGTTTTCCAGACTGTCAGGTTTGAAACTGACCCTGTGAGGCCAAGATCCTTCTTAGCACATCAGGAAAATTAAACCAACTGTGCCTTGTCTTACCATCTGAGAGTATTTAAATGAGAATTTTAAACTTTTAATTTAAACTGTGGAGATAATTTTATTTTTTCTCTGTTAGGGCTTTAAGAAGGATGTTTGTGGTGGGTTTTTGTTTGTTTCTAGAAATAAATTGTTGTCAGTGGACCAACCACTTTGAACGTCCTGCCTTGCTACTTTTGTTGCTGGCTCTTAGGAGGTTGTCACCAACCCGCTGTGCTGTTGTCTGTTTAGCTTTGGTTTGGAGCCTTGTGCTTCCAGCTCTTTTGAGTTGGTTTAACTGCTTCTCTAGCTGTTGGGACAGTATTATTTTATGTTGGACAAGCGATACAACCAACTGAAGGAGCAGTAAACTTTAAAGCTCTTGTCTGGTTTGATTGCAGCAATAACTGCACATTTAGGCTACATACCATACCTGGAATATGGGAGGTTTAATCATTTGGCAGCAGAACCATCAAGAAATCATCAGAAGGGAATCAGACTGCTCACTGTAACTTCTTGATCATGATTTTAGCATTAAAGTTTATGTAAAAACCAGGCCTTCCGCTGTAATGTAATTTAGGATGGTCCTGCTTCTAGCAGTTGTGTGGTTTGTAACCTGCTTTGTCATATCATGCCAACCTCAGAGCAATGCTGTGGAGAGGATCACAAACATCCAGGCAGAATTCTCTGCAGCTCGTGGGGACCAGCAGAGCCATGGTGAGAGCTTTGTGCAGGCAGGGTAGGACAGGCAGCTGCTCTGCAGTGGCTTAACCACGGGAGATGATGTATGTACAGCCGAGTCCAGCCTTGTGCAATGGGGGAAGTGAACCCCTTCACAGGGAGAGTTGGGAAATGCCTGCTGTGTGTCATCCTGATGAGCAAGTTCTGCTCTCTGCTAAGACTTCTGCTGAAGTCTCTCAGAGGTCAGGCTGTGTCAGATCGACTGATGGAGCAAGAGGGTTGATTTCTTTCAGGTTCAGCTTGTAATGTCGAGGCAGATCTTGAGTTTTTTGAGCTGTTGTGGTCTTCTGGCTGGTCCAGCTGCAGTGGCTGCCTGCACATCTCTGAGACCACTGAAACTGCCTGGCAGTGGCTTTGCTCTTTGATCTGTCCTGACAACATTACTCAGTGCAAGATGTTTTAAATCGAGTGCTTTACTTTCATCAGGGATCTTTAAAACCTGAAGCATTTCTGAATTCCTGTATCTGTGACCTAAATCTACTAACTATAGAAAATGTTTTATCTCACACAGAGTTTCTGCTTTGTTTCTATCTTGCTGGAGCAACACACCCAAATATGTTGCTGCAGACATCTCAACTTCTTTGAATTCAAAAAAAGACACTTGAAAGCTCAGCTCTTGAAGTAGCTAAAGACGTTTTCCTTTTGCTGTCTAGAGGTTTTTGCACCCATTAGAATGGATATAGTGTCTATCAGGTAAAGGATAGATGAGTATTTGACAAATTATTTTTGTCTGTAAAACTGGTTTTAGTCACATATCCTACAAAAATTGAGAAAATCCACTACCATTTGTAAATTTGAAATTGCCCAGTGTCTGTGTTGGTGGGACTGTATGGGAAAAGAGCCTCAGATCTGAAGTAGCTGACTTCCTCATCCCATTATCTGCCTTCTGCCGAGTAGGTTACATTCCACACATTTTTAATAGTGGCTTCCCCTCCTCCTTAGCTGCTTTGACTTGTTTTGTGGGAGGGCTTGAATATTTCCACTGGCACGCCAGAGGTCCTCTTCTAAAAAAGGAAACTGATAATAAAATTGTTCACTTAGAGCAGAATTTGAAAGTAATCTGGTCTGTGCTGATCCAGGTGTTTGTTTATTGGAATTGTGACCTGGGGTTTTTAAATCCAGTTGCATTGGGGATTTTAGTTGAGGTTTGAGGGGGTTTTTTTGGTTTTTTTTTTTAGTTTAAGAGCTAAAATTACACCTTGAAATTCCATCTTCTGTGCATTTCTTCGATTTACAAATACTCTGAAGAAAATAAACAAAAGGCCTGCATCTCTTGAACTGATCTGAAAATGACACTGGCTGCCTCTGTGCATGAGGGAAGGTGGTGATCTGGAAGAATTTGTTCAGGGTGATTTCAGAAGATGAATAATTAAACTGCAGCCACTTGCTTCAGACTAGATAATTGAGGCTGGGTTTTCTAACAGCTGAACAGCTTATGTTAAAACTTTAAAAGTTCCCTGCAGCACATGTACTTTAGGTAGCTGTTTTGTATGTGAGTTAATCCCATGCCAGTTGAGTAGCCTGAGAAATTTAAAAGTATCTCCACTTTTCCCCTGTGCTAGGAGTTGCTATGAGCTGCTGCTATGACTGCCTAACACTATTCACCTAGTTATTTATCACCTTTTTGTAATTTCTTCCTTGAATGGACTAGGATACCTCTGGTCTCTCCCCAGTCCCAAAAAATATATGATGTATGTAGGGAAAGGGACTTGTGCTACTTCATTCTCCTGGACAAAACCCCATGTTCTGTTACTGCTGACTAAATATCTCCAAGCAGGAGCACTGACTTTCTGTCAGCTTCCAGCCTGTGCTTTGAAGTGAGTGCTGCTGCAAAGGAACGGCTGCCTGCTCTCCCAGCAGTGGGCTGTCACTGCCATTCCTGGGAAGATCTCCCCACATTTGTTTTTATGTCTTCAGGATCTGACGGTCATTTCCTAAACCTGAAGCATGTAGGCTGTCAATGCCAAAACTTATTTGAAAGGAAGTTTGTTATAACTCTGCTTTCCTTGTTAAAAAAAAAAAAAAAAAAAAAAAATATATATATATATACAGCAGTGCATTAGTGAGCTTTGATTCTGTTCCACACGTTTGTAACACATACAGTCCCTCTAGGCAGCTTTTGAGTTTTGGTCATTATGAAAGGTTGAGTTAAACACATGCACAGGAAATGAGTCTTCTAAGACTTATGACTTAAATTAAAATACTTTCTAATGCTGGAAGAAAGCTCAAAAGAGAAACTACTTGCCTTTAATTGGTAGCATCCACCCTGCCTTTGTAAATACCATCAGCTTTGCAGCCTGTGAAAAGCTGGTGGAGCTGCGTGGTGCTAATGCTGTGCTCAGAGCTGCATTCACACTCTGCTACATCCCAGTTAAACAACAAGAAGATAAGGTTTTGTGAAGAGTTTCTGCTTGTCACACTGATGGTCTGCCTGTGCAGAGACTTCACCTAGGATTACTGGAAATCTGAGTAGTCCCTTATTCTAAGTATGATGGAGCTGAAGAACCTGTTTCTATTCTATAAAAATGAGAGAAACTAATGTTCTTTCCTGTGGTTTTGGTGCAGAAGGCTGGCTGCCTGTGCATTCCACGCTCTGTTTTCTCTTCACTGAATGCCTCAACCACAAGATCTCTACGTGGTAGAATATGGGAGCGGAAATAGCAGTAGGGTTTTTTGGGTTTTGTTTTTCTTTTTAAAAAAACAAACCCAACCAAAAAAACCCCTCTGATCAAACCCTATGCATTCTAAAGCTGCCTTCTGAAAGTAAACAAATTTAAGGTCTTTGCATACTGCTCACACATTTTAAGATGGCTGTATTTTAAGATTTGCTGTACTGCTGCCTCTTTAGACCTTTAAATCAGACATTTGCAGGAATTCTTTGCTCAAGAAAGCAATCAAATAGTTATGTTATCTACTTATTTGAGATGATGCTTTATTAAGTGTGCCTGTCAGAGCAGGGGAGAATGTTGCACATTGCAATTGGAATTTAGATGTTGCTCTGTAGATCAATTTCCTAATGAAAACGAGTGGCTTTAGGTAATGGAGGATTTTCTTTCCTTCAGGATAAGATGTATTAAGCTGTCTTCCCTACTAGATGTATGGTAAAGCCACTTTTTCACGTGCTGCTAATCTGTTAGAGTTAGTAGCAGTGCAGGAGACCTATGACATGAAGTGGGTTTGGCCAGTTTGCTATGAGTTCCTTACTCCTGTCCATGTTCTGAGTTGGGCTCGGGCAATTTACTTGTTAGCTACTCATTCCCTGTTAATGTGAACTTGCTGGGAGAGAGAGTAACTTGAATTTTGTTTGTTTTTAATGTTTTTGTTTGTGGATTTTATAATTGCTGCATTTCATGCTACAGAAGCTCCTCAGTTGCCTTCTTTCTCCTTGCTCTGTGCATGGGGTAGCAACTCCTTCCTCTGCTGTGCCTCCTGCACTCTAGAATCAGGATTGCAGCCTCCAGAAATGAAGTGAGGAGTGGAGGGATTGCTTTGGAGAGCACCAAAATGCAAGTAAGAGCAGCAAGGTTGCATTTCAGGGTTAATGGCTTCCCTCCTGGAAAGTCCTATGGGACTTGTCAAGTTGAAAGGCTGTAAACTAAGGTAGTGTAGCTGATTGTGGCACGTGAGTATAATTTGGCATGTTAAGATGATAAACAAAAAGGATTTTCCATGTCAGTTGGTACCATCCTGTGAAGAGATGTAATGCTTTCTGTACTGTTTGTGGAATTCATACTAATACCCTCTTTTCTGAGCTTGCTCTAAATTGCCTAAAGATTATTGGTGTAAGTAACATGGTTTTCAAAGGCAAAATATTTTAGTGATAAAGAAATTAGAGTTACTTTCATGGCAGTGGCTGTTCATGAGGTCTGTCCTGAAGAAGGTAGCTTACTTCACTGAAGATTTGTCACAAGCTGGTAATCATAAAATCAGAGAGAGAGCTAGCAGCTGCTAGTGGAACCAGCTTGTCTGAAGTGGAGAAATACAATTAACATGATCGAGTTATTTTTCATCAGCCCTTGTCCTTCTTCCCTTTGATCATCCTTGAACGTGGCTTAGAGAATATGTTTACCAGTGCTTTTCATGACCTATATTCATCTGATGTGCACCTCTGTTTTCCAGATAATGATGCTTTTCTCAACTGATGTGTCTGTAAAAGAATAAAGTGCAGAGAAGTACAAGTCGGCCTGTATCTTCTCATGCAAATGAAGTAAAAATCATGTGGTCTGGCTGCTCTGTGCAGGCTGGCAGCAGCTTGTAAGTTTAGAAAACAAGTTTATTTGAGAATTTATGTAAATTCTTTGTAAGAATGAGTGCACACGGGGCAGAAGGGAAATCACCTTGCTGGAAACCCCCGGAGCAGGTCTTGACTATACACTGTTACTGAACTGAAGTATCTGAATTTGAAACCTTAGTTTTTAATTTCACAATCTTCAACAATCTAAAAATCCCAAAGCCTGCCAGTTGTCTTGAGGAGGGGATGATAAATTGGTCAGTGTGAATATGGGTAGGAGAAAAGAAATCCTTTGCATTTTTAGCGGTGTGCCTCCCTTATTTTCCCTTAAAAGTTGAAAACCTGCTAAAATACTAGATTGTTTTATTCAGAACAGGAGTAGCAGGAGAGGAGGAGAAGAATTTATTCTATTCAAGGGAAATTCATTTAAAGAGTTGTTCTTGAAGGTTTGTGTGGACATAGCAGGGTGACATCAAAGGTTTAGGTGTGTTCCTCTTAAGAAATGGCAACAGAAAACCGAGCTCAAATGCATTTAGAAAAGCACAGAAAGTTGCAGTTTTGCAAAAGGAGGAGATAAATAATTTAATTTATTCAAGCTGAGATCTCTTGTGTGTAGTCTGATGGTGCTTCTGCCCTGTTCTAGCTGGGATGGGGCATTTCCCTAAAGTAAAGCATGTGAAAACTGTAAAAACATTTGTTGGCTGTGTGTGGTGTTTGATTGTGTAGCACCTCAGCTGAATGTTTGCTTGCAGTTTCTTGATGTGGTTCATCATAAATGTGGCTTCTTGAAATGTGAAAGTAGGTGTTTGCACATAAAATGAGTTTGTGGCATGAAGTGGATCTTAGCATTAGAACAAGTCTCCTAACATGGATCTTGAGTGTGCTGTGTGTCTGGGTTTTAACAGAATGAGGATGGTCCCTTACAGCAGATGTTTGGCTTCTTTTATTTAGTTATGAGAGATGTGGTTTGGAGTTAATTATGTTCTCACTGAGATAAAACAATCCTTGCTTTTAAGATATACATGCTCTAAAAGTGCAAAAGCCAGGATTAACAAGCTACTGGGTAGGTCCTCCAACTCAAAAGTCACATGAAATATTCATCTAACAATCACAGAAGCAATTAGGCTGGAAAAGACCTCTGAGATCATAAGGTCCAACCTTTGACTGATCACCACCATGTTACTTAGACCATGGCATAAAGTGCCACATCCAGTCTTGAACATTCTTAACATTAATGGCATAGATATTAGTTAATGGTAGTTATCTTTATATTTTTCTATCCCATGCCTAAGATAATTCAAAGCAAAAAATGAACTCCCTCTGAGATTCTACATCTTTCCCTGCCCTGTGAGTGGGGTGATGCTGACTAAGAGTGGGACTACACCCGCAGGTGCAGAGGCGAAGGGGAAGAAACACTGTGGTTGGTTTTAGTACAACCAAATGTTTTGCTGGTAAATAAGGGGTTTTTTAGGTGGAAATTGTTGCTTGCTTAAATATGTGGACCGACTACTGAAGGCAAAAGCATTTTTAATAAAATTTGAGAACATCAATATGTTTCCATTTGACACTCTTTTGACTTTGAAATTTGAAGTTGCTGAGGCTGAAAATTCTGGCACTGCTTAAGAGCATTTTAACTGTGCTTACTGGGGCTTTAGGATCTCTTCCTTTTCCCTGTAGATCAGCTAACAAGCTAATTTAGCAAGACAGTGCTTATAACAGTTCTGTGCTATGAAATCTTACTCACATGTCAGGCTCAGCAATGGTAAAAGCACTCAGTAGTTTCTGGTTCCTGGAATCTGACTCTGTGCACATTTCCCCATATGTAAGTTGCGACAATATTGGTCACACTGTGCTTTTGAAGTCTGGATTAATTGGGAAGATAGTACCACTCAAGAACTTGCTCCTGTCAAGCTCCCTAGTGAATATTCCTGTTGTGAATGATTTGGCTTCGTGTCCACCATGCTGGTGGGGTGAGCCTGTGTGTGGTGCTTGCTTGGTGGAACAAAAGGATGCCAATCTATGCATCTTCTGCCAGGAAAGCATCTCCTCCTTGCTTGTTGTGCAATTCTGATGTTGAAGTGACTTCATGCACACTCTAAAATAATTCAGGAAAAATAGGTACTGCCCCATTTGATACTCTTCAGCTGAGTATAAGCGAGTATGGATTCTGGAGGAGGTGCACAGACAATGTTAAGTTGCAATAAACTTTATGTGTCACTCTGCAAATTTGCTGAGGTAGAAGTGAGCTCACTGATTCTGAGTGACCTTGTGCCACTGAGTGCAGGGTCTGGAGACACTGCAGGACAGTATGTTTGGGTTGACTTGTAGGACTCTGATGCAAAACACAGAGTGGAGCTGTAAATTCTAAGTCTTCCCAACCATGAGTCTGGTGGTTTGGGTTTCCTTGTTGTTTTTATTTATATTTAGGATAAAACTTTCTCTATTACCTCTTGTGTTTCTTCTAAGAACTTCAGCTGTCTGTCTGTAATGTAGAAGTTCCAGTAGACATGGCTTTACTCCTGAAAAGTCAGAAATGAAGTGCTGCATAGCCTATTGTAAACAATCCTCACGCGCTGTGCTGCGCCTTAACCACTTGATGAGAAAACCAGGCTGGATTATGCTGCTGTCAGATGGGAAGGAGTAATAACCTTTGATCTTGAAATCTGCTGCTGGTGGTAGTGAGAGAGACTATGGAGACATTCTTCAAGGACATTAAGATTAAACTTCTCTGCAAGCACTGATTAGGCTGGAAAGGAAAGCATTGTACTCGCCTGGTATCTGTGGTGGAAAATACTCAGTAGTGCTTTTTGCAAAGCTGTTTGTCCAGCTGAAACTTTGTTTCAGTTACAACAGGCCACACTGCAGGCTCCTTGCACTCCATGCATTTGATTTCTAGGCTTTTGTTCTTTCAGAAACCTGGAATTCTGAGGATAGTGCTGGTAATTTGAACAATTCCTTATGAAGCAGTAGTGTCCACATCTGAGAGACTAGCCTGTTTAATATACTTGTGCTTTCTGACAGGCATCATGTCTCATCATGATCTCAGGCCAGCCTGCATCACTGAAATATCTGCCTTGGGTATCTCTGCTGAGATGGGGTAGGATTTCTCCATCTTTCTCCAAAGGTGGAGTAACTTACCACGTTGCTTTGCTACGTTCAGTTTACAATTACTACGTCTGGGTTCTTTTTCTTCCCATCTGACAGCATGGGATCTGTTGAACACCATGCCCAAGAAGCAGAACAAAACAAAGCTTTGTGTGCCAGCAAGGTCTGAACACACTGTCCCCAGCGTGAAAAGGCTTACGCAGCCTGCCCCACCTTGGAAGAGATCCCCTTCCTTCCTTTTCACTCTCACAATTAGGTGGGTTAACCTGACACCTTAGCTTAGAGGCACGATAAAAAATACTGTTAATCTTTTTGTCGTTTGGCTCAAAATCTCAAACTAAGGTTATGAGTGCTTCTCCTTGATGTGTCTGGGTTAAAAATCTGATGCTGAAATTTGAATCCCTTGAAAAACTTCACTTGGCAGAGGGGACATGAAGGTTATGGAGCTTGGTGCTGGACTTGGGAGTGAGTGGCATGAAGTGCTTTCTCTCCCCCCTGGGAGCTCATGTGCTGGTCTGGCTCAGAGCAGCCAAATCTGAAAGTACAGATCACATGGAAAAAAAGCACTTACTGACCAGTGCAAATTCTCCTTCTTTCTGAGGTTTTGCTGCTTACTCACAAACTTCTGAGAAATGGTTTCAGGTGGCGGAAAGCACGTTTTCGTCTTTGAATACAGTGTGATTGATGACTGATATGATGTGCAAAAAAACCCTGGGTACTCCCAACTGCTGAGCTGCTGGGCCTGCAGCATGAGACTAATGGGCTTTGGGTTGATCAGGCTGGCTTGGTGTGGTTTTCATGCCCTGTCACTGTGGCATGTGGAAAACTTCAGAAACGGAGGTGTTAAAAGTGTGTATTTAGTATGTTATTGCTGTTGTAGTTTTTAGCATGAGTTTCTTGTTGATGGCTTGCCACCTGCAAGCTGTTCAGACACCCTTTTCTGAAGGAAAGTTACCCAGTATGTTTTCATTTTAATTGATTTTGCAGCACATTTTACCATTATAATATATGCACCACACAGCCTCTGATGTTGGCATTCCTGAATGATTAACACACTTTGAAGGAGTCCATTATTTCATGGGTAGGCAACCAATTACTTCATTATCATTTTAAAATTGTCATGTTCCAAGATAACTTCTATGTGTTTTACTTAGTTGGGTGAGGATCTGGGGGGAAGGCTAACAATTATTAGCCTTGCTAATGAAAATGGATGGCTAAATAACACTTCCACAGCAGTAATTTCAGCATTCCTGACACTTCTGGTTATGACACTTTCCAAACTTAAAGATAATAGTGATTGTCTGTAGTCTGCAAAATTAGTCTAGACAGTCTAATCTAAGGCCAAAAGGTTGGAGTTGAATAAATATGTAATTTGGGCAAATAAAGCTGTTAGAGCTGTGCTTATCTTCTTGACGCAATAGTTCTTATTAGATATAAGTGCTATTTTATAGCTTTTTCCTAAATAATTAGCTTCTAATGATCAGTCAACAAATGTTTGAAAAATAAAGCACTCCAGACTTTGCTAATGAAACGGAATGTTTTTAT
The DNA here is from genome assembly GCA_024500445.1 of Entomyzon cyanotis. Classification (NCBI taxonomy): domain Eukaryota; kingdom Metazoa; phylum Chordata; class Aves; order Passeriformes; family Meliphagidae; genus Entomyzon; species Entomyzon cyanotis. Next base: position 4,942,856 of record JAKEPQ010001029.1, read on the forward strand.
GTTGGCTATTGTCCAAAAATTCCATGGAATTTACTGGTAATAGAAAAAGCCCTACAGGACAGGAACCAATGTATTGCTATCAATGCCTACAATGATCTGGCAGTGTAAATAAAATGTGTTAGTGGGTCTGAAAGAGTAATCTCAACTTTTTTCTAGCAGAAAAAGTGGTATGATCAAAACTTCTGGAAGCTTTCATTCTTTGGGTTCAGTTCCTGTTTGACACTTACATATTTAAGCAAATTGTGTATTGAAAAAAATAGTTGTATATATTAAAGTTGGGTGAAAAGGCATCTTTTAGTGATATTATATGAACTTTATGAAGGTGCCTGGACATGTAAATGGGGTTTGCATGGCTAGTATTTATTTGGGTGAGTGATTTTTGTAATTTTTAGGTGACAATTTGAACTTTCTGATCTCTCGATCATCTGAAGGCAGCTGGGAATTATAGTGGAATGTCAGGACTGGAGATGATAAAACCTTCCTCTTCCACTAGCAGGAAGTGAAACACTAGCCTAGAAATATTTAATCCTAGCTTGACACATTCTAGAAGACTGTAGGCTCTGGGTTTAGTGGGCTGGTCAACCTGATTGTATCTCCATGTTAAACAAATGTTTTAAGGGGAAGAATGCAGAGAATTTACCTTCCTCAGGCTTTCTGCTTGACTCTTTCTGATGAACCAGTCAGAGTAAGAAAGATAGTAAATTCAGAAAGTTTTGATCTGAGCTTGCTGTGGAGTCCCAGGGACCAAACATTCTCAGGTACTTAAAATGTGAAATAGGAGTTAGAGTTGCTGGAGTGTGCCTTTGTTTTACTGGCTTGTTGGGCTAGAAAAACGTGTTACTTTAATTAATCTAATTAATGCAATTGTCTGGCTCCAAATGTCCATAACCTAAGCTAGACAATCTGAAAAGTCCAAGTTCATCAAGGAATTATGAAGTGACTTCTTTGTTAATGGACTGGAAATGCCCTAACCAACCATGGGTCTCCTCAGAGCCACTAAGCTGAAATCAGCTGCTGACTTTGTTATATTTAGCTCTAAGTTACTGAAGAGAGATTTTAATTGACTCCAAGTCTTCTCCTCTTACTGTACTTAGTTTATAAACCAAAATCTCTTAATTACACTGTATATCTTGAGGTGTTCTAATGATTTCATGTGTATGAGAAAAGGTATTCTGTAACTTCTGCCTCAACAGGGGATTTTTTGAGCAACCCTGTTTTTTTCTCTTACAGCTATTTGTCCCTATTATCTGGTTATAGTGTCCTAATATCAGATATGTACTTCCAAAAAAAAAGAGAAAAAGCTTGAGCTCATCCTGAAGAGCTTGTGTGAGCTGCTAGTTTGAAAACTACCTAAACATGATACAGTTTTATGGATGAAAAGTTAGTGTATCATGAATGTTTTAAACATTCCTTGAATTAGGAGTGATTAAGATGAGGAAGATGAAGTACCTTGTGTATTCATAGCTCCTGCATATAGTTACTGTGAAGCAAATATGAAATTAAATCAAATCAAGACTGAGCTATGCTTGCAGTATAGAGTATGTTTTACAGTCAGACATGTTTCAACTTGAGAAATTGCAGAGCTGCCTTCAAAGAATTTTGTAGGTGCTTACTGGCACTGAAGGGCATTAACTGAAGGCATTACAAAGAAGTCTTCACAGACAGTGAAAGTGTTCCTTCTCTGATCTTGAGCAATGAAAACTACACCACCGGGAAGAAATCAAGAGGCCAAAGTTTAGTGCACATGTTGCCTAAGACAGGTCTCTGTGTGAGTGTGCTTGGTGTTTGGTGTGGTTTGATTTTGAGATATTTGAGAATTTTAAATGGGAGGGAAATGTTCACAGGCTGGTGAGCTGTTAATACCACGTTGCTGTCCCACGGGGAGAGCTGTAAGCTGGGAACTGAAAGGAGACCTAAGCACAGGGCAGATTCATTTTGAGTTTAAGAGGTCAAAGCTGTCTTTAAAAAGTACCAATCTTCTGTTTTTTAAGGAAGTTAATATTTTAAATGATGTGCACGTGCATTGAAAAATATATATGAAAAGAAAACCCACTCTCATCAGTATTCATATTATGAGTAGGTAACCAGTACCCACTCTGATCATAATTAGGATCATAGAATCCTTTAGATTGGAAAAGATATTTAAGGTCATCAAGTTGAGGCTGTATTAGCATCTTAAAAGAGTTACCCTGATGACATATTTAAGCTTGGCAGGACGTTAGCAGAAAAGGCATGTAACTTTTCAGAAAAGTAGTTTTAATGATTATTCTTGAAACCTCTATGGTGTGAACATGCACTGAAAGGCTGTCTTAGTCAAAGTGTCAAAGACACTTTCTTTTCCCCAAGCAAATCTACTGTCTCTGAGTTTATTTCTTTTTTTCCCACTAGATCTTGTAATTATCTGTTTAGCAGTTACACTCTCCAGATTTCTGCCTGTAAACCCAAGCTATTTTGCCAGCCATGCCTTAGCTGCCAGGTTTGAGGGAGAACAAAAGGGTGGGGTTGGAGAAGGTAAAGCTGCTTTCTTTAAGCAGCAATTAGAGGGAGGGCAGAAATCAGCAGACAGTTTTTCAGGCGTGTTGAAAGGTAGAAGAGCTGATGGATGTTCTCTGTCAGTGCACAAAAGTCAGTTTGATTTCAGTCTTTCATGTTGCTGAGCCTTGGTCTGCTGTGTGACCTGCAGAATAAGTTGATGCTCCTGAACCTGGCTCTTAAATCTGTCACACAAGTCAGTCCTGCTCAACTGGGGATGAAATATGAAACTTCCTAGCATACAGCCATCTGGAGAAATGTCATTGGAAATGAGTGTCTTTATGGATACAAAGTCCAAGCGTTCATTTAGAAAATGCAAAAATTAAAGGTGCATAGACAGAATTAGATATATGTGTTAATCTTCAGACTGAAGACACTTTACCCTCCATACCCTCCACTTTCCCCCTTCCTCCCCCACCCTAGCTCATGTTTCCCCACACCTGTGAGGGCAGCAAAACTGGTTTGGTTATTAGGCACTCTGGGTAGTGAGCAGAACAAAGCCCATGAAGAAAAGAGCTGTGTTATGTTTAGCTGTGTGCATTAATATGCCCATGCACTGAACACAGTTTTCTTAGGAGTTTTGTTTTTCTGATATTTTCCCTCAGTTATCAGTGTCCATGGAAGGACAGGCAGAGACAGAATAATATGTGGCTGTGTAATAAAACTAATTCACACTTCTGGGGTGTCCAAACCAAGCACAGCTTTTGACAATCCTTGCATTGCATAAAAGAAATTAAGAAGACTTACCTGTACTTAACCAAGTTAGGTGTTTCTTTCTGTATCCTACTACCTTCTCTGTCTGAGTTGTATATTGTCGGGGGGTAATCTAATGGATGTACTCTAAGGCTGCCATAGGTTATACAAAAACATGGGCATTTTCCATTATGATTTGCTTCTTTAATAGACCCATTAATGTTAGATTAAGCACGTACTTAATCATAAATTTTGGTTTTATATGTACATGTGTATTGATATTTCTTCAGGAACAAATAAAAATTTTCAACTTGTGTATGAATTTCCAAAGGGCTTAGCTTGTACATGGCTCATGTCATCTTTCTTTCACTATAACTTTCTTCAGCTTAATCCTCTCCTCTCTTTGTGCCTCAGTTTTCACTGTTCACGAGATGACATGTTTCACATCACTGTGTAATGGCAGTAATTGAAGTTACAAATGACATCTGTTCCCTGGACAGCCATAACAATGCTGACAGTATGCATTAGGGCAGTGGGAAGTAGTGCAAATTGAGGGAAGCATCATTGATTACTTGCAAGCACTGACTATCTTTTAATTTATATTTCTTGGAAGAAAGGAACGGGTGCTCTTACTGTTTGTATAATTAAAAGAAATAACCTCTTAAAGATTAGTAGGAATATGGGATGATTGGATGATGACACACTTGGCCTTCTGTAGCATGAGGTAGTGTTCTAATCATTATTTCTTTAGTCTGGCCTTTGTCAGGATAGCTCTAGAGCTTTGGTCTCCTGTCCTCCCAATGCTCAACACCAAAATACTTGCCCTCATTCTGTAAAGTGTGACTGTTTGTTTATGCCAGCAAAGCGTGCTGAATACAATTGTGAACATTTCTGTTTGAAATGGTGCTGGGCTGCTCTGGGCACCTCCTGCAGTCCTTCTCTGTTACTTGTTTTATGGGCTGCACAAAACCTGTGCAGAGGTGTCACTTTGTGTCATCAACCCCAACATCATCCACCCCCTGCTTCCCCAGCACCAACCAATTAAACCTGTCTGGAAATACCAGCTCCTAGTGAACCACCTGCTCCTGGACTGTGTGCTTACTATGGGAACATTGTCAGAGACTGTCTGGTTAGTGGTGTGCTTTTAGTTTGTTTGGGTTTTTCTGTGACCCAAGTACTTGGGGCTCTGTAAAATGCTAAATTTGTGTGTTTTGCTGTGTCTGTTCCTTTATTCTGGAATGCAGTCTGGGTTTATGTTTGCATCTAGAAGTCAGTTATGGGTTTTTTTCCTGCATGTTTTCCTTGTTTTGTAGCCAGCCAACTCAAGTCCTCTAAATAAATGACTTCTCCTTTGTGCTGCTGAAGGAGGTTCTTTTAATCTCTTGAGGTGCTGAGGCCCTGAGCTGCTGCTTTGCCTGATTACCCCTTTAGCTGGGCAGGCTAACTCTGGACCAGGGCCAGCACAGTGCTTGGGCAAGGGGACAGGTTACCCATCATCTAGGAGCACATCTGTCTGCTTGCTTCTCTAGGGACAGGAGTCTAGATTAAAACTCCTAGAAATGACCTCCTCTGCAGCCTGGAGGGGAGCACAATGTGTCACTGGGGTCACCATAGTGTAGGCTTGGCTGCTCTGCCACTCTGAGCTAGAAGAATTGAAGGCAGAGGCTATAAGATTTCATGGGTGGGAAAAAATGAAAGTTGCAAAGTCAGTCATTTAGATCTTAATTCATGGTCTGGGAAAGCTTTTATGGTGGAGCCAAGTACCTCAAACCAAAAGCTGCCCACTTATGGCCCTACTAGCTGGCCACAGCCCTGGAGTTCTGGTCTTAACCTGTGGCACTGACTTTGTCTATGGCTTGGAACAAATGGCAGAAATACTCACTTAAACAAAGAGAACTTATGTTTCTGTCTTTTTCTGGGTTAAGTATTCCTGATGTGATCAACATGGTGTGTGATGGGGCTGTAGCTGATAGTGCTGTTTGTTGTATGCCCAAATGAAGAGCTGGCAGTGCAGGGGGTGAATTGGTCAAGAGCAGGCACATTCTAGGTGAAGTGCAGGGCAAATCAGGTAAAACCTAGAGAAGAGATGATGGGCTAAAAGGCGGGCAAAGGAGAGACTGCCAAAAGAAATCCTCTGTCAATTAGCACAGCCTAGGAGATCTCTTGGGATCATGTATTTCCAGTAACTGGGAATGTATTTAAGTCTGAAGTTGAAGCTATGGTATTGGTGGATGCTACACATGTTTGTTTTAAATTCTACCATAAAAATTATAGCTAGGGAGGATTTTGGGGCTGCTTGCAATGCTCAAATTGTAGATGCTTATTTAAATCCAGAGCTGGTCTGTAACTTCAGCTGGAGGGTGGAAACCCTTCTATTTCCTTGCCTTTACTGGGTTTGAACCAAAAACTTAAAACATGTGGAAAAAATTTAAATAAGCAACCAGTGGCTCTTTGAAACACTCTGTGTATGTTTAGTAAATACAGTGGAGATTATAGAGACAGCAAGGATGAATATATATTTTGGCATGTACCTTTCCTTTAGCTTACTCCTAGTGGTGTGCTCTCCCTGTGCTGGGCTGCCTTTCACTGCATGGCCTCCAAGCTTGGTGTAAAGAAAAAGGGAAGAACGTTATGCAAGCAGCCTCTGGACTGCAGCTTAGAGCAGCTTCCTGTCAACAACAACATCCTACTTCTCTCCCACCCTAAAACAGAAAAGTGCAAAATAAAGTATTCTCTTGGCTTTTCAGTTCTTGGACTAGTTAATTACTTTATGAAGGGTAAATGTGAAAATTAGTGTGAGAGCTGTGAATTGGCACTGGGGTTTTCCATTGAAGCTGTCTTTACTTAGTTACTTTTATTAATTTATGGAATGGGACTAGAGCTGGTAAGCTAATGGAGGAATTTCTTTATGTGTATTAAAGGCAGCTTTAAAATGGGGGAAGATGATAAACTGAGAGCAGGTTTTCATATCTTCTCCTTACCAAGACTTGAGTGATTGAAACAATGATTTAGGAATTGCTATTGCTGAAAACAAAGGGTGCTAGAGCATTATTCTGTATAGTAGTGTCATTGTTTCTGTGCATTGCCAGTAGAAACTCCTGTGAAGTCAGGAGATCGTTTGAAATGCATTTGAAGATGACAAGTGTGTATATAGAAAGGGATTTTAGTGGTGGGTTGCCCAGCTGTAAAGTGATGTAAGTAGTGTGGGGATGGGGTTTTTTTAGTTCTGTTTTTTTATTTTCCCTTTGCAAAAGTCCTTGGCAGTGGGCTTTCCCATCTCTGGACTTGATTGCCTCAGCAGTCTTAGAAAGAGAAAACCTAGAAAACCTGTTGCATAATATTCTGGGTAAATTGAATGGTTGATGAGACTACTGGGCTCAAATTCTCATTTCCCTTCTAGGAGATGGGTGGAAAGAGCTTTGATTTTGCTGGTGATTAAGGGAGTGGTGTAACAGGAGAGTGGGTTCAAGTTACTATCTCCTTACAAGAAATTTAGCTGCTTCTAATTATTTCCTGCAGGCAGTGGCCAACTGCAGTGGAGCCAGCTGAGTGAGTCGTGCCTCCTTGGCTTGGTCAGGGAAACTCAACTGCTCCTGGAAGAGCAGATCTGATAACCTGGTCTGTCTCAGGCCACCCTGGAGAGCTGTGCTGTGTGTTCTGTGCCAGCTCCCAGCCCAGGTCCTGCTGCAGCTTCCTGGCATTGCTGCAGCTGAGCAGGGTGACTGCTCCGAGGTGTTAGGACTTGCACAGACAGCTTTCATAACAGAGACAGCGCTAGGCAGGCCTGGGTGTTCCAACACTCCGGGATGTGCTTGCTCCTTTAATTTGCCTAGGTTTGGCATCAGTTTGAAACCAGTAGGTTGTCAGTGGTTTTGTGTCTGCTGGAACTGTGCTCCTGTTAGGCTTTCCAGCAGTTCTGCCCAAACTCCTTGACCTCTGCAAAGTTCTTTCTGCTGGTGTAGGGTCTTGGGCTTGCTGGGTGTGCAGGCACCTTGCCAGAATGGCACTCAGGAGTCAAGGAATGGCCTCGTGGAATGTTTTAGGGTATGCTCTGCCATGCCTTAATTCTTTAAACGCTGCCTGAACAGCAACAGGAAGGTCCATTTCTGCTCAAATTGGTAAATACTGTGTCTGCTACATCTAAATTTTGTAAATCAGCCCTGGCTGAATAAGGCCTGTGAGCTGTGGTTGGCATGTTTCCTGTGGCACATGGTCCCAGTGCAATTTGGGAAGATTCTTTCCAAACCAGCAGCTGTTTCAGGCACATAAGTCTTGTCCAGTGCCTGGAGGTAAACCACAGCACTAATTGCCTTGCAAACCTCTCCTGTAGTGGCTGTGACAGCAGATTTGGCAGCACAGCTCCATGGGAGGGAATAAAATACTTGTAAGAGTAATTGTTACATGGGGGAGCTCTAGCATCTGCTCGTTCTGAATTTGACATGTGGCTGATGCTGGATCACGGCAACTTAATCTTGTTCCCCTTTCTGAGGGAGGAACCACGTTCCATGTCTCTGTACCTAGCCTTGCACTCTTGCTTTGTGTGCAGTTGTTGGGGTTTTTTTCTGTTTAAAAAAAACAAACTAAAAAGGGTGGAGAGAATCACAGAAATGCCCTGCAGATTACAGAACATGCTGTAGTTCTTGGCCCTTGGACAGATAATGAGGAAAATAAGAAGAATCCCTCTGAGATCATTATGGCTTTCTTTTTCTGTACTCTCTTAGTGAAAAATATTGCCCTCGTTGGATATAAACTTGCTGCTTTAGGTGTTCTACTAATACTGATTCATGAGAGTGAAATAAATTGATTCCACATTCTCCCTTTTAGATAAAATCTGCCATACTTCACTGTTTTGTAGATGTAAAGGTTCAGACAGTAACTTTGAATTCTGTAGGATGAAGAAATGAAAGCTGAAGCTGGAGAGGGATAGGGAGGAACTTCAGAGTGCATGCTTAATCTTCCATGATTCAGTCACCTAATGCTTTTTTATAAATACCACTTTGCATCTCCTTAATGAAACGTAGGATTAAATTCCCTTCCTTGTGATCATCCCTTTAAAGGCAGATTCTGTAAATTATTTCATTGATACATCTCTATGTTCACAGAAGTTTCTCATCCATCTTCCAAGGTTTGTTAAAGGCCACAGAAGAATTGAGACCTAATTTACAGTTCATGTAAATTCATTCCTCCAAGCCTGTTCTTAAGCTCCTGGATAGCACATTTTGAGTCCTGGATACAGGCAAAAGAAACGATGAGAACAGTTTTGAAGGCTGAATGTTTTTCCACTTCAAATCTTAAAGGGCAGCAAGGTAAAGGGGTGACTTGTAGTTGAAAGAGCATCTTGTTCTGTAGTGAGTATTCTGCTGCCTACAGATAGGCACTTCAGCTGGGAATCCTGAAGTTTGTGTGCTGCATTTAGGATCCCATGCCTGTTTGGTGGTAGAGGGTTTGTTTGGGGTTTTTTTGTTTTGGTTTGTGCAGGTGGGGTTGTGGGTGGGATTGAAGCAGGGAGACTGCCTAGCCTGGGTGCCATCGATGCACAGTGACTGAGGCTGCTGTGTAGGTGTATCCTGAGAGGACAGCTTCCTGCTGTCTGCTGAAAATGCAAAGGAGCTGTTCAGGGTCTCTGCCCTGGGGGTCAGCAGCTTCTCGGTGTGGTGCAGATCTAAATGAACAGAAAACAGCAACCTGTGCTCTCCCCTCCTGCAGCCAAGTGCACGATGGCTGTGGTGTGTGAAAATGGGTTATATACAGCGTGCACAGCTGGTCGGCTGCTGCAACTGGGGATGTGTTTCTCCCAGGAAGGCAGCTGCAGCTCAGTACAGGAGCTCTGCTGGGGAAGCCCTGGCCATGCTGCTGGACCAGGAGGCTGGCATGGGCATGTCCAAATGGTGGGGACCAGCTGGCTGCAGTCAGGACAGTGTTCTGCAGCAGCCCTTGTGGGCAGCTCCAAACCCAAACTGGGCAAGGAAATATACAGCCACATAAATAATCTGTAAAGAGCAGAGTTAACTGTGCTCTGTGGTGTGGTGTGTCTGGAGAAGGTTAGTGCTGTGATTTCAGTTCTTCCTCTTTTTTTCCCCCCTTTTTTTGTTTTATTTTCTCAGCCATGACATCTGTTAACTTGGCTTTCGTAAGTTTAGAGGAGCAGAGTGGTGTCTTATTGGTATCTTTGAGTTTGTGTGATGGGAAAGGTGCCTCAGCACACAGTGAATTTTGATGTGAGTAAGGAGATGCACCCTGGCTTTGGTGCTATCTTCTTAATGGAAGAACAAAGCCCTACTTTTTTTTTTTTTTTTCTTCCTAGGAGCTAAGATGTAGATTCAAAACATCTGTAATTCCTTACTGTTTTACAGAACTGAGTGATGTACACAGGTAGTAACTCTCTCAGTTACGCACAGTCAGGGTAGTAGTGCACATCCCCAGTGCCTGCTGGGAGCACAGATGGGAAGGAATTTGGTCAGGGTTCAGGTTTGTTATGCCAAAGTGCTTTAGTTTCAGGTGAAGATAACTTTACTATGACTGCATGCGAGCTAAAACTTCATCCTTTGAAATCTCAACTTGTCTTCTGATGGCGTTGTTAACTCAGCATTCAATACCAGATCGCCCAGTCTCCAGAGGGATGTGCTTTGCTCCACAGTTTGGGTGATAAATGACAGCCCAGTGCTTAGGCCATGGGTGGCACAGGCATTTCATGGCATATTCAGCTGTCAGGGGTTGTCTTTCTGGAGGGTCAGAGAGCTTAAAGTCATTAAAACCAGGATGGAAATCCTGAGGACAAGGATGTTCCAACGAACTTTATTCAGCTAACAAACTAAGTGCCACTTGTGCTGTGTGGAGCTGTTGCTAGAAATTGTTTTGAAACTGCTAGGGAATTCTGGAAACAGCTGGGAAAATCCTGGTACTTCCTAGGAATTGCTGGCTGTGGGAACAGGGGAGGAAATTCTGTAAACTTGAGAATTTCAAGGAACTAAACCCTGCAAGAAGTTCAGAGAAATTATGAGAGACCTTACAAGCCCCTAGAAACTGAAAGTTTCTGGATTCCTGAGAAATTCTAGGAGTTACCAGTAATGTCCAGAAAATGTTAGCAATACTGTGGGAATCCAGTTAACTCAGTGACTCTGCTAGTAATCTCTACAATTTACAAGGAACAGGAAAACCGTTCCTGGTTATCTTTGGGTGAAATGTCAGATGGCTGTACATGGATAAACATGCTCATCTTCCTTAGGCTGTCAAGCATCCAGTTTTAGCACCTCCTTCAGTGAGTGTCCTGTGTGTGCTTGTCTAAGACACAAACTTTTCTTCTCTGCAGTCCTACTTTGTTACGGATTATGACCCAACGATTGAGGATTCCTACACCAAGCAATGTGTGATAGACGAGAGAGCCGCACGCTTGGACAGTAAGTAGCCCAGATCAAGCACACAGGGTGCTCCCAAAACTAGGAGAATTTGTATTATTCCCAGCACTTACCTGGGTGGCATGGTGGAATGAAAAACACACCTCTGTGCTGCCTCTCCCAAGTATATAGATGCTTTGCTTTAAAAATCATAGCTTGGTGATTTCTTCAGGGATAAACCAACAACCCTCATCCCATGTACCCCTGAGCATTTTCCATCTGTTTTAGCTGTGAATTAGCAGAAGTCTTCCAGTGTTTTGTTGTTCAGTTTGTTTGGTAGGTCCTGAGTTGTTCAGTCAGTGCAAGAACTTGTTGGGAATATTAGAAAAATGTCCAATAGTATCTGTGAAAAGTGGTTTCTGCTTAGCTATGATGCACAGGCAAGGCTCTCACAATGTCATATTAGAAATAATTCTTTTCCTCAGTCTATCAGAACACGAAATGTAGTAATCCATATTTTTGCTTCTGTTCAGTTCTGGATACAGCAGGACAAGAAGAATTTGGAGCCATGCGTGAGCAGTACATGCGGACAGGAGAGGGTTTTCTGCTCGTTTTCTCAGTCACAGATAGGGGAAGGTAAGACTGATACCAAGTTACTAAAAAAACCAGTTTTAATTATTCTTAAATTGCTCCTTATCCTTAACTGACCTAACCTCAAACAGATACATTAAATATGCTTTAAACACATCTTAGAAGCTCATGGAGAGCTATGCTTACTGGCATACCTTCTTTCTAATTCACCTCTCCATCAGGTGTCTGGCTACCTAATATTTTTTAATGTGACTTTTTTACTGATGATCACCTTGCTTTTAAACTTTAGCTGGCAAATTAAGTATAAATGCCTTCAGACTATATGTCTGGAATTAAATACAGTGTCTGGGAAGGCTACAAAGGGTATGTGATTGTCTGCAAACATCTGTGCTGAAGGTCCATATGTAATAATGGAGCTTTAACAGTGTTTACGTGAAAGCAGTGATTTTTTTTTTTTTTTTTTTTTTTTTTTTTTAAATTCATTCTCCAAAAGTCCTTGCTTAGGCCAGAATTTGCTTGTTTCATATACTATCCTGGAAGAAGTTTTTTGCTCTGCTCAGCTTATCTGAATACTGCTGGAATATTCCTTACTGCTTGAACAGAATCAGTACCTGCTATAACTTAGCTGGTTACTGGAAAGCTGCCAGCTACCATTTAGCCCTGCCATCTTTGTGTTTTTGAAGAAACAAAACTTTCCAACTTTGATAGCTTCCCCCAAAATTCTTAGAAGTAGCTTGGGAGGTTGCTAGCTGAAACATTGATCACCAGGGTCTCTGAGCTGTGGTTTGAATATTCTAGCTAGAGTAAGACTCCAGAATCAGTATTTGAAGAATGGACTGTGTTTGCTTAATTCTCTGCAACACATTGGCCCTGGGTCCCTGTGGATGGAGACACAGTAAGTGCTTTGCTCACCCTGCAGCCCCACCTCAGCCCAGTGCAGAGGACACTGCTCACTTGGGGATTTTTTTAGTTTGAGTGTTGAATGGTTCTCTAACTGGTCATGCTGTGACTCTGGAATGCCTGCAGCTGTCTGTGCTTGTGTGTCATGGCAGGACAAGTCCAAGAAGGTGACTCATCATTGCTGAACTTTTGCAGAACCTGAGAATCTATGAATTAGTGCACTGATGCTCTACTTGTGTTCTTTTACAGCTTTGAAGAAATCTATAAGTTTCAGCGACAGATTCTTAGAGTGAAAGATCGCGATGAGTTTCCAATGATTCTCGTCGGTAATAAAGCAGATCTGGACCACCAAAGACAGGTAATTCGTTTGCTGTTGGTTACTGCTCACTTCCTTCCAGAAAACTCAATTTTCCTCCCAAAACTAAACTTCCTCCCAGAATGGAAACAAACAAATTATAAAAGTCATATCATATAAACTAATTCCAATGCAAGAAACTCCACTCAGTTTTTGTACTTGCAGAGCCTTAAGAGCATGATGGCATTCCATTTACAGCACATCTTCTGTCTGACTCAGTGGGGTTATGAGACCAAATCTGTTCACAGAGCTGAGAGATTTCTGTCATGACTTGGTTACTCAGGCATGAACGTGTCCAATTCCTCAGCTCTGTTACTCACCACTGCTCTGTGCCAGCAGAGTGCATTCCAGAACTAACTCCAACCATCCTTAGTCTTCAGTGCTCTTGCTTTTACCTTTCACTGCTGTTGTGTGTAAATTAGTAGCTATTCACTGTTTTCTCTTTGGCCACTTGTCTTCTGCATAACTGACCTAAAGCTTTAAAAGTTGTGAGTACAGCAACACAATTGCTGTTATATTTATGTACCTGAAAGTTTTGAAACCAATAGTTTTCAACCTCACCTCCACTCACAGGACAACTTAAAAGATTTAGTTTAGAATGATTTAAAGAAGGATCTTTAAACGTGTTTTCCCTCTTTGCTATTGATTTTTAATGAATCAGACTAATTTGAGCTGAAATGAAAATAATCTTACTATAGCAGCAGGAAAGGAACAGATGGCAAACTTGTTTTCAGCAACTAATTTGAGAAGCTTAATATTTTTTGTTGAGACAGTAAGATGACATCTAAAGCTTGGTAGCAAACACATGCTTTTTGAGAATAAAGTAAATATTACTAAAATTGCTGTAATTGTTTTAAGAGTTTCACAGGAAAAACATAGCTTAAAACAAATAATGTAAAGTGCTCTGTGGGTTAGATTATGCATTGTTGAAGTACAATTATAGTACAAAGAAGTTCCTGTAGATTATGGTCTCTTGACTGTTACAGCCTCTTTATCCCAGAAGCTCTGTAGAAATATCATGATAAAATTAAATGTTATGCAGAAAGATGCTGCCTTGAAAGAAGTCTTCACCGAAGTAGCTCACAAACTCCTCAGAAGTAACCTTGAGTACTCACACATTCACAAAACAGCCTGTGCCTAGGATAGAAACAAAACTCTTTCATTCTTCAGTTACCATCATGCCCCCATCCAAATTCCCAGATTTAACCTTGCAGGTCCTGGAATATATATATATTATCTCCTATACAAATGTTGGCATGGAAACTATGGAGGTGAAACTGAATTTTTCAGCTAATTCTAATTGTTGAAGGACAAACACCCAGATGCTTTGGGAGGGAAATAACATCATCACTGCCAGCCCCAGCTCTCAGGATACCTGCAAATGCAGTTGGTAATCCTGGGCATTCATTTCTAGGGAGAGCTGTGAACTTTGTTCTCTGTCTTCCACCCTCCCAGTGTTACTGCACCACTTCTGTTCCTCCCTTAAAGGGAGAGAGGTGCCTGTCACCTGCTCTGCTGGTCCCTCTGTGCCTCTTCCAAGCTGCTTTTTCAGATGCTGATGGGCAGGAGCATTTTCAAGCTCAAAGCAGCTTTTTCCAAACTCCTTAACTTTGCCATTTTTCTTCTTATATCAAAAGCCTATGTCTCCAGAACCCCCTTTTGCTTTTTATGGCTATATTAATTGCCTTAATTTATTAGATGCTGATGGGCATCACATCTCTATATATATATTTATAATACCAATTGGTGGACTTACTACTCCCACCATGAGCTGGGGCTTAGGCAGATGTAGTTGAGAAAACACTCCTGGATTTGCTTAAACATCTCCTTAAGTGTTCTTAACTCTTCCCTGCCCCTTCCCTGTCACATGGTGTGTTTCACTAGGCCTTAAGTCAGTGTGAAGGAATGGTTTCAGGATGCTGAGCTGACAAAATTGGTCCCCACAAGGGAGAGGCTCCCCTCCCTCTTGACTTCACATTCCCACTCTTTCCTTTGCTGGCCCCAAACTTGAAACGCTTCAGGAGTTGAATCATCTCTCTGGATGGGGAGGAGCAGGAACGGCTTCCTGGGACCTGTGTGAGCTAAATCAGCTTGCAGAAGGTTTTGAGTGCCAGTGCTGGGAGCATGGGAAGGGGTGGGACTGTGGCTTGGGGCAGAGCAGGGAGGAGTTGGGGTGGGGGGAAGCAGTGAGACCTCGCCTTTGGCAGCAGCAAGCAGTGAGATGTTATCAGCTGGGTGTTCAGCTGCTGGGGTTGTTTCTGCTCCATCCTGTGAGCTCTCCATACAGGCATCCAGTCACTGAGCGGGACCAGTTTCCTGATCTGACGGAAAACTAATAACTAGTCCTGCTACCGACTAGACCAGCTAGTCCAAAAGTGGGGAAAAGCTTCAGCAAGCTCACCCTGCTCTGGCTCCAGGTTTCTTGTGCAGGCAGCTGCAATGTGAGGTCTGGGGTTAAAGTCCCTCACCTTGGCTAGGAGTGCTGGGGGAGTGGGAAGTGTGGGATATCCCCTGGCTGTAACCAGTGGGCAGAAATATCAGAAGGGCAAGTCCTTTGCATTTTTACACCTTTTTTTTGCTGATGTGTCAGGCCTCTTGGGTTACACCAAAAACCTGCTAGGCCATGCTAGTGTCACTCTTATCTTTTACTTACCTGGTTCTTTCTCTCTTATCTTGTTAAATCCCAACTGTACATTTTTCAGCTCCAGAATTTACACAGCATTTTTAGAAATTCAGGAAGCTGAGAATCAGTTCTTAGGGAAAAACTGCTTGTGCTGGGCATCTGCCTGCTTTTTCCAAAAGGCAGGAGGCAAATTAATGAAACACAAGCAACCTCTGAAAGACTAAAACTAAGTTAAAGTAATTTAGTGTGTGTTTGGATTAGCAAATGATACTCAACAAATCTTCCTGGAGCCCAAAAGAGTTAAACACGTGGAAAAGTTCTGAGTGTCTCAAGGGTCTGACCACACCTTTATCCCAGTAAATGTGTGTTGAGGTTGAACAGAGTACAGAGTACTATCGTTGTGGCACCATAAATCTGGAGGCTAATGATGCATAACTAATCATCCTCGTGTGGTGGCAACTGTTTCTCAGGAAATACATGAACTGGGTTGTACAGCAGAAGTGCACAAACAATTGTGTGATCTTGATGAATTGTTGGGGCTTATCAAAGGTGTATTGTAAGGTAAAGGTGGCTCTTATGTACCATAGGCCAACTCACACATGTTTTTGAGAGAGATGTGAAAGATTAGGTTTGAAAAGCAATTTGCCATGGTAATAACTGTATAGATAAATAGAGTTAAGCAGCTTTCTTGTGATTTTTGTCTCTCAATATCCACAGCTTAGGTTGACAAAGAAAAATGAGTCTTTAGAGGACAAGCAAGCATTAATCTTTAGAATGTATGATAAGAAGTGAAGGTGCCAGTGTTTCCAAATTCCCCAATCAGTCAAAAATTGCTGACTCTGAAACCAGAATTTAAGCACCATTTCTCACTGCTCTTTCCTTAAAGTAAACACTGTGTAGCAGTCTTTTTCTTAAATGAGTTAATTCCTTAGAACTCAACATTGGATGTTTCTACTATAAGATAATTCAGTAGAGCACCAGATGTTTTAATAATAACCACAAGTGATAGAGGAGTAGACTTGTCAGTGCAGGATATGTATGAATTTTGTAGATAGCTGCTAGCTTAAACTGGGTCAAGTCTGATCATTCCCCAGATGGCAGGGTTTCAAGGAAAATCCAAGTTGCAACAGGAAAGTGCTTGGGTTTCATTAAATGCTAGTTCTTGCTTTTACATCATGATGGAATTAACACAATGACCTAGTGCTGAGATCACCTCTGCTGCCAGTTACCTTTAAAGCAAGGTTTTAAAGATCTTTGGAGCATCTGATTCAGTGTATTCAGTGTCTGAGTGGGTGTCAGTGCTTGTAACCTCAGTTTGCACATGCCAGAGCGACCTTTGATATGAGTGTGAGCAAACTGGCATTAGTGGGTAGTGAACTACCCCTGCAGGAAGATGGGGATAACAGATGCACTCTTCAGGAGCAATGGAACTCTGGCAGGATTGGGCAGTGTTTGTGTGCTGGGAGTGCTGTAGGGTGAGCACAGGGTGGTAGAAATGGATTCCTCGCAAACTGGAGGAAACAATTGTTACCTGCTGGCAGCAGTATGACGTGTTCCTTAGGCTTGTGTCAGTGTCCATGCAAAATACCAGTGCAGTGTCAGGTTAGGCAGCCTTGTAGAGTTGCCTTAGGTGGAGGAAAGCATGGAAAGTTCAGAAATCAACGTATTTCTGATGGATATCAGACACAACAGTGAAGAGAGAGGGACATATGTTCACAGGACTGTCGTGCAGATACTCGAACGGAAACTGCTTCAGGAGAAGAATGTCAACTTAAGGAGGTGGGGAATAAGCTTTTCCATGTTTGACTTGCTCACATCTTCTGTAATGAGTTTTCATTTGAGAAACTTTTACTGACTGTCTGAGCAGCATGAATGAGTGATATCCAGAAACAAACAGTAAAAGATCCTATAACAAAAAGGATGAGCATTATGAGTGGTTCTCATTCGTATTCAGCCTTAAGCTTGCTAAAACTGCAGAACCAACACACACAGATGTACACACAGTTACTACCATCAAATCTGTGGTTCTCTTCTCTCAAAATAACATACAGTCTTCTTTGAAGAAAAGGGTTAGTTTTTATTTTGGTGGTGATGTTAAATAAGCTGTCCCATCACACTTCCTGAAAGACCTGTCATGTTACAGGGTTGTCATACTTGAGGAGGGACAACAAAAAGATGGAAATTCATGCTTTTGTTTTCAAGTATTTCTATGTTTGTACTTACATTTCTCTCAGCTTTGAAGATGGAACTGGTATGTTCTAGCCTCTAATTTACATCTTGGGTACAGCAAATGTTTCCATAGTGTTTCCAGACCACATATTTTTTGAAATTGACTTTGAGATCACTACAATTAACCACAAATTACTTTACAATATACTTGTAAGACTGACAAAAAATACTATTTTGGGATTAAGCAGTTATGAATATTCTAGTAAATACAACAAGAACTTTAATGTATTTATAATGTTTTAGCTTCAGGATATTGTGGGAGTGTAGCTTAACTTTATTATAGTGTTAGTTTGACTTGTATCTCTAATGTGCTTCAGATACAATAGTGAAGAAATTCTTGAAATATATGTTTAAAGACTGAGTTTCTCCTCAGGATTATATGATCTTGCCAATGATTTGTTTTTATTGAACTTTAGCCTCTCACTTTCTGGGGCTACAATAACCTCTGCAGGGATGAAGAAAAGTAAAAGGGGTTAGTTTTGCAAAAACTGCTGTATCCATACTTGTTTGTCTGAGGCAGAGATGTGTAGAGGGTTCTGGAAGCTCTGATGCAAACTTTGAAAGACTCTAAAGTATCATTGGTGTGCCAGAAAATAGCTACAAATATTTGTACAGCCTTCATAAGCTTTGGAATTAGAATATTTCAACATCCAGGGTCAGAGTGGAGGGTTGAAGTGGAATTGTTCTAGCTAGGGGAGCAGGAGTCTTCATTATTATTCAGTTTTCCAACAGCAGCAGATGGTTGAAGGATTCCAGTTGTTCTCCTCATGTGCCCTGCAGTTAGAAGAGCAGCCTTAGGAGCTGATCTTGGGGTTGGGTTGTTTCTGAGGGTTTCTGGTGATGATAACACTGAAATAAATGCAGAGTTTCTGCTGAGTGTTTGAGATCAGCAGATGCATCCCAAGTTACTCCAGCTGACGGCACAGGGTGCTGGCAGCATTTTGTAGAGTTTTGTGAGGGTTTAGTGGGAGCAGCCCTCATTTCAGCAGGAACTGTATGAATATAGTACCAGTGGGATGCTAAGGACAGAGGAATCAAACATGAGGAGATGTGATGCATGAAGGCTCTCAAACCACTGTGTAGCTGTTAAGAAACTATTTTGCAAGCTCAAAAGTGCCTCTAGATTGTGCACTGTGCTGAATGCTGCTAGTGCTTTTCTATTCCCTTCTATTTCCATTTCTGTGTAGCTTCTTAATTTAAGTAAATATTCACAGTTCCCTTTCAAAACTAATTTAAAAATAAACACTCCTTTTTTTTGTTCTTACATCAGTCTTCTACGTGCAGGTTTAATGTTTTTCTGTGAAAGCAGTGTAATCTTTGACATTTCTTCCACTAGGCATTGTCCTGGCAAGATCTGTTGTGCTTCCTTTTATCACTGAAAGCTGCCCTTTCCTCCCTGGCCCTGTGGGTGACCTTCCCATTGGAGCCTTGCATGCCTTGTGTTCCCTGACCTCACTGCTTTCCACCTCATCCAGAAACACACAGGGATCTCCTTTGCTTTTGCCCTGTGCCCCACTTACTCCTCCTTCCTAGAATGGTCCACTTGCTTCCTGTCTTCTGCTTCACCACTTTAAATTCTATACCAGCATTTTATGATGCTCATTGTTTCCTCTTCATCTCCTTTCCCTCTGTTTTCCCAAGGAGTCACTATGTAGCCAGGGTTTCCTTAATATTTCTGGATTACCTGAAGGCTTCATGGATTTTTAGAGCTCTGGTAATCTAAGCTATGTTTAAAACTGGCTGTGTTAATATTTTGCTATGTTATTAATAGATGGTTTTTTTAGTGACTTCTATAAAGACTTAGAAGCTAAACAGCAGTTGTTGTTGTAAAAGTCTAATTTTTTTGGTTTCTCTAGATTTAGCTGGGACAATGAGAAGCTTAATTTAGTAACAGTATTCACAATTC
The DNA here is from genome assembly GCA_024500445.1 of Entomyzon cyanotis. Taxonomy (NCBI): domain Eukaryota; kingdom Metazoa; phylum Chordata; class Aves; order Passeriformes; family Meliphagidae; genus Entomyzon; species Entomyzon cyanotis. Next base: position 4,962,019 of record JAKEPQ010001029.1, read on the forward strand.
TGTTAGTAATCCAGCAGATGTTGACTGAAGCACTTGCTTTGAGGAGGAGCAAGGGATTCATGTCTGCCTGTGAAGGAAACCTTGTCTGATGTGGAGCTGAGGCAGCTGGAGTGAGGGAAATTTCTTGGAGAGTCAGCCTTTGTCTGTTGCAGAAACTTACTTTACAACTGGGAAACAGACATTTTTATCATGTGGACAGGGTGCAAACTATGCTGTGCCCAAATAAGCATTATTGGATCCTTCACGTGAACATGCAGTGTCTGCTGATACCAGCCTGCTGCAGAACCCGTGAGCCTAATGCCTGCTGTCTGTTCCAGGTGACACAAGAGGAAGGCCAGCAGCTGGCACGGCAACTGAAAGTAACGTACATGGAAGCCTCAGCAAAAATCAGATTGAATGTAGACCAAGCTTTTCATGAACTTGTCAGAGTTATAAGGTATGGTAATCGAGACCAGATAATTATTGTGCATGTGTTAATGGATAGCTGCAGCACATGTGCTGAAATGCAGTGGGAAATCGCTGGGAAGATTCTGCCTGCTGTTACCTCTAAGCTTTGACCAGTGATTTCCATTATAAAATACTCCTGTGCATTAGGAAAAATGCTTACCTGAATTTAATGTATATTTGAAAGAGAATTTTGTCACCGTAATCTTTCAGGTTTTATTGATCACCCGGTCAGTAAATGCGATAAACTAAATCTGAGACTGGCCTTCTGTAAAAGAATTGTTTCTTAAAAAAAAAAAAAACAAACCAAAAGGTGAACTCAAAAACTATCACTTACTTAACAATGTAAATTGAATGTAAAAAGAAAGTGTTAAATACAGTAGTTATGTTTATTTACCTGAAAATGGTGCTATGAATTTAATTTGAAATACCTATTTCCAGGAAATTTCAAGAACAAGAGTGCCCTCCTTCACCAGAGCCAACAAGGAAAGAAAAAGACAAGAAAGGCTGCCATTGTGTTATTTTCTGAGAACCCCAAGAACCAAGCTATCAACTGCCAGATTATTTTTTTCTTTCCATCATTTTACATCACTTCTGGTATTGGTCTAGCCTTATATGTGCATGTCCTAAAAGTGGTCACCAGAATAGCCTTAGTCCAAGAAGCTGGCAGAATAGTTCTTGAAGAAGACTCGGTCATCCTGGGGCAGACTTCAAACCAAAACACTAAGGCTGCTTCTCTAATACCACAGTTCCTTCCTTCTCTCCCTTCAGAGCTTGCACCTTGTGGAGTTTTATTCGCAAAGGAGATGAAACAAAACCGTGTAGGACAAGGTGTTGAAGTCATGCATAAGTTGTCTCTTGTGAATTAATTTATTTTTACTTCTGACATTTCATTAGCTATTACAGAGACCTATATTGGAGTATAGAGAATACTTTTTAAAAAAGGGGTGGATTGGCTTTTTTTTTTTATTTTTGCCCTCAGTTAAATTAGACTTGAGTATTCAGCTAGCCTTAAGAAACCTACACTGAATTTCATTGTCAGCAAAAATTTTCATCTCTCATTTATGCTGCAGTTTTATTTCGGTGGCCAAAACATTCTACTGTATTTATTTTATGAATCCAGAACAGCTACAGGATGATTACTACTACTATTAGGATATGGCCAAATACCTGAGCTCATTCTGGATTGAGGCATTTCAGCTTATTAAGAAAATTTCACATCATGTTTGAAAACAAATTGTGTCTTCCTTTGTATTTCTGGGTAAGGGATTAAGGAAAACTAAAATTGTAGCTGTTTTTGTTTCATGTGATATAAAAATGAATTTGATCTTTCCATTGTCAGAGATGATTAAATGTTTTTGCTATATACTTTTATACATTATTTTCTTATCAAACTAGTTAACAAGTATTTTTATATGTTTGTAAGCAAATATGCTTTCACAGCATAACTTGTGTATATGTAAAGATGAGTATTTAATTCTCACAGTTCACTTTTAACTGACAAAATGTGGGATTTGCCAAACTGTGGTAAATTTCTCCTTACTCTCCCGGTTATACCCAAGAATGGCCAATTATGTGCCTGCCCAGCACACCTATAGAGTAAAATCTAGTGTTGTGTTTTAATGAATTTCAGTATCCCTTACTAAAGACTGACCATTATGTGAATTATTAAACTGTAAGACTTTTAACTGATTGTTTAGTTAAACTGTGGATGGTTGTTTAATTTTGAGTTCTGTGGATTGTGTTTAAACAATTCAAGAGTATGGTCCCTGATATTGAAATACTGAGTGGTATTGCACAGTTGTCACCTTAACTGAATGTGTCCAACAGTTCTTTGAAACTTGATTATTAAGCAAACCCTTGTATAACTTCAGGTGCTAGAATTAAAGATGATCTAACCATTATCGGGGGGTAAGCACACTGCCTCTTTCTGAATCTCTTCCAAAACCTGCATTTTTTTGGGGGGCTGGGTGAAGAAGGGAGTGATGAAACCTGGCTAGGGAATAGCAGTGCATGTCTGCACAACCTCCTCCTCAAGCTTGGAAGTAAAGAAAAGCCATTTCATCTGAAGTCATGACAGATAACAAAAGCTGATGTTTGCTTTGGCTTGAAGTGTGTAGTCAGTGGTCCAATCAACAATCCTTGTGTTTTCAGGCTACGCTCAGTGGCAGGTGCTCTGCCATAAATCTGGAAATGTCCCCTGAGAAAAGAGGGCTGAAACAAGTTCCAGGTATCTTTACAGCAGCAAGGCATTGAAACTTCAAGTAAAGCTACTGCCAGGCATTGCAGAGGAATTCCAGGGGTTTTTTAGTGTAATTTAGATTAGCTTGCGTAATGCAGTTTTGAGAGAGTGGGTAGCTTCCCCCCCAATGGATTTATTGGTTGATGAAAGGCTACTTAGGAGGAATGTGTGGAAGATTCAAACAAGAAGTTACAGTGGAAACATATTTGGGAGATGCACTGCATTTTTCAAGTCAAATGTAAGAAATTACAGCTTGTAGCAAACACCACGTGTTTTCTTAACTATGTAAAGCTCTCCGGAGTTAAATCACTGAATATGTGGCATTAGAATGAGTTAAGACAACAGATTACAACATGTGTACTGAGACTGAACTTTTGAGGTGAACATATCTTTGGGTTTTATAATTTTTTTTCATTTTTTTTTAACCTTTCATTCATGGTAGAATGGCTTTAAATAGTAGAGTGTTATATAGGTAAAGTTTTTTTCTTAACATGCAGCTCCTTGTAACTGATAATGGTGATCTAGGTAGTTGTGAGTTCAAAACAGCTGAAGGTATTTTAGTGATTTGCTTTTCTAATTATTGTAGCTGAAGGTAATGGTGAAAAATTATGCTTCTGGCCCTGGTGTGGTGATTGAAAAAATATAATAGGGACCTTGTTAGTCTTTCAAAAAGTAGTAGTCCTGATCCATATGCCTTGGATTAGTTGTGAATTTACAACATTGCCACCTTGCTGTAGGATAGAGTTTAGCTGACAACCCAAGAGAGCTTCTCACAATTTTTCCTGGCAGAAGAAATGCTTTAAGATTTGTCACTTATGTTTGCAGTTATCTCAGTTCAAGGCCACATCCATAAATCTATTAAACTTGCAGTTCAGGAATCTGGAGTGCTTAAAATGTACCCAGAAATTATCTCCTGCTCTTCCTAGAGCACAGCATAGGGTCTGGATCTGTGTTTCAAAGCACAAAATAACTCCTCTTCCTGGCAATTGGCACTGCTGAACCTACTGCTCCACTGCATGAGGAGGGGGATTGACGTGCTCCTAGGAAAAAGCCTTTTTATGCAGTTGGCCAAGTTTTTGGGTGGTCCAGATTCAGGGAAGAATTACTTCCATGTGAGCATTCTAGTTCCTTATGGCTGCTGTGGTTAATATGTTTCCTTTCTCTGACCTGGCAACTCCTCTCTATCAGTACTTGCATGCAAACTAACATTCAAGTGAAGAGAATTCCTGCAAGTATTACCTCACCTCTAAAATCTGCTCTTTTTTGTGACATGGCCTGATCAGTAGCAGTAGAGCCACAGATAATGCAATGCACCCTGGCCGTGCCTGCTCTCTTTCTGCAGAAGGGAGGCTCCTGGCTCCCCCTCCTTACCTTGACAAGTGTTGTTGGCCCTGAAGAAGTTCTGGGTGTTGGCTGTCAGGCAAGAAATGATCAGATCAATGTCTCAAGTGAGCCTGGCTAGCCCAGCATAGGAGCATGAGATGAGCTGTTGTGAAAGGGTTGATCAGACAAAATATATTTGGAAGGTGTTAACTCCCACTAATGCCAAGGAAAACTCTGACTTTAATGCATGGCCTTGTGGTTAGTGAGCATTGATAAAGTTCAAGTCTGGATGCAAACAAAAATACTGGCTAACGTTCTTCTGACATCATTTATATGACAAGATTTCACCCACAGTGTAGTGTAGTTGTTGATTGGCCTTGCCATGTAATCTTGTTACAAGACTCTGATGAACTTACTCCAAACAGGAGATTCTTGAAGGCAGTCACCACAAGCCCAGCACTGCCAAAAATTATCTGCACTTATTCTTTAGAAGTTCTTTGCTGGGAAAGGGTCAGGCATCTGCTGAACAGAATGTTTTTTCACTTCATTTAGGCATAGATTTAGAAGTTGGTTACCCTCACGTACCAAAACCATGATAAAAGAATCACTCAAACAGAACTGAGGAAAACAATCAAGCAGAAAAATGGGAGCATGGGAGAGTTTCCTGTGTTGCTGCACTGACCCACAGCAGGGACAGCAGTCTGCCAAAACCTGAAGATTTAAAATTGTAAAGATGGGCTCTTGCTCAAAGCATCCCAGATGGTTAATGCACTGCTCATCACTTTGTTAATGTGGCTTTTTCTGCCTTCTTGCCTGAGTCTGTTGTAAAGCCAAGTTAAATTTGCAGGCTTGGAGCAAATTCTGGATTTTGTATGGGGGTAAGTAGAGGTACATTCAAGGTCTTAATTCCAACCTTGTGTACACATGTTGGAAGGCCAGAAAACTTTGGAAAATTCTCGATACTCAAATATTCTTGTAGAGCTCTGATCATGGGAACAGTTGCATACAACAGATCAGGTGCAGAAATGAGGATGGGTAGTAGTAGGAGTAGCCTTTAGCTGGCAAGATAAAGAACTTTAAATGAGAAGATGTGGAAAAGGCAAGGAATTTAACTGCAGGGAAAACTTAGAAACAACATTGTGAATATGTGCTAGGCTTGCTTTCTGCTTGGTCTTCTAGACTTTTAAGATTGCAGTTATTAAGGGTTTGAGAGACTTTTGTGGATTAAATATAAAGGACAAATGATGTCTTACACAAAAGCTAAATTTCATTAATGGATGTAATATTAGTCTTGTTCCTCAGTGAGCCAGTAGTATGTAGAATTAAATGTGTTTTCTTGCTGCTGGAAAGCAAATACTGGTCTGTTCAGCTACTTTTTCAGCTGGATCATGCTGTATTAAGATACACAGTAGCTGGTACTCGCTAACTGGTAGTGACATGAGCACTTGTTAAATTACTGCATTAAGTAATGCTTCTGATACGAAAGTATTGTAGAGGGAGAAGTTAGCTAGAAAAGTGCAAACACCAAAAATGCAAGAAGAGACAGTGATAAGACCTCATCACTCCCTGTCTCTTAGTCCAAGGCATGGATTAGGCTATACTAAAACCAGTTTTCATGTCACTTAAACCGACCTGAGGAGCAGTAGGAGGACACAAGTAGTTCTCTGAATGCCCCGGGATCTCTTATGCATCACCACGAGGTGGCACCAGGGGCAGCCCTGCTGCAGCTGGAAGTGCTGCTTTCACCAGCATCCCTGTGCACAGTTAATTAAAGTGCTGCTTTTACAAGCAAGGGAGGAATGAACGGTGACAACCATGGTTGGTCTATAATATTATTATAATATTATAGACCATGCTGGTGTGTAATTAAATGCTGCCATGTGTCAGGGCTATTTCAGAGCAATTATTTTCCAGAGACTCTGTAAAATCCGGATGGTCAAGAGCTGGAGAAAAAGCAGTGATTTATAAATAGGGTTCTGAAGAAAGCAATGTGAAAAGCAGGAAAGATGTTTGGAGTCTAAAACATTAAATGCATGTTAATTAACACATTGTACAAATGTACAAATTCTTAATTTCTTCAGAGTTTGCCAACTTTCATAGTTGCCAGCTGTGTCAGGAATACCAGAGACAAAGAAAAATGAGTAATATTTATGTATCATTCGCAATATGTACAATTTGCAGTTAAAAAGTCATGTATAAATACTTCATGTTCAGCTAAATAATACATTGATAATGATTACTGATACTCCTTAGAAAAACAGACAGTAGATGCAGTACCCAGAGCCTTCATTTCCTCTTGGAGGGCTCAACCCATACAAATTCTCAGGACCTGCTGGAGCCCATCCAAGGTGGAGAGGGAACCTGCTGATGCCCTGACAAGGCTGCTGGAACATCTGTCATGACCATCTTTAATGGAGAACAGGGACAATTCCGGTGGTTGGAGGAAAGCAGTGTTGCACCTCTCTTCAAGCAAGGCCTGGGAAGCAATGTACGGAACTGCAGGGAGTCATCCTTGTTTCCGTGCCTGGAAAGTCACACAGTGAGTCCTCCAGGAATATGTTTCTGGGCACATAAAAGAGAAGTGGTTGGGAGTGGTCTGCATGAATGTACAAATTTATTGGAGTCAGTCACACCTGACCACCAGGATTGCCCTCTGTGATAAAGTGGCAGAATTTGTGGATGAGGAGAGAGCAGTGTGTTTTTACCTCAGCTCAGCAAGGCTTTCAACACTTTTTGCCACCCTATTTTTGTATCAAAGTTTGGGGTGTTGAGGCTGGATGAAGCACTGAGTGATGGATTGGGCTCAGAGGGAGTGGTTGTCCTCAGTGGCTAACAGGCTGACCTCCAGGTAGAGTCTGGTGACAAGAGAAACACTGCAGGGATCTCACCTGGCATTGTGAACATTTTGCCAGTGATCTGAAGGAGACAACTGAGTGCACTCAAGATAGTTTCAGATGACACCATACTGGGGAGAACCAGCTGGTAAACTTGGGCATGGTGCTGCTGGAGGAATAGGTTGACAGGAGCCCATGGAATTTTACAAGGATGAAGGCAAGGACATTTTTAAAATCAGAAGTTTTAGTTAAAGTAGCCTAAAGCTCCAGCAGAACTCTGTGACAGACCTGGGGGTCAGGTTCCACTGGACCATGGTGGCTGCCCAGGGCATGCCAGGCTTGCATTGCTGGCTCTAGTTCATCAGAGATCCAGAAAGAAGGAACTGGAGCAGTGGCTTGTGCAGCTGATGTGTTTTACGGGTATAATCAGATACCTCTGTTATATTTTTGAATTTGTTAAATGCTGCTTCCCATGGCAGAGAAGTTGCTTGTTTATGGGCAGAAAGTAGCTTGTTGAGTGGGATGTCTAGGAGAAAAATAGCAAAGTCTTGCAGCTCAGGCTCAGATGTTTTAAGTGAACCACGAAACAGGTATTGTACCTTGTGTGCAGAAGGACAAGGTGCTTTGGTCTTTAATTATGGGCTGCTGCCTGTAAATGAACAATCAATACACTACAAGTCTTTTGCAGTTCAGTTTCCAACTGGTCACCTGCCAAAAGATTCTGCAATTTTAATATCCATATATGGAGCCTCTGAAATAATGCCCTGCACAAGAGCAGATCTCTTCTGTGGCTTTATGGTCTAGTGAAGGGTTTTGTAATTCAAAACTCTTCTCAGCCTGAGCAGGATCAAGTGACTTTTTTCCATATCTGGCAATTACTTATTTCAGAAAAGCGTTAAAAACCTGGAAAGCGTAACTGCTGTGTTCCAGAGTGAAATCTGTCACGGTTTCTCCTGAGGTGTGGCAGGGCTGACAGCTGCAGGGAGATTTCTTGATGCTTTTTTGCATGCGCTAATGAAGATGACTTTTTTTCCTTTTGAAACGTGGTGGCCACATAATTTTTGGCTTGTATCACTATAATGAGGTGACAAAGTTCCCACTTTTCAGTAGAGGGGACAGCCTGTTGCATGTGGGCATCTCTCTGGATTTCATTGTAAAATCTTTAATTCACTTCTTGATATCTTCATGTTCCTTTTTTTTAAAGTAATCCAAATTTCTCATGACACTTAAACAATGGTAACTTATTTTGTAAGCCTTAAAATGTAATTTTTAAAAGTAAATTGATTGATTTTTTTTCTCCATTTCAACCCCCCTCTCCAGATCCTGATCTATAAAGCCTGAGGAGCCTTTTTAAGTGCTCCTAGTACTAAATTCCTTCTCTATCAAGTTGCTTTATGGAAGAAATTCTTTACTCTGAGGATGTTGAGGCACTGGAAAAAGTTGCTCAGAGAAGTTGTGGATGCTCCTCCCTGGAAATGTTCAAAGCCAGGCTGGTCTTGAGCAACCTGGTCTAGTGGGAGATGTCCCTGCCCATGGCAGGGGGTTGGAACGAGATGCTCTTTGATTTCCCCTCCAACCCAAACTATTCTATGATTTAAAATCCTCGTATTAGAAGCCAGTCTGTGTCAGTCCTTGTTCAGAACAGGGCTGCCTGGCTGGCTGCTTATCCGGTGTCTGTGGTAGCTACAGAAATCTGGGAACGTCAGGATTGTTTTTGAGGACACAACCAGATAAGGCATTAACAGTTTCTTTCTGAATGCTGAAGCCAGCAGTAACCATGGAGGAACAGGAATGGGAACAACACATACAGTGCAGGGCAGGGATTTAAAACACCTCTGCTAACACCTGGTTCTGTACTGGGGCTGCAGGACCCTGCATAAATTAGGGCAAAAAACCCAGCTATGGTGGTTTTGTCGAACCTGAATTTCGGTTGGTAAAGCTTGGGACTTCTTTCACAGATAGGATGCCATCCAGAGGGATGAATGCAATATAAAAATCCCCAGCAGATGGGGACTGGAATTTCCCAAAGAGTGGCACTGGCAGCTGGCTCCTGAGGGGCTTCAGGGCTGACACAAGCTGCTGCAGCCTGAGGGAAACATTGGGAGGCTGCTGGTGTCCCAAAGGAAGGGAATGTGGTGGATTGGAGGGTGATTGTCCAGAGCTGCTTTGTACCTTCTTTAACACAAGGGAAATTCCAAATGGTCAGAGCAATTTTTATTCTTTATATGCTTTCTATTTTTATGGATTAACAGAGCAATAGCTCACAGAAGGCCACTATACTCATCCATTGGCACAGTACCACCATTTCTGTACATGTGAGAAATCAGGATCTATTTCAGAGAGGAGCAGAGGATGAAAAGAGCTAATGAATTACTAAGAGATTGCCTTAGCAGTTCGCACTGTACAGATGGATGAAACCAGCACACTGTCCTTTCAGCAATGTGGTCCATGAGCAAGACTGAGCCTGCTAAAAAATACAGCTCAGCACCCACGCTGCTGTGGACGTCCTCTGCTTTAGTGATTATAGTATTTTCTATAGAGCAAATATAGCATACACATCATATATATATAGTAAATATAGTGGGTTTTAGCTCTTAAAAAGGAGAAAGAAGTTGAGCTCTCATGAATGCACTTAAACTTGTAAAGAGTGGGACTTAAAAACCACCATGAATTGCACAGTCAGGTTTGTAGACACTTCCAGGCAGAGGATTACCAGAGGGTTGGGTCATCCTGTGGCTAGGTAGGAATGGGGGCATTGCAGTGTGGAGGCTGCAGGGCCAGTGTGGGTGTCTCCCAGGGTTTCTTGGTTGCTGCTAGGAAAGCTGTGCTGCTTCAAGTTCCTTTCTGCAAGATGTAAATAGTGATGCTGGCTTCTCTGCAAAATGCCTGGAGCCTGACGAATGAAGTTGTTTATTATATCAAGAGCAGCGTAAAATCATAATGGCTCTTGGAGGGAATTTTTAGAAGCTGCATTATCCTTTGAAAGGAAGATGAAATACAGAATTGTGCTAGATGCTCTTAAGAATGTAAATACCCTCTTTTCTGGCAAAATCATTAAGTCCAACTTTGACAAGCTTTACTTTGGCAGAGTAAGATGAGGAAAGGTGGAAAAGCAAACAGGCACATTCCTCCTTCCCTAGTTCCCCTGCATAAAGCATTATGTCATCAAGGCACAGGCTTATGGAGTCCCCAGCACAGATGCTGGGTGTCCTGGAGTCACCACTGCCTGTCCCATTGATGGATGTTTCTCCTCATTTTAACAAGCTGCTCCACAAGCCTTTTGTGCTGTTGTCTTCTGCTGTAGTGTACCTTGCAGCCTGTCTTTTTTTTTTTCTTTTTTTTTTTTAAATTTAAAAATTACATGGTGTTTTTTTCACAGGCATCTCATGCTTCTTGTAAGGCAGCAGAGCTCCTGTGAGGATGCTGGCTCTGCAGTGCTGTTCCTGCATCTGTGGGCACAAATCTCCTCCTAAGCAAGGCCCAGATATTCGTTCTGCAGGGGAATGTGCTGTCCAGGTGCGAAAGTGTTTGTAACTGGTTTTTCTGGAGGTTTTCCTGAGGCTATCCCTCACTTCCTCCTCAGCTGTAGGCTGGCCAGGGTTTGAACCTGGGCTGCCCCTCAGAGGGAGGGGAACATTTTTGTTGAAACAGCAGGGAAAGGACATTAATGCAGGTCCCTGTCACAGGGCACTGCCTGCAGACCCGGGAGCATCCTCCCCTCCAGGCAGCAGCTCCGAGGGCTTGGAGAAATCCCTGCTTGCGTAAGCACTAATTGGCACTGCTGAAGGACTGTAATCTCATTGAGCAACTGTTTGGGGTGGTGGGGGTAGTGTCGGCCCTGTTGATACAATATATATGCATAATTACTGTGTGGGCATGCCCAAAATGCACATTTAAAACTCAGAGTGTTACTGGAATATTTAATCTGGAGTTGTTTTATGTTGGGTTCTGGACTTTCCACTGTTAAACCTGTTAGGCTCCATCCAGTGACTCAGCAGGTACTTTGCCATTTGTTTGCAGCAGGGAAATGCAGGAACAGCCTGTTTGCTTCAGCCCTGCTGCCAGCTTCATTTCTGTGGTATTTCAACAGCTCAAGCCAGTATTCCAGATCACATTTATTTGGGTGACAAAGTCATTTGCTGTATTCTAAACACGTGAAACAAGGAAGATTTTGCATCTTTTCAGTGCTCAGTTCCAGTCTTTCCCCCAGCTGGCACTAGGGTGGGGAGTCTGTGGGGCAGCTTCCCAATGCTTTTAAGAACTGTTATTACTGTTCCAGCATTCATAATGCTGTAACACAGAAGCCCAGCCCCTTGCTCCCCCTAGATTAAACATACTTGCTTTGAGACGTCCCTACATCTGCAGTGGTCAGAGGCAATCTCTGGAAACAGGGAGCAGACATGACTCATTTCGGATTCGTGTGGATGTGGCTGAGCACAAACACATGGTGACACATGCCCTGAAGCACTGGGAGCAGAACGAATGGCAAGAAAACCATTTCTGTCTCTGACTGAATTCCAGCATGGATCTCATTTGTGTTGTTGTCCCTTGCATGGGCTCATAAGTGTCCCAGCTTCCCCATCACAGCCTTTGTGAAAATTTCAGCTTTGAAGTAATATGGTCACCAGTGCAGGACGTGGGATCAGGGGGCAGGAGTGGAGCTGGGACACTTGCAGAAGAAAGTCACAGCCCAGCAGCAGGAGCTGGAGGTGCTCTCAACTGATCACAGGCAAAGGCTTCACTGTCAGTCATTAGTGTTTGTTCTGAATTAGTGAAACAATTGTGAAACTCCTGAGCAGAAGGGCTGGGAGACTTTCCATCCAGGGAGCTTGTTATCCACATGCAGGAAGCAGGGAGACAGACACCTGTGTCCCAGGAGGCTAAACCTGGTGCCTGGAGTATTTTTCTGAGGGCTCTCAACCCATTGTTTACCTGCAGCAGAGCAGTGGAGGCCACACTTGGTTCTACTCTGGAGCACCTCTTCTCCAAGGATGTGTGTGAAGGGGTCCCCTGAGGCAGGCCCAGGCAAGTTCTCCAAGCACTACTCTGCCAAAAGTTGGGGTTGGTGGGGTTTGGTTTTGATGTGTTACCTGTGTGGAGAGGCTGTGCTTGCCCTGAGGTTCAGCAGGGTCAACCCAAAATCTTTGCAGCCCACCTGCCTCAGAATGCTGGGACAGGAGAGCTCTGCATGTATGGCTGTGTTTGCCCTGTGTCAGAATGAACCACCATGGTTGACATCCTGCTGCTCAGTGCTTTGGTCCAGGATGAGTGAGAAGGAGCCTGAGGTGCCAGTGAGCTATGCCTCAGGTGAGGCATATGTAGGGGAAAGCAGCCAAACTGTGCTCCTTGCTTTTATTGATGTGCCTTGAAGGGTTTGTTTCTGACAGAGACTTCTCTGGGATGCAGGGGCTCATTAGGGTGATTTTTGGCTGCTCCCATGTGGAAAATGTCAGCATGTAATCCCACAGAAAGGTAAATGGTTTCAGTTTGCCCATTTCCAAATGTCTCAGTGTGAGCAGAGCAGGTGGGTGGAGGAGATGGGCTGTGAGTAACTGCTTTCCAGATGGTCGGTTTCATCCAGGTCACTTGACATGGATCATAAATGAGATAAATGGGAATGCACTTTCTATACATAACATCAACAACAGCACCTGTGACAGGGTGTTACCAGGATGACAAACTCACAGGGTGTATGCAGTTACAGGAGCAAGGCTCAGGTCTGGGCATTTTAATTGGCATTTCAAGGAAACCTGGCTGATGTTTTCCATGTTTAAAAGAAGTGTGGCCAAATATCACCCGTATTCAGGGAGAGTTTGATTTGGGTTAAAACTGGTACATGAAGAAAGATCTTAGGGTGGTTCTGCCTGTCCTGATGCGAAGGGATTGAGGGTTTGGCTATTCACCCTTCAAAAATAAAGACTGGAAATTGAAAGGTTGGTGGAAGATATTGATTTACTTGAACTAAAGGAACAGAATGGTGCAAGAAAAATTAGCTAAGTGATGTCCATTAATACATTTGAGCTAGGAATAGGAAGTCTCTTTCAGCAGGGTGGAACTCTAGGACTTTCACTTACCTTCTGGAGCTCTAGGAACTCTTCACTACCAGCCCCTGGAGCTTCAGCCTGAAACCACTCACCAGATACTGTTGTTTGTGAGATGAGTGACTGGGCCTGATTGACCCAAGTCCCTTCCAGTCCTTATTTATGTATCCTTGGGATTTTTAGATATTTTTCTGAGAGATCTTACACATAAGAGTGGGGCTGGGCACCTGGCTGGCCAAGCAGTGGGAGAAGGAGCCAGAAGACACTAGCACAGGCCAAAGAGCTGAGAGTGTCTGGGATTGTTTGAGAGCAATCCCCTCACCCCTTTGTGTGTCTGTAGATATCCTGCATTGCCCTGGTGGCACTGCTTCTGGCCTAGGGATGGTGAGGTGCTCTGGGCAGCCCCATGTGCTATGGTGTTAGAGGAGATGTGGCAGTGATCCAGCTGTCTCTGTGCCTGACGCTGCACAGCCACGCACCTCAGCAGGCAGGCCTCACAGCCCTGTGACACCGGCAGGCAAATGGTTCCCAGCCAGTGGGCAGGTTGGGCACCTGGGGCAGCACAGCTCTGTGCTGCCTTCAGCTGCCAGAGCTGGGAAACGAGAGCCCCACAGGCCCTGAAATGGACACTGCTGTCCCCTCAGGGACGTGTGGGCAGGAGCCATGAAGGGTGGTTCAGCCTTTGGTCCTGCATCCAACCCTGCCCTCAGGAAAGCCTCACCGAGCCTGGAGGGCTCTATCATCACTGCTCTGGGGCAAACTGGGACCACACACTGTGCAAAAGTGACTGAAACGGGGCTGCAGAGCATTTTTTCTGAACTCTGAGTGCTCCCTGCCCTCTCGTCTGCCAGGTGCAGGGGCTGCAGCGAGCCGAGCGGGAGGTGAGCGGCAGGGCCTTGTCTCTGAGGGGAGAGATGATCGTGAGGAGCTGCGGGCTGCTCCCGGCTGACCCCGCGGGCGGAAACGCCATCCCCGTGTGCTTGGGAGATCCTGAGGAGCTGCGGGCTGCTCCCGGCTGACCCCACGGGCAGGGATGGATCCATGTGCACCGGGGAGATCCTGAGGAGCTGCGGGCTGCTCCCGGCCTGACCCCGCGGGTAGGGATGCCTGGGATCCGTGTGTGCTTGGGAGATCGTGCCGGCGGGACCCGGGGACCGGCGGTGGGTGGGAGACGGCTGATGTCAGCGCAGTGGACCCGTATCTGTGGCAACCAGGATAAATAAATAAATAAGGCTCGTGTGCCGGAGCAGGAGGCGCACAAGCCGCTGCACTCCCCAGCACAGCCCCGCTGAAGATCTCTTAAGCGGCTTAGCACCCTCGCTCCAGTTTATTACCTGCGCGTCGCCGTGCCTGCCGGCGGGCTGAGAGCATCCAGCCGCCTCGGCGGGGACCCCGGGAGCCTCCTCCTCTCTTCATCCCTCCCTCCCTTCCTCCTCCTCCTCCCTCCCCGACTGGCAGTGGTTTGCTCCGAGCATCCAGAGCTCGATGCGAAGCCGCTGCTGGGCGGTGAATCGTGGCGGTGCGGCGCAAGGCCGGAGGCTGCTGTCCCCGGCGGCACGGGCAGGTGTGTGACCGACTGCCCAGCCCGGCGCTCCCTCCCTCCCGCAGGACACGAGCCATGCTGCAAGCGCTGTAGCCGAGCCGGAGATGGATGGTGGCAACAGCAACAGGAACATGTCTTACAGTAGATGGAGTTACAACAGGTATCGTCTGCCTTGTTTCGGTTTGCTGTTTTCTTTTCTCCTTCCTGATATTGTAAAACCATCACGCTGTTTATATAAATCCAGACGGGGAGCTTTCTTCAGGGAAGGAAAACCCTTTACTGATGCTGCTTTTCCAGTCTTGGGACACCCTGCGTTCCCAGTAACTCAAACAGCAGTGTTTGCTGATGTTTAGCAGCTGTTTGTCTGGAAACCAGGGTTGGAGTTTCACCCTGGGGTGGCCAGACTGGGGATGCTCCCAGCCCTGAATACAAATGTTTCTCAGGCTTTCTCCTCTGAGCAGGGCTCTGAGATGCAGTGATCACCTCAGCAGTCGCCCAGACATCTAAAAGGTGGTCTGTAGGAACTGCTGCTCAAAGCTTTCAACAAATATAAAGTAAAGCTTGGGAAACTGACGTGTCAGGGAGCCAGGATATGGCTAAAGAGGCATGTTTTCAATTAAACACTGTATGCCACCCACGTCCCAAGGAGGTGAGAGGGCTGAATTCGGTGTCTCACTGAGACAGTTGAAATATTCCCACCGTGTTTCATATCAGCATGTGTGCTTTCCCTCTTCCAGGAAACAGAAATTTATTGTAGCATTAGTTTTGTTTTTATGTGATTCACAGCTGTGACTGACAGGTTCTTCAAGCCTAGATTTAAAAAAAAAAAAAAAAAAAAAAGGTACAAACTTAATACTCTCTTTTTCTTTTTTTTTTCGGTATTGGTGTGTACGTGTAAATTTTACACCTGAAATGCTAAGCATAAGCACTATTAGCATCTCACTGAACCACTACCATAAGCCAGCACGACATTTTGAAGAAATAGCCCTTGGAGGTGGTTTTTAGTGCTTAACCAGGTATTCAGTGTTGCCCACGCTCCCTGGATGCGTGGGTACATATGTTTTACATGTGCATCTAGAGAGTTTCACTCATTTTTGGTGCATTCCCACTGCCTCATCAGTAAAAATACAGATGCAGTGGTGCCAACGGAACAAAGTCTTCTTTAAAATAATGTGTTTATGTGTATGCAAAACTGAGTTATACAACAAGGTGAGATTTTATGCATGTATTCGCCCATGCAGAGGATCCTTTCCATCTGATGCCAAGTCCTCAAAGAGCAGCAATGAGACCCTGAAGTACTCAGGCTGTCCCATGCAGCCAAGTTTACAGCAGTTTCGATTTTCTAACCCTACAGCAAACAATCCAAAAATTTCACACAGACTCCTCTTGGAAGTTTTCTCCCAATGCTATCACATTGGGATCTAACCTTATCTATTGCTTGCAATCTATTTCTCCAGTTATCAGTCTTCCTGACCCTGACAGAGAAGTCACTGATGAGTATTCATCAGCCTTCACCTGGGAGCATCCTGCACTTCTGTGTCCACTCTGCTTGGCTCTCCTATTTCATCTGGGGGCAGAATGCAACACTTCCGTGCCCAGGCTGTTTTTTTGGTGGCCAGTCTCCAAATTTTGGGATATTTCCTAATAAACCAAACTGATGCCTGTGTACCATATATATATATTTCAGTGCTGAGAGAATGAGGAATGAATTTCAGCTTTTACTCACAGTCTTCTTCTGAAAATTACTGCAGAGTTGTTCTCTCACCCCTCTTGTGCCCAGGCCCATGGTAGGAGAAATAGCTGCCTCTCTTCAGCATAGCAGAATAGTTTTGGCTGCTATGAGACTGAAGAACCATTCTCATGAGCTGGAATACCTGAGTCCTTCCTAGTACACAGAGCAGCTGGAAATCAGGTCTTCAAATGCTTAAACCTCAACACCACCCAAATTTGATCCCTGAAGGTCAAAATAGTGCTTGTGAAGGCTCTGATACCATGTATATAGTTGAATTCAAGTGAAGGCACAAGTTAGGAAAATGTGCAGAATTCAGCCAATCCATGGACACAAGAGACCAGTTTGAAATCAAATATATGGGCAAGGACTGCAGAATGAGAATCTGCAGTCCACGTTTGGAAAAACTGTGCAAGGAAGCAATGGTTCTCCATGATTTTGCAAGGGTTTTTCCTGTGTCAGTGGACTGTGCATAGCTCTTAGCTGGTCCAGAAGGATTTCTTCAGGAGTAGTAGGAAGTTTTTCAGAAGGAACAGGTAGCCTTCACGTTATACCTATGCATGAACAAAGATTTTTTTCACGAGAAACCCAACAAACCAACAAGCCACAACAAAATACGAGATGTGAAATTATCTCTCCTTTCTCACATTTCTTCCTGAGACCAATACATACATGGTTTTTCTCCCCTATCCTCCTTGTTTTGTCTTCAGACTCACTTTCTATTTCTTTCCTGAAGGGCTTTAGTGCAGCTATCCTGGCTTCACTAATTACCACACAATGAATAAAAGAGGTTTTATCCACCAGCATTTGGAAGTATATTTTTGGGAAACTTACTCAGGATGTTTCAGCTGTTGGAGACAGCTTGAAACTTTTTTCTATTGATCTGTATCTTTGGTCTATTCTGGATATCAGTGTTGTTTTTTACTTCCTTTTGAAGCTGCTATTTCTGGATTTGTCTTTTTTTAGCCTGTGTTGAAAAGCTGTGACAGTGTATTTGGGTCATGGTGTTGGAAGGTTTTGATCTTAGATCTTTGTTTTTAAAGGTTTTTATATCCTCTGCCTTGATTTTTCTGGGACATGCTTTCGTCAAAGAGTAAATAGGGGCTGTCCTCCAAACTTCATCCAAAAATGTTGTCTTACAAAAACTTTACTTTCTTTTTCCTTCTTTTCTTTGAAGTAGCATCTGTGAAATCCTGAAGCATGTACAGGTTTGCTGCAGCAGGTGCACTCTGACTACACCAAAGAGCAGCACCTCTCTATTTGCAGCCAAGTCACCTTTCCTTCCTCTGCCTGCTTGTGTCTTCAGATGTTTTGTCCTGGATTAGGTACCTTTAAAGCCATAGTCATTGAAAAAGTGTATAGGTGGACAAGAAGTGGAAGTTTTTCTATGGGAAAAAGGAGAGGTAGAATCAGCCAACCTTCAGGAGAAGCCAGAATAAAATATTCATTAATGGATATATAAATCCTTATGAGTTTATCAGTGTTGTGCATTTAGTTTGCTGGAATTAGGTTCTTTATTTTTCTTTCATAATAAAGCATCTTAATTTCAATGACATAGGCGAAGCTAGAGTTTGGGAGTGATGTTCCCTTCCTTAAGGCACTAGGAATGACCTGAGGTGTGTTCATGTGCATCCTCCCATGCTCAGGATGAGCTCTTTGCGTTGGTTGGCAGCACATTCTTGGAGTGTGTGAATTCTCCAGAGACTTGTGACAGCCTTGCAGGGAGGTGTGGGAGAGGAAACTTCAGCTCCCACTTCCCTGAAGAAGAAATTTTAAAGCTTCTTCAACAAAAGTAGCCTGAGAATATAATTTAAACCTACTTGGCTCATGTACAGCATGACAATCCTAACAAATGTAAGAATTTCTTCTCTGAAAGAGTTGCAAGCACTGGAACAGGCTGCTCAGGGAACTGGCTGAGTCTCCATCCCTGGAGGTATTTAAAAGCCATGTTGATGTGACACTTGGGGACATGGTTTAGTGGTGGACTTGGCAGTACTGATTTAATGGTTGGATTTGACCTTTGAGGTAATTTCCAGCATAAATGATTCTGTGGTTGGTGTTTGGAGCAGTAAATATCGCAGCCAGCAGCTCAGTAGTTAGAGTAAGTTTTTAAAGGAAAGTCAGTATTACAGCTGGGCTTCAGTTTATCCATAGTAACATTATATATCCATGTAATATTACTTAGGAATTTTCAGTAAGAAGGAGAGAATCACTTGAGTCTTAGCTTGCAATAAAACTCGACACAAAATACACATATCTTTTGTCAGTACAGTTATAGATGTCTGTAAAAGTTCCAAGGCCTCTGTAAAGCTTTGTGCTTAAATCCTGCCTTCAGGTTGTCTCTTGAACATATAGAAAACTCAAGGATTTCTTCAGGATAGAAGAAGAAATACGAAACCAACAAAACTGGCTGTGAAGAGAATGGCCTGTGAGATACCACATGAAATGCTGCTCTAGATCTCTTATTAGCACTTTTCTCTTTCCTAGCTCTGTGGTCTTATCGCATGCTCTGTGTGAATGCCTTTTGTTACTATATCTCAAAAACACATTACATGCCTCGTCTGTGGTGCTGGGGCACAGAATTGTCAGGCTGTGCTGTGCCTGAATCCATGCACAATGCAGGGAAGATAGAACACTGCAGCTCTGAGCTATCAGATGCTCTTTGTGCTCTTGCTGCAGCTCTCAGCATTAGATTATATTTTAAAGAAAAATCAACCACGTCTCTCACGATCCGCATTATCATAAAACAAAAACCTTTGCTCTCTCCAATATGTAATTTGTGTAAATGCCACTACTAATGGAAGTCTGAGGAAAAATGTTCATGGCTGGACACCAACAGAGATGATTTTCCCCTTCAGAAATTAATCAGAAAAGAAGAGCCATCCCAGCTGTTGATCCAGTGGGATGTCCAGTTGAGATGACCAAGCTGAGTTCAGCCAGCAGCCACCTGTATTTGTAGAAGAGGGATGTTAGCCAGTGCTTGGATATATCTGAAATGCTGAGGTCAAAAACAGGGGAAGAATCCAAGATCTTGTATGAAAGCAAAGATGCTCCCAGAGGAGTACAGGTCTTTGGAGTACAAATTGTTAACAAATCATCTCAAAATCAATTTCAAAAGTATTTCTGAAATTGTAATATGTCTCTAGAAGTATACTACTTAGATGATCAGACAGGTTGGTCGTTCTGCTTGAAAAAAATGATGTTATTTCCTTACTTTTACAATCTTGCTATGCTGTATGTTTGATTCCTTTTATCCTAGCGGTGCTGTGGTGTGCTACGGTAGTGTTACTCTGACAAACTGCCACACTGTGTCAACATCCAATTCCTTACTTACCTGTCAGGTAAATGTGCCAATTCAAACTCCTCCACCAATTGGTGAGTCCTCAGGGAGACAAGATCATGCCTAGATGCTGTAATTCCAGAGACAGTGCTCTTCTGTTTTGGAAACAGTCCATTTTTTTATGACGTTTCACTGTTTCATGCACCACCAGCACCTTCCTCCTTCATGCTCTGTGTTTCTGCTGCCTGTGAACACAAAGGGCTCTTTGGAGGGTGGAACAGTTCCTCACAGCCCCTGCAGGCACTGAGGTAATTGATATTAATGCTAAACTATTGATCTGGTCTGGAGGAATTGTGTGTAAGCTCACCTAGATTCACTTCTGTCTTCGCAGAGTTTGCTGGCAATCCTTTAAAACATATTTCTTGAAGTGAAACTTTTCCAGCCTGAAAATCCTACTTGAAAATCCTGCTCAAACATCTTCTGCTGGGACTCCTGGAGTATCAAAGCCAATTCCTTAACATGGCTTTTCTATGTATACTCCCACAGGTTGTTTTGGACAGCTGTAACCTAAAACCCTACCAAAAGCCAGGGAATTTGATTGGTGAAAGGTGCTCCCAGAGAGCTTTCTGAGGAAGGCTGTGTAAAGCAGAGGTCCAGAGGGACTCAGCAGGGGCTATCAATCAGAGTCAGCCCAGGAGAGGCTGGCTCCACATAGACTGTTCTGCCTGTCTGCAGGATGCTCTGGTTTCTAATAATATTAGTACATTTTTGCTTCATTCCTTTCTTAAATTTTGTTCTTTTTTAAAGCAGTACTATTGAAGTATGGTCGTGGGCTTTCCCAAACCGAACTTTCTGCTTAGTTTATCCCTCCATTTTTTCATCTTAGGCGTAACATAAAGTGCTCTGCTTTTCAATATAATTTGGCTAGTTTTAGGCAGAATAATGGAACTCAGGCTTCATAACAGGGCCTAGTAAATTTGAGTCAGTTTTCAGAATGAAGTTATCATCTGTATTGTGAAACAGTGCACTCAGAGCAGAAAAGATTTTTTGGTGGGAAGGTGCAGATGAATCAGATGGAGGAAATGAAGAGAGGGCCCAGTAGGGAAGCTGGGAGCTGTTCATTACTAAACACTGTAGAGCAGGTGAGTTGATTTTTATGTACTGCAAAGCAGTGTTGGTGACCAAGAATGACATTTGTGGTCAGTGGATTTCACTGGGTTTAGTTAGATGGGTCTAAGTAAATCTCAGAGGAGCTAACTTTCACAGTGCAGATTGTTGGAGGGGAAAAAATTGCAGCATTCTAAATAATCAATAGTTTATAGCCTTGTCTTAGTAGCAACAAGTGAGTAATAGGTAATTACTGAGAGGGAGACAGAAGCACCTTCAGTGTGTGCCATATAAGCTTCTTTTTCTCTCTGGCATGCTTCATTTTTCTTCTCGCCTTCCTAGAAATCCCTTGAATATATTTAATTAGTGAGGATTTTGAAATTCAGCTTGGGCCACTCACGCAAGAAGCAGAGGAGCCAGCCTGGGCTATGAACCCTGGCTGAGGCCAAAGCCCACTTAAGTCCCTCCTTACAACCCTTCTGTTCTTCTGCTAATCACTGTAAGAGGATTAACTCCAGGAGTATGGGATGTTGGATACTACAGTCAAAGATGTTCATATCAGGCTCTGGGCTATTTGCATTCATCCTTTTGCAAATGTAAAATGATTTCTGAAGTAATGGGTGCACTGAGATCCAAGGCAATTTACTTGTGCTTGGAATACATGTGTATGGATAGCAAGAAAAGGAGCTTTGGACTAAAAAATAAGAACTAGCCTTAAATCAGAGCTGAGAATTAATGTTCCAGACTTGCTGGAAAACAGAGATTTCCTTCCCACTGTCCACTTGTATTTGGTAGTTGTATTACGTAGATGTTGTTTGCTCTCTCTTATGAAAAACAGTGAGCAACCATACAATATTATACTGCTTTTGCTGATGTCTGAATTATACCTTAGGTGAAGGTGCACTCCCCCCATCAGCTCCAGGTGCAGGTGGACTGCTCTTTGCACAAGAGCTGAGGCTAAGCCATAGCTATTTCTGTTCATAATTTTTGCAGCTCCTGGAGTTGATCTTCAGTCTGACTACAGGGATTATTAAATATATCATCTCAAATATGGTATCATTAAGTGCAAATACACTGCTTTTTGCCTGTGAGGCTGGGAAGGAATGTGGTGATATTTTCCTGATATTTACTGTCTCCCCTGGGCATCAGGTCTTGGCTGCCAGTAAGGCAAAAAGCCTTGCTGCCTGCATCCCCACTCTTGTGCTCCTGGGGAAATGAAGCCAGGATTTGTCCACCAGGCATCCTCCCAGACAGGCTGGGACTGCAGGCATCTCAAATGTGCCTGGGAGGGCAACTGAAGCTCAAATGTGGTGACCAAACTCTGTTTTGTTCATTGTAATGTCTTTATGATACATTACATACATTTGATTGATTCACTGGGAAATAGGCATGGACCAATATGTTGTTTTAAAATGTAATTCATCTAAAATGTCTGCAAAAGCAGAAGCACTTGTTTTGCTTATCCCTTGCAGCGAGGTTTTCCTGTTGTCTTGGCTGTGCTGTGGATTTGCTAACATAAAGCAATGAGATGCTGAGTCAAGGGTCAAAAGAAACCTTGCTCTAAGCACGGGAGACAAGGATTTGTTCCCATTTTGGTACCAAAAAATGCACTTGTTTAGGTGCAAGCTTTCATTGGTAATTAACAAGTATGAGTGTTCTGTGGTGTTTCGCTGGTCATCCCATGTGGAGCATTCCCACTCAGCCTGGGGACCTGTGCTGTAAGAACAGCCCTGGAATCTCATCAGTGCAGGATGAGGCTGAGTGCAGTTCTGCTATGCTAAACTCTCTTGAGTTTAGAGGAAGCTATACGTTTATTTTTCACTCAGCTTGATTTCTTTTTTGGCACTGATCTTTCTGCAAAAATCTCTCTTTGCTTTCACCTTGCCCCTATTGAACTGTGAGATCATCTCCATGCTATGAAATACGTGTTTAAATCCCTTTCTTGTGGTTCTTATGAATCATACTGAGAACAACATTGCAAAAAATATTGATTTGCATCTTATCATTTACCTTCCTGGCTGGTTATTTGGTCCAGACTTAGTCACAAAGAGAAGCTGCTGGTATTTTTAAGCATTTATCCTTCCTAGGTATTGAGCAACCTAAAAGTGTTTGTGCCTCTGTTAGCAGTATGATGCTCCAGCAGTTGTGTGAGGCTCTAAATGTATTTGAAAGCCTGTCTTCTTTAGCAGAAATTGCTTTTTTTCTGCAGTTGCACTGTCCAAATTTACCTTTTTGATGTCATCTCAGTCCCAGTGCAGCTGCACAAATGTTCTGAATTCTGTGTACAGTAAATGAAATACGAATGTTTCAACGTCAATGCTGGAAATATAGAGAATCCTTTTTTTTTTTAAACTAAGTTTCTCTTTCCCAATCCTGTGTAGGTAGTTGGCAAGTCAAGGTAGATGACTTGGATAAGAATAGGTACGAAGAGAGGGAGTAATAAAACAGATTATTTAGCAGAGAACAATACTAGAGCCCTTTAATGAGCCTCTTCTGAAATATCTCAGATTGAGTCTTTTAATATGGTGCAGAAATTATGCAAAAAGTATTCTAATATAACTTGGATTCTGTCCACAAGTACTGTCAACTTTTTCCATACATAAGTTACCAGATGTGAACATCCAGCTTTATTTTCTTTAACCTCATCCACTGCTAAGATGCATCAAAGATAATGCCTATTTTGTTGTTTTCTGGGATGTGGCACCATTACAACTTAGGTAGTGTCAAGTTTTCTGTGCAGAAATTACAGCAGGTTTATAACTTTTTTTTTTTAAGGGGGACAACTGAAAACCCCATCCCTGTGCAATGAACTATTCAAATATATGCTCAGATCCTGCTGACTGTGATATGGGGAGATTGTTCATAAATGCTTGTTAATCTGACTTAAAATTCACCTTTGCCTGGGTGCTGTGCACAAGGCTTTGCTAAATGAAAGAAAAGAGCACAGGTACCAGAAAAAGAGCACAGGTACCAGGGGAAGGTCTCACTGTAGAGACACTGATTGTTTAAATTTGAGTTCAGCTTTGTTTGGGTTACAGACTTGTCAGCTGACATTTAACTACAGCCTCGTGCTCTCCACCCTGGCCCCAGATGGGCTTATGAGTACTCCAGTCTGTGGATGTAAAAAGAAGAATAATCTATACTAGAAGACACAGAACATTGCTGAGGAAACAAGAAGTGCTATCCAACATGTCTTGGGGAATTGGATTGCTGACATCAACAAACCATTCTCCATCTTTTGCTCACCCATGTGTAACAGGGATGTTCCTTACTGGATGTTGGAAGAGGTAAAATCTCTAGAATTAGATGTTTACAGTGAAGTTCACTCCATGACTCTCTCTGAGAGCTGCCAGTGTGCTCCTTGCTCTGCCATCTCTTTTGTCCTGTGACTAGGAACTTCACCTTCTCTTTGATGCTTTTTAGACACCCTCTGGATATTCTAGGAGAGTTTTAGAGCTGCTAGAGGAGCTTTTTTTAACCAAATCCATATTCTCATCCCTCAGTCTGTAAAGGTGTCAGTGCAAGAAATACCCATTTAAGAACACAAGAAGTTTATAAACACTGTTTGCTCACTTCCATCTCTCTCAAGTCCTGTCCTTTATATTCCTTTCTTCTGCTACTTTACTGTCTCATCCATTTTCCCAGTTTTACTCCAGCCACATCCCAGAAAACAACAAAATAGGCATTATCTTTGATGCATCTTAGCAGTGGATGAGGTTAAAGAAAATAAAGCTGGATGTTCACAGCTGTTCACTTCCCTTAGCTGTTGCATCCCAGAAATTACCTGTATCCTGGGCTGCATCCGAAACACCCTGGGCAGCAGGTGAGGGATGGGATTCTGCCCCTCTGCCCTGCCCTGCTCTGGTGATACCCCACCTGCAGTGCTGCATCAGCTCTGGAGTCCCCAGCACAGGGAGGACATGGAGCTGTTGGAGTGAGTCTAGAGGAGGCACCAAGGTGGTCAGAGGGATGGAGCACCTCTCCTGTGAGGAAAGGCTGAGAGAACTGGGATTGTTCAGCCTGGAGAAGAGAAGGCTTTGAGGTTACCTCATTGTGGCCTTCCAGTGCCTGAAGGGAGTCTGTAAAAAAGATGGATGGGGACTTCTTACAAGGGCCGGTAGTGACAAGACAAGGGGAATGGCTTCAAATTGAAAGAGAGTTGGTTTAGACTGGATATTAGGAAAAACATTTTTACTGTGAGGGTGGTGAGGCACTGGCACAGGTTGTCCAGAGAGCCTGTGGATGCCCCACCCCTGGAAGTGTTCAAAGCCAGGCTAGATGGGGCTCTGAGCAGCCTGCAATAGTGGAAGGTGTTCCTGCCCATGACAGGGGGTTGGAACTGGATGATCTTTAAGGCCCCTTCCAACCCAACCCATTCTATTGCTTCTGTAATTCCCCATGTAGGAAATTATGTGGGCAGAGATGTGGATGTCCTGCCTCATCTCTCCCCCATGCTCAAAATTCCTGTTACCAAAGGGCAGAGGGCATGGAGAATCTTCCTCCCAAATTCCTACTTGTGAGTTCAGCTGTGCTAAGCTCAGGTAGCTCCCCTGCCTCAAACCCTGCACATTCACTCCTTTTTCCTCTCTACCTGCCAATGTATATCACATTCATGTGCCTTTTTCTGTGTTGCAATATGTAATTCCTTCCCATTGTTTAATTAATTTAATTCCAATGCTCTAATTAATTGAATAAACACCCCTTATTCCTACTTGCTGACTTAAGACACTCATCAGAAACTATACTTTCATCTAGAAGTGAGATCTCTTCCCTGGAGTCTGCATCATGAAAATTAGTGTTGGTGGTGTCAGTGGCCCCATGGATTAGAAGGCAGGCAGCTCTCAGGACATGTCACAGCCATTGCTGAGCTGCTCAGCACTCTGAGGCAGAGCTACAGAAAATGGACTGTCATTTCCTCTCCAGATATTGTGAAGCTTTCAGGAAGTCAATCTTGGGCAGTTTTCCTTCACGTTTCCCCCCATTTTGGGCTTGTTTTATGAGTAAGCCCCCAAGGGGCTGTTCAGTTACCAAGTTTCGCCAAGAAGTGTTACTCCAGAGTGCTCAGTCACTCAGCACTGAACCCCCGTGGCAAAAAATAGCTTTATGTAGATTGCAGGAGGTACTGAGAGGAAGCCGAATCCCCTGAGGCTCTTGTAGGAGGGGGAATGAAAAGACTTTTTTGTCCAAGTATATCATACTCATGCAGTCATGCTAAAGCGCAGTGGTGCACTGCTCCTGCTTTTCAGAGGCCTCCAGATGCATTGTTTGTCTCCAAAAACAAGATATCTGGAAGTCTCAGTGATTAATGACAGAGCAGGCTTTTCTCCCTCCCTGCAGGTCAAGTCTTCATGAACAAGGAGGCTGCTAACATGGGGCTGGGATTTCTTCCCGAGACCTGCCAGATCCAGGAACTTTTTTCCTCCTCACTCAGTGCATTTTTTTCCAATAATAGAAACTGTCATCTGTAATTGAGACTATCACATTGAAAAGTGAGAATGGTGCAGAAGTGTACGTAATTTAACTTATTCTGAGCCTGCTCATCCCCCTTGCTAAAACAGACAACATTTTTAGTAACCCTATCCAGTCCTTTCCAGCCAGCTCTATGTTTTCCTATAAAAACAAGGCAAGTCTCCACCACTTAAACTGCAAGGCATAGAGAGGGATGGTGGGGACTGGGTTGTCTCCTTCAGCTTGGGCTATCTATGCCTGTTCTCCTTAGTGGTCATGGAGATTTGCCTTTATTTTTTTTTTATTTTTAAGCACACCAGGGCAGCAAGAGTGCAGTTGGATGACTCTCCATCTTAATGTGGCATAGTGGCCCAGGCACAGACTTTGATTTTTTTTAACATGTTTTTTAAAATGTCATTACATAACATGGGGTTTGTGACCAGTGGATTGCAGGTGGGATTTGGATAAGCAGTTTCATACACCTGTTGCTGTGTGTAGCTGCATTAGATTTGGCTGGCTGATGCTGGTAAAATACCATGCCTTTCCTACACCTTGTACTAAAGAACTGGACAGATAAAATAGCTAAACTAAGCATTTTTCATGGGTTTATTGCCACTCTGGTATTTATGACCTAGCAGTGTTTTTTTATTAGCCCTTCAGAAGGTGCAGATTTTAAAAAGTACCATTTTCTTTGTTGAGGCTTCAGTGTATTTCAGATTTCCAAGAAGGGATTTTCAAACTCCAGTTCAGCACTGGCTGCATTAAAGTTGTTTGTTACTAAGTCATCATGACTTGGTTCATCTTGTAATATTTTTTCATTTTGTAAATGCAAAAAGCAGAAAACTTGAATCAGACAGAAGGAGCATGGCTTTGTATTCAAGGTTTGGAGGCATTAACAAAAATGTTATTTTTACCAGCAACAAAATCATTGAGAGGCTCCTGAAATATTTTTTCAGCTCCTAGTCTCCCATGTGTTCAATGTGAAATGGCTCCTGTTATTAGCAGTTATCTTTTGTCATAAATATATCTCTCAACTCACATGGAGCTCTGTGCCAGATATACAGTTTGGTGTTTAACAGCAAACTGATGAGATTAGCAAACTAAGTGATTACTTCATCTGGGATATATGTTGATTATTTTTCAGGTGCTTGATTTTTCAGGTGAGTTGGATTTAAACCCAGGCCACTTGAGTTTACTTTTTTTAACCATGGTTGAGTTAACAAGTTTGCAAATATTGGTTCTTTTTTATATGACAAATTTCCAGTCCTGTTCTGATTGAGCTGGGATTTAGACAGAGTATCAGTCTGCTAAAGAGGTATGTTTTTCAAATTGTAACTGTGGCATATTGTGAGTGAGTTTAGTTGATCAATCGTTGTAATTCTTGCTATAAAAAGCATATTTAGGATTTAAAAAAACAAACCAAAACATAAGTTAACAAGAGGTCCAGCATCTTAAAGGTGCAGGAAATTAGTAACATTATGGCTGAAGCCTGAAAAAATTCCCAATCTGTTTAGAGAAGCACAGAAATCCCTTGGTCTCCTGAAAATACTGCATGGAGCTCTTCATCCCTGTGTCATTCCTGATCTTCTGACAAAGAAAACATAAGCCTGATATTTGCATGCACAGCTTGGAGAGGAGAAATATGAAAAATCTCCATTACATCAGAATAGATTTATATGAAAAAACAAAATTACTTTTCTTTAGGACATTTTAAAGCAAGGTCATGGTGAAATTTAACAAAGTTTGTCAGAGTTTGTGAGAGAGCAGAATAAACCAAAAACCTTAGCCCAGCTCCAACTCAAATCATCCACATCCTTAAAACAGTTAAAACACATTTTAAAATGTGGCGAGATGGTCAAGTAGAATAAATGAGTATTTTATTTAATTATGATTGCACTGCTTGAAATACATTGGGGAAATTAATAATTAATATCTCATAAGACTGGCTAAATTTGGAGGGGAAAAATGTTCAAATATTTTCAAGCGCCTGTAAATTAGTTTAAATAAAAGATAACTACACACTACTGTGACTTTCCTTCCCTCTCCCCACTCCTTCTTCGATACATTTTGGGCGTATATTTTCTTAAAGTGCAAATATTCTAAAGGAAAACACAGTGGAAGAAATGTTTAAAATTGGAAATAAACTCAAGTGCCTTGCTCCATCAAGAAATGGAGAGCAAATTCTGCATGAGCAACACAGTGAATTTCCTCCCACGTTAATCAGTGATATCCCCCAAAAGATGGTGACAGTGTAAACAGAGGATGCTGTGGAAAGGCTGTTCATAGTCATGTTATTTGGATTCCTATTATGCTGAGACAGGATTATTTCTTTGCCAAAGCATTAAAAATCTTTTTCTTTCTTGATGTGGAGAAACTGTACTCAGCTTTTAGAGGTGGGCAAGTGCAAAGTCACTTTGGCTTTGCAATCACATACCCTGGTGGAAGATTTTACCTTCTTAACTTGAGATTTTTTGGGTGTGGCATTCCATGTCTGCTGGCTAGTTGTGCTGTTTAGCCCACCCCAGGCATGGCCAGAGATTGTTGCCCTGACAATTCACGGCTGCTGAATCAGACTTGTCGTCTAGGCAACTGCCTTCAGCTTCAGCTGGAAACCCATGAGTTAAAGACCAGAATCCTAACAGTGTGATGTCTCCAAGGGTGGCCTTATCAACACTTAGGGCTCTTCTAAACCTTAATCTTTACAGGCGTGTTCTGTAAAGATGCAGTCCGAGGGCATGAAGGGGAATGTGGCATCAACAAGAACCGACAGATGATTTACTGCAGTGGAGAGCTGCTGCCTCCTCCACAGTGCAGGGAGGAGGGGGTGGATCTGATTCCTGGGCACTGACTCCAGATCCCCAGGGGAGGCTGCAGAAGGTGGAGAGGGAACACCGGCTGCCCTCTTGTGCCTTGCAGATGTCTGGCATTTCACTAAATGATATAAAATGTCAAACTCCTTCCTGTTTGTTAAAATTTCTGTGCTGGGCAGAGCAGCCTTTTATAAGGTCCAGTGCAGACAGGGGAGACTGCCAACAGCTCTGCCTGACCCATGGCATTGCTGCCACCTACACTTGAAGATTTTAAAAGAGAGGGAGAGTAACTTTTTACACGGGCTGATAATGATAGGACAAGGGGGAATGGATTTAAACTAAAAGAGACGACATTTAGATTAGATAGCAGGAAGAAATTCTTTACTGTGAGGGTGGTGAGGCACTGGCACAGGTTGCCCAGAGAAATCGTGGCTGCCCCTTCCATGGATGTGTTCAAGGACTGGTTGGATGAGGCTTTGACTAAACTTGTCTAGTGGAAGGTGTCCCTGTCCATGCCAGGGGCTTGGAATTAGATGATCTTTAAGATCCCTTCCAACCCAAGCTTTTCCAGGATTGCCAGCACAGTTCTCAAAAAGAAAACAAAGTGCTGCTTCTGGCTTTTCAGTTTAAATTCAGGCAGTGCCCTACCCTCTACAGTGCTTGATGGCACGTTCCAGTCCCAGTCCTTGGGCCACCCTGGTGTAAAGGAAGATGATAGAGGACACAAATAGATTTCCTTGCCCTTTTTTGATGCACACACCTTCAAAAAATTATCAAATAGCCTAGCTGCTTCTAACATGGTGGTGGCAAAGTTGCTTATTCAGAATCACATGAAATTAGCTCTGACATGAGTTTCATTGCATATGCTTTTGAGTGCACAGCTGGGCAGCTGCTAAATAGCATGAACCAGGAGTACTGAACCTGGAAAATTCACAGGGAGTGCCTGTTTATACTGATCTTTGACAATTCTGGTGTTACACTATGTACCAATGTGCCGAACAGATAAAATAATCATTTCAGGAATTTGAGTGATAAAAAATATGACTCTCCTGAGTCTGTGGCTGTGCTGAGGGTCTCTTTTTCTAGACTTGTGCTCTACCTGTGAGGGTGCAGCTGTGGGAATTGCAGATGTTCTGTATGAGGGAATTAATGGGATGATGGTATAAAACAGAGGTACTGGGGCAGAGAACAGGTGAAGCCAGCAGGGTAAGGAGTGAAATACAGGAATATGAGTAAGCAGGAGCCAAAACCCCATATCCAGCGTCCTCTGGTAGAGGTTTAAACACAGCTTCCTCCCTGGGACAGCTCCATCTCCAGGGTCTCAGCTCTTTATTTTTGCCACTTGTGAGCATCACTGGAAATTAAGAAATGTCTTTTTTCAAGAACCTGCACTGCCTATTGAGTATAACCTCTAGGCTTCCATGATGCTTTGTCCCATTAAGTGTGAAACAATCTGTCTGAATTTATGAGATCTGGCAAATGTCTGTCTTCTGCATTTGTGTTGAAAATCTGTGTGGCCACACAGACACTGTAGTATGATCCTGAAAAAAGAAATAAAAATGTAGAAAAATATAGTCTTTGGGAATAGAATCATAAAATTCTATGATTTGAAAATTCTATGATTGAAAATTCCAACAGTTCGGGTTGGAAGGGACACTTAAAGTCTAGTTCATCTAGTTCAAGCCTCCTGCAATGAGCAGGGACATCTTCAACCAGACCAGGTTGCTCAGAGCCTTGTCCAACCTGGCCTTGAATGCTTCCAGGGATGTGGCAGATAAAATGTAACCACAACTAACTCCAGTAACAAATTACATATTCCGATACAGACAGATGAAGTACGTTCTGTATGAGCACTTAGAAATTGTTACCTGAGCCCTCTGAGACAGAACAGGTTTTGTTGCTGTGCTTCTACCAGATCTATCAACAAGCTATTTGTTTTATTTGGATTCTGGGCAATTTTTCTGAATATTAAAAAGAAAAAAAAAAAAAAAAGAAATTTTTGTGTCTGAGGCTGCTAAAAGTAGAATTTTGTGCAAAACTCAGCTCAAGTAATTGAAGGGGGACTTCCCCCTCATTATTTTCCTTCGGTATTTTAGGAAAGCATAACATTTGTGTATAAATACTTGCTCTCAAAGGATTTGTGGGGTTTGCCAAGGTCTGTCTTCCTCTCTTATTTTGGGGACATGTGGGGAAAGAGAGAGCTCTACATTGAATGAGCATGTCCTTTCCTCCCAATTTCGTGTGTCCTTAAGCCTCAGACTGTTTTGTAGTACAAGAACTAGGAGTCAGAGCAAACCAAGCTAGTGGGAGACATGATCAAAACAAGGAAAAGGAAGTGGGTTTTCACACAGCAGGCAGCAGACGGGGAGCTGCTTGCCAGAGAAAGCTGTGGATGTAAGTTTGTCATATGGATTCAGGAAATGCCCTGAACTGAAAATACTTGAAGGCTGAAAAGAGAAGTAAAATCTTAATTTGTTGTTGTTGTTGTTTTTAGACACATATCATGAGACTTTATTAATTTTTTTTCTCTGTGTGTCCACATGTGCTTGTGCTGCAGACAGCATGCTGAGCCTGCACAGCTCTCTGCTGCTTTCACTGTATTTCACACTGTTAGTGTTTCCATGGCTTTTATGGAAACAGAATAACACCCCAGAGGTAGCTGCATGCCAGCATGTGCTGATGTAATCCCTCTGAGATGAAAGGAACTTTTAAGTAAACACGGTCATGTTCTAACCTAGCACTTGTGATGAGACAGTGAAACGATTTACAGACCAATAAACGTGAATAACTCTCAGCTAGCAGTCCTCTCGCAGCTATCCACACTTCATGCAAACAGGCATTGTTCTCTATAGCTCATAAATTCCCACTGAAGTAAAAATTGAAAGTGATAAGATTCTTACCTGGAAATCTCTGTGTGGGCAATAAAAGCTGCTCATTCTCCAGACATACAGAAAGAGCTGTTCAACCTGCCAGAGTTGGGGAAGAAACACAAACACCATGGACAGAGAGGGATTCTGTGCTGCTGGATAATCTATCCCCTTTCTAGATCCTTGTGGGCTTTTAAAGTGCCTCCATGTCCCCTTCACTTCCACATGATTATTCCAGTGTCAGCAAGCGATAGTTATGAGGTGGAGATAGAACTTGTTGTCCCAGAGACAATTTTCCCTCTCTGCCTCCTTGTCTTGCAGTCTGGCTTCAGACCAGAAAGATGCTCACTTTGTAGCTCAGGGCAATTCCAATGGAATTTGACAGCCCTGTATTTGGAGAGAAAGGAATTACAGCACTGCTCAGAGTCCAGCAGGACCAAGACTCTGCTCCCATTCATGGTTATTTCCACTCATCCAAATAGCTGTCATCAAAGTACTTTTGTCTTAAATCTCTGTGATTAACTACATGTGCCAAAAATATATAAAATGAGTTTATGATTACATGTAGCCTGGCTTTGCTTGCCTTCCTCTTCCATATAAATAGGGATGAGTGCAACCAGGCCAGAAATAAGAGTTGTTCCTTCATCTTGAGCTTACAGTGCAGCCCCAAAGTACCCAAGCACACCTCTTTGACCACAATCTGCTCTTGGTTTGAGTTATTAGTGATATTTAATCAACAGGGTTATTTGCCTGACAAAGAATTAGCAAACTTTATACATAATTTTCTTTAAAAAAGATTAGGGAATACACCACAGCCTGAATGGATAGGCAGGAGGGTTGCTCGTTTAGGTCAGATGTTTCCCCTTCTGTTCCACTGTAATTGGGGTTCTTCAAAATGCTTCTTTGCTTAGTGAGCAGGAAAATACCAGGAAATGTCTAATAATAACAAGACTTCTATACAAAGCTGTTCCTAGTCTAGACACAGATGCATTCGTTTTAACAGAGCTTTTATCTATGCTTTTGTTATTTAACACTTTAGTTTTCATAGGGCCAAGAAATCTCAGCTGTGGGATTGGGTTCTGTCATGCTCCATGCTTTAAGAACAACCACAAAGATTTCTCTAGCAGATCCATGCTCTGGGGGGAGAGAAACAGAAAATAAGAATTGCAAATTCATATGAGCATAGTCTGCATGTTTGCACATCCCTCTGCCTCTGTGAGAACACCAGAAAAATATCTGCATTTACGTTTTTTGTCAGGGTCATGGCACAGCCCTTTTATCAGAGGCCAACAAATTAATGAACTTCTGGATCTTGGCCCGTGGGTCTTTCCCTTCTTGTCTCTGATACAGGAAGGCAGAAAGCTCAACCCAAAAATATGAATATGCTCTTTGGTGCTTACTGCAGCTGTTGCAGGACAGAGCACTTCCCACAGGTGGACAGTGATGTGATGCAGGATCTCTGCGAGCATTCAGCTCATTTGCCTCTCTCAGGGATAATAAAAAATTAAAAGCTGTGATGTCGGTAGGATTTTGGGTCAAAAATTCTGGTCTTCTTCAGCATGTGAGGGCAGTTTTGTTGTGCTGCTAAAGGCTGACTAAAGGCAAAAGGCTGATTTTTTGGAAGACCATCCAGTCTTGTAAATTTGCCTGCTTTTACTTTTATATTTCAGTGCTAATTTTTCTTTGGTAAGGGTTCATTTGCTGTTTTCAAACACTACCTATACCTCAAATGCACCAGTGATTTCAGGAAATTACTGGAAAAATACCATGACATTCATCAAATTCATGATATATTAGTGTTGAAATTGGGTGCATTCAGGTATAGCTGGGAGGAAATTTAATACTTCCTATGTTATTAGTTGTAAGAGCCTACTCTCTTGGCATTAAAAACAAATCTAACTCCCAAACAGTCTTTACCACCCTTTAACGCTGTTATTGATTTAGTTCCTAGAGACTGGATTATTTTTATCTTGAGAGTGGGGGAGGGTGATTTGTTATCTAAAACTGCTTTTTGAAATTAAAATATTGGACAGATCTCATCATGTCAGCAGAGAGAGCTGAGAGTTATTTTTTGGAATGCACCAAAAATTAGGCTTTTTTAATGGAGTGATGTAGATATGTGTGTATGTTCTCACAGAAGTAATCTTCTGCCATGTTGATGGCATCCAATGAATCTTGATGTAAAATTTAGGCTCAGTTCTCAGCCACCTGAGAGCAAAGCTGTGAGTCTCATGTGTTTTAAATCCTGCTTAGGCCTGGCTGAGAGAACTATGGGCAGGTGGGAGAGACTGGGGAGGCTCTTCTCTGATGGAGAACCACTGAAAAATGTGGGTCCTGGCAAAAAGATGCACTAAAATTCAATGTTTCCATAATGGGAAAGGTGGAAGTGCACCCAGTGTCCCAGAACAGCTGTTGGCAGGGATACAGCTGTGAGCTGTTCCTGGCCAGCCATCCCTGCTTTGTGTCTCTCAAATTCAGCTCAAATCTCTGCCCATACAAGCGTGAGCATTCAGATGGTTGCGTTCTCCTGTCAGCTCTGCAAGCTTAAATAAACATGTAAACAGCTTCAGGGGCAGAGCAACACTCTACTGTGTTCTCTTAGGGACAGAGTGGTGCTTCTGTTTGCAGGTGGCTTGTTGGTTACTGTCTGTCATTGGTGAAATTTCACTCATTTTCTCCACGCAGAAACTCATGTGTCTTATTTCATTGGCATTAAGCATTGCAGACAACCATGGAAATGATGTTTTTTGATTTGCAACTCAACTTCAGTAAATCTAAGCTGGCAAAACACCTGCTCTAGCTTGATAGCAATGAGAATTTTACAAATTCAATGGTAAAATTATCCCAGTGTTTTTCCCTTGGTTACAAAACACATGATTTGGGCATTTGCTAGTAGAAAGAATCATGAGGAGCCGAAGCATAGCTGTTCATGCTCCAATCAGGGAGAACAGCTTCTGAAATACAGCTGGTGTCACCAGGCTACTGAAAGAATGAGGCTTCAGTGTTGTGGGAGCAGAGGCATAGGATCAGCTCCCCACAACTAGCAAATGGATTTCTGACCCTTTAGACCTTAAAGCATGTGATTTAGCTGTTCCTAAATCAGGGTCAAAAGACGTAAAATGCCCAAATGTTACTGATCTTGATGAAGCACACAAGAAGTAGATTTCTGGGGTGTTTCAGCCCTGATTTCAATGTTTTCTAGACAAAAGGCAATATATATTAGGTGAGTACCTGTCTCTTCGTGTCCTTCTGAAGTAACACAGATGTTTATTGCAGGGCTATTCTGCAGCCAAATGCTCTTAGAGCTGACTATGCTTTGTCATGCTCCTTAAATTAATCCCAGCCAAACTGGCCAAGGCCAATACTATTTCTTGGAAGCAGCTGAGTGGGTGAGCCTTTCTTTAGCTGAAAAGGAATAAGAAAGCACACACATGCTCTGTTAGTAAACAGTTATTTCAGCTTGAACCTTGGGTTATTAATCTCTTGTTTGAGTTGTGGCATGGCCACAGTCACTTTGTGTCACTGATCAGATATATAACGAGTATTACTTATTTAACAAGTTATATCTAATGAGTATAACTTATTTAGCTGAGAAATGTTTATGGAAAAATACAAAAAGCGAAGTTTCCCAAGAAAATGGATCTAGGTGGCTCTTTTACCCCGTGTCTCTGAGGGCGTTATGATGTTGAGGAATACTTTCAATGCTCAGATTGGTGTGTAAACTGCAGTGCAAGTTGCAAATTGAGCTACCTGCCCTAAATGTGTTCCTCAACAATGAGAGGAGGATTGGCTGTGGGGATAAACAGTTTTATGGAACGGCTCATGTTTTCAGAATGGCTGCAACATTGGGCTATATCTTATTTCAGAAATTCTGTGCAATCTCTCAGGGAAGAAAAAGGTAAGAAATATTGTCTTATACCATACTATTATTTGGAAAACACTTTAGCAGCAAAAGTTTTTGAAGAAAACAGATGATTTTGCCAGACAAGGTATTGCCATACTTAGATGTTCCAGGTTTTCATGGACTTACTGCTAATATCCTTTAGAAACTGATTTATCTAAAGAAGGTCTCTCCCCTGCCTCTTTTCTTAATTTATCTTCAGTCAGTGAAGAGAAGCTATTTTTATTTCACTGTGAAATAAATTTATTCAGTTCAGATCTATATTATTATCAAAGGCTGGAGTTGGTAAATAAGCACAGGCAGCTTCCAAGCAATTTCTATTTCTGGTTATCTAACAGGTATTACTTAACTGAGGTGGAAATGCACTGCTAAGAGGGAAGTGCTTCAGATGTAGATTGTTTGCAGCTTATACCAGTGATTTGGCCATTTCTGCCCCGTGTGTTTAAGTAGTTTCTATTTGTTGAGCTGTATGAAGCATAGAAAAATCCTCTAGCTGTTGAGTGTTGCAATGCTGATGCTTATGAATCAGCAGTGGGGTTTTGTGCTGTGCACTCGTGTGGCAAAAGCCTGTGGTGAGGTCTGCAAAAGCTGGACTTGTGATTAATGGCTCCTGCAACTCGAGCAGGGCTGTGGATGACATTACAAGAGCATGGTAATGCTGCATGCAGATCCTGCAGTGGGTTAGAAACCAGCATAACAAACAGCATTTTCTCATCCAGTGTTGAAAGCATTGGAAAAGCAGCCCTTAGCAGGAGGGTGGAAGGCTGGGAATACATGCTATAGTGTGGTGTGTTGCTTTCCTGAGGCAGGAAAGAATTTTCAGGGAAAGCTGGAACATCTTGTTTTTTTTTTAATGTACTTTCTTGACTTTTGTGTCTTTGAAGCTCCAATTATGAATATATGCAACACTTCTTAGTGTTTTTGTAGGTGCTCATCAGAGAAACATCTGTTTTTTGAGATTTTGTTATTTTCTATCTCATGGTCATTATCAAGTGGCACTTTGCAGAGTGTGATGGTGACTCAGAAAGGTTCCTCTTGAAGGTTTCTACCTTCTGCTACCTGCCCAGCAGTGAGGCTGTGGGAGGATCAAGAATTTATTCTCCCTGTACCTGGAGGTGCAGGAAAAAGGGACTGCATGTGGCTGCTGCCTTGTGCAGGTTGCTAGTTGGATGGAGAGGAAAGATGCAGAAGAATGTGTCACCAGCTGATGGGAAAATGAGAATGGCTATTTTGTATCTGAGTTTTTCTGGCAATAGAATTACAGTGGATTACACAGAAGGGCAAGGCAGGAATGGGAGTAAAGGCAGCAGGGAGAGGATGATAAATAGCTAAAGACAGGCCAGAAAAACAGAGATGTTGAAATAAACAGGGAGAGATAAAATTAATACTATTTATTTACAGGTATTCCCTGATATCTTCCTGGTTGTGTGGTGGCTTTTTTGTTTGTTTTGCTTTGTTTTTCCCCTGCAGAAGCTGGGTTGGCTTTGCTCCCTGTCTGAACAGAAGTGTCTCATGCTCCCACACGTCCCCAGGCACAGACCCTGTCCTGCCCCTTGCCCAGTGCAGCAGCCCTTGTTTAATTCCTGTTGGAGTGATACCCCTGGTTGCGAAATTGCAACTGGGAATTAGGGTCACATTTGAAAAAAAGAGAAGAGGTATGTAGGAGTCCATCACTTTAAAACATTTAAATGTTACTTAAAATTCTCGTAACAAAATACTCCCTTGCAGCAGAAGGTCAAAACAGTCTTCAGCTCTGTTATGTCTTCTGCAGTTTGGCTACAATTTTTTTAATGATCAGTCTGAAGTGAAAACCTGCCCAATCCAGATATCCATTCTTTGTTTATATTCTTAGAACCAGGACCCTATAAACATGACATTTTTACTGATGTTTGCTGATTGCTTCTCTTAAAAAATCAAACTCTCTAATTATTTTCTCAGCGATCAGAGTCAATTTTCAGAATCAGAAATGTTATTGTCTCTGTCAAAATTACTAGGTCAAGTAAGAAGTTATTCCTTTCATCTTATCTCTTTGATTTGGGATATAAATGTAAAATTGGTTGTCAGGGTTTTTTCCGATTATAAAATCTTTGGCTCTGATGAATGAAAAATACACTGTTATAATGTTGCATCTGTCTCAAAGGATTTGAAATTATACATTGAGGTCAGATTTCAATAGTTAGCGAAACTTTTTATTTTCTGTAAACACCAGTGGTGTTTTTCTTTGGATAGAGCTGCAGCTTAAATGTGCTTGCAGTAATTCGCCTTCTAGTCCTTTTGTGCCAATAGGGTAACCTAAATTCTTCCTTCCTTCTTTAGTTTGAAAATATTTTCATTGAAACAAATGTTTTCTTTCCTGAGATTTTTCTCATCACAAATGTGTCCCAAACCTGATTTGATCAGCATAAGCATCAACAATTGCAATCTCAGTCTTACAATCTAGTGTCCTTAATAAGGGCAAGTAGTGTTATCTGTGCTGCTGTTCATTTCTTCCCTGTGAGAGGAGAAACTTTGGGGTTTTTTCTCAAACTGAAATGTAGCTGGAGTGTGAGTGTGCGAATGGAGCTATGTGGGACACCCCAGGCTGCTTTCATGCAAGGCATGCTTGTGCCTGACTCAATGTTCTTCTCCTTTTGGTCTATCTGCCTTACAGTTGCTTTAACAAAATTTAAATTCTACCCTGTTTCTCAGGGTCTTCACAAAGATCTGAGTCATTGCAGAGGGTAAAAGAAACCATACAAGTAACACCTAACAGTTCTCAGTCATTTCTGTGTGAGCTACTGATGAGTCAACAGGAAGGAGAATGCTCTCCCAAACACACGGGGAAGCCACTTCATCCAAACTACAATGTGCACATGCACAAAAGAAGCCAAAGCATATGCATGGGGGGAAAACAAACTTCATTCCTGGTGGAAACAACATGGTTTTGTAGGCAAATGGGACTTAGTGTGGCCATACACTTTTTACTAGCTCTAAAGGACCTCAGGAGCTTTATTATCTGGAAAGAGGCTGAAAGGTGTAATACATGAAATGTTAATGATAAAAGGGGAGCAGGTGTTTTTTCCTCTCTTAGTTATTCCTAATTAATGTTTTCAAGACTGGAGAATGGAGGGGGTTTTGTTTGGGATTTTTTCCCCTCTCTTTTTAACTTGGGGAATTTTAGAGCACCGTAAACAATGGGTTTTCCATTCCAGTGAACAAGCTGTTCTGGGCTCCCAAGCTGCAGCTTTTAGCCCATTAGATTGAATTCTGTTGGTGTGATGGATGCTGCAACCACCATTCAGTTGGCAGTCTGGTGTGTCTCCATGCTTAATTAGTCAGGGAAATCAGCTTGAAAGGCAGCAGTTGCCTTGACAGGAGCACTGAGCGAGGTTGGTTGTCATGTGTTGGGGTTTTCATGCAGTAAATGTTTGGCTCCCAGGGGGTGACAGTTGGCTGGAGCCTGGAGCAGAGGAGGTAGAAGGGAGTGTGAGCACTTAGCCAAGAGGTGTGGGAAATCCTGGGAGTGAGGAGCAAACAGGATTTGGTTCTGTTGGCACAAGCCTGCCAACTTTAGGGCAGGATTTCAGGAGCAGATTGGAGCTGGGCAAGTTGAACTCTGGCTTTGTGTTCTGAGCAGCTGAGTGCCCACCTTACCCCAGCACACAAACTAGCTGTGAGATAACACTGTAATTGCATAAGATGATGATTTTCAATATTCTCAGTACACTCCTGGTCCAGCTGATTCTGGTAGTTTGACTTCATAGGGAACTGGTCCAAATCGTGAATCATTTAGAGAAGGCCAAATCCTGTGCCCACCTCCTCCTCGGCTGCATTTCAGGAAAGACTGGGCTGTCCCAGCCTCTGTAAGCTGAATATTTGCTCTGATGACAAGGAGCTATGCTAACAGTATGCTCTCCTTGCAGAACAGGCAAACAGTGTCCTGGGCTGCATTGGAAGGGAAGTACCCAAGCAGACCGGGGGAGGTATGTTTCCCCCTCCCCGTGGCCCTGGCTAGGCATGATCCAGGGTGCTGGATCCGGCTCTGAAGAGGTAATTCCTCAGCAGCTGCCTCTGGCAGTGGCTGCAGGCTCTCTGCTTTCATGTGTCTTGCCCTTGCAGTGGTCATTGCTGCTCACACTGGGCTGGAGAAGCACGAGATTGGTTTGCAGGGTAGGTAAAGGGCTCTGTTTTCTGGCTAGCTGGTGTGTTTTGATCTTCATTCCTTACCTGTCTCCATTTCAGCTCTCCCATAGAGACTTTCAGCCAGCCCCACAGGGCTCAAGCTCAGCTGGTGTAAATTGTTGCACCTGTGTTTTGGTTCAAAAAAAAACAAACCTTCCCGATTCCAGTACCTTGTGGAGTCCTTGCTGCTAGATATGAGGTGGCAGGAGCACATCTGCAGCATAAGCAAGGCAACAGATTTAACAACCACACTAATTAAAGCAACTCTTCCAGTGATGTCTGTCTAAATTGCACTCTCGGGTAATTGACTCTTTATTGTAATTACACTTTTTCCAAAGCATCTTCTCAAATAGAGGACTTCCTTCTGCCCATGTTTTTTCAGAATAATATTCTCATGGATTGGCAGAAACAGTCAGAAAATCTCCTATTATTAATCAAGTTTGGGAAGCTTATACCAGCTTTTGGACTGGTCTCCAGCTGTATCTTCACACACCAGATCATGGGTTCTTTGTAAGAGCACCTTGCGCGTGAGCCATTCTGAGTGGCTCTGAAGAGACAAGTGGGTTATGCCTGAACTAACAAGGCTTCTGTCTTTTGGGTTCTTTGCCTTGATCCTTGAGTTTTATCAGGTCCTAGTCCCAGGTCCCCCTTTCCAACAGGGTTTTGCTGCTTTGCAAGCATACTTCAGCTGCTTGCTTGCTTTAAGCAGTTCACAGACACACTGTTAAGAGCAATATGCTGAAACCTTAAGCAAAATCCTCTTTAGCTAAGGCAAACTCCTAAATTCTTCGGGACCTAAAGGCAATTTTACTAATTGGTACTAAAAACACTCAAGTGAAGGCAGAGAGCCTGAAACCTTATGCCGGAAAACATCAGAATTACACCACACATGAAAAGACCTGGAAGGCTGTGTAGTACAGCACACTGTTTTGAAACAAGGAAAATGGCTTGTGGCAATGCTAGACTGGAGCTAAGAAAAGCTGTGAAACTGTCACAGGCAACAAAAGATGGTCAGGCAATGGACTTCCTTGAGCATGTGCCTCGTAAGGGCTGCTGGAAGTGACAGCTATAAAGCCATGCTGTTCGGTGGCAGCTTGAGTAAATTTTGTTTGCTTGTCGTGCAAAAGGTGGCCTTGTCACAGTTATAAAAGTTGACACAAGCAGTTCACAGGGAGTCAGCAAGACAACTGCAAACAGAGCCACAGAAGAAAATATCCAAAGTGGCAGGAGAGGCAGTTCTTTCAGACGATATTTGATAGGGTGACCCCTCGTGCAGGGAACAGGAACAACCTGCAGACAGACACCAGGTTTGCAAACAGACTTTGGTAATTCCAAAATCATAAATTCTCAACACTTTGGTTCTGCTTAATCAGCTCGTGGAGAAAACCAGTCTGTGTCTCTTATGCCCAACAGTGACTGCTGAAGTGCTGATTGCTCACAGTAGGAGCTACCTGAAAGTAAGGCTTTGAACTGAAACGAATTCTTTATCTCTTTCGTATAAATTTGACTCATAATCGTATGGTTTGTACATGGATGTTGTAGACCACAGCCTGTCAGTGTTGTCATCCTTTGTCAGGGCAAGCCTTTTAAGCACAAATAAAAGCCCTCACTGTAAAGAACTCATATTCGCTATAAAACTCCTCAGCTTTAGCTTGCCTGTGGCTTGGAAAGGTTCAAAGGAACAGTCTAATAATAATAATTTTTTTTCCTCAGTATTCAATAATTTTTGCAACCTTTTGTGTTATAGAAATGCTGAACTCCCCTAAAACCTGCTTTCCTATAGAACCAGAAAAAAAAAAAAAAGCTTTTAAATACCCATATCATGTTTTATTTTAGAACATTCATTAATTTGGTTTCCTTTGCTGCTATTTAATGAAAATTCAGGAATGGGATAGTATTTGTTTGACAGGTATGTTTCTGTGTGTGCTGTCCTCCTAAAGCATGCAAAAGGTAGAGATTTTCCAGCTTTAATCTTAAGCTTTGGCAGAAAAGTAATGTTAGATGGAATTAGAAAATCTGAGGGAAGTCTTGTGGAGTGAGGAAAAGGATATTTTGGCAAGAGTCTGCATTTTGTTCATGTGTACCCTATGGGGAGCACAGAAGCCACCAAAACCCTTTGATGCAGAGTTTATTCAGCCCCAAATTTAAAATGAACACTGGTGACAGTTGTTCTGGGTTTGAAATGGTCATGTGGTATTCAGATACATAGAAAGTTTGGGGATTTTTGTTTGGGGGTTTTTGGTTTAGTTTTTATAATTGGAACAGAGTGTCTGTTTTCCAACTTCTGTGGATTTGCTCTACATATATTTCTGAGTAAGGAAAAGAATCTAAAGTGAGCTTTTTAATTATTGTTATTGTTATTATTGGCTTTTGTTTGTTACATGAATAATTTTCAGTATGATAAACAAAGGCCTAGGGATGGAATTGCAGAAAAAATAGATTGATTTTTGGATATCAGATTGAGGTGAAAACAAACACTTCATAAAGCTCTCAAAAATTTGAAATAATATGAATTCCTCATTGAAATTCACTTTTATTTTGCTCTAAGATGCAAGACTTGATAATGGCAGTTAAGAACCTTTATAAGAGAGGGGTATACAGAAATTTCTGGGAGGTAGCTACACCCTAAAGTGCTCAAAGACAGAAGAATTCCACTTTTCCTTAAGAATGAAGGCAGATGCCTCAGTAACCCCCGCTGTCAGCCCACTCTCTAAAAGGGGACAAATATCGCCATCTTGAGGTTACTGTTCTGTATGGAATGCTACGGAAAGGAGAGAAATATTCAGCTACAGCTAATTAAAAATAAAATATCACAAATTCTGCTTGAAAGGCTCTGATGAAACACAAAAATAAAGTTACTGTAATAGAGAAAACCTGATTTCTCTGTTGCTGTTCCCTTTTCTTATAAAGAAAAAAAAAGGAGGAATAGAATTTGTCAGGCTGTCAGAATCCTATTGAAATAGTAAATGTTCTTTTGTTAAATAAAAGGAAAAAAGTCCAAGTTATATTTTAGACATATTTCCTGATTTTAAGACAGCCTAAATACCACTTGTGCCTTTACCTAAAAATGCTGCATTCATTTTTACAGGTGTAGCACCTCAATAGGTTCAGGTTCTTAGCAATTGCTACCATGTAATTCTGTGTGTTTTGACTGTGCAAGATTATTCTCTTTCGAGAGTTGTCATTGTGTGTAAATCTACTAAGCCAAGAGCCAAACACATACCAAAAAAAAAAAAAATTTCTACTTTTTATCACCCTGACATTGATCTATTATATTAATGTTGGAATTGTTTGCTGAAGGTCTAAGCTGCAAGGACAGAGGAATGTGGTCTGAAATATATTCCCAATTCTTTAGGTTATTGATTTAAATGATCAAAGATCTAGATGACCAAATGGAAAACAAATGTTGCACTCTAGCACTTAAATTGCTTGTAATTTTAGCACAATGTTTGTGGGGTTGAAGTCCAACAGGATTTCACAACACTTCAAAGGCAAACTTGCAGTGCTTGTTTCCAGACAAAACTAAAAGATCACCTGGGAGCTATTTTATAACTCTTTCTTACATTCTTGACCAGGTTGCTGGCTTTCTGATTAACTCTGAACCTGTTGTTGAGTGCCTGTTCTCCCTTCTTTGCCCATAAAAAAGGTGATTTGCTGCCTGAAACACATAAATGAGAGGAGATACATGGTGTGTGCTGAATGCAGGAGCTGGTGGATTTTACAATGGAGCAGCTTCTCTCCTTCTCTCTGCTCTCTGTTCCTCACAATTGATATCTACTCTGATATTTCAATTTTTTTTTAATGGGGAATGGATTTCTTCAATATCTTATTTAGTACCATCATTTCTGTTGGAAAAAAAAAAAGCAGGGGTGTAGAGGAGGGAATTTAGTACTCAAAGTAGAAGCCTTAGAAGTCCTGGTTTCTATGTTCTTGCTTTCCGTCCTGTCAGAAAAAAACAGCCTTTTACTGTTCTTGGACTATGCCCTCTAGATGGCAAATACGGTGATTTAGTGCTAAAATGGTGGGTTTGAGAATTTATATATTGACAGTAAGGATTAAAAAAAAAAAACTGAGTTAAAAAATTTAGATACTTAATTTTGTTCCAAGATTTTTGAACATTTTAGAGGTCCTGGTTTTCAAGCTTTCCTCCATAAACCTGGCAGCAGAATGCTTTATAGGAAAGTGG
Source organism: Entomyzon cyanotis (assembly GCA_024500445.1). Taxonomy (NCBI): domain Eukaryota; kingdom Metazoa; phylum Chordata; class Aves; order Passeriformes; family Meliphagidae; genus Entomyzon; species Entomyzon cyanotis. Next base: position 5,005,935 of record JAKEPQ010001029.1, read on the forward strand.
ATCTTCTTAGTCAGAAGCCCTTATTTAAGGAAAAAGGTTAAGCATCCCGAGAATCTGGACAAATATGTTGTTGTCCGAGCTTGTAATTTCTATGAGCTTCCTCTTTTCCCTTAAAGGAAATGACACATACTCCTCAGAACAACTCTGCTCCATTTAGCACTGATTCTGCTTTTAGATGTTTCCATGTTCTTGGTTCCCCTGCTGAGGGTCGGAGGCTTTGGCTTAAGCCTGTGTTCTGTTCCAGACCTGCCTGCTGCCTCGGTCAAGGGCTGTAAATGAGCTCCAGGCTCAGTGGGGAACCAGGATGAGGCACTAATGGTGCCCTGAGCAAAGCTTTGCTGTTGAGTAAGGAGTTCTTTCCACTCTGTGGTGGCAGAAGGGATTGTGACACCTTGTGCCTTGTTCTGAGACTCCTGCTCCTGATTTCTGGCAAACCAGGTAGTGCTGAGCTCTGCCTCTGTGGTTGAGATTTCTAGCCCAGAGGTGTTCTCTTCCTGAGGAAAGGTAGCTGGAATTACAGCTTGTTTGCAAAAGCCTCCTGGGAGCATCAGCTGTGCAGGGAGGCAGGAGGGGAGGGAGGGAACTGAGTGTGCTCTGCTATTGGAACTCATTCCAAGCCACTCGCTTTGCATTTTCTCTTTTTCTTGCCAAATTATAGATCAAAGTACAGGCCTGAATATGCATAGTAGGAGAAAGCACTCAGATAACTTCTCCTTAATTATGTTACAGCCCTTTACTGCATTAAGACATAATTGTCAATTTCATTAGAGTTAATTGTTGCAATTTTAATGTCACTATCAAAGTAAAGTATCCCGGCTGTAAGAAGCAGCACATCATCTTCTTTTGTGTAATGGCCCACGTGTTACTACATGCCCGAGATCAAGACTTGGCTGTCTTTCGGAAAGACAGGTTTGATTTTAACAACAAACCATTGGGTGATGCTCTGAGTCTCTCCAGGCAGGAGGTCAGAATGGCTCTCCAGGGCCAACCTGTCTGAATGTGGTGAAGCTGAGATACCTGTGGTTCTTTTTGTGCTGCTGTTCCATTATTTTTTTCTTTAAAGGGAAGCCGCTTAGCCGTGCTAATGTGTTATTATGCAGTTAAGCAGGCAGCTCCCAAATCTTTCCATGGATGCTGAATATCAGTTTTGTGTTCCCAGAAGATGTGTTTGGGGCTGCTTTGTTTTTGGATAGCATCTCATGTGGGCAGGAGGTGCACTCCCTGAAGTGCCTTCCACCAAAAGCTGCCTCTGGCTCATCGTGTGGAACTAGCAGTGATTTGATGCCCTAGATTAGTGTGGGGTTTTGAGTGATTGAAACCAAACCATGGTAGAAATGAAAGCATGTGTTATTTAGACAGGTCAGTTTATTATATTATACAACCTCATAATTATTTGTAGCATTGTTGATTATCTACAAAAGGCAGAAAAATTAGATGATATCGTTGTTAAAGTACAGTGTACTTCAGCTTCTGAACTGGGGTGAAAAGATGCTAAATATGATTTAGAAAGCACTTAAAATTGTATAGCAAAGTTGCTCCTAGGGAAAGCTGTGATAAAACAGTCACTTAAGGGTAAAATTAACTGTTCTATCTCAATAAAGGCCATGATTTGTTCTTCTAATGGCTTTTAGTGCCCTTTTCCTTCTCAACTAGGCAGCAGTGGGACTGGAAAATTTGTCCAGTTGAAAGAATCTGCCTGATGTTTCTGGGAAGATGTCAGTAGGCTTGTGACTAACTTACTTTCCTTTACCTTTTTCCTCTTGTCCTCATTAACCACTTTGGGTATGCACCACAGGGGTGTTCCCCTTTGGTGAGGTCCCTGTAAGGATGTTCTTGTGGCCCATGGATGTTCTTGTGGCACATCTGCATCCACAGGTGAGCATTCCCTGGGCTTTAGCAGGCACAGAGCTGGCAAGTGTTCTGCAGTGCTGTTTGTATCTCTATTAATTTTGGATTTATTCAGGCACACATTTTCCTTGGAATAACTAGTCCAAAGACAACAGCTAAACATAGGGGGAAAAATTAAATATTGCCAAGAAATGCAGCTCCTGTGGGATGGGAAACCTTCCTGCAGGTCTGGGTGCTTGCTGCATTGCTTGCTTCAAGCTAAAGCAAGCACCAGAGGAAAATTGGGGTTTTTCATGTTGTTCCTTTGTCAAAAGGCTGAATTAAGACAGCACAGTTTGGCAGAGGGAGGAGGTGGCCTTTCAGAGGGAGCCCTGGCTTGTAGCCAGCCAAACTCCTGATGTCTGTGAAGCCCCAGCAGTCAGTGGTGCACAGCAGAGCCAGGTGTTGCCTTGAGCCCTGGCAGGTTGTCTCAGAAGGTCAGTGCCAGATACAGAGAGGCAAAGCTGCCTCCTCCTGGGAGGTGGGGAAGTCTGTAGTGCCTTCCAGATTAGGAATCAGCAGTGCAGTAACAAATCACCTCTGTAATTGGCAGCAATCACCCCAGTCAGCCCTGCCCTGAGCAGCCTTTTTGCAGCACCTATTTGCATTCTGCGGTTCCCTCCCGTCAGGGTGTCACTCATCCCCGAGACTGCTCTGCCAGCAGCCACACCGTGCCTGGGGATGCCAGCAACAAGAAGCAAAATGACATTTTGAGAGAGATGTCACTTCTTTTTCAACACTGCAAAACATCCACCCATCTGTCACAAACATGTCTTCCTTCCCCGCACTCTGGCATCTCTGTATCACTCACACACAGAGTGCAGCTCAGCACACAGGAATTTATCAAGCTAATGTTATCACTCATATGCCAGTTTGCATTACTTGGGAGCTCCAGAACCACCTTCCTTTTAGCCCTTACTGTCAGGTTTGTGCTTTTATTTTAAGCTTATCCTAGAGAAAATAGCTGGAGAAAACACAAGCGGGGAGATAGTGCTGAATTGTCTCTGGAAGACCAAGCTGGCTTGCAGACAAACTAAATGTCTGTGTTAGAAGGAAATCTGCTGTCAGATAACAGAGTTGGAGGTGGAACTCTTAAAGCCACGTGTAGCTCATTGCTCTCCACATCCTCCCAAAACTCCTTTTTGTTTGAAACTCTGCCCAGTATCTCTGGTCTGTAATAGGAGATGCTGATCCTTCACAGGAGAACAGACCCCATGACTTGCCTGATGAGCTGTCACACCAAGCAATCTTCACCCTGTTCCAATAAGATTCTGGAAATCTTATTGAGCCTAGTTAAACACTAGTTACCCACAGCAATTCCATTGTTACGGTATTTGAGAATTACTTCACTTAAAAAGGTATAAAGAGTACATGGTGCACAGTCTTACAGTCAAGATCATCAACGTGCTAATTTGCTCAGATGTTGCTACTGATGTTTTCCATCCAACCCTCACTGCCACCTTTAGAAATATCTCGTTCTTTGAGACAATAATTTTATTTCCTTTGTTGGATATTTATATGTGTGTCTTGGCTATCTGTGTATCACTGCTGAGATAGAAATCAGCCATAACAATTCTGGAGAAAATTCATTCTCCTGGTGTCTCAGTCACCTTGAAAGCCAACTTCTAGAAGCTGGATTGCATTTGTCATCCTGAGAGCGCTGCTATTTTGTCAACAAGATAAAATGAGAACAGGGATTAGTAAAGCTCACACATGGCTTATCAGATAATTCAGTGTATTCATGTTAAATTCAGAGAACTATGAAAGATGGGGCCAAATCAGAGACTTTTATACTTTAAGCCTTTGCAAACTTGAGTTTCTTTGGAGCAAGTCCTGAATGGAGAACTCATCTCCATGTACCAGTGCTTGTCTGTCAGGGGCAGTGTGTGCTTATTGAGCAGGTTAATAAGGCAGCTCCAAAGCCCCAGGAAATTACTTTCCCCCTCCATGAGTTTTTTGACTCCTTCACACATGGAGGAACCCAATTCCTGCTCTTAAAACCCCTGAGCCTGAAGTATCAAACCTGATGATAAACAGTGAGGTGCTTCTGGCACTCCCAAATGATGCAAACTTCTGGTTCTTGATGCTGGAAGAGGGATAACAAAGAGAATCAGACCTATTTCTCTAAGAGGGAATTTCCCCATGCCCCACAGACAGGAAGGAGATGCACTAGCAGAAGTCAGATTTTTCTTGCTCCTGTAGACTAGAGTGTGCTGCCTGAAAAAAAAATTGTATCTCAGAAAATCTTTTCCAACCAGACCAGCAGAGGACACAGAAACTGGCCAGAGAATTCAGGCCAGGTTGCACTGAGGTTTATTACCAGGCCAATGGTCCAGCTGGACTAAAGAGATGGGCAGGCTGTCTTCTTAGAAGAAAGAACCCAAAGGACCATTCCAAAACCCCTCGATCATTTTATCTCCACTATTTTAATTGGCATATCTGAATTATGGCCAGAATGTGAAAATAGCATACTCAGAATTTGCTACTTTTGTAGTAATAGGTCTGTTGCCAAACTGCCAGTCAAATCCTATTTGCTCCAAAGAAAAGTGTGGAGACAGCTTTTCTGCAATGGAGACTCCATTATCCATCACCTGAATATGCTACCTAAACAATGTAATATTCTTCAAATGCCCTGAGTCCTTTTATAGGTATATTTTACTTTGGGCTAAATCATTGTAAAAAATTTCTAGTCATCTCTGTTAGCAAAGCATAATGCTTTTTAACTTAGATAATAGGATGCTGCACTCTTACCATCTGAGAATATTTTAAAGATACAGAAAATGCTTTATGCCAGGTTATTTAGTGTACCTTTTAATGAACTGTCTGAGGGAGAAACAGAAAGATTGATTGTGGAGGTTGATGTTATGCAAGTAAGTACAGGAGGAGAGCTGTACTTACTGCTCTCCAGCTGTACTTACTGGGGTGGTTATTTGTCAGGGGTCTGGAGTGGAAATATGTAGAAAATTCTGAATGTTATAAAAACCAGCACCACAGGACAGAGGAGGCTGGTGCAGGGAAAGGATGTAATGCTGTGGAGTTCCACATCCCATCTCAAAGCCTGTGCTCCAGGCTGGAGAAGATGCATAGCAGGGCAGTAGGGACACCAGACCTTCTGGAATTTCTTAGCCATTAACCTACATATCTTTGGCACTAGGCTAGGGGTAATGGTTTCCCCACCCTCTCTTAGGCTGGTGAAGATGGACTACGGTGGCTGCCACAGTGCCAAGGGTTGGTTTTTAAATTTTGATTTTGGAGGAACGACAGACTTAATTTGAGAACTTTAATTTACTCCTGCCTAAGCAACTTGCTGGCTAATTTGAGTGCTAAATGTAAAACTCAATGCAATAGTGACTTTTCTCAGATGAATGCTGAAGGCATGTTTTTTTAAAAGTCTTAATCTGCTTTTCTAATTTAACAATGAACAATCTATGTTTAAGGTTTAAAATAACTTCATCTGGACTTCAGAGGGGGGATATGTGAGACAGGAAGGCTGTCACAGACAGAGGGATCTCTACCAACAGAAGAGAAGTGAAGTGGGATTCCACCAAACTAGGAAAAAGGAAAGTATATTGTGGGAGTAAACTTTACATATTAGTTCAGAAAGCAGCATGTGAGAAGGAAGGCAGAATCTCCCTACAGACAGGAGACTGTCCTACAGAAAGTCTGGAACTGGAAGAACTGTACTAGAGAAACAAGTTCAAGGATCAAGTTAAGTGGGGTTATCAAGAAATATAAGTAAAAAAGATGATTTTGCTAATGTCAGTTCAAATTTGGTGACTAAAGCTAATGCAAACTCTAAAATGACAAGGAAAAAGAAAGAGGGAAGAGAAAATTTATAGTGCCCTATTTCTGTGCTATAGAATCTGTTACCCATTTTGCATAAGCTAGAAAACAGTGGAAGTTTATGATTCTCTTGCATATTTTTTTTAAAGTCAGAAAATGTGGATAAAAGTCTTGGCTGGATTCAAAAGATCCATTTTCATTCAGTTTCTGTGCATCTGTTCAAAGTTGTCTCTATCTTTTCAAGTGTACTAAAAATTGCTTTCTGTAAATATTTTTCATTGTTTCTGGTGGCAGCTGTTAGCATTTTCTCGCACATTTTCTTGTGATTGGTCAGAGGTGTTCTCCAACCTCAATGTTTTCTGTGATTCTGTTTGTAAACACCATGACTTGGGTTTAAACACTGCAGTCAATTTGAGTAGGGCCATGTGAAGAGTTCCTTTAGTCTGTTCTAACAATTAAGAAAACTTGGAGAGGTTTGATTGGGCTGATTTAGACATGCAATGTAGTTAAAGCAGTCAGTGAAATAGCTGAATTATTGTGTGCCAGACCACTAACTGTGTAGGCTGCCAGCACTGAAATAGTGGGAAGGAAAATCCTTTTCTGGGACATTCTAGCACAGTGCACTTGAGAAAACCAAGCTGTGTAGTTTCCATAATGTTCTTCATATAAGAGTACGACAGAAAATGGTGCTGCATAGAAGCTCAGAAAAAAAAACCCAAACCAATCTTTTTTTACTTCATTTATAAAACTTCAAACATCTGAACATGTAGCCTGTAGATGTTTAGATGATAGGACAAAAATAGGAATTTAGATTGGAAGTTATTCTTTCTGATTCAATTTTTTCCTATAGATTACAGAAAAGGAAATGTGAAGTACATAGTAATTTGCTATTCTTAGCTTTTATTTTTGAGTTTCGTTCTTGCATGTAATTGTTTGAACAAATTATAATCCTCCTCCTGAAAATTGTTACTGCGCAGAGAATTATAACACTTAGTTTATCTCAAAGAATATCCAAAATTACAGATCACTATCAGCTGAATTATAACCAAAGGTTGTAGACACTTATTTTCAGTGTTGTAAATTGGGAAAATTAGCATTCTGAAAAAAATTTAATTACCTTATCTATGGAGAAATTTTAAAAAGAAACTATGTGAGGAAAATCCCAGAAGGTTTCTGCTGAGACACGAATCAGAACTAGTTATCATTAGAAAACAGTAATAGGCACAGGGCTCTGTGTGGGGATTAAAGAAAAATTCACTTACAAAAGCCTGTGTCTGCTTTTTCAAGATGCCTGAAGTTGTTTTCTTTATCTTTAGTATGCTATTTCCAAAATCTTCTAAGCCTTTGGAGTTAAAAGCCATACTTTGGGTGATAGCCAGGTTTTTCAAAATACTGTGTTTCTGAAAAGTATCAATATTATTCGGCCAGTGGCTCTTTACCATAAGATTATCTAGATGAGGCTCTTGCCACTTTAAACTGAAAAAGCATGAGAACAGCTTGGCAAAGTGATTCCTGATTTATGTATGCATGTCAGCATTTCACAAGTACTAAAATATAGCATTTGATGATTTGCATGATGATGCCTGAGCTGGAAGATATCAATTTAACTGCCACGGGTTTATTGGCTGCTTGATCAAGCGTCTCGATACGTTTTATAAAAGTGAAACTGCTTTATCAGTCTGGAGGGTTTTCTAATTCACAGGCACCAGCACATGGAACCTAGAGTGATTGTTCTCTTCAGAATAGAACAGTGTGTGTGCATGAACATTGCCCTTGCACCATGCACCTGAATTGTGCAATTGTCCTTGGCTCACCTTTGTGTCTAAATTCATGTCCTTAACCAGCAGCCCTGATGTTCACAGTCATGACTGGGAAGGACACTAGTCCAGCTGTGTAGATACTTCATCACAGCTGGCTCAGAAGTACAGAGTGAGGTCTTCTTGAATTTTTGCTTCCTGCAGAACCTCTGAATATTCCATAAGGAGGTGTTTTGCAGCAGTTGTAGCATGAAGGTTGGGCATGTGATGCGAGGGAGCTCCTGTTTGCTGCTTTTCCAGAAGAAGCCTCCAGATTTAAGTACTCTGCTGATTTCATTCAGGCACTTGAAATGTTTTCATCTCCTTGGCATTCAGCCTGTTTTTCTCTACTGTGCCTCCTGATGGTGCTTCATCAGGCGAAGGGCTGAGCTGAAAGGATGAGAAGGAGGTGCAATTAAACTGTGCCACAGAAGTATATGCTCATTGGACTAAAACCAAGACAGAGATTTCAAAGAAAATATCATCTGGGAGTTGGAGTGTTGCAAGAGCTCGTACACCTTTATATCCAAGGGAAAGCACAGCATCATGGTTGCCAAAATAGTCTGAATTTCAAACTCCAGAGTTCAGCGGAGTGAATCACATGTTTGGAGGCTTTAAAAATATATGATAGAACAAACTCTTCTGGGTGTTCCTTATTTAGAGCTAATTAGGCTACCTTGACCTGCAAAGAAATTAGACTATGTGTTGCTGGGAACAGAATTAGTATTTTTATTTCAGTTTTTGTCCTGAAGGGACAGTTTTTGCATGACACTCTTCTGTAACATTATTCTTGTTGAATATATTATATTTATCATGCATGTATCATTTTGATTTACTAATTAGATTACTGTAGCTCTAGAAGGTAACCAGGCCACTCATTATTCACTTTTTATAGCCACAGTGGAGTTTGAGAGGAAGAAACAAAACCCTCAAGCAATCTGTAAAATCTTCTGTGCAATTCACTTTTTCTCTCACTCCTATTCCTCTTTGCAGTCTGGCAGTGATAAATGGGGAGCAGAGAAATTAATGAAAGTGGATATTTTTGAAAGCTTGTTAGTCCCTACACCACCCATCTGGATTGCTTAGTGTGGCAAAAATAGAAAACACTGTGCTTCAGCTAGACAGGTTTTAAAAGTGGAATCTTTGTACAGGTCAATGAAAAACGGTAGAGTACATGCAAAGGAGAAATATTTGCTGACACTTTTATAAAATGCAGAAAACCAACACCACTACCAACAATGTCGAAGACTGCACGTTTCTAGTGATTCATTCTCAGAACTAGTTGATCTATCTTTAAAATATGAAATTAATAACTTTTTGGCTTGGCAGAAGATGTGAAAGCTTTTGGGTTTATGTTTTGGGTGAGTTGTTTTGGTTTTTGTGTTGTTTGGTTTTTTTCCAAATTACAGTCAGATAGGACAAATTCTCCCTTTTGCTTCACTGTGTCTTTTCTTAGAAGTTAAGGGCATGAATTTGCCACAAATATATATGCTGTCTTTCGCTATTTTTGAGAGCAAATGATGTCTTCATGATAAATACTAAATTATTTTTTCTTCATCAGATTTTTAGAGACAGAGATCAGAAACAAATTCTAGCATTTTTCAACTCAAACATTTTTCTTTTGTTGTGAGGGCTTCCCTTCCAGTATCTTTTTCAGTTTGCTATGTGCTTTTGGAAATGGGATGACTAAGACTGCGAACAGTATTTGAAAAATGCGTGCAATATATATTGGGTTATTGAGATAAAGGTGTTTGTATTTTCTATTTTCTATTCTATGTATTTTCTTTTAAATTCAAACCATCTACTGATTCCCTCTTTCACAGTGTTTTTGAGACTTCACTAACTTGTAATCATAAGACTACTTGTTGGTGTAATCAATGGAGTATTTTTGAAAAATGAATTCCCACTAGGGTTCACCCTTAGCTGGCTGTTCTGACACCCAAGAGACTGCTACATTTAATCTTGTGTTCACCTGAGGTTTTTATTCTGTGTCAAATTGATCTAAAAGCATGGCTATGGACTTACTTACTTCTGAAAGTGTTGCTTAGTCCATAGAATTTGTATTCCTATGCTCGAGTTACATAAAGTGACTGTGTTTAAGCAAAACCAATTATGTATTTTGTAATGCTAATGCAAGCAGCAGAAACTCATTATGAGTTTTTCCCAGGAAAGTAACCAACCAGGAATGAAATTCTTGGCCTGGTGAAGGAAACAGTGATATTTTCATTGGTCTAAGGTATGTATTCCCTGTGAGCTGCTGCATAATTTCAAAATACTGAACAGATTTCTGAACATCATCGTTGTCTTCAAATGTACCTTTTGAACAAAGAAAAGACCAACAGTCTGACTAAATGCCCAGACTTGTCTGTCTCCTCCACAAGCCAGTGGTGAGGCCAGTGACAAAACCCAAGTGAAGGCGTCACACTGCTCCCTCCCTCTCTGCAAACTCAGTTCCCAAAAGCCCAAGAGCTCAGCATTGTCAGGCTGAGTCAAACTGCAAGCAATGGGGTGCTATTTATTTAGGGCAACTCTTGGCACCCTATCAATTTTCATGTTCTCCTACTTAAAGATTTGCTCTTCAGTAGACAGCAGCTCATTAGAACACTAAGGGAAGATTTGGTGTTCTTTCTTGAAACATGTTGAACATTTTGAATAAAAGAGTAATTATAGTTGTTAGAGTCAGCAGAACAATGTGAAGTCATTTTACTTAGAATGATATGCAAGCACTTGTCAGCTTGCCATTCAGAGGAACCTTTTAAAATGCCACAGTAGTTACTTTCTAATTGCATAAATATTAAGTCACTGGAACACAATTAAAACAATCATATTCAGGGAGAGATTCTTGCATTTGGGTTTTGACCACACAATCCATGGAAGAAAATGTATGTGTTTCTAGAAAAACACTAAAATAATATTCCATATAAGCCAGATTTTCTTCTTAAATGGTTATTAAAAAAAAAAAAAATCCCATGCCAATCATCCCCTCCAGTCCTGGTATAATATTGTACTGTCCCTAGTACTTAGTGCATAGTACCCCATTTAAAAAAGTAAGCAAAGCAGAAAACCAATACATCTATTATAGGAATGTCCACAATGTGTAGGAAAATCTGTATTTTGTTGCAGCGGTTTGGAGGCTCTCTATTCGCAGTAGTTTACCACCCTGTGATTGATCTCTGCACCACCCTGAGCCAGCACTGGGAAGCACCAGAGTACTGAGCCATGTTGAGTGCATTGTGCTGTTAGAGTCTAAAACAAATACCAAAATCACACAGCTGGCATTGCTAAACCTCATTTTAACAAGTCAGGTATTTCAGTGTGGTGCTAGCCCCCTGGCTGTTTCTGAAGGCACGTGGTACAGGATGCCAGATTTTTAATCTCTATTATGTCTCTGTAAATCCAGCAAAAGTTTATTGAATTCAGTGGACTTCCTGGTGAGATTTTCTCTTGTACAACAGGGCAGAATTTGGGTTATGTTCTCATTTCCTGCAGGCTTCTGTGCTGCTCCGTGCTGGCTGCAATAAAGGCACTGCACAGCTCAGATAGCTGCATCCCAAAGGCAGAAGTGCTCCTTGACATTTCAGCTCTGGCTCATGGGGGTTTTGCTGCCTTTCTCCCCTCCAGCTTCTGCAGGCTGACTGCATTCATCAGGATGCTGGATTGTAAAAATAGACTGGTTACTAAGACATCAATAAGTCACTTCATTTAGAAACAATACATGGACTTTTTCAGTGGGGATTTTGGGTGAGTGGATAAACTGCATGAGAAAACCCCTGAGTCTTTTTGGTAGAGTATCAGCTTGGCTTTCAGCTAGACCCTTGTGAGATTGGGTATGTAAGGAAAGCTGCTGTGCTCCTTCTTCTGTGAAATATGCTAGAGGTTGTGGGCTCTTAGAGGAGGTTTGCCAAAACCTGTGGATGTACCCTTGCCAAAACCACCCTGTTCTCAGCACCGTGACATCATGTGTAATCTTTTCCCCAATGAGAAAGGAAAACGTGCAGCTCAGACATTGAGAAACCTTTAAGCAGACTGTCAAGGCATTGCAGTCACCAAAGGTTAAACCAGCTCCGTATCCAGAGGGAATGTGCCCTGAAAATAAGGTAGCTCTTGTAGTTAGGGCAATGTTGTTTTTATCTTGAATAGTGGCACGAAGTTACTGATTTATTATTTTTGTCCAGATGAGAGAGTACGTTTTGAGGGACAGAGCAGTGTGTGGGTAGGTCAGATAAGATTGCATGCAGCTGTGTATTGGTTTGAAAACAAACCAGTGGGAGATCACAAGTCAAGATTGAAATTAAAAATAAGTGAAATAATACAAGGAAAAGCACTGACAAAGTCAGATACACCCTAACACCCTGTTAGGGTGGTAGTAGCAGTCCAACTGAAGTAGTTCAGTTCAAGCAGTGATCCTGTGAAGGTCTGGTCTCCAGCTGAAGGTCCAGTGGCAGCTCTTGTCCTCTGGGAACCCAGTAGACAGGGCTAGCTCAGGCAGTTCCAAGGCCAGGTTATATCCAGGTGGGAACACCTGGCTCCTCCCTCCTGGGCAGAGCATCCCACAATGGGATGAGATAAGTCCATGAGTCACACGGTGGGTCCCTGATGGCCCATTGCCTGTCATCCGGGGTGGGTCGTTAGCAGCTGATAACAGCTAACGGCTCACAGCTGGTGGTAATAGAATACTTAAACACATCTATATTGCAACCTAGGACAAGCTGTTAAGTTCCTAAATCATATACACACCAATAAGCATTGACTGTTCTTTGTGAAAACATGTTGAAAAACTGAAGATTGTCTTCACACTAGAGAGCCTACAGCAAATTACCTGACGCTCAGGCTGTTAATTAAGAGTCTGAAGCAAGGCACTATGTTTAAAATACTAGTCATGATATTACTAACCTATTTTTTTCACACAAAAAGCTCGAGGATCTTTCCTATTCACTGAATAGATGAATGAAAAATCATGCACTTTGAGGTTTACACTTACGCTTTTTCTCTGTTAATTAGAAAGCCACATCACACTTTATGTTAATTTTCATAAAATTCCCTGAAATTCAGCCCTCATGATTTAAAGTTAAGCTAAGTCTTAGGTTTAGTTTGTGCTTCTTTTGGTCTCTGCAGGAATTTTGGGACTGATGGGAAGGGATATGAGAACTCAGTGACCAAATGAAATGGAAAAGCTGGCTCTGGAATAAACAAAATTATTCATTAAAGAATAAAGCAGGTCAGCTTATCAGGAAGGTCAGAAAAGTGCCCTTTGAGGGATTTCTTTGACAATGACACGAAGACAAGTATGTGCAAGGAATACTGAAACCTAAGTGTAGAAGGTTTGTGCAACGCAGCAATTTCTTACAACAAAAGTGAAAATGGTGCTTTTATCTTGGTTGAATGTTTTTTGATTAATTGAATTTTTTCTTTGCTTCAGTGGGACAGTGTGGCTAGCACAGGTTCTTCCCGTGGGAACATTTTGCTATATTTCATAAACAAGATAAAGTTTGGATGTTTTGCAAACAGTTTCTCTGGATTGAGTCAGTTCGGGCTTGGCCAGTTGGGCCTAGGGGGAGGTCTCGGGCTGACCAATCTGGGGCACTTCTGTAGACTCTATAGATATGGAATTCAAAACAATAAAGTTCCTTTTCTCCTCTCTTTCCTTGTCTGAGAACTTGGGTCAGTCCTCAGCTAGCCGCTCAACAGCGACAGGACAGTATCTTTCCACATGGCAAAATCTGCCTGTGTAACACAAAACAGCAGGTGTGACAGGGCATTGGGAGTATTCAACCAAAAGCAAGGGAGATCTATACTTTTAAACTGCATTTTATTATAGAGTAGTTCTATGAGGGAAACGGTGCAGAAAGTGTGCCTGGTTCTGAAAAGTATGTGAGACTCCACAATTTTATTTACTTTTTAAATGGAGAATGAAATGGGACTGTCACAGGTAGTGTCTGTGATTGTATTTAGGGACAAGAAAAGTATCCTTCCACCAACTGTTCACTCAGTGGTAGATTTATGTATTTAATGCATTGCTTTATCTGTCTCTGGGGAAAGAATATAATAAACCTCAAGAATATAATAAACCTCATGTCTTTAAAAAGAACATGCCTTTGTATTTAGCCCACAGACAATCCCCTGAGGTCTAACTTCATCAGAGGCTTTCAGTAGCTGGAACATTAATCAGGGCAGGAATGAACCCAGAGCAGAACATAAGTAAATGGGGAGTGTCTGAAATATTCAGGGTGTAGTTGGGAAAGCAAGATCAATGTTCATGTCTGTGACACTGTTATCGTCCCTCTGTCCTTCTCATCTCTCTTTCATGTTTGTTGGTTTTATGTCTTCAGTTTAGGTCAGGCAATTCTTTAAAAAATAATTAAAAACTTGACCGAGTTTATTAACAATTCATTTGAATTATTCCTTTAAACAAAATTTTGCACTTTACATTATTAAGGTGCATGGTAATTCTTCTCTAGCCTGTGGAAAATTGTGCTACCTCCACTTACAGACCTGTCTGAAAGTGGTGTCAGCTCTTTTAGGACCATGACAAGTAAATTCAAAAAGCCCTGAATAAAGATAAAATAATCTGGTATTGAACATGACATTCCACATTGTATCTTTGCCACCAAGCTCCTTTTCCACTTGGTCTGAAGTGAAACAACTGTAATTTGGACAGAATACAGCTGGTGAATTGATTCCCAGTCCTAGCTGTAGATCCAAGGCACAGCATCCCACTGGGTCCTTGAGTCGCTGAACTGCAGCAGCTGATAAAGGAGGAAAAGTTCTTCCCCCCGAGTTTGTATGGACATTCCTTTCTGTAATGCATTCAATATCGTTGTTCCTGCTGCATATTTACAGTTTCCCTCAAAGCTGGGTTACATAAACCACTGGGCACCTCATTAAATGCAGTAGAAACCAACCTGGTCCTGAATGTGCAAAATGGACACATAAGGAGTAAAAACTTGCTCAAGGTCAGCATCAGCCTGTAGCCAAGCCAAGTGAAGAATTCAGGTGTCCTGATGCACAGCACAGTGCTTTTCCACCAGGATGTAACACCATTGTTGTGCAGATAATGCAGTAAGAAAATGAAAGGGGAAAAGGGGATGATATATCATCTGGACTGTGAATCACACCTTTTTCAGCATTAAATGAATAGCAAAGTACCACACCAAGGCAGTGAGGCAGTTACCCATGCTTTAGGTTTGTGTTACCTCTGGTGCTTTTAAAATACACCAGAGAAAGGGCCATGCAGACTTTCTTGAAGCTTATGTTAATGTTGTTTTATTTTAATGTCAAGTGCATTTTTTGATCTGTTACAATTCGGTGTGCATTTATTGATCTTGTCCTTCATAATTTTTCAAAGGCTGATCAGAACGCCTGCTGTTGTACAGCTTTTACCCCAGTGTTGCTATGGGATCACACTACCACAGTATTCCTGAGTGATATTTTGGAATCTGAATAAGAATGTGGTCTTCCTTTCATTTCGTTAAAGAAAACAAAATTCAGCAAAAGAGACTTTATAGCAGTGTTGACATTTAGCCAACACTTTCTAGGCCTGTATCCCCATCAACTTGGAATGCCTCAATTTGAGCAGAAATAGGGTTTCTGCTTTGTTCTTCTCTAAGGGGATTATTTGGGGTTAAGCAAGACAGAGGTGTTTAAAAATGACATTGTGGCAGCTGAGTCATCTGAGGATGTCTCTCTCTTTGACCATGTGTTTGTCACAGAGACATGTGAGGCCACGTTCTAGGTGTCCCTTATAGTTTGGAGTTTCAAAAACTTGTGTCCTGAAATGGTCTATGACTCACCTGTATCTGCAATGCTTGCCCTTGTGACCACAGCATTTTATTATTTTAATGTCCTTCTGACAGAGCTGCCAGCAATTCTTCTTCGGAGTTTCTCATTTGTCCAAAATGCAGCTGGTCTGCTTCCTTGCTGAAGTCAGCAACTGAGCCTGTTCTGCTGTTACACTGACAGATTGGCTTTAAGTTACCCCTTTGTTTTTTGAAGACTTTAATGGATATGCTACTTGGTTTTGGTTTGTTTGTTTTTCTTTGAGCCCTGTGCTTTGAGATTTGCCTTCTAGCAATGTCAGGACAGTAAAGATCCTAAAGCTATATTTTGTCTTCTGTGGTGTCTAGGAAATTAATTTCCCATCAATACAAATGTTGGTGTATTCTCTCTGCTCTCTGCCTCACACTCTTTTGCATTTTTTCGCATTGAGGATTGCTGAATGCACATGGAGTTTACATGTAAAACTCGTGCTTTATTCCCACTGTAAGTCTTCAACAGAAAGGCATTTTAAAAACGTAGTCATTACATTTCATAATGGCAGTGTAGGCTGGAATAGTCCTTCAGGACAAGAGCATGGGATAACCAGTACTGTTAGTTTAGAAAATGAGCCATGAGAGTCAACTTTGACCCAAGTTTACAAGAGGCAGAGTGCAAATGTGCTGCTAGATGTGCATGCTACTGAGAACTTGAAACTCCTGGAAGCTTTCTATTCTGAGAACAATTTAAGGTAATTTTAGAACATGTATGTCTTTAGGAGAAATAAAGTACTTCGGTAATATTTTGGTTGACTGATTTGGTAAGTCTGAGGGCCTGGATTTAAAGGGGACTCCAAAATCCAGGCAGGAATTCTGATTCAATCATCTTTGATTGTTCAGTAGATAAACAGATGACAGGCACAGTCATTGTCACCTTTGAAGTTTTCACACCGTGTAGAGTGCCTGAAGTGCCCATTGCCTTTCATGCTTCCTTTGTCTCCTGCAGTTCGATTCAGATCCTGCAGGCTTCCACTGAAGCTTGAAGTGCCTCAGGCTTCTCAGTACCGAGACTGTGTTAGCATGAGAAGCATATGAGAGTAGAACAGCATTTGAATAGCCATGGCTTCCAAGTTTAAAACAGGAATGCCGAACACCAAGTCTGGCAACCCTTGGGAATTTGGAGGTAAACCTCTGGACTGCATTGCCTTTGGGGAGGCTGGCATCATCATACTGGTTTAACTAACCAATATCATATTGGTTTAACCTCTCCGTCTAACCCCTGGTAGGTGCTCATGCTCTGCAGAGCAGGAGCCCAGCTCACTTTAATTAAAATTCAGGCTTCAATCTGAGTGCCGATGAGCCAGAACAATTTTCTTATTTCCTTTCTGCCCTTTCTTTAGTATCTGTGCTACATTTCTGTTTTATTTACTCTCCTGGGGTCTGTTCAGAGGGTGAAGCAGGCAGGTGGCAATCATGGGATCCCAGACGTGCATTTTGTTTGTAAATGTTTCCAGGTGACCAGAGTTTTGTTTATTGCTTCATAGTTCTACTGCAGGAGTTCCTCCACTCACTTTTCTCTTTAGGAAGAGGAGTACCAAACTTTTTGATGCACAGCTGCAGGATACTTTCTTTGGCAGTTGGAACTGAACCCATTGAGAGGACCAGAGCAGGTTGAGACTGACCATATTTTGAACATGTTACATTTCTTTGAGCTGTGAGTAACCTCCTGAGAGGTGACACACTTACAAAAGTAGCTCTCCATCTTTTTTGCCAAAAAACAGAGTCTTGCTGAAAATAGAATCCTCCGGATCCTGAGGAAAAGCAAAAGACAACGATTGCCACTGCTCGGAGCCACCTCACGCCATCCACAGAGTATAAAACCCACACTATATGCTCAGTTGCTGCTACCAGCTGTTACATTCATTAGAATAATTGCTACCATTAGTGTGCTATTAATATTTCTCTTACAAAATCGTACAAGAAATCAAATGAAAATGCAAAGTCTGCTCTGTCTGCAGCCATTTGTGTTCTGCGTGGGTCAAGTCACACCAGCCACAACTTCTAGCAGTGCTGTTGTCCTCCAAGGAAACCATTCTTAGGAGGAGCTTCATTTCCCTGAGCTACTTGTGAAATTTTCATCTTGTGCTGGAGGAGAAAGACAGCATGTCCGTTTGGGAAGGCAGAGGTATAGCTGCTGCAGGATCTGCTTGCCTATTGCAGCAAGTCCATCACCTTGCAACAAGCAGCAGGAAGCTTTCTGGGCCTGTTCTGCCTTTGGAGTAGCTTTGTGCAACTTGGAGACCCTGGAGCTGGCAGCAAATGCAGTCTTTTACCAAATGGGCGATATATGGCTGGGTCTGAATAGGTGGCTTAACCTCCAGCCTGGAGGCAGCATGCCAAAACCACCCTGAGATGTGGTGTGGATCTTAGGCAATGTCATTCTGACAATTGTGCTCCTACATCAGCTCTTCATCCCAATATATTACTAGAAAGGCTTTATTGTGGACAAGGATTTGGCCCTATTTTGTGGGGTTTTATCTTCCCTATCTCCGATTTTTCTCCATTTCTTTGGGGAAATCTCATCTACGAAAGTGCCATTGAGTCAGCATCTTTCAGCTCATGAGTGCCAACACTTGACAAGTAGCTGAAAAACGTGTTCGTTTCAATTTTCTTTTTCATGTGAAATATTAAAATGGAGGATACTGCTGACCTAAATGACACATTCATCTAAACTACGAATGTAGCTGAGAAAGGACTAGTTAATTTTTCTAGTTCACCTCTCAAGAAAATGCAAAGTACTGGAGAAAGTTGCTATATTGGTGGTTTGGGGTCTGAGCCACTTTCCACTGCTTGGAAAAAATGATTGACCAGAAGTATATTGGAGGTAAATATTAACTATTTAGTGATCAGTAAATGACTCGAGACCATTAGTACTGTTGTCTGCAGTGGAATACATATGCTAATGCCGCATACATATGGCTATAACATGTACTAGCTCATGGTCACTCTGCATTTGGGTGCACTTGTCATCTCTTAAGCCTGTCCATTTACAGGGAAAATACTTCCAGCACTCCCTGTTGCACAGAAGATGTGAAAACCAGAATTCTCAAGCTAAAATCTAAAAGGCAGATCAAAATAGCCTCAGTTTCTTTTGGAACAGTACGGCTTTTAAAGCCAGTGCTGCAGCATGATTTGTGGGTGTATGGGCTGCCCGATGCAGGTGTCATTTTCACAGTGCTGCAGCTCTACGTCGAAGCATTAAGAAATAATGGGTGTAATTTTATTTCTTTTCACTTCCAAAGATGATTGGTGCTTGTTTAAACAGCATCTCCTCGGGCACTGATAGGTGTCCATCCTTTATTTGGCCGTGCTGTGGGCAAGGCTGTTGTCTTGCTGAAGTGTGTGAAAGTGCCATTCTCACGCTCATTTCACACCCTTCTCCTCACTGCCTGGAGGGCAAAGAACAGGAAAGTTGGTTCTGGTAGTTACCTTCTTCATTACCCTGGATTTCCCCTCCATCCTCCCCCCAGTGTCAGCTTGTTCACCCTCTGGGCTCAGTGAGAGGAAAACTTGTTTGCCCATCAGATTACTCGACTCTCACACAAATTTCATGCATCCTCAGAAGTGGAGGAAGTCTGTACTCAAAGTGAACTCTAATCTAGGACTAGACCTGAGTATATAACTTGTCCCAGCCAAAAAGCAATCACTTCAAGGAGAAGCCAAATATAAAATTTGACGGATTTGAAATGAAAGCAGTTGATTCCAGAAGTGTCACACATAGCACTGATTGAAGCAGCAAGGTTTGAGGGAGACCCTGGTTAAGTTGTAGCAGCTCATCATTAATACTGCATCTGTCATGTTTTATGATGACTTACATAGTATTACAGAAATAACAGACCAAGCTCTCAGCTGATGTAAATCTTCATTGCTCACTCCAACTCAGTGAAGTTCTGCTAGTCCCTTTGGGAATTTGGAGTTTTATTTGCAGTTTTTATTGTTATACACAGTATTTTCCCTGCTTCCAGAGGCTTTCCAGTATGTATTTCAACTGTGGATAAATTCATCTGATTGCAGAATCTTCTCTGCACATTAATAACATGAATTCTGTGTCACGAAGGGAGAAGTACCTGCCCTTGCATTGCTAATGCAATTAAAAATACTGAAGAGGTCTTGGTAAAGTGTTAGCTCTTAGCATTGCAGTTCTTCCATCAAAAATGTAAAATGATGTTTATGCTGCTACAGAAAATTCAGTTCTATTAATTCCCAAATTGTATCCATTCCATGTGAGAATGCCCATCAATTTGTCTTTATGACTGCTGCTTCCTACTAATATCTGTGTGCAGTGTCTCATGATCCAAGAAGTTGAACTGATCTGTTCACTTGCAAAATGACATTTGATGTGACCTCTGTTTCACTTTTGTCATTATATTTTCATCCCACTTCTTCCTAGAGTTCGTTGATCTGAGCCAGGAATGTGGAGCTTGATTTTCAGGGCACTCTGCTTCTGAAATGTCAGGGGACAGAGACATTGTCAGAGTCACCCCCGATGGGGAGTAAAAGAAGGAAAAACTCAGTAACATTCACAAATTTGGCCTAAGGAAAGACCTGAACATATAATGGTGTGCCCTGCCAGCCTTTCTTCAAATAGATCACACGGCTCTTAAATCCAAAGCCTGTGTGCCAGCAATCTTAGACAAAGAAATTGAAAAGCTTTGGGCTTGAAATCTGATTTAAATTTAAACCATAATTGATTTTGTTCCTCATTTTGATTTTTATGAACAGATGGACTATAGCTAGAAGTTGCCCTTGAGGAATCTTTAAAAATGTAGTTGTATGAACTGTTTCCCTGAAGATTAATACAGCTGCTATTTCTTCAGCTATCTCTGAATCATCCTCAATTACTATATGTCTTTATATAATAATTATAGGTTTTATCCAGAAACTGAGCCTGGCTCTGTACTTTTCATAAAACACTTATGCAGAGTTGGTTAGCAAAAGAAATGATTTAACCCAAGTTTTCAATTATTTAGCTTTGAATTTTATTCTCTTATTCAGTGTTTTGCTATTATGTAGCAGCTATATATTCTTGCAACTGAAATGGGAAAGGTTTTGGCTGCTCTATCCATCTCTTTGCACTTACTAATTTGTCTGTCAGAGTAAATCACACATGGAATGAACTCAGGAGAGTTATTAGTTCAGATGAAGCTATTCAGACTTAAACCAATAAATAAATTATGATCTTGCCCTGCAACGTCTCCATGTGTGCAAACGCCAGTCCACTCTTCCCCTTTCCCTCTGCATGTATAATGGAGAAATACTTTGTAGAAAAAGATCAGTTTTAAATACAAGATGAGAATGAACTGAACGGAAGCACTTGGCATTAGCTCTGGATGAGAGGGTGATGGAAGTTGGGGGATAACCATGTGAAAATGTCATAGGATGGTGCAAATTCAATTTACAATTTCATCCTTGCCCCTCGGTACCTCCAGATACATCTTTGACAATGACTTGGGCAATGACAGAGGGGAGGGCAGCAGGTGAAACCACCAAGACAGTTAAATGTCCAGGCAAGACAGCTCCTCACACATTAGGGCTGGCAGGTCTCTTCCTTGAGGAGCCCTAGGACATTTGGGCTAGAAAACATTTTGCTAAGAAAATGTTTTGTTGCCTCTTCACCTTCCATTTTTTGCTACCCTTAAGGGCATCTTTTACTCATTGCAGAGATTGGGCTAAAGTACCAATCTTTCTTCTGGAGAAATGTGAGGAATTAGGGAGCCATATATCTTCCACGAGCCTTTAAATAATGGCACAAGGGGGGGGTTGTTCTTATTTTAAGGTGAGTTAGCAAAGTTATAGATTATCAGAAGTGTTGTCAGTAAAAGAGATTTTCAACTCTCTTTGTCGAGAAGTTGTATTCCCATCTTTGTTTTCTATATTATTTTGCTGCATGTAACCTGTAATTTACAGGCCTTGCTGAGGATTGCATGTGTTAATCTCCTGCCTGGAGGAATTTTCAGCATGTATGTCACTGAAATGAAGAATGGAAAGAGTCTAACCCTTAGTTTGCTTTCAGTCCAATATGCTCAGCAGCTGCTGCTGGAATTTTGAAGGGCTTCTTAATGGAAGTTGCCACTTCCAACTGGAAGTGTTCAGAATAACCTATGGATTCTGGTATTTCCAGCATCTTTAGTACCTCAAGACTGAGTGCTCAGTAGGCATGTCAGTGATGAGGACCTTCTTAAGAACCTCACAGATTTTAAATGACTTAAATTATAATGGCTTGCAACTTCATTTTCATGTAAAATTATTTAAATTTTTTTTCCACATTTGCTTTGGTTTTGTTTGTTTTGCGTAGCTCCTCCTCCAGAGAATTGCACTGCAAGGGCAGAAAAGCACATCTGGGGTCTGTCCTGCATCAGGCTTTGACTGTCTTGTGTGTTTATGCTGCAAACACTTATTATGCTTATTGCATAAGCAAAGAGAGACAAAAAGGTGAATTGACTTGTTCAAAATCACATAATCAGGTCCTGGACTCATTCAGCTGAAATTCAATCTCATGTGCTCCTGCAATTAAATTGCAGTTTGCTGCCTCTTTTGATGCTTTACTTTGATGCCTGGAGTTCTCTTATTCTTCAGGGATTACAGGTGTTCATAACACCACCTTTGTTCATGAATATTTTCTTTTAAATAAAGGGGAGATAGATTGCTTCAGAGATGCAGCTGATCACAAGATATGAAATGTAACTCGAGCATCTTTGGAAAGAAATGTGTGATGCTGAAAACCCGCATTTTCCAAGATAAATATATTGAATCAATTCTGCTCTTGAGATTGCAATTGAGACAGAGGCACATTTCCCCTGTACCTGCTTAGAATTCACTTCATGTCAGTGGGGAATGAAAATAAGTTATATTCAGTGACTCAAACCATTGATTGGTAGGTGTTAAAAGAGCCCAGACTTCCAATTTAAAGTTTGGTCAAAAATGTGCCAGTGTCATGTAAGAAGGCAGGAGTACTCATACTATTCAATATTTTTTACAGCTGTTATTCTGCAGGAGTAAAGTACACTGATCTCAGGGTAGGGGAAATGTGCACAGAGGCAACTTTTTTTTTACTGTCACCCTAAAATCTCACTGGTGGACAGAGGAGTTTTGTTAAGCATGATGCCAATATGAAAACCTAAAAATTTTCCAGTGTTTTTCTGATTTAGTTAAGCCAAAGGTTTAATTTAAATGAAATTATATTTGTTGATTCTTCCAAATATTTGAGTTAATGAACAATTTTCTCTAAATATCCAGAGTTAGATTTAATTGCACATAATTAAAAATTGTATAAGGGAAAGGTGGCACTTCCTGATATTAGGTGAGCATGGTACAATACATCTCAAGGCAGGTTAGTATAATTGTGCTTTCCTCCTCGCAGAACCCCTACCTTAATCATGTTAGGCTGACCACAGGATAAATTTGTATAAATAATTCCACCAGTTCCAATGGACTTCTAGAAATGTCTATTTATTGCCAATTATTTCCTTACAAAACATAATTTTCATCTGAGCCACAGGCTGCCCTACAATATCTTATTTCAATGTAATAATACATTTAGGTCAGCTGAAATGCCTGCACACAACATGAGTAGCAAAGGGAAAGCCAGGAACTCTTCAAGTGGTTTTTGACAGCTGGGGCAAACAGCAGGAAAACACGTGGCACTCTGAGAGGCTGGGTGCTTCCAGCAAAAGTTAGCACCAAAATATATTTTTCTACAAACTGGTTTGTTTTTAGAAGACAATCTGAAGTCAAATCTGCTGTTCAGAAAAATGTGCAGTATGTTTCCTTTCAAGTGTTGCTCATTTACTGTATGACTGGCATGTGCTGTGCAACAAAATTCATTGCCATGAAGCAGTAAGAAGTTGGAAAATAAGAAAAAAAAGTATCAATACCCACCAGCTGCTTCTGTGTACTTCAGGTGCCACATCCCTTTGCAGATTTAATCTGTGACAGATTTCTACTTGACTGACTTACCCCAAGATCCTATTACAGTATGTGGTGTATTTGGAGACTTTTCAGTGTTGTGGGGTTGTTGTGGACTTTTTCCTCCAGCCCCCTGTTGATACATGGATGCTTTGTGTGTAGTTTCTGATTGTATTTAGTCCATTAACTCCAATTCTGTCTTTTAGACCTGAATCTCCTGTTCTCTTGGTTTATTTTTATGCAATTTCCCCTTCCCTCTTGTTCTCCCATTTTCCACAGCAATTTGCCTATTACACCTTCATGAACTTTCTCAGTGTTTTCTGGATTGGCTCTGTTTTCTCTGTTTCTCCTTTATTTAACTTCCTCCACTGAGCTGTTTTTGCTTTGACAGTTCTGTATACAGGAAGGGTCTTCTTGTTAAACTGGGTCTGGTAGAAAGTTAAATTGGAACACAAGCCAAGAGGCACATGAGGGAATTTCTCTAGGTCTGTGTGTCTCAACACATCTCTCTCATACTACAGTACAATGCAGCACTGGTGGCAAACAGGCTGTTACATTACCACTTTCCTAACGTCAAGGAAGGCAGTGTGGACAAAGATCAATAAATAGAAATGTCTGAATGAGGAAACTGCTCAGCATTTCCTGAGGAAGAGGCAGCACTTTGGGCACAGTGGGTTCTCAAGGACACTGTTAATTTGGGCTCCATCAGAGGGAGCAGAATCACACAGCAGGTATAGCAGGGGAAAAAAAAAAAAAGTATATATTTAAATCAGGTATAGCTTGTGCCATCCACTATGTACAACTGCTTCATTATGGCTGCTAGAGGTACAACATGTACATACATTATATGTATATAGAACACAGCTAAATATACTAGTATTTTCTGGGAAAGGGGCCATCAGTGGTTTTCAAACAGACTCTTAGTAAATACAGAAAATCTGGTGGCTTTTATAGTGTCTTCTTCCCCCCAGCTCTTTCCTATTCCTTCTTGCTCATCTTCCAGTCAGTGTGCTGACCTTCACAGGTTAACTCTGCTGTCCAGGGGCAGGGGGGACAGTACTGCAGAGACAGAGAAATCCCTTCCTGAAGATCTGAACCTCCTTCTTTCCTGAAGAATTTTAATAGATTCTTTAAATTCAAGAAAATGAGGCGGAGCTGTGAAAGGAAGAAACGTAAACTGAGGCACTCCAACATCATTCATGCAGGAATGGGAATGATGGGTGGTACCAGCAGGAAGGCAGTCACACATTCTGACATCCAGAGTTGTCTCATGCCCTTTACTTTGTTCCTCTCCCCAGCCCTCTCACTAAATCCAGCCTTGTGACTAAGCTTACATAATGATTTTTTTTTAAAGTGAATGCATCATATCTTTTACCAATTCAGATCATCTCCCTGGTTTCTTATTCTCCATAGCATGTTCCGTATCTGCTGTATTCTGTATCCTACATTCACTGAAGGAGAGTTGCACTGTTCTCACAGTCTCCTTTTTGATTTAGTCATAAATAATACATTTTGTGTGAAGCTGGAGTCATCCCTGCTTTCAGGCAGGGATAATTTGTAACTTGCTGCACCTGAAGAGGGGATGAAGGGCATGGCTGCAGTCGTGGTACTGATATTATGACCCAGACTGGAATAACAGTGCTTGGCACATGAACACAGCTGGAAGGAAAGAAGGGAAAGTGCAGTATCCGTGCAAGGAAAGTGTAACAGCATTTGGCTTGGAAGAAGAACGTGGAATTGTCATTGATAAGGAGGTGTGAAGAAATCCCAAGGAGTCAAAGTAGCAATTCCTGAGTTGGATATTAAATAGAATATCCATAAATATCTACCTTCAGTAATTTCAGAGAAAGTGGATGCTGTCTGAAAAGAGTCTGGGAGGCCAAAAAGGAAGATTGGTTTATGCAAAGCAGAATTAAGAAAAATATTTCACACAGTCATCTCCTTGTGTAATAATCTGCAGAGGCTAAAATAATTTTGTATCCATGTAATTTTTATACATTGTTTACTATAGAAATATAAACTATTTGATTGATCTTTCTTTCTGATTCTTATCCCAAAATTACATACGAAATGTTCTTTACTTTATCTTTTGGCATGGAGGAGATGTCTCTTTGAAGAACTTAACTTTTTTAAAGTGGAATCTTATTTTAATGCTTCACCAGCCAAAAAAATCCTGCCCTGGCATTCCCCAGTGGAAGCTGGGAGCTGCCCAGTGAAGAACTGGTAAACTTTGACAGCCACATCACCTGGTAAATAGTGAAATAAAGCATTTTATAAGAACATGCTGAAACATAGGGGGTAAAAAAGGGCTCTTTAGGCTGGACCACTTTATTGAACATAGTGTCTCACATTTAGCTTATGTTGAGCTATCTGGCCACGGCTTCAGTCATCTATCGAGGTAAAGTGAAAAACTGTGTGCTGAAATCAATAACATTAATAGCGTTTGCAAACAGAAATTCTCAGCCAGCAGTTTAAGTTAATTTAGTGTATCTGTGTACTTGAAATTATTACCAGTTGCATTAGATTGTAATTTAGGGAAACACTGAGTAAGCAGTGCGCTCTCAGCTTGTCCTTGTGCTGGCAGACATGGAGGACTCAGGAAGCGCTTGGCACTCACTGCCCAGAATCTAATTTGTATGCTCTGGGAATGGGTGTTTCGGGGAAGATCAACCCATCATTTCCTAGCTCATCCAGAGGCTTTCTGTACAGCTGCAGCCAAACCAGATAATCTAGCTCCTGCCTCAGTTTATCACCGCTAACGTGAATGTGACATTTTATGGCATTACAAAGATGATGTAAAGCAGTCATATTACGAATAGTGTCATAGATTGGCCAGAAGTGCAGATGATTGCAGTAAGCCAACTTAATAAATTGCATAAATTCTGAAGGAAAATCAGGTGCGTTTTCATTGCAAGATCAAATATATTTAGCCCATTCTACTGGAAATAGTGCAGAAGAACAATCACTGAAATGTTCCTGCTCCTTTTGAAAAGTTTTACGGGCTAGATAATTTTAAAGAAAGCAAATGAAAATAATAACTTGATACTATTTAATCTTAAATATAATCTGAAGACTTTGAAGACTGCAAAATGTTTTCCGGCTCTAAAAACACTCAGCTATTCTAAAGCTAGTTCCCAATTTTCCAGCTGCTTTGATTCCAAACAAAACCATAAAAACCTTTTTTCCTTGTACAGTGAACTACCTCATTTTAATTTGATTGCAGCTCTGTGCTAAAGTGTAATGGAACGTTAATTCTCTCAAAATCTGTAGGTCTATTTTTTTTTCTTAACTTCTTTGAGTAATCATGTTTGATGGAAGAAATCTAGAGGGTATAAAATGAGAAGGTCATTATCAGGATGTTCCAAACGAACACCTATGGCAAAGCACTTCTGGTTCTACTTACAAGTTTGGCTGGGAGCATTTCAATTTTCTGGCTCATTGTCAGGTGAAGTTAACAGCTTTTAAGGGCAGATAAGTCACATCTGCGCTTGAACTATCTGTGAAATGGAAATATCCCTGAGATTAGGCAGGATTTTGTTTGGCTTTTTGTTTTGCTCCCCCACAGCTGAGAATGAACATTTAAAAACTATATCCTTAGCTAGAGTAGACAGTTTTAGATGTATAATTTCAGTGTTCGGGTTTTTGGTGTTTTTTTTTTTTTCAGAACAACAGGAAGTAATTCCTAAGCATACTTTTACAGAACAGTTATGAAGGATGTGCTTAGCTTTAGATTAAGCCTGGGGTTTTGCAGTACTAAGTACAAGTTGGTTCCTCACCATGCTGCAAAGGAAATACTATTTAATATGAAGATACAGTTTGAGATTTATCCTTGCAGCAGGATAAGACATATTACCATTTGCTAAAAGCTTGCAAGACTTTCAGCATGGCTCTCCCAGTTGAGTTGGAAGAGCCTGCTTTTGTCCTGGAAGGACACCTCAGGCTCCTCTACACTTGCCATGAGGACAGAGGGAGATGAGATGCAATATGTTCCCCTCTTGCTGGCTGAATGCAAAACGATGCATCTTAGCTCAGAGAAACAAAATGAGAGGCAGGAGAATACAGGAAATTCCATTTAAACAGCGGGCAACACCTGATTGCACGACTGGTCAAACAGCAGGACAGGCTGCCCAGAGAAGTCACAGTCTGCATTCTTGGCAATTATCCAAATTTCTGTACACAGCTCTGGGAAACCCGTAGTAGTTGGTGAGGCTCTAGGCACAGGGGTTGGACAAAATGACCTCCAGGAATGAGATTCTTCTGTTGCCCTTTATCCTGTGTTTCCATGAAAACCAAAAAAAAACCAGAAAAGGAGCCAGAACTGAAAATGATCCTTGATTCTTAGAAGGGAAAAACAAGCCAAAATTCACTAATAATTTTCATGGGCAGTAAACCTGCATTTGGTTTCTTATGAATTTAGACCTGTCTTATAGGCAAGAGATGTGTACTTTGGGCAGGGGTATTTTTGGCAGTAGGTCCTTTTTATTTGGTATTATAACTACCTTGATAGATATGTAAATAATGTAAATGGTTCAGAAAAGTTCAGAGAGTCTAAGTGCAAGAGATGAGAACAAGATTACAGTGCAAAATTTGGTATAATAATAAATTCCAAAGGGAAAAGAAACCTTTTAGAGCAAAACTCATGTGAAATAGTATGCTGAAATGGCATAGCATTATCCAATTTTGTATTTAAGCACTGCCATAGGAAAATTTATCCTTCAGGAACAATCCCTTTAGGTATCATGAAGCAGGAATCATGTAAGAGGGCAGTCAAACAGGGAGTCTGAAGGGAATATAGAACAGAATCTGCTTCTAGTGGCCCCACTGGATTTAGGTGATTGTTCAATGGGACAACAATTCCAAGGATGACAGGAGCTCTAATTATGATGATACTAGATTCTCACTCAAGTTTCAGTGACTTTATGTACAGCAGTCACATAGTTTGTTTTCACCTCAGTAACAGGTTTTACTACTTACACTGGGAAATAAGAACATTGGATGTACCCAGTGCAAGATTTTGAGAGAAGTGCTGAGTGTGTTGCAGGATGAGCTATCAGACTGAATTAAAACTTCTTCAGAAGGTGTTGAAAACAGGCCACCATTGTTGAAAGCAGGCCACCCACACAAGGACACTGACATATGAGGTTTGATTTCCAGTGCTGGCAAAGTGAGCTTAACAGCTTTCACTCCTCAAAAGTTAGCATTTTCTCATACTTTCCCATTCTATAGGAATGTGTAGATGTAAGTGTCATCTTGATACTAACTATTAAAGAAACTGGTATTAGACAGGATCTCCTGCAGCTAGGCAAGTTCAAACTGAAGTGACTGAAGTGAAAAATTACTCTAGGTGGCAAGGGAACTCTGTTCTGTTATTGCAGAATAGATTTTATTTCAGGGTGTTACTGATAAGTATTTATACTTCACAGTCTCACAGTAAAGAAGCAGGAATGTACTTATTGGAATGAGAATAGATGAAATGCAATAAGGAAAGGTGAGCTTTTATGGAGAGATGGAGATCAACCACGTAAAGGCTGCAATTAGTCTTTCATGTAACAATCTGATTCCTCCCCAGAGTTTCATCTCCAGATTGTTCACCTTTACCATAAATTTTTCTTGTTATATTTGAAATTGGGATATCAAAAATAAGCTTTTTTTTGTTTTCTTACTAGGGAAACAAGATCTAACCTGGGCTTCTTTCTGTTTAAGGCACAATGACAGAGAACTTGGCGTAAGGCTCATCCAAAGACCACAGCAATGAGCAGAATTACCTCTGTCATGTCTTTGGTATTACTCAAGTGTTTAAGGCCAAAATTACCATTCAGGGCTATCATTTTTTTCACTTTTTGAGAGCATTTTCTTGTTGTTGATTTGTGAAAGCTTTATGTCCTTACTATCATCCCTGGATTTATTCTGAATTTGATTCAATGCATTTCAGAACTCACTGCTCAGGAAGAAATCCACTGATCCTGACGAGTATCAGCCCATTACACAAACCCTTCAGCTTTTGCATCTGGTCCTGGTTAGTTCCACAGTTTGGTTTTCAAACAGGCAAACAAAATATTCTAGATATGCTCACAACTGATCTCAGCTTTATACAGAAAAATCCATGAACGTCTTTAGGAACTCCAGGTTTGTAAGGAGTACAGATAAATTTTATTTGGTGTGGCTTTACTTCAAATATGATCACTTGATTCTAGATACATTGGAATGGAAAAATCTAAACACAACCACTTCTGTAGCCATGCCAGCACAAACACATCCTTCATTATTCCTTGTCAGTTGGAGCTTAAAATTAGAAAAGCTCAAGCCAATAAATGAAAGCTCAGAATCTTTACACATTTATGCCAAATCTGTTCTGTTTGTGCTACTATAAGATGTACCAGTGGGCCTAGAAGACACAAAGGAATATAGATAGATAAAAACCGCTCTAGAATAAAGACACTCTATGCATTTTTTCAAGTCAGTATATACACACATGGCTTTTTTTTAACTGGGCTAAATAAAAAAAAAAAAATCCCATCATGTGCAAATTAGGCTTAAAAGTAATGAGTTTGTACATATAGGAAAGAGCTTACATCAGTTTCTTATTTTACTGCTTTCTTAGGTTCTCCAGACTCCCTTTCAACAGTGCTTCTGCTTTGATGTCTTGCTCTCTACCCAGATTGCCAGAAGGCTTTCAGTTGCAAATGCAGGTGTTTTCAACTGTTAGATACAGTTGTGTTGTATTATTCATCACCTCAGCAAAGAAATGTATTAGTGGGACACTTATTTTACACAGAGGACAAAACCGGGATAATTGGAAAGATGGCAGACTGTGTATAGACAAAGATGTTGCTTAGTGAGACATGTCTGGCAGTGGAGGAGACAGGTTTGCATCTGCGTTGCTGCTGTTTCATGCATCAGTCCTTGAACCTTTAAAGCACTGTTTTTCTAACCGTCTGTCTTGCCCATCAGGCTGATATTTGAGACTAATTAAACATGACTTTTGAGAAGTACAACTCTATTCACAGAGAGCACCTAGAAAACATCCTTGTATGTCAGGGTTATTTGTTACATGCTGGTGCTTTTCACTGGGTTTTGTTGTTTTAGTGCTTGGGGAAACCTGTGTGTGTGAAGCCAGGTCTTCCCTGAGCTGCTGAGAATCACTAGAGATGCCAGTGAATGGATCTGCACCTCAAGGGCAATCTTGAGGCTTGTTACACAGTAAAATGAACACCTCAGCCTTCCTCTTGACAAGGATTTCTCTGTAACACTTGCCCTGTCACTCAGAGATAGCTCTGTGTGCATCCCAAAGAAGAGGGACACCCACAGAAGGCTGGTGAGCTGTGACCCTGCTCAGAGTTAGAGATGTGCAGTAACCCTGCTCTTAATGCTGACAGCTGCAGAGGACTGGTTAATTCACCTTCCCACTCCACTCATCTGCTTCAGAAAGGGAGGCAGAGCATTGGTGGTGAGAAAGAACCAAAGCTGGCCAGTGAAACTGTATAAAACATATTTACCAAAGATGGTAAAAGGGATGAAGGAGAATCAGGGTGGGGGAGGATGAGGAAAAGGGTTGGGGACATAAGTAAACCCTTTGAAAGCAGATAAAATGCCAGAGAATTGTTTTCTCCTTTTTCTGATACAATATGCCTCATCTTTCTTCTCCTCTGCCAGCTTTCCCTAGATGGACATTATGCTCTGTGCATGCCCATCTTTCAGGGCAACCTGGAAGTCTCCCATTTTGAACACCTGGCAATCCTGTATGCTTTGTACTTTTGAATACAAACATAGACTGTTAAATGGCAGTAAAGAACTCCCATATTTTGCATCCCTCCAAAGTTCAGAGCCATCTTTTTGATGTGCATGCATTTGCTCATCTACCAAACTTTACACTTATGGCTTTTTGAAAATAGATATCCTAACCATCAGTCTTGAGAACTTTTGTCTCTGAAGCTCTTCTTTTGTCTTTCATCTTTTCCACAGAAGCCTCAGTGCTTAAAAAGCATGCAGCTTAGTACCAGGAGATGGGAATCTCTCCTGCAGCCGCCTCCTCATGCTAATAACACTGCCAGGTGCTGGTGAAGCCCGTTGTTTTACAGATCCAGCTTGTGCCTGTCTGGAATTGAGGGAGGTCTGTTGAATCCAGTCTGTGCCTGACACTGGTAAAGAAAGCAGCAAATCATTTTATTTGTATGGATATGAGAGAATTAAAAGCAGATCTCATTTGGACTTCTGGAAAAGGTTTAAATCCTGGTTTCTGGATTTAAAACAAAATAGTCTCTGAATAGTTCATGACAGTGAGGAACACGGTAAGATCTCTGTTGCCTGCTAAGCATGCCATCTTCTGTTGACTCTGCTGGCTTCCTGGCCCCAGCCATCTTCTGTGGTAGTGAACCTGACTGTAGTTACATCATGTGAGAAAGCAGCTCCTCCAGTCTGTTTCTAATTTGCTAAGTTGTAATGGTCTCCTTGCTTTTCATGCTATAAACCCAAAATGAAGGTTTTCTACTGTCCTACTCCTAAGCACCTATTTCTAGGTGCTTAACTCTAAACTCCCTATCTCTATTTTCTTAGGCAAAGAGGTTTTTCTTTTTCTGTTTTTTTCATACTCTGCTTAGATGTGCATCTTTCCAGAGCCTGAATAATTCATCTTTCCTTCTAATTCTGCAGTCCTTGTGATGGTATAACCTGTACCATACCCTTCTTCCACGTGCATTCACACACCAGACGGAAGACTAGGGTTGCAATTTTGGAATGTCTTAGCAGGTCAGAGCATCACATCTTTGTCACTAAGGTGCCTCTCACTATCCTAGTCTTCCTAAGGTACAGTGAGTGCCACATTTAACTCTTTGGTTGTTTATTTCCCAATGCCTGGTTCGGTAGAAAAGGTGACTTCATTTAACTAATAAGTTTTCTTTACATATCTCCCCCATATACATCCAAATGTTACCTGCAACAAAACTTGTGAGATACTAGGGGCCAGACTGGCATTATTCAAAGCACATTGAGATTGTGTTTTTCATTAATCTTTATCTTTCACAGATTTTTTTTCCCTCAGGTCATGTTTTTTCCATGAAGTCCAGAACTGTTTCTATAAGCTTATAATCTGACATGGGATTTACATGGTTTAAAAGGGCTTTACTTCTGCTGTGGCTGCAGAGCTGGAGCAGAGCTGGTTTCGCTGGGCTGAGAGGATGGTGGCTTGTAAGACACTAGGGTAGCAAAAGGTGGGCTCCTCAGGGCGCTGTAACTGCTCTGCTCCCGGCCAGCCTCAGCTTTCCACCATGGCTTTCCCAGGAGAGCTGTTGGCACGTGCGGCCGTGCCAGAGCCACCAGAGGCAGCTGCGGCCACCAGATCCCAAAAGCTCTCATCGCCGCAAGGCATCAGCTCGCTGTTGCCAAAACGAAACCATGGATTTTCCCTTAAGGGCCGCGTTAAGCTCTGACTAAGAGCCCCTCGACCATTTTGGGGTGAGTTGCCGCAATTCATTCATTTCGGCGGTAAGATGGGCTGGGCTGAGAGGAGCCTGCGTGCAGGCTGCGCTCTGCTCGCACCTCTCCCCGCCCCGGTCAGGCGAGGGCTGCCCGGCCAGCGCCCTGCTCAGGGCTCGGTCGCTGCCGCCGCCAGGACGGGCTGCGCCGTGCCGTGCCGAGCCGAGCCGAGCCGTGCCATGCCGAGCCGAGCCGTGCCGTGCCGAGCGCAACCCGTGCCCGTTCCCCCCGGCCGTGCCGCCCGCATATGCCCAGCGGCGGCGCGGCTGACGGGGCAGGGGCGGGCCCGGCTCGGCTCGGCTCAGCTCAGCTCGGGGCGGCGGGACCCGCCTCGCCCGGGCGATGCCTGAGCGCGGCGGCGGCGGCAGCGGCAGCGGCAGCGGGGGGGCGGGCAGATAGCGGCAGCGGGGACGCGGCGCTGCTGCCCTGCCTTTCCCTGCCCGCCGCTGGCCCTTCCCCCGCCCCTCCCCGCTCCGGTACGCGACTCAGCCGCCGCTCCGGGCAGGGAGGAAGGGCTGGGAGCCGCCTCCCGCTGCCCCCGGCCGCCCCCTCCCCATGCAGCCCGGCCCGCCGCTGGGAGCCCTCCCCGGGGGGATGTTTCTGCGGCCGCTGCCGGGATAACCGGCGCGCCGCCCGCCCCCGCCCCGGACGGAGGATGCTGCCCGCGCCGTGGCGGGTTCCGACTCGGGCAGCAGCGGCCGCGTCCGCCTCCTCGGCTCCGGGCAGCGTCGCCGGGGAGAGATGAGTTCGCGGCACCAGGCGGACTGGATCCCTTACAGGTAGGCGAGACCCCGCGGGAGGCGGCGGGTGGGGCGGAGGCACCGGGGCTGCCCTGGGCAGGAGCCGCCGCCCCTCGGGGGTCCCCGCCGGAGCCCGTGCCTCGGTCGCGGGGCAGGGGCAGCCGGACCCTCAGCGGGGCGCGGCGGGGCGGCGGTGGGTCCCGCCGCGGGGAGCGGATAGCGGGGCGGTCCGTGCGGGCGCTCCCGGAGCGGGGACCCTGTCCCGCCTCCCAACTTCGGGCTGGTGCCGCTCCGCGAAGTTCGGGGGCTGCTCTCGGGGCGAGCTGTCAGCGCCGCGGGCAGAGCGCGGAGCTGTCCTGCCCTGCGGCCCCGGCGGGCGGAGCGCCGCGCCGTCGGCGGCTGCTGCCGCGCCTCGGGCTCGGGCTCCGGGCCCGCGCTGCCCCCGCTGCCGGCGCTCCGGGAGCGCGGTGCGGGCGGGCGATGCGCGGGGCGGCCGCGGCCGGCGGTGCCGCCATGGCGGGGAGCGGGATCGCCATGGCAGCGCCCGGCCCGCGGCTGCCATTGGCTCCGCCGTTGCCATAAGCTACGGGAGCCGCGGCGCGGCGGCGGCCCGGGAGCCCCGTGCGTCAGCGGAGCCTTCCCGGCCCCGGCGTGCGGAGCCCCGGCGTGCGGAGCCCCCTGCCCTCCCAGCCTCGCAGCCCTGCCCTGCCCCGAGCGCCCGGCTTCGGAGCGGGAGCGTTTGCGGCTGGAACGAGGGAATAGTTGGGGTCAGACTCGCCGGTCCGAGGGGAAGCCGAGCCAAAGATTTCTCTCCGGGCGGGATGGGCTCTTCTAGTGATAAACCCCTTTCCGAATCTGCTAGTCGGAGCATGTTAACATTATGGGTTGTTTTTTATTTAGTTTTCATTAAAGTATCTTTTCCAAACCAAATATTTACTGAAGGAAATCACGAGGGGTTTAACAAGGTGCTCTGGATCCAAAGCATGTTTGTTTCATTTGTTTGGTTGTGAATGAAACAAGGTAGATACAGAAACGTAGGACAAGAGGACACAGCCCTATGCTGCGCTAGGAGAGGTTTCGGTTGGGCATTAGGAAGAATTGCTTCATAGAAAGGGTGATTGGGCATTGGAATGGGCTGCCCAGGGGGTGTTGGAATCACCATCCCTGGAGGTGTTTACGGAAAGACTGGATGTGGCACTCAGCTCTGAGATCTAATTGACACCGCGGTGTTCATAGGATGGACTCGATGATTTCAGAGGTCTTTTCCAACCTAGTTGATTCTGTGATTCCTTGATAAACCTTTTATTTTTCTTGTTGATGGGAGAACCATGGAATTAAAAATATGTACAGAGTGCATTTTAAAACAAGGACAGCTGTTTAAGCAGGTCAGTTGTAGTTTGCCCCATTCTCAATGACAGTGTAGCAGATGTGTGCCACAATGAATACAACATAAACACAAATAAATCACTATAATACAGAGAAAAAAAAACCCATGATAGCCGCATAGGTGGAAATCTGCTATTTTGACACGTGCACATAGTTCAAATCAATAGAATAATTAGAAAGAAAGAAATGTGATTACAATCAATCTGAGAATATTTCCACTCTCTCTGCAATAGCACTTGCAGCCCATGCATTTTGAAAAGATGTAAGGAATTGGCAATAAGGCTTCAAAAATTACTAGTGGATGCATTCTGATGCAATTTGAAGCCTTGTAATGAGGACAGAAATACCAGAGGAACAGCTGTTCATGGCTCTTCCCAGCAGCAGTGGAACAGCTTCTCCGTTCTCTCACTGTACACAAGGCTCTGCAGAGGCCAGTGCCAAAACTTCGCTGAGGGGTTTTATAGCAGTGGCCTTGAAGAAGGAAATAAAACATCTCTACTTCTGCTCTGTGCAGCTCAGAGAAGCAGAGGGAGGCAAAGCAGCAAATCTTCAGAGAAACACAGATTTGATGATACTCATACCTTTTCTAATATAATGTTATTCTTGAATGTTAATGATGTGTTTATGGTCAGAAACTGCTGAGAACTTCCCGGAACCAGAAGGCAAGAATCAGGCTTCTGCTCTGAAGTGTCTTTATTTAGGCTTCTAACAGAGTTCTCTCAAGAAGCTGACTTATTTTTGAGTCTCCAGAGGTAATTCTTGAGTTAGAGGTATAACATTGCAAATCTTACTGGGCTTGTGTGTTTAAAGCATCTTTCAGGACTCTCTAAACATACTTACCCAGGAAGCAATGGTTTGTGAATGCGTGTGTGACAGTTCACACATGAAAACACTGTATTAGTAAATTAGGTCAAAGTACCATTTTGTGGGAATGAAATGCACAAGGAGGAGGAGAGACCTGATGTGCACCCCTTGGAACAGTTTGTCTTCTCTCAGAGGGCAAAATGCCCCATGCTTATCTGCCCTGTTGCTTCAGATTCTTGTTTGCTGTGGTGGGTTCAGTGGCTGCTGACTCTCAGAGCCTGGAGGAAGGTTCACCACCTTCTTTATGGCCAGGGTGGCATGTGACAGCCAAGAGTGTCACTGCTGCTAGTGTGGGGACAGGCTGTTGGGCATGCTGAGGTCTGGAAAGATGTATCTTTCTAGCAATTGAATGACAATGCAGCTATATACCTGAATTAACTCAAGTGGAGAAGTATTGTGTTTCCGTTCGTAAAATGTCTTATTTTTCCTTTCAAGTGAAATGAGCCAGAGGGAGTCAGTTCCATATGTGTCAAGTGCAATTCATTAAGTGATCCACCTGTTTGTCCACAACTCACAAACTTATACTTCCCTTTTTTTGCTGAGAACATTTTGAGTGAGTTAACAAAAAATAGTAGGCAATTTCTACAGTGTCAGTGCTAGTTCGTGCTGAGGTCAATAAAAGATCAATATTATTTGTGAGTTTGTGATTTTAGCACTCTTGTATCTTTTCTTTTTCTTTAGGTATTTTGCTTTTGAAACACTAATAGTCAGAGAATGAGATTTGAGTTTGCTGTTATGAAAAATAATTGCAAAATTGTTTTTTAAAAGTAAATATCTCATGAAACATGTTTCATAGATAGAAATTCAAGCATATGATTAAGCACTTGCATGAATGTGCACACCAGGTACAATGAGACAGGAATTCTTTAAATTGAACTCAGTTTTAGCAATGTCTCTGCTCTGTATTATAAATATTCAAAATAGTTTGGACTCAATTAAAAAAAAAAAAAATCAGTTGCAGTCCATGTAAGCTGCTCCCAGGCCCAAAGGTGGTTTGTAATGCTAGTTAAGAGTAAGATGTAGCTTCTTGAAGACTTAGGTTCTCAAGCATAGTGGTGTTTTCCTTTGGTATCCTTTAGCAGTTTCCAGTAGAAAATACATTACAGAAGTGTCTGGAAATCATTACAGATTCAGAGGAGTTCAGGTTTTTTGTTCAAAAATATGTTTGGGTTTCACGTCTTTTTCTTGAACTCATTTTTAATTTATAGCATTTCTTAAATTAACATACTCATTTTTGTTTTATGCTGGTGCATCTTGAATAAGTGAAGACATTCCTTGCACTATAAAACTACAGTCAAATAAAACTGCTGCTAGGAAAGATGAAAGTGTCAGTAAACTCAGTTACAGTAAGGTCCCAGTCTCTATTATTATTATTTGTTCTTATATTTTCAGCTGCTTCTTTAATAATAAATCTTGATCCTGTGACTTTAAAAGCAGCATTTACACAAGCAGCTAACCTGTTCCATGAGAAATAGCTAAATACCACCAGCTGAAAAGCCCAATGCACACAGGAATCAATTTAATACAAATCCCCATGATTCTCTGTAAAGTGTCTGTGTGATGCTGCCGAGCCTTGGTTTGTGTGGATAAACCTGCCATGGCCAGAGGGACCCCATGAACTGTGCCTTGCAGGGCTGGCACTTGGCACTGAGGGCACTGAAGAGAGCAGATCACGCAGCCTGCGTTTGCACTGGCATAATATGCCTTGATATGTACATGATGGTGGTAATAATACCTGTTATTTTTGTTTGTGACACGTTTTATTATGCTCAATTTTTGCTGCTTTCATGAATTTGCTCTGAAGTTTTAAGGCTGTGCTTAGAAATTGCAGCTATAAACAGTCACAAGTTATTTACTTGCAAAGGGAAGGATTACAGTTGGAAGAAAATTGTGGAGCACAGCTGGGTTGTAAATTTATGAATCATTGCAATTAGGGCAGATAAGATTTCTGAAAGTGTGATGTGTAAACAAGTCCTGGAACAAGAACGGCCTTAAAGACCAAGGGTGTCCCACACTTGCTTCTGTGCATGTTGTTGTGGTATTGGGATATTGGCAGTCTGAAGGCAGCAGTGCAGGTGGAGTGCTCACCTTGCTGCAAGGTGCAGTTTGTGACCCAGAGCATTGCAGTGCAGGCAGGCTGGCTCCCAGCCTCCCACCGTGGGGAACAGCATGGATAATTTACAAGAGCTGCTTTTTCTGAGGAAAAGGGTTCAAAGTCTGTGTCTGTTCTCTTCTCTGAAACAGGCTGTCTTGTCTCGGGTTATTCAGTGTATAAAATTAGCCTGGTCGTGTGCTTTTAAATCATTTAAGTTAGAGCTCTCCCTTAATGGAGCTCTGTGCTCTTGCATGGAGTGTTCCTGCTGCGGTGCAGAGAGACTCCAGCAGAGATCAAAGGTGGTTTGCCCAGCATCAGTGTGAGGGACATGTCAGAGGCAATTGCTACCCCGAAGCTGGTAGCCTAAATCAACCAGGCAGCAAAGAGAGGTGAGGAAAATAAGTATCCCGACCTATGGAAGTTGCAGGGTGTTGGCTTAAATGGAAATGGGACAAGGCTCAGGGGAGATGAGCTGCAGAGCCAGGAGTGAAACCTCGTTGTTCTGTGCTTTGCAGTGCGCCAGAGGTGGATTTAAGGGACTGAAGGGGCTTTGCCACCTCTTGCATGAGTCTTGTGACAATTGGACTGCACCAATTGTCCCAGAGCATGGCCACCCCCCACCACCTTTGCAGTATCAGCAGCCAGATTGAGACTAAAACTGATTTTTCCACGGGCCAATGGGTTTCTGGTAGCAACAATCATTTGCAGGTGCCTGGCAGTGACAATCATTTACAAGCCATCTGTGCCAGATTTGGATCACAGCCGGAAAGTGGATATGAAATGTAATGTCTCTCTGCTTTCACTTCCCTAAGTTGGACAGTTTTGATTCTTATGCCTGAGGGTTTTTGGACATTCCCTGGAGTGGCATCCATTTAGACATGCAAGTAGCAGCTTTTCTGGAAGGTGGTACTTCTTATTAGCAACTAAAAATTGCAGTTCTAGCGAGCTGGATTCTTTTCACACTTCCTCCTCATTTTTCTTCCTCTTATACTAATGACTTATTTTCTAATTCATGCTTTTCTGTTCTTTCAACCGATGAACAGATTTGTTTTTGCCATTTTTCCCTACATCTTGCATTTCTTGCCTCTTTTTCTGTTTTCTTCTCTTTCCTACTTCGAGATTATTCACAAAAATAGAATTCTGTCCTGCCAGCTGTATGGTGCCTGCAGAAGATACCCTTCTCTGTAAACGTTTGCTGTTTAATTTGTATTTTATTGTTTGTAGCTTTCAAAGAAATCCATCCCAACTTCTCGTGCTAAGTAATAAGTACATTTGCAATTTTTAAAAGCTGAAGTTATTTATTTTGCAGATCACTGAGAATTAATTTCAGTATTTGCAGCAGTGTGTTCAAAGATGAATGCTTTAAGCATGGATATTAAAATTGGTGTTTATTTTATATCTCACTTACTGCTGAACATTTTGTTTCTCTAGTATGTGAAGGCTGGTAACTGGGACTAGGAGATGCCCTTCTTGGTGACAGGTCTGTGTCATGCACATGGGGGTGGCAGGGACGAAAGAACTGTTTTCCCACAGCTTGGCAATCTCTTTTATCTTGATGCAATGGCAGGGTGAGATGATACCAGAAGGTTCTGAGGACTCAGCTGAGAATGTAACACCTCTCTGGGCCCTGCTATCATTTACATAATGCTAATAATATGCAGGTATATAGCAAGGCAGTCTTCAGGCTGGAAAATTTTCAGTTTAGAAGGCAGGTACAAAAGAGGGCACAAAATGCAAGCGTAAAGCTCAGGGTGATTGTTGGCATGCTTTATTTTGCTTTCATCTTTGTTACAGGCATATGATCATTAGCTTCTTTTGACTATCTGTTCTTAAGAAAATAGGGAAAAAAGTCGGGGATAGTGACTTAGATAAGGAAATGTGCTCTCAGAGAAGGGTATTTGAGCATACAAAGGTAACAGTGGGAGAAGGTGGAAAGAGTAGAGTGATTATTTTGGATGAGTACATGTGTTAAAAGATGGAACTTTTTTTTTCTGGCGTAGTTGTTTTACACCAGGTTGTTTCATCTAATACTTGATGGCAGTGTAGTTTATGTCTATGTTGTGTAGCTTTGTGGCATTTTAAAAGCTCAGTTTGCTCCATAATTAAATTACTTTTTAGATGGTTTGGTATTTTATTCTTTTATGTTAATAAGAAACTAAAAGATAACTTTACTTTCCCTTTCAGTGATTACAGCAGAAGTAGGTTTCATGCTTTTGTATTGCTAACAAGTTGAGGGATTACATATTTATCTATTTTTTATCCTTAAAGAGAAATGGTGACCCAATTGAGAACACTTCCTTCAGGGAAATACAGTAGGCTCTGTACAGCAGAGCACAGTAACTGCTTCTGCCAGGAAAAGGACTTTGCATGTTTGGATGCTGATTTTATGCATTCAGACCAGCATCCTTTCCCCTAAAAGCACGGATGCTGCAGAGGCTAAGGCTGCCCTCTGCCATCCGTGCAGTTGTGTGGTTCCTTGTCACAGAGAGGTGCCACCAGAGCCTTTCTACTGACTTAAAAGGAGATTGGATTGGTGCCATCACCTTCTCTGAGCTCATGTTTTAGCTGAGCAAATAACGGCAAGTGGTCTATAATGCATGAATATGCAAATGTGTTTGTGAGTGACACACTTACCTTGCTCTCTGACAACACAAGTGCCCGAGTCATTCCTTCATGAAGTTGAGTTCTAGCTTGGATTCTCAGATGTTTATGAAAATTAAGTCTTGAATTGCAAATTTCAGTGGAAACCTCATGATTCCTGTTGAGATGCATGTTAACACAAGCCTGTGAATATAGTAATTCATGATTAATGCAACTCATTTGACACAGGTAATGAAACCACAGCATGAAGTTTTTAATGATAATTTTAATTCTAATCACAGTTCTAACTACCTGCAGATGAGACATTACAAGATGAAGAAATTCCTTGATTAGCTTCAAATGATGACTAAGTTAGAAATTGTATTTGCAAGTGAAATACAGGTGCATTGGTATTTGATCCACAGTTAGGGAAGGGATCAGAACAGTTCTGTCTTTCAGATTTGGTATCAGTTTGATAGCAAAATGAATAAAGTTCAAGGCTAGGTATTTCCATTAGTTGTTCCTGTGCCACAGCAAGAAACATAAGGAAAATAGGTCTGGTTTTTTTCAGAGCAGGTGGTTGCTAGCTCACATTACTACAGCAGCATTTTCACTTGGCTGCAGTAACAGCAACAAAAACAAATTACGTTGCATCATGTAGCAATTCTCACTTCTGAAAATTTGAGGAAATTATTGAATGTACTGTGGAAATCAAAGGGTAGATAACTTGTCCAGACAATGACTTAGACTAACTGCTGAGATCAGGTTGAGTGGAACCTGAAAGACCAAGACACATACTGTACCCTGGAATTCATCCCACTATTTTTGGCAGTTATAAATCCCAATACTCAAGCCAGGAGTGTGAATTTCCATTAAACAGTGTTTTGCAAACCTAGGGATTGCTGGAAGTCTTCTGTGCTGAAACTTTAGCTCAGTTGTACAGGTGAATAATGCTTCCATTGGGACACTGCATCTGTAGAGCAATGTTAAATAACTTTAAAGGTGTCTCTACACACCATTGAGTCAGACCTGGATAATTGATCTTTCCAGGTTACTGAATCTTAAATCACTCCACTGGTTGTTGCTGCAGATTTAAAAAGTGAAGTATAAGGTTTTAGAGAAACTTTTTGTGCTTGCCCTAGAATAACATTAGCATTGTTTTATTGCCTGTCCTTAGGCAGAGCTCATGTGCCTCTGCATATGGCATATTGTTAAATCTGCACAATCACAGAATCATTCTGGTCAGAAAAGATCTCCAAGATCATCAAGTCCAACCATTTACCCCACATTGTCAAGTCCACCACTAACCCATGTCCCTAAGGGCCACATCTACACAGCTTTTAAATGCCTCCAGGGATGGTGACACCACCACTTCCCTGGGCAGCCTGTTCCAACTCTTGACAACTGTTTTGGTGAAGAAATGTTTCCTAATATCCCATCTAAACCTCCTTGGCACAACTTGAGGCTGTTTTCTGTAATCCTCTTGCTAATTCCTTGGGAGAAGGTACTGACCCCACCTGGCTACAGCCTCCTTGCAGGTAGCTGTGGAGAGTGTTAAGGACCTGCTGAGTCTCCTGCAGGCTAAACACCCCCAGTTCCCTCAGCTGCTCATCAGACTTGTGCTCCAGACCCTTCTCCAGCTCTGTTGCCCTTCTCTGGACTTGCTCCAGCCCCTTAATGTCTTTCTTGTAGTGAGTGGCTCAGAACTGGACGCAGCACTCGAGGTGTGGCCTCATCAGTGCCAGGTACAGGACGACAATCCCTGCCCTGGTCCTGCCAGACAGGCTATTCCTGATACAGGCCAGGATGCCATTGGCCCTCTTGGCCACCTGGGCACACTCTTGTCTAGTGTTCACATGCTGTCAGACAGCATCCCCAAGTCCTTTTCCATTGGGCACTTTCCAGCCACTCTGCCCCAGCCTGTGGTGCTGCCTGGGCTTGTGTGACCCAGGGGCAGGATTTGGCACTTGGCCTCACTGAACCTCCTGCAGTTGTGTCCTCAGCCCATGGAGCCAGCCTGTCCTGATCCCTCTGCAGCTGTGTCCTCAGCCCATGGAGCCAGCCTGTCCTCATCCCTCTGCAGAGCCTTCCTGTCCATCAGCAGATCAACTCCCACCCGACCTGCTGTGTCTGCAGACTGACTGAGTCTGCCCTCAATCTCTTGTCCAGATCATTGATTTAAGATATTGCACAAGGCTGGCCCCAGTACCAAGCCCTGGGGAACACCACTGGCCCCAGCTGGATTTTGTTCCATCCACCACCACTCTCTGGGCCCAGCCATCCAGCCAGTTCTTCACCCAGTGAGCTGTGCACCTATCCAAGCCATGAGCAGCCGGTTGCTCCAGGAGAATGTGAGGGACATGTATCAGAGGTGTTACTGCAGTCCAGGTAGACACATCCACAGCCTTTCCCTCATCCACCAAGCTGGTCACTTTGTCACAGAAGATCACTCAGCTCTGTCCCTAAGTGACAGAAGAGTTCCCCTACCTGGATGTGAGCTACAGACACGGAGATCTGTACAGCCACATCAGACATGCACAAGGGATTTACTCCCTCGAGAAGCAGTGCAGTTCAGTCTGGGAGGAGCTAGCAACTGCCGTGTTTAAATTGTTTCCAGTTTGTGTGTTAGATTGTTTACAACTACCTGGGAATCTGCCATAACACAGTTCACAATGGGGATAGAACTTTTCATTTAGAATTCATTATCTGGTCTGAAATACTACTAATTTTTGGCTATTTAAAGTGCACTAGCCACCTGTGAGTGGCCTAATCTTGGCTCTGGCTTTTCAGAATACTTGGATATGCCACATACATTAATTAAGAAATACTCTATTAATACCCAGAGAAATTGGGCCATCATATCAGAAGAAAAAGATCATGACATTGCTAGAAGTTTGAGGCATCCTGGAAGATGCCTTTGAAATACTGGATATTTCAAATAAGGATACAATGTAGTATTCTGGTGGTATTGATGCAGCTTGAAAAACTCTTAATTACCTCCTTGGGGCTTCAGTATCATTCTCAGATTTTGAAGATCAGGAAAAACTAGCACAGGAGAAATTTAAATGAAATGAAAAGTCCTTCCTGCCTTCCTTCCTTCCTAGCCCCTGTCCCTCCCTACTTCCCTTTTTGCTTCTTGTTATGGTTCTTGGGCACCTTCTGTTATTTATTAATTTAATGCATTAATGTAGTCTTGGAAGAAAAGATTTTAGAGCTTAGAAAATTAATTTTACTTACAATAAATTGTAGTT
The DNA here is from genome assembly GCA_024500445.1 of Entomyzon cyanotis. Taxonomy (NCBI): domain Eukaryota; kingdom Metazoa; phylum Chordata; class Aves; order Passeriformes; family Meliphagidae; genus Entomyzon; species Entomyzon cyanotis. The sequence continues at coordinate 5,049,504 of JAKEPQ010001029.1, forward strand.
TATATTATTTGATACCATATAATTTCATTGATAAAGTATCAAATAATATAAACTGTAACCAAGATTGAAGGAGATAGTAAGACAACTGGGAGCTCACCGGGAATGAGTATCCAGTTTACTGCTTATTCTGTTCTGTTAAAATACAAAGGTTTAGCAACAGAAAATTTAAAAACATGCAGAATAGCTGTATTTTATCTTTAAGCTGGTATAGGCCTTTCAAAGGATGGAATGCAGTACTATACAGGGAACCTGTCTATGGCTGGATTTTCAGGAGTGCTCAGATTCTGAAAATACTTACTGTGGTGGAATGAGAAGGGATGAGTAGGACTATTGTGCTGCCTAGTCAAAATGACAAAGAGTGAATAACACATTGCAGTTTTTCTGTGTTCTTTGGCAAGAACAACTCGTTTTCATCTGAAAAAGCTTATTCTGAAGAAAAATGTAAGATACATTAGTGGCACAGACAATTTCACTGTATTGCATGATGAACTGTAAATACTCCTAGTTGACATTGTGAAGCATCCTCCAAGTAAGTCTCTTTTTGTTGGGGTGAAAATTCAGCCCAAAGGGTTTTACTTTACAGCCTGCTTTACAATATTGCATTTGATGTGGTCTTGGATTAACAATGCCAAACATGAGTGCATATTGCAATAAATAGTGAACAGAAAGATCCTGTTCTGTATGGTTTTGCTTTTCACTTTGCACTTGATGACATCTATCTTGTTGGTAATTTTTCATGACCTGGCTATGATATTGTCTCTGTATTTTTTGGTTTTGTGCCATTAGAATAGGTCTATAACTAGCAACAATTGAGCCATTATTAATAATTCCTTGAGTTATTTACTTTGGGAAGTGGAAGGCATTTGTTTTCTTTTTACATCATTAAATGCCTGTCTCTGCATCCTAATGGTACAGAAGCTAATTTGCCTTGTTTCTGTGCTTCTTTCCTTTTTTGTGTGTGTCCTCTGCATCTGGCTGGTGTTGGTTTTGGGAGAACAGTGGATGTGCTGCTGGGAGAATGCCTGGACATAGTGTGGCTTGTGCTAAATTTGTCAGTCAGTGGCAGTATTTCCTTGTAATCTTTCAGCTCTTCCTAAATTAAATCTTTTAATAATTGTAAAACAGATAAATATTTGAGCAGGATTCCAGGTCTTTGCTGCTGTCCAAGAGCTGTCAGCAGCAGTCTTTCTAAAGTAGATTCCAGACTCAGGCAGAGGTCCTTCTGTCAGCAGGTGGGAGCAGGAGGGAGCAGATGCATTCCCTGGAGAGCAGCCTGGTTTGCCAGCATTCAGAGCTTCAGTGGGGTGGCTGAGCAGTCTGTGGTCACTGCTGGGGTCATTGCTGTGGGCTGGCAGACCAGACAGACACTCTGTGTGCTTCCCAGTTGGACACACAAAGGATAAGAGCCTGTGCACTGGTAATGTGCACCACCACCCTGCAATGATGAACACCTTTGGAGGGTCACATACAGGAAGCTGTTGCTGTCTTATAAATGTCAAGCTTGCTTGTGCCAGCCAGCTTTCTTTCCATAATTCTGCTGAACTCCTCACCCTGTTCCAGTTTTGGTAGGTCCTGAATGAGAAAGAATAGAGTCCTCTGAGTCTGACAGAATGAAGCTGAGTGACATTCAGTGGATGCTCCTTCAGGCTGAAATGGCTCACCTTGTATCCTGCAGTAAGAACAAACTCATGGGTTGTGCACTGAAGTATTGGAGTTATGAAAAATGTGCAAATAACACTGATCACATGCTACATCAATTAGACCTTCTGTGCAGTGGGCAATTAGTGTTTCATAAAGAAACCAGAAGATACACAGTCATACGTATTTATCAGAGAGGAGAAGAAAACATCTGCTGGTGTATGAGTCCTGATTAGACCCAAAGGGGAATCTTAGTTTCACTCCTTTTTAATGGTCCAATAGCTAAAATCATTCTTTCTGCCTTACTAAATGCATTTGAAAATAGCTTCCCACAGTGCCTGAAGTGGTTTAATTACATCTGATATGGTTAAAAGAGGTTTCCAGATTTGTCTGATAGACCTTTCTCTATCTGAGAGGGCGTGTGGTTGCTGATAACACCTATGGTTGTCTCCTTTGCCTGGCATGCTCCTGGTGATTTATGGTGGTGGCTTTATCTTCCACCTTTCTTTTCCCCAAATAAGATTATCTTTTTTATTTCACTTCTATTGCTCATTATCAAATCCAAGGTAATGAGAACTATCTATAAAAAAATCCAGTAAATTTTCTTCACAATGTGTTGGGGTTGGAAGGAATCTTCTGCATACACCTGTAAGAAATGGTCCTAGGATCAATACTAGGACTAGGATCCTACCTTTTTTGAAACCAGAATTCCTAAAGCTTTCCTTCATAATGGTCCCTATGTGCATTCTCATTGCTGTGTAATATTACTGAGCTGAGGTCCAAAGCTTACTCTTACAGAGATACTGTTTAAGGTCTTTGCCTCTACCAAGCTACCACCTTCATAATGAAATTTGTTGGATTTAGACAGATTAACCCCCTTTAATTCTAGTTGAAATTAATCAACTGGAGAAATTTTTATAGGCATTATGAGTGCATAAATCTTTCCTCCTTACAAAACCAGGCAGAGCCCCCTTATTATACTGAATTGTCAGTGAAGGAATTGGAAGTTTGAGTACTCTGGTCAATTTTTATTACAAAAGCCCTACAGGATGAGAATTCTTCCTGAAACTTCCAAAGGTTCCCTGCCTTCTCCAAAGTGTGACAGTAACATACGTGTTTCATGGGAGATAAATAACTTTAATCCTCCTTTGACAAAGACCCAAATATTTTGAATTTAATTTTACTTGCATGAAATTATTTGCTTCGTGTTCTAGGAAATCAGCAACCAGGCTGACAACCACATATTTCTGCTCACATTTGACTCTCATTTTACCTGAAAATATTTCACAGGAGTAGCAGGCTTACAAGTGTGTCCAGAGAGAAGGCTGAACATGGCACACCAGTCTCCAGGGGAGATTCCTTTTGCTGTAATTTTTGCTAACAGGCATTCTACCAGGTGAAGTGGAATAATTAAAATGACAACTTCAGCCATGTATTAAAAAGATATGAAAAAGGTGGAGAAAGTCCTTTCCTGTATTGGTTTGCTGTGGATGTCACAGCACCTGAACAGCTCTTTGCTCAATAAAAATGCTTTACATCTTTTTCTCCCAGCCTTCGCTTTGTGAGTTAAACACAAGACAGCCTCCTGGCAAGTAGATTTGTGTGGTTTTGCTGTGCTTTTTGTATCCACAAAAGGTGTTAGTAAACTTTTCTGTGCAGTTTGTCAACACAACCTTTCTCTGGCAGTTAATCTGATCTACTTCAGCTGTGATCTGTTTAGTTACATTTCTAGATGACACACAGGAGCAAATTGGATTAGGCTTGTTTTCTTTGTTGAAAAATGGAAAGCACAAAATCCAAGACCTGGAGTGTCTCGAATTACCTCAGGACCTGTTTCTGTCACGCTTAAACAAATCTGCTACAAGAGCATGGCTGCATCAGTGGTAGTTCTCTAAAACTGTGCTGGTTTAGAAATCAGAAATTGAAGTGGTTTTAAACAGATTAGTGTTTGTTTCTATGATCAAAACATTTGGGGTGGGAAACAATTTGTACTTTTTCTGAATGTGTGAAGAGTGACATTTGCTTAATTCTAGATTCTGGTTATTCTTTTTGTCTTGAAGCTTTTTTATTAAGTTGTAACCACATAGGAAGCAGTACTTGTCACAATATAATTACGTATTGGAGATTCATTTAAGTTGCACACCTTGAATCCACAAGTTGAAATTCAAAGTGATACTATCATTCATCTTCCTTTAAAAAACAAAGAAGGGAAGAGCAAAAAAAGGCCCCTCAAAGTACCCAAACAGGAGAATTGGCCTGTTCTATGCAGTGGGTATAGTCAGTAGGTTTTTCCTATGTTATTTCATATCCCTGTCTTTTTGTGGATTTATAACATGCCTGAATTTTAGAGAAAAAAGAAGGAAAAGACAAGGGAAACAGTTTTTGTCTTAATTGGGAAATGAACTGCAGTATCTGTATCTAGCATGAAAACAGCCATTGGAATTGCAGATTTGGCTATCCATTTTGTTTCTAGGAACTGACAAATGTACAATTTGCAATCCTATGTAATTATAATCTGATTCTAGAGTACTGTAATTTCTACCAGTATCTAAAAATATATAATTTAAGCATAAATTTTCAGTACAGAATTTGCAGAGATTAGTGGCACAACCTGCATGAGAATTACACTGTTTAATTCCTTGGATATTATGCTGATATTGTGTCCTTTATCTATTTTGAGAGGTCATATTCTACAGAAAATCTGTAGCAGTACATGAACGGCAAAGGATACTTGTGGCTTTGCATGAGAGCTGTTCATCACTTTATAAAACATAATACTCTATTTGCTTAGCCATTGGCTCATGGTGAAAGAGAAAAAGAATGCTTAACTCAAGTAAAAACAGTTTAAAAAATAATAGATTGGATAAACGCTGAAATCTTTTTCATCTAATTCCTTTGGATATTTTGTTAGTCATGAATGACAGCTGCTTGCTAGTTTAAGAAAAACAAATACTTACAGTTGACACAGCTTTTTAAATCTAATTATCTTATAAATGCTTTATTTCAAAGACAAGGTTACTCTTTCTTGCATGTAAAATATCTGTGCAAATCTTAGGAGTTTTCAAGCTATAAAAAGCATCTTAGTGGTTTTTTTTTCCTTAATTTTTATTCCTCCTTGGTTACTGTTTAATGGCACAGGTGAATATTTGACAAGCAGTTTAGAAAACAAAAGTATAAATGTATGATTTTTTAAATCAGCCTTTTATTCTGGAGTTTACCATTCTGTGTGCTGTAAACTTTTACTGTGCAAATACTTAGCCATTTGAGCAGGTCTAGATGGCAATATTTATATCCAGCATTAATAAATTATGTTAGTTCAGGATCAGAACCCTAAAAATTAGGTGGTGTGCATGTATCATACCATCTTCAGCCTGATTCAAATACAGTGAAAATTATGTTCCAGAGTCTGAAATGTCTTGCCTGGGGACTGATTTTGCTCTCAAACAGCACCACATAGGCTATTCATGTGACAGTGTTTTGAAGCCCAGAACATTTATTTGAAAAAGGTGGTTGCAGTTAGAAATATGACTTAGTTGGGTCATGATCATTAGCTCTTAATTTTTCAGTAATTTGATAACTGTGTCAGCTATAAGCTGTGTACTGCAGAGGAGATTTTCAGCTGGAAATCCAAAGCTTTTTGGGGACACGGATTCCATATTCTCTGAAGCTGGGAGTCTGCAGGATGTCTTGACTCCTCTGCCACAGCCTTTCTCATAATTCTCATTTCTTGCTGGCAGCACTCATTTTTGCGTGTCTTATACATCTCATAGAGCAAAATCTTGTGCCCTGAGGGGAAGGATTGCTATATCAATTAACTGCCCAACACTGAAAGAATCCAGCATTTGAGTTATACCAGTTAATGATGATAATTTTTCAGACTGTATTAAAAAACAAGTAGTAGTTTTCCAGATTGTCACTCCCAGGGTTTTAAAAAAACCCCAAAACCACACACACACATTTATCTATGTATATATACTTAAATATGAGAAAATAATGTGTGATCTGGTTTCTGTTGAGAGATCAAGCTGGATAGAGCAGATAATGTATTACTTTACTCAAGTTATCACATTTCTTAATTATTAAATATTATATTATATATTTCCATTTATGTATCACTGGAGCAATGCGTTTCACTTAGCTCTTTGTAGCACCACACAATGGACAATAAAGTGTTGAGACAATAATGCTGAGTAATTTTTAGATTAAATGATAATTTCATTGGAAGCAGTTTGAGAAAACCAAACAAAGATGATTGTCATCATTGAAGATGATTGGTCACAGAGTAGTCAAGAAGAAGAATAGTTGGGATTCTGATGATTCAAAATGAACATGGACCTAAAAACATTGCACTGACAAATACCTGACCTGTTTTAAATTTGACTAATTTATTTGCCATACTTAAAGCTGATGTGCTAAACTAGGTGTATCAGTTCAAATTGGTGAGCATGGTTAATGTTTATGAAAAACAAAGATATTGAATTTTATGCAATGTACATATCTTAGTATGCTACAAGAAGAGGCGTGTTGCATAAGAATACTGAGACTGTTACTTGATGTGACACTTCCAAGTACTTGTAAATGTAGGAAGTGCATTTTGCTATTAAAAGGACTATACTTGCTTCAGTTTGAAACAGAAAAAAAAAAAAAAAGAAGCATATTTGGGTTTAAATAAAGTATAGCCAGAATATATAAATAGGAGTTTAATAGGACAAGTTAGGTTTTTTCCCCAAAACGTGTCAAAAAGTAGTATTCCTTCCTTTTCCTAATGCAACCTATGATACATGATTCTGTATAGTATTATCCCATGCTGTGCTTTTCCCCTTCTGTTTATTTTCTCTCTACAATTATTTTCACTAGAGAAAGTAAACTCCCTTGGCTGGGAGTTACACACAGATGTGGAGAAAAACATTTAATGTTACAAAAAGAAAGAAAAGCTGACATGCCTTCTAATAATGTTGGAAGGGACATCGAAGGACATGTTGGAAAACAAAGCTAGAAAATAGGTTTTCACTGTACACAAACAAGGTTGGTTCACAGCTGCAGAAAACTCTGACTGTGTTGTAAAGTTTTCCTGCTGCTTCTTAGGTTTTGAGAGTAGATTCCAATTACCCATGTTCAGTTGCACACAGAAGCAAAGGAAAGAGATCAGCTTAGATTTGAAATGGAGAACAATGCTCTTCAGGCTGTTTACTCACAAGATCATCTTCCCAGTGCAAACTGATAAATTAGAAAAGATTAAATATGTAACTTGTATTGAAATTATCTTGGAATGCTGTAGGCATCACCAGGACTGAACACCTCTGTCTTTACAAAAAAAAAAAAAAAAAAAAAAAAAAAAGAGGGGAGGAAAATCACCATCCCCGCCTTATTACACTGTGGTTTTCTGAGATTTATTAAAATCTGAAAAAGAGTCTCTTTTTATGCAGGCGGTGTGTATGCACACTGTGAAAACAATTCTCTGTCTTCAGGAGTTTATAATTAAAAACCCCAACCTGGAGGGATTTATAAATACACATCTTTTTATGCAATGTGAAATTAGTGGGAACATTTTCATGAGATTGAATTCATGGTTTTGGGGATTCAGGGCCCAGGTATGAAGATCAGACTGTATGGAATACCTCATCTGCATAGAGTGCTGTTGGGAATAATGGCTTAGTTTTCATTATAGGGTACAAAATATAGGGCAAATGGTGTTTGCTACTTTTGATAGCCATCAACATCTTGCCAGCCTTGAAATCTATATCATCTACTTAGGCACTAGGATCTGACAAACTCATTTTCCTCTGAAAATGCTGTGCAGGATTAGTGTTTGCTACTAGTATAGAAGGTAATACAGAGAATGAACTCAAACCAAAATGAAAAATCTGCTTTTCTCCATTCCAGTAAAAGAGTACTAGGTTGGATTATAAAGATAGCATGTGTGGGGGGGAAGTGACAAAATATTTTGTTTCACGATTAGTATTTATCATGAAATGACATGTCTTCCCTTAGAAACTATTCCATAGAAACTGTAAAACCACCTGTGAAAAGGAAGAGGGAGCTTGGCTGTTTCAATTCACTAACATCTATCAGAGTTACAGTTCTTGCTGTATTTTTCTTCAGTTTGGATTGTTAGAGCAGCCAAGGGAAACTGGGTAGTCTCTTTCACCTTCACATTTTAAACAATTAAATAGCTTAATTTTACTATTCCTTTAAAAAATCCAGTAAATACAACATTATCTTTTTCCAGTCCTTTCCTAAACACATCCACAGGCAGTGGGATCTGTTAATACTTTGCTGCATTAGTGAATTACCTCAAATATAATCCGTTTCAGCAGCAGCACGTTTGATCTACATATTCATGCCTGTGTTTGCATGCCTACTGCAGGCAGAAGCCTCACTGAACACCTGCAGCAGTGACCCTATCACTGGCATCAGTGTTTTGTTTGTTAAACACTTCATGATTATGCTATTATTTTAAAGGCTAGCATTGTTTCTAGGTTAATTACTGTACCTGTGAGGCTTCATTCTTGCTTCACAAAGGTGTTTCCAAGAGGAGTTAAGACTTTTAATAACTGTTATTCTCATTTTACAGGTGTCTTGGAAGGTTGTACTGTTTGATGTAAAAAAGGCCCAGTAGCTGCCAAGTGGATGAACCCATGTTTCATAGAACAAGTATAAGACAGGGAGGGAAAGGAGCCAGCAGTCATCTTGTGCAGGTTTTCTTTTCATCCCATTGCCTCACAGTGTTTTCCACATCAGAAACACAGAGGTCTGTTCTAGGTGACATCTTTTACCTGGTCAGCAGTAAGAGTGGAGAGAATCATTTTGGTCCAGGCAGGGAACTTTTGTTCTGCAGTGTATATGTGTAAGTGCAATCTCCTTATGCAGACAATACTTTTCCCCAGTTTCTGCTTGTTTAATTTATTGTTTGTTGTGGTTGGATGCTCTGTTCATTAACGGGTTGGTTTTGTTTGTGCATCTATTTTACTGTTTTCATGACTGAGACTGGCTGGGTTTTGCTACTGAGAGAGAAACCTGGCTGCTAGGGCTGGATCTTTCCAGTGGCTGGCAGCGATGTGTTTTCGATAAAGGCACTTCCTGAAAGTCATGTCATTTGTCATCTGGATCCATCTGCATTGCAGGTAGTGTATCTCCAGGTCACGGTGTTTTTCCTTCCCAATTTGCTCCTATTCAGGTACTTCTCATCAAACTACTTTAAATACAATTCTAGCATAGATCACCCAAAGGCTATTGTGTTTTACTGCTCCATCATGCACGTTTATTAAATTCACCTCTCTCTTTTGGGACAAAGATTCCTTCTCTGTCATTGTGTTCAGAGTTTGTGTGTGTTGAGGGAGGGCAGGAAATAACCCAGCTCTTCCAGTAGGTGATATTTTCATTACCTGCACTTTACTGCCATATGCTATCTTGTTCAGTTCTGTGTAATTGCAGAGAATGAATCTGTACAAATATTAGTTCAACTGATCTTTCCAGGGCAGTAGTGGCGGTCCTGTAGTTCAGTTATTTAAAACATGCAATGTGCTTTAGGGAATAGTTTTGCTTTTGATCTCACTAGATCTTTTCCTGGCTTCTTATCATCCTCAGTGAAAGCTGTCAGCCTAGGCATTTCAGATCCTAAACTGTAGTTTCTTTTTCTCTACAACTACAGTTTTGTTCTGATTTAACTCAAAGCTGGATCTCATTACTTCAAAGCGTAGCTGAAGTATTTGCAGAGCTCCTATTGCTCCCTTCAGCACTGAGAGTCTCTTGGGCTGTTTGATTAAGGATGGTCAGTGTTTGTTTTTATATAATCTGTAATACGCCCATCTAACAATACATTTTTACCAGACTCTGATGGGTTTTTTAAGGACAGTCTAAGCGAAACATGTAGAAGGTTTGATTTCAACAGTTGCTGTTGGTTTCATACACCCCTGAAGTCGTAACAATTGGAGATCTATTTTGATTAACTGTTCTAATTAAAACAGACCAAAATGCTGTTACAGAATCATAAAATGGTTTGGGTTAGAAGGGACCTTAAAGATCATCTAGTTCAACTCTCCTGCTATGGGTAGGAGCACCTTCCACTAGACCAGGCTGCTCAAAACTCCATCCAGCCTGGCCTTGAGCACTGCCAGGGATGGGGCATCCACAACTTCTCTAGGCAACTTCTTCCACTGCCTCAGCACCCCACAGTAAAAATGTTTTTCCTAATATCCAATCTAAACTGACTTTCTTTCAGTTTGAAGCCATTCCCCCTTGTCCTGTCACTTCCTGCCCTTGTGAAGAGTCCCTCTCCACTGTTCTTGTAGGCTCCCCTCAGGCACTGGAACACCACAATGGAATCTGCCCTGAACTTTCTCCAGTCTGAGCAACTCCAACTCTCAGCCTTTCCTTTCAGGAGGGTGCTTCATCTCTCTGATCATCTTCTTGGTCTTCCTCTGAACTTGCTCCAACAGGTCCACATCCTTCTTATGATGTGGGCCCTAGACCTGGACACAGTACTCCAGGTGGGGTCTCAGGAGTGCTGAGCAGAGTGGGAGAATCCTCTTCCTTGCCCTGCTGTTCACTCTGCTTTTGATGCAGCCCAGGACATGTTTGGCTTTCTGGATTGAGAGCTCACATGGGTCATGTTGAGTTTCCCATCACCTGTCACCCCCAAGTCCTTCTCCTCAGGGCTGCTCTCAATTCATTCCCCAGCCAGCCTGTGTTTGTGCTTGGGATTGCCCTGACCCAGGTGCAGGACCTTGCACTTGGCCTTGTTGAATGTCATGAGGTTCACACAGCCCCTTGCCATCTCCAGCCTGTCAGGGTTCCTCAGGATGGCATCCCTTCCCTGCAGTGTGTCCCCACAGCACACAGCTGGGTGTTGTCAGGAAACTTGCTGAGGGTGCCCTCGATCCCACTGTCCACACTACCAACAAAGACTTTAAACAGCACCAGTCCCAATACTGAACCCAGGGAATGCCACTCCTCACTGGTCTCCCCTTGGATATTGAACCATTGACCACAACACTTTGAGTGTGACCATCAGGCCTGTTCCTTATCCACTGAGTGCTCCATCTGTTAAATCCATGCCACTGCAGTTAAGAGACAAGGATGTTGTGCAGGACTGTGTCAAATGCTTTCCAAAAGTACAGGTAGATGATGTCTGTGTCTCTTCCCTCATCCACCAACGCCGTAGCCCTGTCATAGCAAGCCACCAAATATTTCAGGCATAATTTGCCCTTACTGATGCCATGTTTGCTGTCACCAATCATCTCCTCATTTGCCTGAGCTCAATAGCAACTTCCCTGGAGTGCCACATCTTCTCAAGTATAATGGATAGTGGCTTAGCCACTCCCTCTGCCAGTTCCCTCAGGACCCAGGGATGCATCTCATCAGGTCCCATGGACTGCTGCACCTCCAGGTTCCTTAGATGGTCTCAAACCTGGCTTTCTTCTATGGAGAACAGTGCTTCATTCTCCCAGTCCCTGCCTTTGCCTTCTGCACTCGGGCTGTGTGGTTGGAGCACTTCTAGTGAAGTCTGAGTCAATAAAGCTGTTGAATACCTCAGCCCTCTCCACATTCCAGGGAGCTGGGTCTTCCATTTCCTTCTGGAGAGGACCCACGTTTTCCCTAGTCTTGCATTAATCACCAATGTACCCACAGAAGCTTGTGTTGTTGCCCTTGACATCTCTGGCTAGATTTAATTCTGTCAGGGCTTTAGCTTTCCCAACCTGATCTCTGACAATTGTGGCCATGCTGAGGATTTGGCTGGAGTTAATCTTAACAATTATCCACGTGGAATTAAAAAAAAATATGAATGTGTTCCTGTTGTTACATTTGCTTTCAGTTAATCTGCAGAACTGTTGCCAGACATAATGAGTGTCATAGATCTTAATGTACAAAGGACATTTAGATAAACCTAACTGAAGCAAAGAGTACCAACAACCTTTCAGGAAGGTCTCATTAATTTGCTGATTTTTAAACTAGTTTGCCATCCAGGATTTGAGAAGAAAATAAAGCATTTGGTTCTGTAATTATTTGTGCAACTACAAGTGCAGTCTGCTATCAGCCATCTGCCTTGCAGGCATTACTTTTAGTGCCATTTGGATCATCAGCACAGTGTATGATCCTCTGCATCTTCTGTTTTGTGGCTGGCTTGGTGCTGATACTTCTCATACAAATGTCTGTTTCATGCTTCTGCCTTTTTTACCTATCCTTTTGCTTTATTATTTTTAGTCTTTTTAAGGGCCTTCTGCACAGGCAGAGGAGGTGATGCCGTACTCCTGGACAGACATGCTTTTATTTATCATGTGAGTTTCTCAGCCAAATGCTTTATTCCCCTGCAGCTTTGCCTGGAGAAATGCACTCTCCATGTCTGCGGGAGTTCCTGGTGTCTGTACTTTCCTGGTCAGTTCAGTGATAAATAAGAGGTGACCTGTTAAGGGTAGGCTCTTGCCCTCTCTGCCCTATGAACATGGCATGGGAGAAATCCAAGAGCTGCTGTTGCTGCTGTTTGCAGTAGAAGGGCAAAATAAGATTGAATGTCCTTGGGCTGCTCCTCAGTTGGCCAGAATTTTGCCTGCTTAGGTGGCCCAGGAAAGCAGTCACTCATTTTTCTGTAAGGACAGGAGCTGCAGGCTTTACTCCAAATCAGGTGACTGAGCAGCTGCTTTAGGGCCACAAAGCCTTGATGATTCCCGGCATGAGGGGAGTCCTTGCAGCCTCGTAGAGGGATTTGCCTCATTTATAAGTCTTTGATGAGCCTGTGTGTCTGATATAATAATGTTCTCCCAAGTGGCTTCTGGTGAGCTCAGCATACGGAGTTCATGGGGCAGCAGACCTTGTTTTGTATGGGGACTTGCAGGTGTGGGGATTTGCAGGTGTTGGCATTTTTGCCAACTTCACTGCTTAGGAATTGGTTGAATTTCACTTCTGTGAAGAACCTAAGTGTGTGCCACTCCCCCTGGAGCATGACTTCAGCCTGCAGGTCCCTAACCCTGTTAATGGACTTCTACAGTAGCATTTCATCAGTGCTGTGGGAAGGCTCCTTCCTAAGGACTTAACAGTAACGTTATCCAGAGCAGTTGGGCTTTATGGAACTACAGAGTCTTTACAGAGATTACAGAGAAATGTAATTGGGTGAATATGACAGATGGTATCCAGTCAGCCAAGTGCTATCTCTTCACAGGAATTTTATTTCCCATGTTTTTGGAGACTGTAATGTTCAAATGGCACTTTACACCCATTCTTGTTCTTTTGAGTCTGTTGTGCTCTTAAGGATCCCATAACCTGTTTGTCTTGACACAGCAACATAGCAGCTTTCTTCACAGCAGGAGTGTATGGAAAAGATCTGAGTGATCTTGAAGATTAGTCTGGTATGGTGTATTTTTTTCTTTCTGTCTGGTTTGATCATCCGTTGTTTTTGAATTGCAGTCTGCAATAAGGCAGAAGAGACTCAAGATGAAAATACCACCTCTAATTTTCCATTGCTTCTGGTTCAGTGTTCTAAATGGGAGGAATGATTTCTTACCCAATTCTTCATCTTTTTATAATGTCAGTGGTTTGTTTTGGGAATTTTCCCTTCCTATGTATATTTATTTTGCTTGTGCAAAGGTTCCTGATTTCACATGGAGCTTTTGGGTGCTGCTGTTTAGTAATGGATTGTCATAGAACAGCAAAAAGAGAAAAGGCAAGGGTGACACTTCTTAAACAGTGTGTTAAAGTTTAGTGGCAGTATGAGTCTGCTTGTACTTTTGTACTTTTTGGTGCAGTTAGTGCTGCGCTGCAGAGATGTGCTAGGTGAGGTTTTGGACCTTTGTCCTGGTAAAAAAGTTACGTTCATGGAAAATGTTCCTTTATGAAGCAGTGTCAGGAAGGAACAGAAGCATTGCCTTGTTTGTCAGGCAGAAACAATGGAGCTGCTTTAGTGTCTCTTTTTCTTAAAAAATAACCAACAAACCCTAAAATAAAATCAGTGTCTACATGCATATTGGGTATTCTAATTAGAAACATTTCTTCTTAATTCTTTTTTCTTGTAATGGCTTCTTGGAATACAAGCAGTTTGCATGTTCAAAGAGCAAAGGTGAAGTACTTGCTGTGAAAAATGTTATTTGAGTTAAGTCTTTTCAGATTTTACTTAAACTGAAATCAGCCCATGTGGAATTACAGTAAAATGTAGCAAGATGTTGATTTACACACCCTTCTGCCTTCATCTCAGCAGTAAATTGTGGAGCTTCCCATCATCATGAAGTTTCATCCTTTAAACCTAATTGGTCTTGGGTTTCTCTCTAAATTTTTTTAAGGAATAGAGATTTTTAAAAGCTTAGAATACTACATTTCTTGTATATATCTTTGTCTTATGACATTGAGCAGCATAGTAAGCCTGGCTTACTATAAACTGAATTTAATATTGAAACTGTTTCTGCAAAATAGATTTTGTGTCCTAAAAGGATGATATGAAAAGTAATACTTTGACTAAAATGTGATGGTATGTGAATTTCAATGTATTTCCCATTAAAAAACAGGAGTTGAGACGTTTGAATCAAATGCTGCATTTGAAATTTGAAAATAATGCCATCTAAAGATAATACTTAAGTTTCTGTGGGCCTTGGTCCAGGCAACTGATACGAATCTTTACCATATATAGCTATAGGCTTGACTTTTTAAACCCAGCAACTAGTAAACTCTAATGGGTGGATTGTTCAGGTCCTTCTAGAAGGATGGTTTTCCCCTGAATAATCATCTGCAAGGAAGTATAAACAAGCTCTGATTTGCCAGCTGAATTTGGCCTAGACTATTACTGCAGAGCTGAAGGGCTGTTTACAGTATTATATATAGTGTAAAATTGCTTTTTGTTTTAAGTGGGTCAAAGCCATAGCCAAGATACCAGGCAGATGCATGATCCTTCATCAAATAGTAAAAATGAACCTTGCTGGATCTTCAGGATTCTTCAGCATGCTGAGCAGATTGCTAATATGTATGCAACCTCTTCAATAATTCAATTTTCATGAATTATAAAGTTATATTTCTCTATTAAATCCGAGTGAGTTTCATGCTGCTCCTGGGATTTTGTAGCATCGCATCAAACATGTAGGCAGAATTGTTGTAACAGCCTCTCTCTCTCTCTCTCTCTCTCTGTGAGATTATTTCCTGCCATCTTTCAGTCACAGTTTTTCCACTGTACTGGGCCTTTAGTCTCTGGCCATCCCAATAATTTGGACCACAGTGCAGCAAAACCATTGCTGGCTCCTCACCATGTGCACAGCCCTTCCAGTGGGATGAGCAATTGATTTCTGCTCTTTTGAAAGACCAGGAAGGGCAAAGGCTGTGCTTCTGCTCACACACTTCCATGTTTTCCAAAGAAAGACAAGGCAGAAATCCAGCACTGGATTTCAGCTCGTGGACCCTGGAGCACCCGACAGAATGCATGGAGTGCCACATGCTGTGAGATGATCTGCTAAACTTTTTCTGCAAGGACTCACTGAAGTGTGAGGAGAAGGGTCAGTGGCACTTACACACCTCATCTCAGAGTCCTTTGCAGATGTTTTTCAAGGCAGCAAAAGTGAGGGCCTGATGGAATTGCTATGGAAACAGAGCTTATATTATTTATTTATTTAATTATTAATTTAAGCATGCATGTATTTAAACCCTGATGTCCTTTAATGGCCTGTCTTGGAAGTCACCCAGTTTCAGGAGACTTTGTCCATTGGAAGTTGGGGAATGTGCAATGTTGGCTGCTGGTCAGCATCTCCAAGGTCCAGTAGTTCTGCAGAAAATACTGACAGAGTGCACAGTCTCAAACTGGAGTGCTCTGTTGTTACAGCAGAATAATATATAGGCTAAATTGAATCCTCTTTGTATTTGGAGTTGCATAAGCATTATGGGACATCAAGAAAGGACAGAACTGCAGCTTTTCACTGATACTGGAACTGTTAAAATAGACAGAGTTTGTGGTCATGTAGCCTTTTTACCATTACCCTGTGGAGGATTCAGAAGAGTGGTGTGGCTGGCTGGTGGGAGCAAGGCATTCTCATAAGCTGGAGGGGGAGAGTACTGCTGAAGTAACCATATTTTGCTGAATCTTGGTGTCAGTGAAGAAAGCTGGAGTTCAATTTTATTTGTTGAATGCTACACTTAAATAATGCAAGGGCTTGTCAGTAATGCATACCTACAAAAGGTTGTGGAAAACTACTCGGAACTTTATAAAATATGAAGTGGGATAATGAGGGAGCTGGAAGCTCCAGATGAGGTTGTCATCTGGTTTTCAAAGCACGCTGCTCTCAGCCTCAGCTTTGATTGCATATATTCAGAAGTTTTAAAAACGATGTTTTGCAGTAAGAAGGGCAATGTAGAGAGGTGCTTTAGCTTTCCAACATCCATTGGTTTTGGATGGAGTTTGGTCTTTTTTTGGCAGTCCTCTGGTGTATCTGATACTTGCATTTGTGGAATGCTGAATCAATGCAAATCACACCATTCTCTGACTGGGGTTTGCTGTTTGCTGCTATTGAAACTGCCAAGTTTACCATGCTAAGGTTGGGCATTAAGAGACTTGAAGGACCTGTGCCTGAACCTGAATTTACCTTGTTGTGGCTTCCCAAAGGACATTGTGCTTCTCCCTTGTTCCATGCAGTGTGTTATGCCAGGATATGGATGCTGGATGGTATATGCATTGCTGCCTCTGCACTTCTTGGGGTCTTACTAGCATCATTACATGGTTTTGGCTTTTTTTCAAGCACTGTGCAAAATGAGGAGGATTTTGTTCAGGCCATTGAGCCTGAAATGTTACACTTACGTATCTTTTACTCAATTGTTTGGCCAAAAATCTCCATTAGGGTAGTTCTGCTTTCTAGCAGTGCAGCTAATGCTGGTGCAGTTGCAGTGAAGCACTATGCTCAAAACCTGATATTGTATACCATGGAGGAAAGTGTGTCTTCCTTTTATAACTAATGTAATTTATAAAATGAAGAATGGTTGGTGTAAAGTAGAACATTTTTATGAGTGAGTTTTTCTTTCTTTAATCTTTGTGGACTATGGGTAATGCATTACTTCTACAAGAGGCAGTAATTTCATACCTGAGGTACTTGATCAGCACAGTTTCAATCAGTGGAACATCAGCCTTTTGTAGCATCTAACCTAAGTTAAAATTGTAGAAGGCTGATGCTACCAGTTAATAATACTTAATTATAAGTCTTTGATAATGCTGGCATTGGAAAAGTGGCATTCTGCATGCCTTTATTAGCTGTCCTGTGTAACTACTATAATGTTAGGGTCTGCTAAAGAGTCTGTATTATTACATGGGATTCACATTTTTTATGCTATTTCCATTGCAATACTGTTGGTTTGTATGTAGGTCAGAATCAAGGTTTGTTTGTCCTGGACTTTTTTTTTGTTCTTTTTGATTGTTAAGAGTGATTATAAGAGAAGGGGATAACATTTTATAAAAGTGTATTGTAAGAGAAAATGAATTTTCCTTGTAAGCGGCTATTGTTTTTGTTCTATAGCACTATTTGGCTTGTAGATGACATATTACTGTTTAAAAGATTTAATTATCTGGTTCAATGTTTAACCATAGTGTTCTTACAATAGAGACCTTTGTTCCCCAGAAAAATGAAGCCTATTCAGTAGTTTGATAAAATACTTCACAGGAATAGCTTTCTGATTTCAATGCCACTCTTTAATATCTAATTAATGAATGTGATTGAATGCACAGGAGCTAATCTCCCAACTAGCAACAGTTAGCAGAGAGAAATATGGCAGTGAGCAATGCTGTTTATCTTGCCAGCCTCTAAACGTTGAAGTGTGTGGCAATAAGTGGGACATTTCAGATATTCAGGAATAAATTATGGTTTTTACTGTGTAAAAGATTAGGCAGTTAATTTTCCTAAGATAAATAATGCTGAGTTGCTAAGCAGTTCGCTTACACTCCTCACTATTTCTATGCTTTATGTGCAAATTTTCAATTTCAGTGCTGTATACGTTGATGTTTTGCATTAGAAGAGAATGGAAAAGAAACCCAGCTGTAGACAGTGGATTTTGCATTTCTTTTTGAAGCACTTGAATATATACTTTTTGTTGAAGTTTATGTGAGCCAGAGTTTTTCAATTTTTCGTGGACTGCACTCAAATCCTGTGGAGCCAAGTTTTTCAGTTTAGGGCAGGCAACTTCCATGGAACATAGTGGGAGTTTTGTGTGGACAACTCCTGTGAGAGATTCGTCCATTGGGTGCTGTTAGGTGTTGAGTGATAAATTTATTCCAATTATGTACTGTTTGTCTTTGCAGTGTTCTGGATGATGAGGGGAGCAGCCTGCGTCAGCAGAAGCTTGACAGACAGGTAAGATTTTGGAGGAGGACCTTCTTGCATTACTGAATCCCCTGGAGTAATGAAAACAGGGATAATTGATAGAAAATTGCATTCTCTGCTTGGGGGAGATCTGTGGAGGCTTCAGTTAACTCAGAAGTCTAACTTCCATTGAAATTTGTCTTCTGGCTGTGGTTTGAGTGATTCCCACTACCTTGAATTCATTTTATGCTGATGTACAAGGTATTTGTTACCCCACTGATGGAACAGTCACACCAGCCAACAGAGGTTAACCACAAAGTTTTTAGGTACTTTTCATTCCTTGGATTAAGCCCTTGTGGTTGTAACATAGTGGCATTGTGTGCTACGTTGTCTGTTTTCCTACTGTATTCCTACATGTCTTGTGCAAGAGAGTCAGAACCTCTTACATGAAATCTGAGGGAATTTTGTCATCGAGTTTTAATGGGATTTGAGGTTTCTGCTTTTACTTTGATTTTTGTGGTCCCCTTCTCAAAAAGATGTTGTCATTTTTATAGTTAAACCTTGTGAGTTTAATTTTATCCTTTTCTATTCCCACTGTTTCATCAGCTTGCATATCTACCAGCATCTCATTTTCAAATTCAAGTACTTTCTATTTATGCCATAATCTTGTACTTAATTCTAATGATGTTGGAGTCATGTTGAGGTGTTCAACACGACTTACGGAGCTGAAAGAGTTCACTCTCTGTTCTTATTATTTGTTTTTATTGCATCTCCTTTCTAGAAGCTAAAATGTCACTGTACAGAAGCAGGGAAATGGTAAGGTAATGGGTAAGAAAAATTAACAGTTCAGCTCTCTGAGGCTGTGGAAGAAGGCTCAAAGAGAGGTCCCTGCAGTGCCTCTGGATGCTGAAGGTTTTGGTTTTCAGCAGGTCTAGCTGAGAAATTTAAGTGTTTAATATAAGTTCTTCTTTTATAGCTGTTAAATTAGGCTCGTGTCCAGTATTAGCACTTGATTCTAGTGTGCAATTACCTGCTTTTAATTTACAGAAACTGAAATTGGCATCTATGCCTCATGCCCTTGCTTACCCTCCCGTTGCTTCACAGCCAGTATTCTCACACTGCTCTTTTCCCAAGGGTTATTCCCAAGCAAGCTCTGACAGCTGGTAGGCTGCTCAGAACGATGTATTCTAATTATTTGCTGTTTTCAGCAGGTGTTTCAGCAGTGGGTTGGTTGTGGATTTTTGGAAAGATTTCCTATAACCTGACATCCCAACATCCCACTTGCCAATGGCTGCCTCTGTAAAGCTGGGGCAGGTGTAAATTGACTACTGTTTTTCATCATAGGTTGCTGCTGTTTGGAGTCCAGTAATGGATGCTTTTCTGTGTGTCTTCTGCAGAGAGCACTGCTAGAACAGAAGCAGAAGAAGAAGCGCCAGGAGCCACTGATGGTTCAGTCCAACGTGGACAGCCGGGCAAGGACGCGCAGGACGAAACATTCAGAAGAACAAGCCCCACTGGTGGAATCCTATCTGAACAGCAACAGCAGCACCATATATCATGGTACAGAATGTCACCTATTGCAGGTGTATTTGCTGAGAGTCCTAGGGTGGTGCTCTCCCTGTTCATTTCATGCTCACGAGAGCAGAGGTTCTTATCTTGTAAATGATTGATATCCTGCACTCGTTTTTGGGGATAAAACCATCAGAACTTGCAGTTGTAGCCTAACAGGAGGGAGCGAGGTAGCTAGCTGCCATTTCAATGCTGAACTGGGAAAGATACAGCTTGTCCCTTCTGCCATGACTCTTTAAATGTCTTCAGCCTTGGTTCTTACTGAGTAAAGCTGATGGGTTCCACTCCATATATTTAGTCCTCTGTATGTAATTTTGCTTAAGCCTGACAGTGCTAATGATAAATTTGAAACCTATTAACTAAATTCAGCTAGGACTGAATATAATAATTTCAAAGATACTGTGTTTCTTCTAAGTCCATTAAAACAGGTAGGGAAGAACATTTCAAACTTGTATGATGTCTCCACTTTCTTATTAAAGATTAAAAGGATCAAGTAGGGGCAGAGACACTTCAGGTATCCCACAAGGGAAAAAAATATAATGCTGTTTCTTTTCAAAGATCTTGATAATCAGAAATAAATCCCAAGGAAACCAGGCATTATTTAGTTCTGTGCTTAAAAGGCACATGCTTTTTGGCCCTCTAAAGATGGTATGGGCATACTTTTCCTCAGGATTTCCTAAGGGGAAGCTTGGGTAACCCTTGTCCAAAATTTGACTCTTGTAGAAATCATTCCAGGTTGCTAACACCTCCAAGATATGTAGAGAGCAGTAATTTTCCAGTTTTCTTGTTTTGCAGATCATTAAGTTGAATTTAATTCATAAACTTCAATAGCAAAAGGCTTCCTTCCCTGATTATTGATGAGTTTGTGGGACAGGAGCTGAAATCTACTGATATTGATTGGGAATGCAGTTGGCAGTTTTCTGGTTGGGAATGCTGTTAGGTGGCAGGGTACTAAGATTTTGGGGTTTAGACATTAAATGTGAAGGTGCCTTTGTGAATCTATCTCTGTTAAAAAAAAAAAAAAAAAAGACTAACCACTATCCTGCTCTTTATACAAACAAAACCCCAGCATTCGGTTCAAATCTCTATCAGTTTTACCACACATGCTGCACTTGTTATCTGTCCTGTTGTTTCATTTTCACTTGGTGGTCAAGGTAAGTACTTACTGGACTAACAAATCCTGCGCTGAGAAGTGCAGGTTTCAGAGTCTTTCCCCCAGGTTAGGAATTGGTGGAAATTTTTGGTTGGTTACAGCTACAGAATTTATTGTCAGAATCTGAAAATTGCTTTGTTTACATGTTAAGGCTTTGGTAATAATGGGCCTTTTAATCTTAGTTCTGCAAGCAAATACGATACCATAAGGAAGAATAATTTTTTCCTCTTAGTATTATTTTAATTATGTTTTTTTCTAATAAAGACTAAAAACATTAGTAATATTTCTCTCTCTTTATTGTTTCTCACGGTCTGGGGTGTAACTTTTTAAGATGAAACTGAATTTCTTTCTTGTCTGACCTAAAAATTTGATTTAGCTCAAACCTGCAGTTAGTTTATTTTTTAATAAGACAAAATAGAATTTTTCTCTTGTTCGTTTTTCACTCAATACTTAATCAAAGGTACAGAGCTGTTCTAAGAAATAGTATCTTATAGTAAAGAGATGCTGTTGTTTATGGAACCTACTGTATTGTCAGTTGATCAAGGTTTTAATTTTCACAAATCAGAGAAAAAGACATTATCATCCCATAAATGGTAGCAAATTTCACATGTACCCTAATTGAGTTAAATTTTACACCAGTTTGCACCAGAGTGGACATTCTCACTGTGAGATTAACTGTGCTCTTAAGGTAGAAGTGACCCTTCCTGTTGTATTATACCAAACCATTCACTGGAATATTTAGGATTTATTCTCGCTAAATCAGTTTGTTCTAAATTTGTCTCTCAAACCCTTTCAATGTTTCACAAGGTTTCAGAGAAGCAAAAAAATAGAATGTTTCTCATATTCAACACAACATTTGTTAATCCCTTGGGATAGCTCTCTTTGTAATAAACCATGCAGCTTGCAAGAGCCATCTTAGAAGAATTTAATTACCTAGCAGAGTGTTTTATTGCCTTGTAAAATCCTTTGTTAGGCATGTAGCTTTTGAAAATATTATAAGAACTCCAGAAGTGTCCTTTTTTGGTGTGGCCTTCTCTGGGAATGCACTTAATGTCTTCAGCTCCCTAGTTCACATGGTCCGTTTTGGGGTTTGATGACCATTTCTAACCATGGCATTGAGCTTCAGGGCTGGCATTTTTTCCCCTTTAATAAAAACATTAGTATGTGGCAGTGTGGGATGCACGAGACAGCTGGGCTCTTTCTAAAGAACTATTCTGCTCTTTTCCGTTCATTTGTTGCCGTTATGGGCATGCTGATTTCACGTTAAGAATGACTCTTTGATGGGAGTTGATGCTCTGCTGAATGAGCTACACTGCTTGGATGGGCATGTTTGTGAAATCAATTCCTGTGCTAGCAAATGCTACAGAAAGAACACTTCTTTCCACCTATCATCCTGCTCTACTCTCTTTTTTAGCTTGTACTAATTCTGTGTAGCACAAAAGTACTTGTTGATTTCAACAAATAATTGGATGCCTGTGTGTAGATATCTCTATGGTACTTTGAGCAAAGTAGGTCAGAGATAACATCTCAGCAATTCTCAGATGCTGAGAAATTCTCCTTCATACACTGCCATAGCTTATTCTGATGCCATTATCTGTGCTGCAATGGTTCCCTCATGGGCAACTCTACTCTTCAAAAAAACCTCATTTAATTCCAGTACAATTATCAGAGTTTGGAGTAGAAAGTAATTTTTGTTCTGGAACAAGTAGCCCGGTGAGCTACTTGTGGGTAGATGCAGTGGAACAGCATATTTTGTTAGTTAAGCTGATTGCGTATTGCCAGAAATGCCATCATGTTTTTTCTTAGATGACTTCAAGGCAGAGAAGTGACACATTGGTAGGACAAACTGGTATTTATATTCCCTGCCAAGTGTTGCTAGCGATTCCTCTGGGTGCAGTCAGACTTTTAAGGAGATGGGTGCCCTTCCAGTGAGGAAGTGGCTCTGCAGAATGCACCACACACAAGTCTCCACTCAGAACATCTCTTCTCATTTCCTTCCCTATTTCACCTGCAGGTAAAAGTCTTCAGATACTGTAGCTCATGAATGACTTGCATGTAGTGTATGTTTTTGAAACCCTTGTTGTTGACATAAGGCCTAATCAACTAACAACAACAAAAGTTATCTGCAGGAACTGAGATGAATTAAGACGAAAAGACCAACTTGAGATAAAATCTCCTTTGCAGTCTGGTCCATAAGGGGTTACTTTGAGCTGGAGTCCCAACACAGTCATCAGCATCTGTAGATCATGTAGGCAGAGTTGTAGGTTTGGCCCTAAATTTATCTGCCTGCCATTTTAAGGAGCAGGGATCCTTCCACTGACTTCCATGATATTCCATGGCTCTAGTTGTTACTATTACAATAAAGCCTCTCTCTCTCACAGTACCAAACACAGCTCAATTGCTATTTCATCATTATAAATACCCAAGTGAGAACCAATAACAACATTTTGTATTGCTATTAAATTTAAGTTCTGTATAAAAGACAACAAAGGCATTTCTTCCCCAGAACAAATTTAATCCCTCTTTGTAGGAGAGATCACTTACAAGTTACATTGCCTTTTCTTCATGTGTTCTGGTGTATTTCAATTCAGTGTCCTTCATAAGGTCATGTTGCTACCTGAAACTTGTTTAAAGTTTCTGTAAAATTTTATTTGCCATTCTGTAATATGTCACAGTTACATCCGCTTGCTTGTTTTCATGTATCTCTACTCAACTTATTTTGTGAAGTTTGTTGAAAACCTGAGCAAACATTTTAGCCTGATTTGACATTGCAAAATTCTGCTACAAATACAGTTCTTTTCAATCTGGATTGCAAATACTGAGCATTCCTGGAGCCAAATAGCATGCAGAGATACACTAATTACTGCAACAATTTAATTACATTATTTAATTACATTTAATGCAAATGCTGAAAGCTCATTTTTACAGAGACTTTACTTCTGTGAAAATGGTGAATTTCCTTTGGGGAGTGATTTTTCTTTTCACAGCGCCGCGGAAAGCAGAGATTTGAATGAGTGCCAGATATGCTTTCATTAATATTGCCATACTTTGTTGCAGCTGTGGGTTTGTTTTTTGGGTTTGTTTTTTTTTTTTTAGGATTTGAAATTAAAAATGTTTTCAATTAGATACTCAGGGTAATTTTCATTGCGACTTCCAATTTAGCGATTTAGGTTAACCATGTGTAAAAAGGCAAAATGACTTTCTTTCTTTTCTCCTTTGACACTTGGCAGCACATCTAGATGCAATGGCTGTGTGTTAAACAGACCTCTGATGACAAGTCATGGCTTTGGATTGTTAAATTTGACGTGTCATAAATGATGAGGGAGAGTTTTCTGATGAGTATCAGAAGCTGTCAGCTTTAAAAGATGACATCATATAACTATTCGTTTAAAAAAATCATATATTTGCCTTCTCATCAAAAGAGTGTCTCACAATCCCTGTTTTCTACTGACCTTGGAATGAGAAGGTATTAGTTTATTTTCTGCAGATAGGAAGGAATGTTCTTTGCAAAGGGTTGTTTATACTGAGAGATCAGGCAGCACTCCAAACATCATGTGGGCAAAATACTTAACTTCCAATAAGCATATATTCTGAAATCTTTACTTCAGCCGCAGTCTCTTCACCTTAATCTTTAAAGCATCTTTTTGATTTGTCAGCAGTCCTTACTGCACCAGTGCATTTCCAAAATAAACAAACTAACCCAGGAGCAAGGATCAGAGAGCAGTGGATAGCAAGTGTTTCACAAGTCTTTTTGTGCTTCTTGGTACTGAATGATTTGAGAGGAAAGTTTGGAGGAAATTGCTTGGGAAACTCCCTTCTCTTTCCTTCAATGTTCCACTTAAAGTGTATTTACTTTCAGTTGCTACTTCACATTTAGCTGTTGATTTCTGTCCTGGGCAATCTCTCAGGAGCCTTGGGATCCTTAGAAAGGATCTTTCCTTCTTCTCTCTGAGGATCTCTTAGACCAATGAGCTTTTAATACTGGCCTTAAGCAGCACCAACCTCTCAGGTACACTGGTTCTTTTTTTTGGGGCCCTGAAAAACCCATTCAGTTTCGCCTCTGAATATTTTCAGGTTTGCAACACCAGCCTGGTCATGACATTACTGTTATAGGCATAAACTGCAAGGACCCCTAGGGAATGTACTGGCAGTAATGTTTTGGGACTCTAGAATCTGACTGTCAGTTACTAGCTGGAGGAGTAATGCCTTTGATTATAAGCATTTTGAAGCAGAAATCAAATCTTTGCATGTGATTAAATAGTAACTAACACACCAAAGTCCTTGCCTGGATTCAGGTCCTTGTATTTAACTATTTGTATGGTCTGTGTAAAACTAATAAAAATATTTAATTGCATTGTAAAATATAGTGGGTTTGCCCATCTTCAGAATATTTCTGATAGACTCCAGTGTCTTTTAAATGACTGTAAAAATACTAGACCTGTTAAAAATTTAAATTGATTAAATAAACTAATAATGAACAACAGCCCAAATAGGCAGCAAGATTGACCAAGGCTAGAACTTTACAAAGTAAAGCAGCAGGCCATTCTTACAGTGAAAGACAAGAGCATCTCAGGTAACAGTCAGAAAAGGACAACCAGTGCATGTCGATTTGTTAAGGTACAGCCTGACTGTAGTTTGTCTTTCTTTGCATGGCACTCATTCTGGGTTTCACTTTTACTGTTGAGAGGATGTTGGTAAATAGAATGAATATTTGCTTTATCCAGTATTTGCCTCATACTTGTCTCACATACCTCATTGTCTGGTTCAGCCTCTTTCTACTTAGTGTTTTCCAGACAGACAGCACAATTTTAGGTTTTTTTTTCCTTTTGTGATTTTTCGTTTACTTCATTCTTCACATAATGTACTGATCAAAAGCACCCTTTTTTTAGCATATGGCATTTTTATGTGATAGAGATTGGTAAGTTATGGTTCATAGATTTTTTTTTTCTTCCTCTAAGATCATCGTAAGAGTGTGCAAGCACTCATATCAAGAAATATGGTCATACAAATGGCAAAAAAAATCTTCATTTTCATTCATGCTACTTTGAAACTAATTTCCTGTGTGAACTTGTCATTGTGAACGCCAGATGGAAAGATATGTTTTTCGTTTTCATTCACTCATATAAATATATGTGGGTAATTTACAGAATTGAAAAAGAAATTGAGTTGTCTGTATCATAGTTTACACACATACTTACAAAGTGCATCCTTTTATTTGATTGTACATTGTAGCTTCATCCCTGTAAGCTGGAGTGTTGGCCATCACAGATTGGGTTCATGGCAGAGGCTTTTTTCCAGTTTTCTGAGTTAGGCCATTGGTGGTGCAAGGCAAAGTTGGGACACTGCCCTTCTCTGCTTTGACAAAGCCTTTCTATACTCACCTTGTATTATGTAATAGACTATTTGTTGTTTGTTCCTCTTTTCATCTCAGGTGCTGAATTAATATTGCAATCTGTGCTCCTTTCTCTCTCCCTAAAAGTATTCTTTTAAATACTTTATGGAAGTTAGTAGTCAGTACTTGATTTAAGGAACATGGATGAATAACACTAAAATTAAAACCATGAAGTTGTTTTATTTTGTAAGCTTGGCATTTATCTCAGAACTATTTTTTACAATTTATAAGTTCAAACTAGAATGAAACACCAGGTCTGAGAGCCCAGCAGATTTGTCTGTTTGGAATGCTGACTCACTACAGCACTTTTTCCTCCATTTTCTTCTTGTCTGAATGCAAATTCTAGTACAAACAAATAATTCTTACAGAAAAGGAAAATCTCTGGGTTTTTTAAGCGAAGAGTTTAATGATGTGGGGTGGGGCATATGAAGTATCAGGATAGATTTCCCAATGTACTCTCCTACTGTTTAAGATAACTGTCAACAGGGATTTTTAAAGCTTCCTAAATGTCTGTCAGTACTGAAATTAATGCATTTTTGACTGATAGTCTTTGAAACTTCATCCCCATATAGCTGTATTTAATGTTCTTAATTTGTTTATCCTGTGATGCTGCCTATCATTGTTTTTAACTTTTTGATGTCCAGCGAAGGATGTAATCATATTGTTGTATCAGTGAATATTATTTAGGGAGCCAGTTTATCTCATTTTCCTCATTCAGGCTTGCCGAGAACTGTAAATTGTTTTATGGGGCTATCTAGAGCCCTTGGAGAAGGCAGGCTAGAGTTAACCTCAAGGTTTCCATCCTGCTGAGAAGGGAAATTCCTGTCAGTCTGTTAGATAATGATCCAAAGATGCAGTGAAGGGCAGAGGGGAAGACATTTGATCCCCTGACAGCGTGGCTGGGGATAAACAGTGCCTCTCTGACTTGTTTCATCTCCACAAAGGCAGACTGGAAGGAGTGCTGGTTTGAGAAGTTCAAAGCTGCACATGCTAATGACCAGCTGCAGAGCGAGTACAGAGGGCTTGGAAATGGTGCTTCTTCCAACTCTCCAGGGCAGGAGAAAGCGCTGGAAACAGAAAACAGGATTTTTCACTTTGCTCCACATCCAAGCCTGCTGGACATACTGAGCAGAAGAGGCTCCCAGGCCTGTCCCTGTAGGTTTGCAGGCTGCAAGGGTCCAAATCCTGGCTGGGCTGTTGACAGGAGCTGCTGTGCTGGGGGAACCTCCCCTTCCCACCACACTGCAGTGGGCAGGTGTTTGGGGAGGTTAGTGCTTATGGGCAGGGCACAGCAGTGCTTCCCTTGGGGAAAAGCAAGGACAAATAATAAATCCTTAAATGCAAGGATATAACCAACTGTCCTGACCTGAATTTGTACAGAAAGCAAACTTCCCTTGGTATCTGCAGAAATAGCACCAGAGGAAACATTAGTGAATGGATGAGCCTTAGCCAAGGTCTGCTGTTTACCAGAAAGCTAAAAGTTAAGGATAAGATGGGTTTGTGGTAGAGATGGCACGTGGGGATTAAATTTGGATTTGTTAGAGAGGTAGAACTTTATATGTAATGGTAATGCTCAGAAATGTATCCTTTAGAAACAGGACACGTGCCAATTCCTTTCATGAACTAAGGCACAGTATCATTATGATTTAAATCTTGTTTTGCAGCCTCCATCGCTTGTGTCTCAAAGGCTTATTTACCACAGACAGCAGCAAAGGTATATGCTCAAAATGGCTTCTGGGCTGAAATTCTGTTCTCTGCCTTGTACAGTGATAAGTTCCCTCACTGAACTTATAATCAGATACCTCTTGCTGAAAGTTTTGAGGCAAAAGTAACTCAAAAAACTTTAGGGCTTTACTTGTAAGATCAGAGAATGACTGGCAAGGTAGCGAAGATAAGTCTTCAGCTTGGCAATTAATAATGTCAGAAAGTTTCATCCTTTGCTGATTAATCATTGCTTTGGACTAAGTAAATGGTGTTTCTTCTGAGTGAATGAATGCAGCCAGATTTAAAATGATTTAGAGAACTGTCTGGCCATTTAATATAGCTCATTTGTAAAGTACTGAATTTAATTATAACGTGGATTATCATCTTCAAAACAATTAAAAGAACACAGCGTAGTTTTTAAAGAGAGACTGAGGTACAAATATAGCTGGGTTGGCAAATCACATCTATTTAAATCCTGTGGAGAGGGGGCTGTGGTTCCCTGCTTAGTGTGAGGCTGCCATGTGGAAGTAGGACCCAGTGTATTGTCTTTCATGTGCCATTTTCCCTGGCATCCTGTGCACTCACTCCTTTGCTTTTGTCCTACTCATTTCCAGTGCTCCTTCCCACTCAGCAGAGGGATTGCAGTCCTGTGATTAGTGTTTGACAAAGACAGGCATGAAGAATTGGGCAGTGACAAGGTGTTTCTTTGGACTTCTAGTCGCTCCTCCAGTAATTTAATGTATATTCTCTATAGAACTGGAACTCTTCCTCTGCACAGTGAGAAAAGGAGCTTGTGCTTACTGAGAGCCTCAGGTGCTCGCTGTGTTGTGAATGCAATGCTACTCACAACAGATTGCTGCACTGGGGAGGGTAGCAGCAGGTTTGGGAGCTACAGTCTACACAGACATGACTAAATCTGTTTCATCTTTCTCCTCTGAGAATGTCCTTGGCATTTCTATTTCCATTCACGCGCTTGAAGGATTTGTTGAAGAGGAAAGTTGTTTCACAGACCAGAAGCTTAGAGAGAATTTTCCCCTTCAGAGAGAGAACAGTGTTGGTCCACACATCATTGAGAATCATTTAGTCTTTTGGATGTTTAAGAAGTTTTTCTGGGTATTCTTAAAGTAATTTTAGGGCAACCAGTTCTTTCCAACAATGGTCCTTAGTAGACTTTTTTATCCTTTGAAAGAAAGTACTTTAGTTTTGGGAAAAAGGAAGGCTGGGAGGCCCACGTGCCAGGGAGAGAACCCATGGTCACCACATGAAGCCAGTGGGGCTCAGCACTTACCAGTGACCAGCAGCCAACCCCAGAATCTCTTTGTGCCCACCTACAGCTTGGGGTGTGAAATTTAGCAGTTTCCTTATGCATTTCACAAAGGCAGTTGTGATATTTATCCAACTCCAGGGTTTGGTCTAGCCAGAAGAAAGAGTTATGGTGTGCCTTGCTTTCACAGACTCAAATATTAATCTCAAAGTGTGTCATGCCTTTAGGAAAATGATAAAGCCTCTTTTTACTTTGAAAACAAGGAGCATTGCATGAATTATGCTGACATTCACAGTTTATGCCATGCATATTTTGTAGAGAGTCCTTCTAAGGAATTAATTAATTTGTGTATGCTACAGAGTAGGAAGAGTTTTTAAATTCAGCTTGGGTGTAGCTTCACCATAAAATGCATGGCCAATCTACTCATCATGCTGTGTTACACAGTTGTGCATGTGTTTTGAAAGTAACCTTCAGATGATTCCTTTGTTAGAGAGTTAGGATGTGGCTTTAAGCATGGATGCTACAAAGTCAAAATAAAATTTTTTGCCATCATGCTGCCACTGTTGATCATTCTGACAGAGATTTACTGTGAGGAAAAATGCTTCCTACAATAGCTCAGTAAGACAATAATATTCTGATGTCACTTTTGGACTGAAAGTTAAGAGTTGATGTATTATTGTGGGGAGGAAGAATGTAAGGAAATATATCCCAGCTAACCTAACACTTTCTGATTTTTACTGTAGCTTTGAAAATTCTGGTTTATTTGACTCTCCTCACTGCATGAATTGTTTGAAATACCAAACTCTGCTATGTTTGCTTTCTCTTTTATGCCTTCACAAATTCTCAATTCATTCTCTCGTCTCTCTCTCTGTTTCTCTCTTCTCTCTCTGTTTATTTTCTTTTTTTGGTGGGGTACCCTGAATCTCTGAAGCAGTGCAGGAGGCTGAACAGGAAGATGTAAAGGTGGTAGTGGACGCCCAAGCTCCGAAACCAACTAAAAAAACCAAGGCAGCAGCTGCAAGCTGTCAGAGTAGCAGCACCAGAAAGGAGAAAAAAGGGAAACACAAAGGTTAGCTGCATGCAGCTGCATGTCAGATATGAAAGTCATTATTTTGATGTCAATTCTCTCTCTTGTTTTTTTATGTGATTTATTTGAAAATTTGAAAATTGCCTAAAAGTAATTTCCTGAAATTTTTCTGAGGTTGGAAAATGTGTGTGACTTGGTCTTGTTTGGGCATGCACAGCTTCGGAGTCAAGGATGGCTAAAATTTGTAGATGGAGTCTTTTGCAAAGGAGGGTGTTTGTTCAAATTGCAGAGGAGGAAAAAAGTTCTGAAGGAAAGATGCTGGTGTTTTCCTGCAGTGTTAAAAAAAAGAGAACCATCTTACAAAAGTGTGCTTTTTTAGATTATCTGTAAGTAATCTAGTCTGGAGAAACAGCCTTGAATTGCAGCTGCTTCTGTCCAGACTCTTCCTGAGGTTTAAATTATAAAATTTAGAGGTTAAGTGGACATTTTGAAAATCAATTCAACAAAACTGAGGTAACATCCTCAAAGGGGTTTTTCAAGTTGTTACTTCAGTGTTACTCTATCCCACCTGGCTGACAAATGGGAGGTGTTTGTATGAAAAATTTTCTTCAATGACTTTGTGTATGATTAGGTAGATTTAAAAATACACTCTTGGTAATGACAAAAGGGTAGGTAGAAATGACATGGCCACTCTTAGGTTTACAATTTGAGCTACACAGACTAGATGGAAGAAGTAATGAGCTACTTTACTGGTATTCAAATTTTGTATATATCCATATATATATATGTACCGTCATAGAAAAAGAGAGGCTGTTTTACCCTATGCAGTTACTTTTCATTTGGTGGTGAATGACTAATGAAATGAAATAACTTTCCAATAATTTGCAGCTCTTGAATAAGGCCACTGTAACACTGTCCTACTTGGACTGTGCTGTAGTTCTGTCTTGTGCACATCCAACAGTTCCTCCACTGTTGCTTCAGTGAGAAAATAGTGTGTATCCTTGACGAGTCTCTTTAAAGATAGCAATGACTAATAAGGTTAATTATTGAGGTCAGAGTATTGGGGCTTATCTATGGGGATTTTGCAGGACTTGAGCCTACCTTAGCAAAATCCTTTGTGTATTGCAGCTTAATTCTTGAGATCTGAATCCACAGCATCTCTCAGTATGTAGTTCTTCTGGCTGCAAGGGAAGCTCTGGGTTAGAAGGGCTTTAGAGCCTGGCCCTGAGCTAAATGTTATTCATATATTTGAGCAAAGATGGTGTGTGTCAAAGGTAAAATTAACTGATTGTAAAAATTGTTGGCAAAATAAATGAACAGAAAGCAAACATTTCCTAGTTCAGTGTAAAAGGATGTAGTTTTAGTAATACAAATGCCAATTTTATTTTGAAGTACATCTTGCTGAAGAGTAAAAATTCTTTCACTAGTTTAAAAGAAAACCTGTAAGGGAGCATTATGTGAGCTAATAATTGAATCATGGTTGCAGCATAGCCTTGAGGCTCTGTTTTATCTCATGTAATGCCTCTTTTTTTACATGTGTCTCTACTACGTTCAGAACTGAAGATACTATGCTGCAGGGTTTTTTTATTATACCACAGCAGGTAACACCTAGTATTTTTCTCACATGCCAATTATAATTTTACTCATCTTCTGAAAAATCCCCCAAACAGGCAAACGTTGGCCTATGTTAATAAAAGCAAGTTGTGTCAGTAAAAGTAGTCACTTGGTGTAGGCTGAGAACTTGGGCATGCTGATGCTGCTCTCTGTGTTGGGAGCTAATACTGTAAGCTCTAGAAACCTCAGCCTCTGCTGCAGTTCTTACTGCTCATCCTGCTGTGCTGTGGGAGTTCTTCCCTGGCCTTCAGCATTTGCCCATCACTTCCATGCTTTCAGAGAGTGGAGGTGTTCTTCAGCAATTCCACTAAAGAAAATGCTGAGTATCTTCGCTCATGAAGTTCATGTTGATGATCAGTAGCAAATAAAAGTCAGTTAAATTTTGTTCAGAGCATACACATAGTACCTTCTCATCCAGCTCACCTGCTTTTTCTGTACACTGCTATTTAACTCTTCATTCATGTATAATTTCACAATTGGAATAATATTCTGATTTCCCTTTGACAGTGTTATAAACTTAGGAGTGTATGCAGGGGATTATAACTGGATTTCCAGTCTTCCATCCTGATCAAAGCTGCAAAATTTTTTTTTATTGGATGTAGAAGTAAAACCAAATGCATCTTTAAAATACCAGAGGGATATTACTGATAGATCCTCTACAGACATAGCTAATTTTGTACTTAGGAATGAGGAAAATGCAAGTGGAAATGGAGCCCTGTAGTGGAACTTGTATTAATTTTCAGTTACTTTTTAAAATAAATGTGAGTCTTAAGATTTTTGTAACAGTATTGAATGGATTTGCTATTAACTTCAGATCTCACTGTGAAAGTGGATGAAGGGTAAGTGGTTTTATGCCTTTTTTTGGCACGAGAGATTTTGTTGGAGGGATTTCATTGGTAATTAGAGCAAATTTCGGGAAATTTTACATTCTGCTTTTAGTTTTGCAATTGGTTCAGGTTTGTCTCCACTCTGACTGTAACCTTTCTAAGTCCTGTAAATGAGCAGGATGAATGCTGAGCACTTAACAAGCTAAAATAGCATTTTAAAGGTTTTTGTTAGTATTTAGCTATAGTGAGCCTTACCTTTCTAAGCTTAGACAAGCTCTTTGTGTTTTAAGAAAAAAAGAACATTTAGACCAGATCCTATGAATAAGAAGCTAATTCAGAGCAAAAAATTGTTGAATTATACATGACTAGCTGTTGAAGCTGTGGTGTAATGACTGCACTCTGGTTTTAGATGTGTAATGCTTTTTTAAGTGGCTTGAAGAGTGATGAAGCTGTGATCAGAACAATGTACTAAAGACAAACGCGAGAGAAATATCAGGTTTAATGAGGTTACACTGACACAAGAAAAGAAATGTAGCTAACTGCTCATGTCAGTGCACTTTGTAATTCTGTGATGGGTAGCATGATATTCAGCAATTTTTTCTAAATCTGTGATTATTACTGGTATTTCTTAATGGCAGTGTGCAGTGTGCACTGTGCCTATTTTTAAAAAGAGCCATAATTTTTGTGGGACAGAGCCTGGAACTGCAGTAAGTGGATGACATTTTGTAGTAGCTTAGCTCATTAAAGTGGTATTTCTGAAAGCTTCGTTCTCCCAGATTTATTGCTTGGCATAATATTCAGTACTGGGGAAAAGCCCCCAAAAGTGGCAAATGTATATGTAGAATGGTTGTCTTTCCAGTGGAGATAGTGGATCAGATTCTGGTTTGATTTGTGACAGACTGGGGTGATTAAGGATAGCACTGAACCCAGTGTACAGCATCACTAGGTGGTTCAACAGAAAAATCATGCAAATTAGTGAAAATATTTGCAGCAGGAGCCTATGAAAAGTATGCACCCCTCACAGTATTATAAAACCAGAGCATCTTTAGCTATCAAATATCTTGACAGTTCTTTAAAAAAGGAGCATGAAAGTATTGCAGGTACATGGTGTTGTCTTTTTTTTGTTTGGTGGGCTTTTCCCCCAAAGATAGGTTTACAAAGGAGTTAATAAATATACAGGATAACGTGCTTTTTTGCAGTGAATGGGGCAAATCAGGAAGATAAAATGGACCTTTGAAAAAAACAGAAAAGCATGAGAAGTCAGGAGTTAATACCAAGTGAAATCTGATACGAAAATTCAGGAATCATTCCATGAAGTTATTGGTGGTCAGTTGGTTTTGGTTTTTCTTCCCAGCATTCTGGCACTTATACTATATAAGTACATTCTAGGAAAACCCTGCTCTGAGCTGCCATGGACATCATAATGATTTCTTTTTTGTCAGTGAAATCAGGAACCTGGATGTGTTTAAAATATCGAAATAAACAATACTTTTGCAGAAATTTTTATCTTATGTTGCACCTTAGATGTATGTAGTGCGTTGGGTATTTCCTGCTGACTTTCTGGCAGTCAGGAAGCAGACGAGCTGCTCTGACACAGAGAGCTTTTCCTGCCAGGATGGCTATTCCATGTTTTGATTTGGTTGGCTTCTTCCGTGTTTCTTCTCTCTCTTTCACGCCTGTCTGGGTGTTTTGATTTGTGCATCCTGTCCCGTTTTCATATGTAACAAGCAGCTACATTAACACTGGCTGGCTCAGAAAGCAGCAGCAGTTGCTGGGCAAGAAGCATCATTTCTCACTGTAGCACTTCCTTTCTGATGCGGGGAGGGAAGTTCATGTAAAGCAGATTTATCTCAGCTTCCCTGGGCACTAAAGAGAAAGGGTAGGAGGAACAATAAGTGAGTTTCCACCGAGAGAAGTCCCGTTATTTCTAGATCTGACAAACCTTTCAGGCTGTGCTTTGGCAACACATGAACTTGATTGTGAAGAAGTAATTTTGGCCTCCTAAGGATAAAGATTTATGAAGGTACTGTTTTCTAGATTTCATCTTAGTATAGAGCTTGGTGCTCAAGTACTTGCTTTTAATGTCTTGATCTGGTGTTAGCAATAGTCCTTCTTTTGATGGAAGTTCAAACTAAATCACCTCCAGATGTCCTAGCAAAAAAAAATTTCAATTTGCTCCCTTTCCCTCTAAACAAATGCCTTTGTGAGTTGCTTGAACTCCCATCAGTGGATGCACAGCCCCCGTGAGAACAGGAAAATATTGGGAAATGGCTTAGAAGATATTGACAGCAGGGTTTGCTTCAAGCCAAGTTCTGTAAAGGATGGAAACTATTTGTTCTGGTGTCAGATCTCCCTGAGTTTCTCTGTCCTTGACCTCAGAGCAGGCCATCCTTTGAAGGTTGTGCTGCCATCCCTCAGCTGGAGGAAGAGCTGCTCTGCAGTGCTCTTGGATAGCAGTTGCACCCACAGCCTTGGGTGTTATCCACGTGGATATGACTCATTTGTCAGACCACTAACTGAGCTCAGAAAATGCATGTTCTCTTCCAGAGACCTCCTGCCTGACCTTGGTCAGCTCTGCAGATCTGATCTGCAAAGGGCATAATCATATTCCTACTGTGTGAGCAGTATGCCCAGCTTCATACATCAAATTTGTGCCTTAAATGCTCTGTAAAATGAGAACAGGATCTTTTGTATCCTGCAGTTCCCCGTTTGTAAAGCAGGGACAAAATTACTTGTTTTCTATGCTATATTCCTTTCCTGACACATTAGCTCATTTGCCATTCAGTAGTTTAGATTACCAGCTTTAAAGAGATTGGTGCTACCAATTATAAACTATAAATATTATTATAAATTTATAAATATTGTCTAGAAGATTTTAGGTGTTAAAAGAAAACAGACATTGATGAGTAGTAGTTTACAGGATGTAAATGCCAGCAGCGCTCATTTACTGATACTTTCTTTTTTTTTTTCTTCCAGTATTGCTTTGTTTTCATTTCTGGTACCTCTGGTTTTCATCTGAGACACAACCATGTCAAAGTGCACCAGAGGCCTTTATTGAAGGGACTGGTGTTCTGAGGGTTTTTTCAATCTTCTTATTTCTTTTCTGCCCTTCTTCACATTTGCTCTCAAAAATTGCCCTTTATTCTTAGCAGGTATTCAAGGCCATCTCTGTCAGATTTTTTCCCTACCTGATTTTTGGGAACCACTGTAAAAAATGCTGACCACAGCAATAAAAACTTTGGTTTTTGGCACAACCCACTCAGCTTCTTTGCCTCTTTTGACCCTGTCCTTATGCATAGAAACTGTAAATGAGAGATTTGTTTTATTACATGGAGAACTATCCCTCTAGAAAGTGGATAAAAAGGAGTTAGTGAGGCAAAGAAGAAGAGAGATCCACCTTGGGTATCATGATAACACAAGCTTGGAAATGTTTTCAGATGTTTTCAGACGTTTGGTAGGTGGTGGTAAAGCTGCCTTTTGAACTGTGACTCACAAAGATGCACTTACATCTCGTGATATAGAAGAATATGCTTGCATGTAATCCCATTTTACACGTGCATGTAGAGTTACAAAGATGTATGCCCACACACAAATACTAAATAGTTAATGTTGCATTTGCCATGAGCCACCTGCAGTGTTCTAATGCAGCAGAGGTTCTTTTTTTTTTTTTTTGTTCTCTTTTTTTTTAATCCTCGCTGTCTTGCTACATATTTCATTCCCTTAAATGTGCTCACCAGTGGAACCATTCATAACGCTTAATAACACACTCCACCAGTGATGCACTCCTCAGAATACTGAAATTGATTTTTCTTCTCTAAAACTGTGACCTGCCAGTGTAGCCTTTGTCCTGACTCCTGATAATACACGATGTTCCTGACAGCATGGGATGTGAGTGCAGATGTTCTGCAGGCATCTGAGAAAAGCAGCCTCAGTGCAATCTCCAAGTGCTGTCAAAGACGTTTCATTTGCTGCAGATCAATGTCTGCTTTGAAGAGGAATAATTAAGGTGTTTTGTTCATTCTCAAAATTAGGTTTGTGTCATCCTAAGCTAAATAAGGGGCTAGATATGATAGGCATGAGGCATCTTGTTAAACTCATGGATGCTTAACACTTTTGAAATTCAGAGTATTAAGGTAAGAACATACCTTTAGGCACCCACTTTAATGATAATGGGTAATATTGTAAAAGCTTTTAAAAATGCCACAGAGGGTCTGAGGCTGTCTGTTCTAGAGCACCCTTGCAGTGGTGCTTCTCCTAGGATAAATATTAAGAAAAATGCTGTTCTGTTCACTGCCATGTTATACCTGCATCATAGGAAATGATACTGTTCATTCTGCATCACGCAGAGCTGCTTCAGAAATTGTCATCCTAGCAAGGTCACAGAGACATTTCAATGGACTTTATTTAGTCCTTCAAGGTTGGATGGACAGATTATGTATTTGCTGTTAGTTGTTGTTGTTGTTGTTAGCTTTGCTGCAAGTAAATCAGAATTTGCAGGTTTGGTGCAGAAAGTGCCAGGGTCTGTGTAGTGCAGATGAGTCAATAATTCCTTGTGATCTTGAACTCTGTCAGTTTAACACCTCTGCAGTGTTGGGCTGCATCTCGTTAGGTGGTTGCACAGCAAGCGCTGTTCCTCAGGGTGTGGAACACTCCTTTTTCCACTTATGGTTC
Organism: Entomyzon cyanotis; assembly: GCA_024500445.1. Taxonomy (NCBI): domain Eukaryota; kingdom Metazoa; phylum Chordata; class Aves; order Passeriformes; family Meliphagidae; genus Entomyzon; species Entomyzon cyanotis. Next base: position 5,086,610 of record JAKEPQ010001029.1, read on the forward strand.
ATATTGCAGTGGCAGTGACAGCAGATATTGCAAAGTACAGTTAAGCATGCTAAATGTATAATCCAGCTGTCTTTTAATGCAAGTTGACAGCTGCTGGCAAAGCAGGATGAAATGGTATTCTTGGAGACTTCTGCTACACATCACGGTCCAAAAAACATCCCAATCCCTGCAGCTCCTTCTCACAGGATTTATTCAGCTCTGTTTGGTGTGAGAAACACCATATTCCTTTACTGAATTAGCTCTTTGTACTGGTTGCTAATTCTCCACAATGTTGCTTGCTTATTTTCAAAAATTTCACAACAGCAGCAGTATACAGCTTATGCTATTCACTCTATCTGTACATGATAATATTGCCATTTTTATATAGCTGATTTAGTAACATATTCCAGCACTGTCTCTTAGTTAAGAGCTGAAGTACATTTGCAATCTGAAGTTTTACCTTGCTGTCCTGAAGAAAAAAAAGAAGTTGGCTTGTGATAAGAACACACCCCACCCTTTATTTCCTTTGTCTCTCTTCAGAGGTGATTTACAGCCCTAAGGAGGTAAATAGTTTCTTTCTGGCTGTGGTCAAGAGCCACAGGATCACAGCATGGCTGAGGCTGGGAGATGCCTCTGGGCACTGTCTAGTCCCACATCCCTGCTCACAGCAGGTTGCTCAGGATCGTGCCTGGTTGGGATTTAGGCATCTCAGAGGATGGAGGTTCCAGGGATCTTCCTTACAGTTTCTCTCTGATGTATTAACTGTGTGGCAATTTCCTAACACAGAAGGTGTATTTAGGCTTGTTAGCATGCTGCCCCTCTGTTGGATACAGTGCGAGATCTACTTGTGAATTTTCCAGGTTTTTGAAGCTTAAAGTATTTCAGGACAGCAGTGGTGTTTATATGGGGGTATAGCAAAATCTGGGACTCAGGTTCACCTGTTTCTAGATCAGCTGTGTGTCTTTAACGAAAACTTGATCTTTCTTTGTCAGTTCTTTCCAATGTGTCTCTTTTCTACTTAGTTTTCAGTGTTTCTGGTGCATGGGGCGGGTGTGCTTTGGGCTGGGGGAGGGCAACAGTGAAGTCCTGATCCTCTCCTGGAGATTCTCTGGTGCAGTATGTGGGAAATAAAATGTTTGCCTTGGAGGCTAGCTTAGTCTTGTTTATGTCTGGAAATATTAATGAATGTGAGCATCTAACCTCTGATTCCTAGAAAAGCTACTTTTTTTTGTTAGTGGGCAATTCTCTTTTCAGTAGCTTCCTGACACAAAGACAACTAAGGCTTTTGCTGCTGTCTGACAGGGATTGATGGCCCAGCTGCTTTTCAAGATGATGTTCAGAAGATAGGAAGTCAAGTGCAGATTCTCACTGTTGGGCAGTCTAGCCGTGATGAAGATGATGGAGAGAAAGTGGCTAGTGGCCAACAACAGCAAAGCAAACAAGATCTTAGAACAGCAATGCAGAAAAAAGGTAAGTAGCTAAAGCTTCCTTCGTGTTCTCACTGCTTGCTTGATGTACATTGACTCCATTTCCTCTTCTCAATCTCAGCCCTAGACTAAGCAGAATTTGTTAGTTTGTGCGTCTTCTTCTCAGAGCCTGTTAGGCTCTATTCTGTACCCGAAAAACCCAAAACCCCAAACCTAAAGCAAAATAAAACAATGAAGTTCTCTCTCATCCCAAGGAACAAGAGCTCTGCAGGCTCTCGGGATGTGGCTTCCCCATCTGCAATGCAGTGGCACTATCGAGGTACCAGGCAGATGCCAATGCTCTCATCCATCTGTCCACATTTTTATACTGTACAACTCTGGAAATCACTTTCTTGATGGTTGAAAAAAGAGCAGGGAATAGCAACATTCAAACTAGAATATTAATTTTAGTGGTGCAGTCAGTTACACATTGTTCACATTTTCAATAGTGTGTGTTCATGGTTGCAGAGGTGAAAAGTACACCACTGTGTATTCTGCAGCATTTCCCACGCAGAGTCCTCAAATGTTCTGGAATTTTTTTTTCTTCTTCCAGAGGCATGCATGCTTTGGGAGATAGATTGTGTATGTACACATTCATGCATCTGTCTCTTCCTTCCTGCACTGTTGTTATCTCCCCTTAGACTCTAACTGTAGGAAGGAAAAAGAAAAATCCCCAAATCCTCACAAAGCATTTTCTGAAGGCATTTGCTTTGGAGTTGTTCTTCTTCAGTGTACAGCTTTTGAAGCAAAGATGGCTCAAGCCAAGAGTGCTCTGATGCTTTAAGAATAAACTCTTTGTGTATAAAGAGCAAAATGTAAGTGCAAACTTGACTCGTGTAGAATGGACTATTCATACCTAAATGGCGCCTCTTGTCTGCAGAGCAGTTCTCACTAAGATTCATTTTTTCTGGGACGTTACCCTGCAGATGTGAGCAGCTTCAACTGAAATGGGCAGATTTTCTCCAAGTGCGCTATTTCCTGGGCATTTGAGTCGCAGGGGTGTTGGGCATGACTAACAAGTTCTGATCTGTGTCATGATTGTGTTGCCTTGGACCATGGCTCAGAATATTTAATCGTCAGGCACACTACTAAACTAAAGCTGATTGACTTAAAAAGCATCCACAGACTTCTCAAATTAGGTCACAGCACTCAGATTTTTACGCTGGGGGACATTTCTAGTTTTGATGGTTTTTTTGCCAGGTTATCATGTATTTTTATTCTCCCTAAGTTTCTGTTTATTTTTAATAGAAACAGTGAGTGGAAATGTTTTGGTTTGCTTTGTTTCTGTAAATTCTCAAATATATGATACAACCTTTTTTACCCAGTGTGAGTATACTCCTGATCAGAACAGACACTGCTAAGAGTGAATCACTAGTCTGTTTCAAGTTGAGGTGAGGGGGACACTTTCATTTAAATGGGAGTACTGAGGTTTATTCATTGCAGAGATAAAGCTCTGTGTGGATTCCCACTGCCAGTTCATTGCTTGTGGCATGTCCTTACTGGCATGTCACCGAAAAGTGTTTGGAGTTGCTGTCTCCCATCGGTCCTGCCCTTGCATGGAGTGGGTGCAAAAGGAGAAGAACACAGAGATAAAGCACTGCAGGAAGGGACCTGGGAGACCTGGTTAATGGCAAGCTGAACATGAGCCAGCAGTGCCCTGGCAGCCAGGGGGAACATCCCTGTCCTGGGGGGCATCAGGCACAGCATTGCCAGCCGGGCAAGGGAGGGCATTGTCCTGCTCTGCTCTGAGCTGGGGCAGCCTCACCTCCAGTGCTGGGGGCAGCTTTGGGTGCCACAGCATTGAAATGACATTAAACCATTAGGGACAGTCCAAAGGAGGCCACGAGGATGGTGAAGGGTCTGGAGGGGAAGCCTGAGGAGGGGTGGCTGAGGGCACTTGGTCTGTTTAGCCTGGAGGAGAGAGGGGAGACCTCACTGTGGTCTTCATAATCTTCCTGAGGGGAAGCAGAGGGGCAGGCACTGATCTCTTCTCTCTGGTGCCCAGTGACAGGATCTGAGGGAATGGCCTGAAGCTGAGTCAGGGGAGGTTTAGGTTGGATATTAGAAAAAGGTTCTTCCCCCAGAGGGTGGTTGGGCACTGAACAACTCCCCAGGGCAGTGCTCACTGCACCAAGCCTGGCAGAGTTCAAGAAGCATTTGGACAATACTCTGGGACACACAGTGTGACTCTTGAGATGTCCTGTGCAGGGACAGGAGTTAGACTCCATGATCCTGAAGGGTCCCTTCCATCTCAGCATATTCTATGATGCTATGCAATGCTAACTGGTCTAACGGGAAAAGCTGAATCCCATTGGATTTTCATAGCCCTGGTTCGTGCCTGTTCTGCTCTTTGGCACTAACCTGGTGGAGAGAAACTTCTCTTAGCACGTGTCTCTGCTTCCCCAGTGAGTCAAGTTCTGTTACAAGACAAGGGGTTATAGGCTACTGAGTGTGAAAAGAATATGCCACTTGCAAGAAAATGCCAAATGCTTTATTTGATTTCTCCATCTGTTGGAAATTGCCATACTGGAATAATTTTCGTCCTGCAGGAAATATTCATTCTTTTGATTTCCAAAGTGTTAATCTGCAGAGTGCCTCCCTGGCAAATGAGTCACTAGGACAGAGTCAGACTTCCATAAGTTTTAACACTGAATAACTAACATGAAGTCCTCACACTTACCAGTTTCCAATATGTCTCTGTAAAGGACATGGAATGAGCAATTGGGTCTCAGTTCTTCTTTGCCACCTCAAGTTTTGAGATTTAGGGAAGGGATAGATTCCAGTTCTGGATTCAAAACCAAAACAGGAGCTCCCTGAAGCATTTTTCCCCACAGGTAATGAGCACAGACTTTTCTAAGGCTGGCACAGGGCTTTCACCACTAAAATACTGGTGGTGAAATAGTGAGCACAGGTGTGGAAATAAACCAGTTCTGTCTGTGGATATGAATTATGGCTTTATTGTGCAGCTGCCAGCTGAGGAGATGGACTGTCTCCATTACCCATGCATAGAGCCTAGAACATGCTTGTCATTACTAAGAAATAATGCTTGTGATTAATGAGTGTGTGATTAATAATGAATGAATTCTACAGGCTTTGAAAGTATCTGTTGACCTGTGAACTCAGGCCTCCCTTGCATAACCAGATCCTATTGAAACTTTTTGCCGTTGTGTTCTGTGGTGTATGTCAGCACGGGGGGAGCTGAAGAAGTGGATAATGAGACCTTTCACAGGGCAGCTGAATGGAATGCAAGCATTGCTTATGCTCCTGGTTTACATTTATACCCTCACTCTAACTGCTCTGGTGGTGTTTCACTGTCCAGTGTGCATCTGGATATTCTAAAGGGATGTGCACTGAAGTTACTGGAAGTGGCAATAACAGAGAAAAGCACTTTAATGCCTTTTTGCTGTCTTTTTCTTCACCTGTTCCAAAATTTGGACTGAAGTAAACCATTACTGAGTCTATGTCTTCTGTTTATATTTCTGTACCTCAGTTTGGTTTAGTGTCTGCTTGTTGCAGACCAAGTTCATATTCCAACAGACTAAACTACAAGAAAATCTTTATGCACATCCCTGGGACTCCCAGAAAATCAGTTGAGAGAGCCTAAATTCATCTTTCAGTGATGAGGCTGTAGTAGGCACAGGGACTGAGGTTGAATTTATGCCATCTGGACACAAATCTGAATACTTTCAATGTTACCAACTCAATATTGTGTAGAATCTGTGTGTATCACTTATCAATCAGGTTTGAGGGTTTTTATTTTGTTAGAATTCAAAAGCAGGCCCAAGTGCATCACACACAAAAGTGGTTGTGCCACAACTGCTCAGTGTGGATGATGTTTCCTGAAACTTCAGCTCTGTGATCCAGTGCTTTTTCACTTTATTCAAAGTATTGAAAAATGATTACAGCAGGTATAAGCAGGTGGAAGGTGAATTTGATTGTGCAGTGCAGAAATTATGAATCCAAGCAGCAGCATTATGGCCCCAGCCCATAAGCCTTTACCCCTATGTGGAGTCCTCTTGCCAAGTTACACTTGTTCACTCAATTAAGGGTTTGCAGAATCAAACCCTTGGATTTTTTCCTTTCCCAGATCCCCATGCAAATACATCCTGGTCCTCTTCCACCTCCCAATCCAGTCTTGTCGCCCTGGATCATGTTCCTGGTAAGTACAGAGGGAAGAAGTTAATTATGCCCATGCTGCTTGACTCTGGAAATCTGCATTTCATTTATCCTTTTACACTGGACTACCCATAATGGGAATTCTGGACCAAGTGATGTTTTTTGATTTTTTTCAAAGGATAAGATATAGCCTCTAGTGTGTGGAACTTAGAGTGCTTGAACTTGAATATGGGGTGGCTTCATCTGCATGATGCTCTTTGAAAAACTAGGCCTGGCAAATGTCCCACCATTGATGCTTTTTGCTGCTAAGACCTATTTGATGTTCAAAGTTGTGTTTCCCTTTGAAATGTCTGAGGTTTTGAATTCCTGTAAAGTCAAATTTCCAAGTGCTGTAGGGCAGTTCTGTTGGCCTGGGCTGATGCTATTCTTTACATGAAATAAAGATGCATGAGAACATTTCCTTGATATGAATGTTTCTTCCCAGTCTAAGATGTGCTCTTCAGCAGATCACACAGGAACAGCTAAAAGTGTGCTGTGAAAGGGCTCCTATTTTAATTGTTAAGCTTTCCAAGTGGCTGTGCTACTACGTTGTCCTCTCAGCTCCAATTTCAGATTTATGATTTTGTGTTGTGTTTGAAGTACTTAATTGCATGAAGATGATCTGAATTTAGTTCCTAACTGGATATTTGCTCCTGTATCACTGGGTAACTGGATCCTCTCTGTGGAATGGAAACCATGATGTTTCCTTTCTCTTTTACTTGACTGTTTTGGCTTCTCAGGACAGGTGCTGTCTCACCCATGCATTCTTGCACTGCCTCACACAATGAACCACTCTCACACCCCCTCACTCGCCTGTGAGCCTAAGGGTGCAGCAGTCTGATAAGGGATGTTTCACAGCAAGTATGGACAGCTTTAATGCATTAGTATTTCATATTAGTGTGCTGCTTTCTCCTCAGGCATTTCAAGTAGCATGAATTTTGATGAGGAAGAAGATGAGGAGGATGAAGACAGCTCCAGTTCTTCACAATTAAACAGTAACACCCGGCCAGGTTCTGCCACAAGCAAGAAATCCAATAAGGTAAGGGGAGAGTTCTGAAGGAGGGGTGTGCAAGCTGCTATGTAGTGTGTGATTTCAGAGTGCACTCAGGACAGGCCTGGCTTTCTTGTTCTGTTTTTAATATGCACTAGAGTATCTCCAAGGTGATTTACTGTGATAGCTCTCAGGCTTCGCAAGAGCAAGCAATGGAAATAATGACTTGGAGAAAAGAATGGCAAATATTGTCTGAACTTGAATGAAGAGAAAGGTAAACAGTAAATATTTACCTTTCTACCTCTTGCAGGTGCTCAGAAGGATCTTTTGTTTCCACTGACTTTTTCTGGGCATTTTCCCACCCTGTTCTCTCTGCTACCATCTGAACATAAAAAAAAACTTTGGCTGGTTCAAGTATTCTAAATCAGAAGCTCCTGCTAAACCAGTTGATGGTGCCCCACTCTTTTATATACTGCACTGACATCTCATCTTTGTTAGATCTCTCTGGAGCTTAAACTGTTGCTCCCTATCCCATTTCTTCCTTTCATCAAAGGCCACCCCTGTCCTTGAGTATGGCCTGTCTGACAAAAGGAGTGTGGTGAGATAGAAAGGCGGGAGGCAGGCTTTGCTCTGTAACCACTGCACAGCACTCTGTCTGCTCTACCAGGTGGGTTGGTACACTGAGCATCAGCAAGACAGTATGTCCCTTGGTTTGATTTTTAAAAAGTGCAGCTTCTATCAAATGCCATTCCTTTGTGCTTATAACCTTGTAAATTGAAGTTGAGAAATCTGAATTTTGCTTATTGTTTTAGGAAGCGGCCTCAGCCCCCAGTCCTTCCACAAATGAGCCTCTTATAGATGTTGATGACCTGGAGGAGTTTGCTGTAAGACCTGCTCCACAGGGAGTCACTGTCAAGTGCAGGATCACAAGAGACAAGAAGGGAATGGACCGAGGGATGTACCCTACTTATTACCTCCACTTGGAAAGGGAGCATGGTAAAAAGGTCATAAAATAACTTGAATGGCATACCAGTTGCATCTGAATATTGAAAAAAAAAATCTGAAGAAGTCTTACAAAGAAAATGTAACCTTATATTTTAAATACGTTTTTGCTTTGACTAGATCTACCCTACAGTCTTCTCAAAGCCAAACAACAGTATCACTTTCTTCCACTGCCTTTCTTCATATGTCTAATCTTTGGCCTTAAATAATCCATGCAGGGCACCTTTATGTGACTGTCAACAGTTGGGGCTCTCTGCATTCTGTGGCCTGAAAAGCCTCTACTTTCAATTCAGCTGGAAGAGCCAGAGCAGCTTAGAATGAAACACTTAACAAAATAGATCAGATTTAATTATTTAAACCATAAATAATGGAATGAGTGGTTGAGAAGTCATTTTCCCTTACCATTTTTTTTTTCCCTGGTTTTGCTAAATATCAGGAGATCTTCTGTTATTTTGCTAGTGATGCTTGAAGACAGAAAAATTGCCAATGGTTTCCTTATATCGAAGCTGGATGTGGTGTGTGCTAACACCTTTAGCATCCTAGAATATGTTTTTTTGCATTGCTTAGGTGTTTCTGTTGGCTGGAAGGAAACGAAAGAAGAGTAAAACCTCTAATTACCTCATCTCTATAGACCCAACTGACCTGTCTCGGGGTGGAGAGAGTTTTATTGGAAAACTGAGGTAAACAGTGAGAAGTCTAAGAATTTTCTTTATAGAATGTAAAGTTTATTCGACATTAAGAAGCCTGTAAGCCACTATGTCTTCTTAATTAGAGGCTTGACCACATCATGTGATCATGATCCAAGATCACCAGTATCCAGGGCATGTTTTCCAAATGTCTCAAGTACTTACAGGATCACATTTTATTAAAAGTCAGCAGGACTGAAGCTCTTAAGTGCTCAAAGGCCAGATTCTCAAGGGTGTACCAGCACAAGTTATCTTAATGGGATTTTCAGAAGTGCATGAGTACATTGTGTCTGGCCTCTGTTGATATAAATACTTTGGAATGCACTGTTACACAGTCTGAAAATCCCTTTGGTTTTGCCTGCTCCTTAAAGCCCAAATTAGTTATTTACAGGTAGTGGAATTCTTTCAGAAGCACCTGTTCCTTTTCTGTCTGTCCCCACATTGTACAACCAGTCTGCTGTTGATACCTCGCTGGAGCCTCTGGATGTATGTTCAGATCATCTGTGCCTGTGTTGTGGTTTGCACTCCTTTCCATTGAAATAGGAAAGATTGATCTCAGTTCTGGCTTTATAAAAGTCACTCCCTATATTCCAACAGAGTTTAGTAGTCAGGTAAGAAAGCAGATGGTTTTGTAGAGAGTAAGTGTATTTTAAAAACCAGGCAGACAAATAACAAAACCCCACCTGGGGGTTTCCTTACTGCTTTCTTGAATTTCCTAGTTTGGAAGATGTTATCAGAAGTCTCCAGCATAATAAGGGACCTTTAGTATACATTTCTGTACTGGACCTTTACATTTTTGTCATTTTGGTCTTCAATCCAGGAGTTGCCATGTAGCTGGGATTGGAAATAACATCTCTCTCTACTCAGTATTCGTCTTTCCTTTGCAGCCACAGTGCAGTAAAGGATAGATGTCTCGGGCAGCATTACTGACAAATGGTGATTGGATTTTCCATTTTTTTGGTAGATCAAATCTTATGGGAACTAAGTTTACAGTTTATGACAATGGAGTAAATCCAATGAAAACAACATCCAGCCTGGAGGCGAGTACCCTGCGTCAGGAGCTAGCTGCTATTTGTTATGTAAGTACTGCTCACAGGCACAGCGTGCAGGAAGGGCAGCTCTGTTTCTGAAACAGCACACTGAATTTCCTTCTCACTTATGATTATGTAAATCAGCATTCAGACTTTGATGTAACCAGGCAGCTGATCTTCACTAGAGAAACTGAGAGACTCAGTGGAAAGGAGAGGTGAAAAACGTAGTGCACTGAACAGGGTTGCCCAGTTGTCACCTTTGGTGAGAAGAAGGTGTTGGAGCTCTTCCATAACCCTCTGGAAGGGATAGGATCAGAGCCTGCAAGGAACAGGATCACAGCCTGCAGGCACCACCTGAGGGAGCCTCCTGAACTGGGAAGAGTTGTGCACATGGCATTGGTGCTCTAAAAATGATTGATTGATTGGCATTTTGGAGAAGGCCTCTCTGAACCAAACCACAGGTAGCTGGACAGCTAGGTGCACAGCAGCTGAGAGACTGGGATAAAAACTCTAAAACTCCTTTTTATCAGGAAAAAAACCAAGCAAACTCCAAGCAAAATCCAAAATTTGATTGAATGAGAGAAACTGGGCTCTTACAGGAGACTAAGTAGCATTTGTCAGGAGCAATGCAGACAGTCAAGACGTGAAACACAGTTGATCTTGTTTCATGATTGCCGGATGAGTAACATTTTTCATGAGAGTATGATTTCTGTCCAGAAATATTTGGGCCCAAGAAACCCTTCCAGTGAAAACTGGTATGTACACTGCTACAGAAAGTGGTCTGGTTTCACAAATCAGCAATTTATGATAAAAATATCCCAGAATGACTTTTCTGAGAAGTTCTGCCCAGCTTCAAGGATGCCTGGAAATCTGACAGGTTGAGGTCCACCACATACCCCATGTATGGCCATGAAGCATTCCCAGAAAGTCAGCTTTGGGCTGTGGGGAGCAATGCAGCTGGAAGATTTCCATGAACAAGAAAGCAGAGAGCCATCCTTTCCTTGCAAAGTGCTGGGAGTTCTGAAGGAGGACAGTATTAGCTGCCAGCATGCTGCTTAGGATGCAGTTTTCCTGTGGATAAAGTGTGTGTTCACCTGTGCTGTTACTCAGGCACATGGTTTGCAGCTGGAGACAGACAGATGAACAGATGGACATCCCTCCCTTCCTGCTGGATTTGGAATTCTGAGAATTTCCAAAAATCCAGCTAGCAGGATTTAAAAAGACACCCCAGGTTTTGATGCGAGTTTGACTGAAGTCACAGTAGAAACCTAGCAGAATGTACATGTTTAATAAAGGTAGTTTTACTGGTTTATATAGGATGGCATTCCCTGGAGCCAGACAACTAATCTGGTGCACTCTGGAAATGCAAAAAGAAAACAAAACTCAATTTTTAAAAAGTTACATATTGAGAAATTTAGGCATTGCTTAAATCAACAACAAGTGATACTTGATGATGAACAATACCAAATAAAAAGCTGTTGTGGTCAGCAGAGGTAATTAGAAGTGTGAGTGTTAGAAAGAACCAAGCCATGGCCACTGTTTGGAGAATGGGGCTGAGATAAGCTGCTTTTGTATGTCTGTTTGTAATCAGCAGTTTGAAACTGGTAAATTTGTATAAGAAAATTACTTGTTCCATTGATACTTTGGTACTAATGGAGAAAGGTGGCAGGCTTGCAGGTTCTGTGGCCAGAGGACAAAAGGAAATTGGAATTGTATTTCATTTCAAACTAGCCAGGTTTGCTGAAGTGAGATTATTGTTCCTGGCTGCAGCAGAACCAGAGCAGAGAGTGCTAGAAAGAGCAGTACCAAAACACCCTTGTCCTAAGGCAGTCTTTTAATTCCTACCTTGAGATTTTCCCTGCAGCAAAAGCTATAGAAACCAATACTTTGAAAGCACCACTATACCTCTCACTGTCCCTCTGCTCATCTGAGCAAGTATCCATGTGGAGATCAAGCTGTACCCAACTTACTGAGCATGACCTGCTTAATCATCTCAGCAGGTCTAATTTGTATAGGCAGAAACTGGTGATGCATCTGTGGCTGACTGTGGGATAAATGTGTCGAGGACTCTAGTTGTGGAGCTCACCTTAAGATGTGCTTCAAGCAACAGGAACAGAGTTTTCTCAGGTGCTGTTGACCACTTTTTCTCCCCCATTGTTGGCAGCCCAGCATATTAATAAACCTGCAGCAGCACCTAATGGCTGATTGCAGAATCGTTGGCAAAATTTATCAGGAGCAGTGAGGTGTAACTGTACCACTGGTACCAGGATTCTCTGTGCTTTATTCCTTTATATCCATGTATCTCATGGTTCAGTTTGTGTCAGGTTCCAGGCAGGCAGCTCAGCTGAGACTCTGAGGTGTGACTCAGGTTCCAGTGAAGTAACAAGACTCCATATTCCTACTCGGGTCTCAGTCACTTGCATTGTGCTCCTCCAGTGTTGTGGGTTCTGTGATTTGGGCCTTCCCAAAATTTCTACAAAAGATATGAAGGACCAGGCACAACTGTATGAAACAAGCTCAGGAAGGGAAGTGGCTGCAAGAAAATTGGGGTAATAAAATCATGAATCTCCTGGGGGCTGCTGGGATATTCACCTTGCTGCTCTTATCATGGCAGCTATTGCCACTAAAGCAACATGCTTACATAATTGTTTGAAAGTGTGTAAGATTTTAAAAGCAGCCCTGGGGAGAGGCTCTGTGTTCTTGCAGCCCAGTTTATTGTGAGGCTGACTGGATGGGCTGAGGCAGAGAGGGGAGCTTCTGAGCAGTACTGAGCTAAGTCCTGATAAATCATTGGTATCCTGATAGAACCAACAGGGCTCTGCCAGTGAACAACTTGTGTTCCTGTGTAAACCAAGACTGTTAGTGGCATTAAAATGGTGAGTAATCAGAATTTGGTTTATGTTCCCCTAATAATGTCATTTGTAGCCTTGAATTTCCACACACAAAATAGTGGAGGAGGAAAATAAAAGAGAAGCAGGGAGTGAGGCAGGAGGTAAGGTAATTTTAATAATTTTCCTCACATATTCCATGTTTATGTAATTCCAGTTTGGCACTGTGAATTTAGCAAAAGGGTAGCATTTGCCAGCACAGCGTGTGATAATTGGTGGTGGTGGTGGTGATGTGCAACTAGTAACTATTCTCTTATCATGTGCCAGAAGTACCAATTTCAGTGTTTCTGAGTAAACCCAAAGAATATAGTGCTGGTTTTGCCTCTGCTTGGGAGGGAAGTGATTCAGCACTATTATTTAATTTTACATTCAACAATGTCTTCAACCAGTCAGCATCTAAATTAATTATGTATAGCATAACTGCAGCTTGAGGAGAAGAAAAGCTTGTAAGGCATAGCAGAGAAGCCCAAAATTGTCAGTAGTTAGTGTAAAATAAGCATAAGCATGAATCTTTTCTTAGAACTTGTCCTCTGCTATGCTGAGTCTCCTACTTATAAAATCTGCTGGCAGTCATATCAGTTTTCATCTTGCCATGATGCAGAACCAACTGAACTGATAACATGTTTTAGTCTGCCAAAGGATGGGACATAAAAGATTCAGAAAAGAGGCAGAATCTTCCCATTAATGTGCAGAGTTAGGAAGATGTATAAATAGGCCTGGATTGCTTAAGGAGCATGCAGTAAAATAATCCAGTAGAGTTTTTCTTGCATGCATGCAACTTTAATGAGTTGTGGAAAATCTCCAGATGGTTTGCTGGAACAGGTAAAGTTATTTCAAAGGTCAGATGATGACAAAGCTGTGGGTATTTTAGGTGGGTATTTTCAGATGTTTCCAGTCAGTTGAGGTGCATGGATTTTTGCTTGCAAAAGTAGAGATGTTTTAGTAAGCTTAGGGTTCTCTAAAATCAGGACATTTAAAATCAGAGACATCTGGATATGCCACTTCTAAATGTCCCAGTGGTAAAGCCACAGCAGCTGGAGCCCAGGGGTGTCTGGTTCTTGCCATCTTGTAGTATATTGCTGGGAACAATGGGAATGTTCTTCCTGAGATTCCTTAGTGTATCTCCAAAGCCCTTCACTTCTGAATGGCAGATGGGAAAAAAATACATGTGACTGAGAAATAGCTATCACAAAACATGAGGAGATGGACTTTGAGGTGTCACTGTTTCATTTACTGGGTTAATGCTAAAATCAGGTTTTACTGAGCAGATTGGAAAACACTGCTCTTTACTCTTTCTGGATCAAAAGCAGATGATAACTTACTGAAATATTTGGCCCTGGTTGCTTCTGTGGGAGAAAAAATGTGTCAGACAAAAATAAGGCTTTAGGCTGGTTTAGATTTTATTGGTTGTGTTTTGAGATGACAGTGCAGTGCTGGAGTGCTTTCGTGAAAAGCTGGTCAGGAAAGCATCAGATCATGTTTAATGGAAGAACTTGTATTTTCCATGGATTTGATTTTCCTGCCCATGTGATTTCCTTACTTTCCCTGCTTTCATAACTAGAAAATTTGCCCTCATGCTAATGTGTTTGTTTTTTTTACCGTGGTCATCTCTAAGCATAACATCTTTGAAGACTTTGAAAACCACAGCACTGCTAACAGATGCCCTGACTAGCATTTTGTTTGCTTTTGTGCTGGCTCTGGAATAAATGGAGCTGGTCCCATAGATTTAATTTTGTTTCACATTAAAGTGTGTGACTGCATTTTATGATTTTTAAATTGCAACTACTTTATTTTGGGATCTAGCAGTAGCCAAGCAATCTGGTTAATTCATATCCTTTTTTAACAAAGGGATTTAAAAATATATATTAATGTTGCTGGCAGCCAGTGCTAGGAGTGTTTTTGGAAACCTCTCTATTTCCATTTTTCCTGTTGTCAGAGCTTCTAAGACAAAGCTAGAATGTTTGGCAGTGCCAGTGAAGGTGGGAGTTTCAAGATGTTTTTTGAGTTGAATAACAAATAAGTTCTCTGGGCTGCCACTGTGTCTCTCTGTTGAAGAAATTAACTTTAAAAATAAAGAACATGATGAAATTTTTTCTAAACATTTTTAGGAAACAAATGTCTTGGGGTTTAAAGGACCTCGTAAAATGAGTGTGATCATACCAGGAATGAATATGGATCATGAAAGAGTTTCCATCAGACCACGAAATGTAAGTCATACCATCAGCCAACGCTAAAAACAACCTGAATTCTTTTTCAGGTAGAGTTGGGGGTTTTTATTTGCATTTCTGAAGGTCTTGAGGTTATTAAAATAGTGTTTGAACAATTGCAGAACAATGGGATGTGTGACTACTACTATGACTCACAAAAGCACTACAAATAATAAAGTATTTTGATAACAAAAGATACAGCTAACGTTTCTCAAACTGTGGAAAGGACTCAAATACAGATTTGCATTTAGATCCTCAGAGTTCCCAGTTTCATTCATTGAAGCTGTTTTGAGAGTTGAGGGTAAGAGTTTAGTCTTTGGGCCAGGACTGATGAATTTTTTTTCCTTGTTAATGTATTTTTTGTCACGTGAACATGTTAAACTGAAGTGTGTATCTGTGGTGTGTGCAGGAACATGAGACGCTTCTTGCAAGGTGGCAGAACAAAAACACAGAGAGTGTCATTGAGCTGCACAACAAAACACCAGTCTGGAATGATGACACCCAGTCCTATGTTCTGAATTTCCATGGTCGAGTCACACAGGCCTCAGTGAAGAACTTCCAAATTATTCATGATAATGATCGTAAGTAGAGCTCTCTGTGTGTGAGGTGTAGGAGCAGCACTGCATGCACAGCCTGGCAGGGATTCTGCCCCGGCAGTTGTCACCTCAGCAGGTTTAGTTATATTCTGCGGGTCCAGCTGAGCGCTGCTCTGCCTCGTGGTCATGGCATGGATGCAGGCTGGGTGTTGCAATGCTCGTGTTTGTGACACTGCCCCCTTGATGCCCACTTCATCCAGGCACAGTCACTGGGTGCTGAAGCACACTGGGTACCCCAGTGCCATGCAGTCTGCAGGGATATGGTGGGAGCTAGTGAACATGGCTGTGCCCATCTCCAAGAGCAACACTCAGTTTGGAACATGGGTGGTTTGCATTTGGTGCATTTTACAAGGTGAAACTGTTCCCCCTGCCTCTGCAATTAAACATTTCCAGCTGTGAATGAGGCTCAGATTTCCTGTTGCTGACAAAGAGTGCAAAAGGGAAGAAAGACTGGGGAAAACTTTCTGAATATGCCATAACAGGAGAGGTATGATTAGGTCTAGATCGCAATCACGCCTTTTCTTCCCCCGTTATCCTTCCTTGTCCACTTGCCTGAAGTTATGTGAGAATAGAATTAATTTGTTCTTGGTACATCTGAAACTTAGTACTAGATTTGTATAAGAGGTTTCAACACTCTATATAGAAGCCATCTTCTCTCTGCGCTTGCAAAAAATGTGCTTCTTATATGTGTCATTTTTTTGACAGTAACAAGTCTTGCAACCCTTTATCACTCAAGCTATCCTTGCCTCTCCCTCTGCCATCAGCACACCCACCTGCATGAATAAGTGCTGTGAAGTTTGATGAGTGAGCATGTTTGGTTGGTATTTTGTTGATCTGGGACAGAGGCTAGTGTTGGATGCACATTTATTTAGTGAGAGCTGCAAACAGAATTAATGCTGTGCTGCCTCTCTGCCCTTTCTTGCAGCTGACTATATAGTGATGCAGTTTGGCCGCGTGGCTGAGGACGTGTTCACCATGGACTACAACTACCCAATGTGTGCACTACAAGCCTTTGCCATTGCCCTTTCCAGTTTTGACAGCAAGCTGGCTTGTGAGTAAAGGGGTGTGGGTGAGCATCCTCTCGAAGGAAGCAGTTTGCCATATGATTCCCAATTCCTGCTGGTGTCGCTTATGGTCCATTCTAAAAAAGGTCAGGGAAAAATGCAGTTGTGGAGGACCACTCTGTTGCTGAAGAGAAAGTAAAAGGAATCTTCTAAAAATTCAGGACATTCAGGAAATTATACTTTTCCTTTTTTTTTCTGTCGTATTTTTCTGGAAGTGACATCAAGTTTTTGTAAACAGGAGTTGTCTCTCACGTCCCTGGTTGTGTTATGGATGTGTGCCATGATGTACTGTACCGTGGCTCCAGGAGCACCATGACAGTGGTGTCTTTTTTTAAAACCCAGAAAGGGCATGAGCACTCCAAAAGTTTCTTTTTACACTTAAGAATCATTCCAAGGCTGCAATCGTGCCTCAAGGTTGCATTCCTGCATCAACTAATCAGAGCTTTACATCATCCAGCATAAGAGAAAGATGAGGAAAAGAGATGCACTTTTTTTTTTTTTTTTGTAATTGTGCAAAGGTCTCATGTAGTATAAAGCCGAGTCTGAAGGTTGAAAACCTCTACTGGACTGAATTTGATGCATTGCTATTGTACATGTAGTAGGGCATGATGAATTTTAATTGCAGAAGGAGGAAATGGAGAAGTAGAAAGCACAAAATAATGTTGCACAAGTCACTTGAATTCTAAGCTGTCATTATGTTTTAACATCTACATGCTTTTTAATTTGTTTCAAATAAAAATGTATTTGCAGTACAGCAAAGGAAAAGGAAAACATCTAGATGCCAAGAAAGCATAACTTATGTTGAATTTGGCATTTTGTGGGCTGGGAATTTATATCCTTGTATTGCTGTGGTAATTCAAACACATATTTTGTATGAAGTGATAAAAACAGTTGGATAAAGGCGCTCTGCAGAGAATCTTATTATTTTGAACAGGCTGTGTAAAGCTGAGGAAGGTAAATGGAAATATTTTATTAAATTTGTCTGGCCTTTTGAGCTTTTACAATTTGTCGATTGCATTTTTTGAACTTTGAGCAACAACCACTTTTCGTATTTATTTCCCATTGTAAGGATGCTTGAAATCGATTGAAACTGTGTATGTTGTTCTCTGATGTAAACGTGCCAGCTACTGAGCTAAACCCTTCTAGGCAAATCTAGTGTATGCTGCGTACAGATGAGACACTGGCAGGACACAGAATAGCTTAAAATAGTGCAGATTTTGTGTTTCCTTTTTTCTGATTTATCTGGAATATGTAAACAAATACCATTTCAAAACACAAGCAAAGAACAAGCCGTTATTATCTTCTCTCCTGAACATCTCAAAAGCCAGGAGCTGCAACTCGAAAGCACATTGTAAAACATCTTTAAAAGTAATGGTCTTGCTGCCATTGTTCTGTACAATGTAGTCCAAAATGGCACACAGAGTAATAGACTTCATATGTTCACCAGGAGGGTGTTGAAATGTGAGTGAACGGGAGTAGTAGCTGTGTTTTATACTGTGTGTATTCAGGCCCTCCTTTTTATTCCTTATAAACGCTTGCACTGCACAACCAGAGATTATGCAATGCAAAAATGAGATCAAATCTGATTGTCTCATAGTTGACAGGCCCTTTTTGACTGTAGGGGACAGGCCTACAGCTCTCCTTAAAGCTCTCCTTAAGGTTGTGCCATTTGGACTGTGTAATTTCAACTAACAAAAGAAATATGCTCTCTTCACCTTTGCCTTCAGGTCTCCTTCCCAGTATACAGACAAAGAAATTTCAGATAAGAGATGAAAATACATGATTGCCAGCATTTTCTTCTAATCTTTTAAACAATCTATGGGAAAAAAAGTCTGCTGGCTTTAAACAGTGTTTTGTTGACAGACTCAGCTTGCCAAATATTATCTTCAATTAACAGGAAGCTCTGTCCTTTTTTTTTTTCCTTCACATCTATTTGCAAGAAGCCTTTCCATGCAGTGGTATAAAATGGTCTCTTTAAACACCTTTTGTTTGAGAGAACTGAGCATCAATTCCCTCAATGAACGATCTAAGTGCTGAGTCATGAGCTGCAGGGTGATCCTTTGGCTTTGCACATGGGTGCTTTATCTTTCTCTGTAGCTGGTGGTTTCCCACAATTTCACATCCCCATCTGTCATCTCACTTTGGATTTAACAGAGAAGGGCCTCGGGCCTCTGCATACCTCATGTCAGCCTTTAAAAACTAGCTCTGGTGACCACCAGAAATTTTTGTTTGGACTACTGCCAAACCAGTCAGGAATTCCCACTGCTGGTATTTAGGTGTAATGTGGATTTCAAGAACTCTGCAGCATGGGAATGGTTGAATCTGCATGGCTTGAATTCTGTGCCTTGCCAGTCACACGCTTACTTTAGAGCCTGAGAAAGTGGTACCTGACACAGTTTTTTGCCTCTCTTTGTGCACAACTCTGTGTCAAAGGAGGTGCGTGTCTTGTGGTGCAAATACACAATCTGCTGGCTTTAGCAGTGGAGTTGGTTTAGGAAGGGTTATTTTTAACCCAGATGGGAACAATGGTCGGACTCACATCATGACCCCCCAGGGAATTGGCATGAAAAGAAACTCATGTGCAGTGAACTCCTGCACAAGGGTGAGAATGAGGGGCTGGGGAAAGGCAGCGAGGTCAGCTTCTCGGGACAGTTTTGCTGCCAGCACATTGTGTAACTTCACTCTCACTGCATGTCCTTCCCAGCCAGGTATTTTTTTTAACCTGTAACCAGGCCAGGAGGAAAGTGGTGACTCAAATTCCCATCATCTGAACAGAATCGTACAGGGCCATCAGCCAACGAGCTGCTGAGGGAGAAACTTCCTACAATAAATTGAGGTCACTAGAGGGGGATGTTAACCTGGGTCTAAGGGATTAAGGAATGGGAACTCTCTAAGGGAACTGTCTCTAAGGGAACTCTCATTAAACCTGGTTCAGTTAGAATAGGGTTTGCTCCTAATGGCCTTTGCCAAAACCCTAATTCTTCATTATTGTTGAGCAAGGTACTGCATTTGAGTCACTTGGCCTTCACCATCTGCTCTGGAAGCAGTTACTTTTCATTTTGAATCTGTACCATTTCTGATGCATAATTTTTGCTGGATATTTTCTAGTGAAGGTCTCATGCAAGGAGACACAGAAGTTTTCCAGCACATCTCTAAATTTTGTTCTGCTAACCAGGTAAAGTCAAACCAGGTTCTGTCTTAGCATAGAGTCATACCTGAAATTAAATTTTCCTCGCAAAGTTAAATTTTCTTCCACACCAGCAATAAAATCATGGTTCCAGTAAGTATTTTCAGAGACATGTCCACACTAAAGTAGCCGAGGAGTAGTTAGTGGTACAGTCCTGTTAGTAACTTCTGCTGGCCTGCATTCAATGTGCAACAGGGCATAACCTTGTTTACTCAGTGTGACAAAGAATAGAATGGCCCCGAGCTGTGTATTTCCTTCACACAGCCTTAGTGAGTGTTTGGCTACAGTAGATTTAGTATTATTTAAAATCCCAATATTGATGATTTTTTGCATCTGCTGTTGATTTTGGCAGAGTTGTAAACAAATTCCTTGCCTGAATTGCTCATGGGCAAATACTGCATGCTTTAATGAGAGTTCTTAATCTAACTTGTCACTCTGTTTACATCAAACAGTTTCTTCCTGGCCCTTTATCTAATTTTCTTCATCTCTGATGTTCTGTTCCTTCTCATTCTCTTCACAATTCCTTTATCTGCTCTTCAAGGATGTGCAACTCAGAAGTGTTTGACAATATTACTCAGTGATCTCTCCACAGATGAATAATGCCTTTGGTGCACATTCAGTGATGCTCCTACAATAGAAGCCTTATCAGAGGGGTGAATTTGGCCCTTTGGCTTTTCAGTAGAGTAAATTAACACATTAAAAGGTAGCTGATAAAAAAGCTTGCCTAAAATATAATCAGAATTTTTCTCAGTAAACATTCCGTTTCCAAACCATTGGTTGCAAATCAATGAGCAGAGCTGTCCACAAGCCCGGAGGCTGGCTGTTAGATTCCCTTTGTAGTGTTGCCTTATTTTTCCTTTTTTTTTCAAAAGGTTGAAAGTGATTTTGTGAGCTGAACTATGTTGGTGGCCTAAAATAGTTTATTTTTTAGAAGCTAGGCATCACTCTGCTCCTTCTGTAGGATAATACATGGCACATAAAATAGTAATGTTGTGGTAATAAAATAAAAAGAATTATGTTGTATTATGTTGTAATAAAAGATTACAAATAAAATTCATAATCTTGTTACAAATTCTGCTGTTAAGAAATCAGTGAGAATGGTTTTGTAATAATTACTGGGCAAATCTCTTGCTATTCAAGTTGCCTTACAATAGTGCTGGAGTTCCCAGCTGGCTGTCCTCATGAGGTCCTAGAACTGAAGGAGCTGGAGTGAAAAGGGCTCTGTAATAAAATATGGTGGCTGCAGAATTGAAAAATGTTGTGGAGTCGAATGATACCACAGAGTTTTATCAGTCGTGGTGAACCAATGCCATCAATTCAAACTTTCTGAGGTTTTGCTCCCTTGTGATGAACAAAGGAGGGACTTTAAACAAGCAGAGACACCAGTGAGGTCTCTACTTTTCTGCTCTAAAAACCTTACCTCTACCCGGGTGATGCCTATTAAAAAAAAAAAGAAAATCATTCCAGTCCTTGCTATGGTAAATCATTCCCAGTTCTTGTATCTTAGCTTTTTACAAATTTTGTTATTAATTATTTTGTGATTTCACATAAGGATAAAACAAGAATGGGGAACCAAGAGGTTTTGCCCTGAGGGAATGATGAGTCTAGACCATTATCAGATTATTTTGTCTTTGGGTTTTTTGGGGTTTTTTTTTTTTTTTGCTAGGGCAGGACAGGGGGTTGCCTGGTGTTCTGGGCAGAGAAGGTTTCTCCTATTGCAGGTGTCAGAGGGAAGATTTTGGGTTTCATCCTGTGGCATTCTAAGTACTTGCCCCATACTATCCCACTGCTCTCCCAAAACATAATTTGTGAGATTTTTCCTGGTTTTGCAGAAGCCTGTGCTCACCAATCAAATACCTTTGCTAGGCAATTAAGGACAGCACAGCAGTCATCTTCATTAGAATTATGGGCTGATGACTCAGATTTCTCAAAAGGCCTCATTTTGATTACTAGAATAAAGTGGTTTTATAGGTATAAATCTTGCAGTAGAGTTAATCTAACTGTAGGTGCAGGCTTCTCTTGTATGTGCTACTTAATGAAATCAGGTTCCTGTTGCTCCTCATGTACAAAAAGTACCTTCCAGGGTTCTGCTCTGTAAGTGTTTGAAATTAATTATGTAGATTTTCTTCTGTTCTTTTTGTTGCTTGCCAAGGAACTAAGAAAAGAATTTGCACAACTATCTCAATGCTTTGGTGTTTTGCTATGAACTATAGCTCAGTAGCTGATACTCACAAATGCCTGTATATTGGATGAAAATGCATTAAAAACTTGTTTCGTATGTTGTATTTTATTTAACTGCCTATCCATTTTTGATTCCCCTTTTTCAGTGAGGGTCTGTTTATCTATACCTTCATTGAGACTTGAATTAACTGACTTTCTTGAAGTTCTCTAATGGAACCAGTATTCTGGTTTGACAAATGGCTTTAGGAAGAGGACACTGTTCAGAAAAACTATGCTTACATCTTTTGAGAAAAAAACCTTTCCTATTCACATGATAATTGGATTATACAATAACATGGGAAGCTTATCATGGTTTTGTTTAAGTCTGCAGTGGCAGTTTGAACATCACTCTGACAAAAGCTTGTTAAAGCACATGAACTGTAACCAAGTCCTACGTGAGAGTCAGAACCTAGCAAGTACCTTGAATACGCATGATCTATTCTGTGCTTGGGTACAGGCAAAAAAACAGTCCTGAAGTGTCAAAATCTGTGTTAAAATCAGCATAGTCTTCTAGGCTGATAGAACACAGGCCTGGGGATCAGGTCACCTGGGCTCTAATCCCAGCTGACTGACTGACTGACTGACTCTGCAAATCTTGGAACCTCTTTGTGCCTCTGCTCCAAGGAGTTGAGTATAACTCCCAGAGTTTGGCCTGGCTATTACTCTCTTCTGCTGAGAGGATTGCCAGGAGTGCTTTGAGGCTGGTGGATAACAGAACCCAATTTAATGCTCCCTGAAGGATCCAAAATAGGATGTTTTCTGCCACCTGTGTAGAAACCATGTAACTAACCAAATTCTGAGGGCCAGATCTGGATGGTGTTGAATTCTATGGAAATCTTGTCAATGATTTCAGTGAGGATTCAATTTTTTTTTACCTTGTGTTATTTTTGGTTACTGAAAGTGCAGAAAAACGAGTAAGGACAAACTATCTGATGCACTTTTCCTTCTCACAGTCATGTGTTGTTGCTTGTGTTTTACATTCCAGCATCAGTTGTTTTAAAACTATGATTCCTGAACACGTTGCAGAGGTTCAGTTAATGTAACCACCTATTTATGCTTTTATGTAGCAAACTGAGACACTTGGCAATTGTGCTGCAAATTGCCTTTTTGGTTTTTTGTTTGGTTGAGTTTTTTTTCTTGGATGTGACTCAGTTTTTCAAAACTGTTGTTACTGCCCACTTTGACTCTGTCATGCACATCTTATTTAATAACAATGAACCTTGTGATTTATGACTACCTTTATACTCAGTTTGGATTGTTTACAGAGTTTCTCACATTTCACCCTGTATCTCTGGCTTCTTACTGAGGCTGTCCCAGTTGGCACAATGCCATCAGAAGTGTCAGTAATTTATGAAGTGAACCCTCTCAAAGTAATATAATGTAATTTATAAACATTTTTATAAATTTTCACATTAAAATCCATCTGATTTTAATGCTTGCAGCTTGGATGAAATTGCAAGGAGATTATTTTCTTTCCTTAAGCTTGGTTTGAAGTTTTAGCTCACATTTAGGATGTAAATTTCTCTTAGGCACTCATGAGCATCACATAAGAAATCATGTACCTTTCCTATGTTGACTTACCAAATAACAGCAGGAATATTTTCACTCCCTTTGAATTTCAAAATTTTTTTTTTTTTTTTTTAAGTCTATGCCTATTATCTAGGTGAGTGTAATCTTAACATTGAGTCTTGATGTGTTGGAAAATTACATAATGAGATTGTTTATTTTGCCAGTGCAGAAAATCTCAGCAGTACACAAAACCAGAGTGTGCTGGGTGGGCTTTGGGCACTGCTAATGGAATCAGTGAGGTTGGAAAAGACCTCCAAGATCTGTAAGTTCAGCCTTTGACATGCTATGAAGTTCAGTGTTCAAACAAGTTTGTGAGCCCTGACACTTCATAACAGGAGGTTTTCATTCCAGTCTGGGCCAGCAAAAGATAACCCCATTATTGCCATCCTGTTCTCTTCCCTAAGGAGAATCTCCTGTCCTTACTGCCTAGAAGTAGAACTGTATTGATCCTGATGTGTCTTTAAACATTGCAGCATTTTTTAGCTATTTTAAAAATGTTTTCAAAGATATGGTTTAAGCTCAGATAAAATAGTCTTTGAAGTAGTTATAGGTGTTCCAAGTTGCCTTAGTTGAGAGGCAGCTGCTTTTTCCAGCAATTTCCTCAGTTGTTGTATGAGCAGTGCTTGATACTCCTGCTGGAAAAACATAACATAGCTATTATATTTTGTATATATATATCAGCATATTTTATCATAATATGCTTTCCTTGGGTTTTGCCTTCTGATGCTGCTGGTTTGTGCACCACTCCATTTCTTTCTAAGGGGCAGCACTTCAGTGCTAAACACAAATAGAGCAGTGTTTTCTAGTAAAGGCTCTGCCTCATTTCCTGCTGCCTTACATGTGGATAGTTGGTATTAGATACTAAAAATATAAACTTTTAATCCACGATAAAATGGGATTTCCACACAAAATCACTGACAGTGCTATGTGCTTCGATTGGCAGAAGGCTTTCTTTGCCAACCAGGAATATTGTTGTTCCTTTTTGTTCCAGCTATTGCCATGGGAGAGCACTAGTAGACAGAGGGTCTCAGTTTTGAATTTCACCCCGAAGAGTAAACTGTTTCACTTCAATTTGGAATACTGGAAAACCAAACCATGTAACTACAGAGTTCTCACCAGGCAATTAAATTGCACTGAAATCAAGTTTCATGCAAATTGATTTATGACAGTGACCCCAAACAAACACGAGAATGCTGAGCAAGTGTCAGGAACTGAAAAGTTGCTCAGCAAAATATTTAAATCAAGCTCACTGAGTTTTCCTAAGTAAAAAAGCCAATGGGGCTCAATTCCAGTCCTAACTGTATTTAGTTGGCAAGTCAGTGTTTTATAATGTAGGCTGAAAAGATAGAAATTCTGTGTGCTGTTAATTCTAACTTCTGATTTGAAATAGGGCTGCAGCAGTGGTGCGTTCTCTTACAGGATTTGTAACAATGTCATCTCAAAAAGCTGATTGTGGGATATAGTTCTTTAACTAATGAATTCTCAAGAGTTACTGAGTTCAGTGACAATATGACAAGGTTTTTTGTTGATTTTCTTTTCTTTCCAAAAAACCCCAAACCCCTGTTTTCAAAACTGGTTATTCTGTCTTTTGGACTACATTGCACAAGTCCATGAGGTTGAATTCCTATTTGGTATCACTTCAAATACTTTCTTGCAGGTGGTAGATGCTTTTCAGCTTCTTGGTTATCTGTGTTACTGCAATTCCTTGTTTTGCTTTAAGCTCCCTCATAATTTTTTTTCCACCTCATCTATAACTTTCTCTTCTTTCAAACATGTACAGGTTTTTCCATATGGGGACACTCCAGAACACTAAGTCAGTGAAAGCTCTATAAAGTCAGTATCTGTGAATTAAAGTGTGTTAAATCCCTGTGTATATGTTCTCATTTTGAAGTAGGATGGCCTTCAATTCTGGTTGCATAATTCTCCACCTGGGTATTCATCAAGTTGGGCAGTTCAAGGTCGTTGGGGGAGTTTTAAAGTACTGAACGGGTTTTGACCAAGCCCTGGTGAACATATGTAAAGGGGTTCACCCTTCTGCACTCTCAGGGTGGCACTTAGGACTTACTGTCCCACATTTCTTGGCTTCCTGAATTGTATCTCAAAGCTCAGCAGCTGCACGGTGGAGGCCACATTTCCCAAGTCCTGTTTTCCTACTGCAGTAGTTTTCAGCACTCTGATTTACTGCTACCTGTATGATGAATTGAAGCTTCCTGACAACAGTGTGCTTTCTTCTTGGGGTGTTGTGGATGCCAGGATGCTTTACTAGTATAGCAAAGTTTGACTCTAGGAGTGTGATGTAAATGATGCCAGTATAGCTAGGTTTATTTTACAGTGCCCATCAGAGGCTATGCTTGTTTCTCAGAAAATAATCGTCCTTTCTCTTTTTCTTCTTCATTTCTATCTGCCTGGATCTGGAGGATGAGAGCCTCTCTTAGCATTCATGCAAGCAGCCAGCATGTCAGAAAAGCACACACAGCGGGTTTGTCACGGAGCAATGCAGCTCCCACACGCTCACTGTCACCCTGCTGTGTCACAGTGCATGTTTGTCCCCGTGTGTGTCCCCTACCCTGTATGTCTGTCACCAGTCAGAGGACACGGCTGCAGAGATGTGCGTGGAAGCTTAGCTGAGGAAATGCTGAACCGAAGCCATTAAATTGCAGCTCTCCCAATCCTGAAGAAAGAGCTCCTCCTGAAGGCAAAAACTGGGACCTGTGGCTCTCTAAGTTACTCGAACTTTCCTTGTGTTTGCATTGCATGCAAGAAGATAACACCTTTTTGTTACATATGCACTGTTTTGAGCCCTAAGCCCAGCAAAAGGCAGTACAGAATGCAAGGAGTGCAGTTGCAGAGAAGCAAACCAAAGTGCAAACAAGCTCCACTTGCAGGTGTGGAGGAAGTCCAGCATGCCAGGCTGGGCAGTAGGATGTGCTGGGAATGGCAGCAGGGTGATTTCCTGCCAGAGGATGGGCAAACTGCTTGCCATTGCTTAGAGGGAGTCATGGATTTCAGTGGTCAGTGATAGACTGATGGTCACTGCTTATGTTGTTATATTGCTAAGAACTCTGCCCATGCCATTTGTTTGGTTTATGTGCAGATTTCTTCATGATGTCATTTTCACCCACTTGTTTCTGTTTCATACCTGCTGGTGTAACCAATGTTTCTTTCTGACTTCTGTTGTGTCTCCATAATGCCACACTTGTGTGTCCCTGCCAGAGTCCTCATGTCTTCCTGTCTGTCTGTGTTTAAAAGTGGGCTTAGCTGGATTGCAAAAATTGGCCATTGCTGGCATGAACACTTCAGAAAATTGGATTTGAAAGGGAGGCCAAAGTTTGCTCTTAGAGACACTCCATGAAGACTTGTTGACACTCAAAGGGAGATCTGGAATATCTGTTGGAGAAAAAGCTCACCTTTTGCACTAAATGTGCTGCCAAATTCAGTGATGTCATTAGTGCAACTCCACAGGGCATTCAGAGAAACAAAACCTTGCCCCATGATTTAAGGGATAAAAGAAGGGATAACTGAACCTGCACAAGAACTAGCTAATCACACAGGGAGTTTCCCTAAGAAACAAGGTCTGTAGGAAACAAACCTCTTACAGTGGCTTACTGTAAAACATGTATGAAAAAGACAAATACTGGAGCTTTATTAGTTTTTAGTAGCTTAAAGGTGTAAACATCTTTCCTCATGATTGGAACTAAGTTTATTTCAAATTACAGTCCTGTGCTCAGTGACAGGAAAATCAGGTCCCCTGACAGCTGTATGCAAAGCATAAAGGGGACAATACATCTATGCCCAGCAGGATTCTCAGTATGGAGGGTGGGGTGGGTTTAATCTATGACTTTCCCAACATTTTCCACGTTTAGATGTGCAAGTATTTGTGCACACACACATATAAATATGGATATAGTCTTAAAAAACCTCCTTTCATGGTATCTTCTTTCCCCTCTGTTAACAGTAATAGCATAAATCATATTAGTTTGATTTGGTGTAAACTATTGCAAAATATCTCTAAAAGAGTCAGTTATTTGAAACCTCTTTTAAAACAATTTTGAACAAATTATTTTTTTTCCCCTGTTGAAAAGTTAAAATTTAAAAAAAGTTGTTCTCTCTCATGCTTTCCATGTAAGTGTCTGTATCTATTACAGAGAGCCATCTGCTTTCCCTCTGAGCTGACTTTTCAGTGGGACTGATCCATGCAGTGAGTCAATCTCTACCCCATGATCACAAGGCTGGGGCTTTTGTTTCTCCTTTTTGAGCAATTTCTTATACTGAAGAGCAGGGAAACAAAACAAAAAATATCTGTGGAGGATGTTTTGTAATTTGTTGCACCTTTAGAAGTAATCAGAAATTATACACTCCTGAAGTGGCTCATTTCTGAGAGTTCCTTGTAGACACTGAGCTGATTTTGTACTTTCCAACACTGTCTTCATCCAACTTTTGAGAGCCTGACAGGTCCAGTGTTTGGGAGCAGCTGTAGAAATACTAATTTTAGAATATGTTGAGACTATATCTGCCTGTAAAGAAAAATAACCTTTGTTTCTAACTTGTTTACTTAAACTTCAAAAAGTAGAAAATGTTCTACATCAATGTTTCTGTCCCTAGAAAATGAAAAAGCAGATTAATTAGATTTTTTTATTTCAATTTTTTTTAATTCCCACAGTAAACATTTCCTAATTCATCTCTTTGCCTTTCTTAAATAAACTGATATTATACAGTAGACTTTGAATATGTTATGGTCTATATTTTCTTTATATTATATGGGGTTTAAAGAATGGAATATATAAAAAATGAGAAAAAAAAGACCTAATCATGAGAACTAACACTTAACCAGACGTTTGTTCACCATAGCTGTAACATGTCAGGCTTGTCTGCACACAAGACTGTCTTGGCTTGTTTTGAGGAGTCAGACATCTCCTTTTCATTCAGACCTTTAGAGAGTTTTAGATAAACCTGCAAGAATGTGCTTTTACAAATTAAATTTTTAAAAGAAATTCTTTGGTACTCTGAAGTAAATGTATTTATTTACCAGTATGTGCAACGACTGATTTTTGTATTTTCACATAATTTACCTGGTGTATGTCATAGAGGCTCCAGTGTTTGTGAATACAGAACACTGTGCAGAAATATTAAACTTAATTTGTTTGAAACAAGGATGCCTTTCCCTACCAAGGTCAGAAACACCTCAGTAAATTACTTCCATTGAATATGGATTTATTTAACATAAGGAATCCATAGGCACTCACCAAAATCCCAAGAAAGAGAGGAAGAAAGAATTTTTACTGTTTTTTTGTTTTTGGTTTATTGGTTTGAAGCAGCTAGAAGGAACCTCCATGTGAAGGCCAGCACTTCTTCCTGGCCATCTGCTGCTTCTCCAAAGAAACAGCTGTCTACATTCTTGGCTTGGTCTGCCAATATTCTTTATGCAGGGCTGACTTCACTCATCCATCAGGGAATGTTGTCAGACTGAAGAAGCCCCACCTCCAGTCCCCAGCAACCTCAGTGGCCCTCTTGGGGACAACTCCTGTCGCCTCAGCGCAGTAGCCTGCTGGAAGCCAAGTAAATTCACGTCCTTTCCCTGTGGCTCAGAGCAGAGGAGCTCCAGGAAGGGTGCGGGTAGGGGATGGGAAGGAAGGGTTCATATCATGCGTAGCAATCAACAAAATAATTGTTGATGCTGGGAGATGGAACAGGTGAGCCAGCAGGACCAGCCCCATGTGGAGGCTAGGACTCCACAATATTACCTAGCACATTCAGAAAGAAAAATTTCTAGGGCTTCATGCCTTCATTATAATAATTTTACTCTGTTTAAGAAAAACTAGTCTCAAATTGTTGACGTTATAGCCTAAAAAACCTCGGGATGTAAAGTTGGCACCAACATAGCAGAATGTGGGCATGGAACCAGAAAGTTTCCAAGAAACACCTCCTACTTTAGGGGTCACAGGAGCACAGAAGCTGTTGCCAAAGTACCAAATAAAGAGGATGACAGCATTTTCATCCTTGTCTTGTTGCTTATTTTTCAGTCAGGCAGATGTGGGTTTTGAAGCGCCGGAGTTCCTGGAGCCGTAAGCTGGATGTGGTCACTCGCATCCTGGCAATGGCTCTCGTGGTGCAAGGACTCAGGCTCCTCCTTCTCCTCCTTCCTCCTCCTCCTCCTCCTCCTCCTCCTGCACTGTCGATGGCCATTTCTTAGGTCCAGGGAAAGCGACTCCTTCTTTGGCTGCTGCTGGATATGTCTCTGTGCTGTCCCAGGCAAAGGCGGGTGGCAACCCAGCTCACTGCTCCAGCTGCTCCCTGACAGGCTGATGTTCCTGGGCTGCACACGATTCCCTGGTGGGCACAGAGCCAAGCTCTGTATGGCCATGACCAGGGGACCGAAGGTGGTGGCACTCATGGCAGAGGGGTGATTTTGTTCTTCCTCTTCCTCTGTCTCCATGGCCTCCTCCTGGCACATGCCTTCCTCTTCAGCCATCACTGGAAGGAGCCCTGCTGCCACCCCTTACAAAGGTGGGCTGCCATCTGCCTTGCTGCTCTGGCTTTTCTTCCTTCCACACATTCAAGGGCCTTGGAACTGGGTGGGCAGGAGGGCAGCTGCAGAGCTCCTGCTTGCTTCTACAGTGCCGGAGCACTCAGGGGACTGGTGACATCACAAACAAGCCACTGTGACTGGCCCATGGAGTGTGGCTCAATGTGCTGGGTTATGGTGAGCCCGTGGCCTGAAAAATGCCCAGATATGGGAGGAAGAGGAGGGTCATGGGGCTGAGGGATCCTTTCCTGCAGCCCATCCCATCCCATGCTGCTTGTACAAGAAGGGCTGTCCCTCAAGCACAGGGATGGCCCAGCACCTCCCATCAGGAGTCCTTGGCTCCAGCACCCTCCTCATCCCATACCTGGGGTTGCCTCAACAAGATGGTGGCAACAACATTCCAAGGGCATAAAAAAACCTGCAGGTTTCCAGGAAGAAGGAAAAGCCTACCTGTTCGTTTCAGTCTGAGGGACACCCTCATGCTGTTCTCTCCTTTATTGACAAACCTTAACGCTGCTTTTTGGGTTTTAATCTCTAGGGATATTTTTAGTGCTCTCACACACCGTGGTCCACTTCCTGCAATCATGTGGGAATTTCACCATGGCTAAGGCAAAGTTAAAGCACAACTCACAGAGCTGCAGTCCTGCTCACACAAGTAACACAACATGGATTAGGCTACCATTCCAACAACACAGAACAACGAGGAAAGGGGCTGTGGGGTGGTATATGAGCTTTGCGGACTGTAGTGACAGCAGTTTCTCAAGCGTACAGAGCAGTGACAGAGTTGAGAGAGTCATGTGTGGGACGGACTATGCTCTGCTCTGCTGACTAGTTAACATTCAGGAAGGAGGAAGAAGGCATATTTTGTCCTTCAGCATCCCACTAAACTTGTGTATACATAAGGATTTGATTAACTTTCCTAACTGGTACCACACAGATATTTTTGAAAAAGTCAGAAGAGACATTTGGTTAACTCTGGGATGACAAAGGGCAAAACCAAGGATGCCTCCTTTGGAATGGAAAAGGAACGAGTCACAAATATCTGCTCCAAAATACAAGGCTTCAAAAATCAAGGACAAAGCACAGTTGGCAACATCATGGTAACCCATAACGAGTGCATGAAAGAGGGCACTGGCTTCCAGTTCAAGCAGATGTGACTGGTATCACGAGAATGCAATTGGTACAAGGAGATGAACACAGAGAAGTTTTCACTGGGAACAAAAACCACATGAATGACAGTTTATGACCTCTACCTTTACCATCTAGATAACATCCACTGTTGTCCCTGTCAATCAAGTACTTTGGTGTTGCGCTTTCTCAGTGTGCCTGTCTCCTCTGAATCGCTGACCTTTTGCTTTTCCAGTGCTGCATTTTCATTTTCTGCCTCCACAGACAGGTCCTCTTGGCTTGTCTCTTCTACCTCACTGCAGCTCTCAGAGTGGAATCCAGCATTCTCTGCTATGACAGCAGGATCATCATCACAGCAGCAGCACCACTCCCCAGTGCTTTGGCTGGGAGGAAGGTCACTCTTCTCCTCAGGGACGAGAGTTACCTCATCCTTTTCCTTCATTAAATCCTGACCACCCATTCCCATGGTGAGATCACTTAGCAGGGTTTCATAATAAGGATACTCCTCGTCTTCCATGCCCTCCATTCTTTCTGCCAACTCTTCCGGAGAGGGTTGGCTCAGGTCAGGATAATCTACAAGGATTGTGTCCTGTTTGCGTTTACAGCAATCAGAATTATTGTAGACAGGATAGGTCTCTTCTGGATAACCTTAGGAATAAAGAGATTTGCAGCTTGGAGTATTACCAGCATTTAAAAGCAGGACTGACTTCAGGGATGGATGCAAAGTTGGTCAGAACAGTTGTTTTTAGTGTCAGCGTGTCAACTCTTTAGTGCCATGTACACATCATAGTATTTAATCCATGGCAAGAATGTGCAAAGCATGTCTTCTTGGGAGATAATGAAAAAAAATCCACTTATTTTTAGGGAGCCAGGATATGAACCCTGACTTTCAGGAGTGAAAGCTGAGCTCTGCTTGAAGCTATGGGGGCTAACAGGTAAAAATGGTGTGTCTTAGACCTTTAAATGGATCCTTGGTTTTTTTCTGTCTTTAGATTGACTGATCCATGTTTTGAACACTTGCCATAAACAGCATTACTTAGAAAGTTGAAAAAAACAGACACATCAATAACTTTGTGCATTTCATTTTAGCAATAACATCATAAACGTGTTCATAAAACAGCTCAAGGCCACTGTTTGTGTTTTGGATCATTTTTGAAAGCTTTTTAAAAAGCAAGAAATTAACTCTGCATTTCAAATTATGATAGTGAGCAGCTCAACTAAGATACCTTGAAAACACATTTATGTAGCAGGTAAACACCAAGAAATGAAAAGGACATTAAAATAAATCATTTTAAAAAGACAGACTTCCTGGAGTTGACTTTTACAACACCGGAGCAAACAAAGAATGACTAATCAAAAGTAAAAACTGTAAGTTATCTAAAACATACTGATTCTGATTTTAAAGGGTTTTATGAATGTCATGAAATCCAGTCCAGCAAAGAAAAGGAAATATATAAACCTAGATCAGCCAAGCCCCAGCAGCAGATGGAGCATATGTGAATATTCATATGCCACTTTGGGCAGCAGATAGCGCAGTGTTTACACTAAACGAAGTGCTGGATACCTCAAAATCTATTTTTTCCTATTATGGTTGGGGGAAAAGAAACCAAGCAACCTCTTGCAAAGTTTTGAACACTGAAAGTAAGGGTAGGATATAGTTACCCAAAACTTTGAAAGGATCTGGGATGATAAGTAATCCTTATTCAATATTTCTTATAAGGGTAATAATGGTAAGAATGTCTCTCCCTTACCTTCCCAATCTGCCATGTAAGGAGCTTCCTCAGCTTCCTTCTCAGGAGAGATGTCATCTATGAATTTTCCTTCTTTCATAACTCTAGTAATTTCTCGGAGCTGTTGAAGTAACATTTTTTCCTGGTCTGTTGTAACATTTTGAGTCCTGCTAGAAAATATTAGACATCAGAATTTAGTTCACTGTTATTACACACTATGAAAAGAGTTTGAACCCAACTGTTTAGTCCCTGCCAGCACCACAGTCTGAAGAAACCTGTTGAGTGTGATCACTCCTCAACATTAGCATGTGCTCTGCATTTCAGCTGGGTATAGTTTATCCCTTTTATCCAAAAAGCCTGTAAATTTAAATAGGTAAAGGAAGGCATGTAAACCTCATTTTAGTTACCTAAATCCTAATAAACTTGCAATGTCCATCTTCAAATTTTCTTCTAACCAACTGTTGGGACTGCAACAGCATTCTAAGAGGTTCTTTGTGCCACTCTGCATGTATGGCAATGATGGTGACATGATGGTTACTGCCATAAAGGCAGCAAAGTCACACTGGTTTAAAGCCAAGATTAGCATCCTACTGCTGGTGGTGTGATGGTGGTGGAAGTGCTGATCCTGGGCTAGATTTTGTGCACAGCTACAAACACAGGTGTTGGTAACAGAACTTAGCTCAGGAGCTGCTTTCATGAGCACCTACCCAGATTAAACTGTTTTGCTGAGATTGCAAGGCAAAACAACACTTGTCTGCATTCCCACCAAGGGGAATTTTTGCCCCACAGTTTGCAAAGTTGATATCCCAACACTATACACTGAGTTCCCCCAAGCTGTGGTGGCAATCTCTTCCACAAACAAGTGAAGGTGTGAGGCAGCCTCTTCCCAAAAGCCTGGCTTATGCAGCTATGGAATGTGAGGTGTGAATTAAGAGGCCCATGAAAAAGGAATGGTTTCATCAGCCTTTAACCAAAGCTGTAACAGAATTGCCAAACTAATCCTCCTTTTACAGACAAAACTGTACCCAATTTGAATATATATCACTTGGATGAAGACAGAGAGGCCTATCTCTTTAGCACATTGGGCAGATAAGCTAGCTCAGATAACAGGATCAATCAATGCAGCTGCATCACTGTGGCATTTCATACAGGAAAATTCCTAATATGTGGGAAACCCTCATTAGAAAACACTACTGTCTTTTTCCAGCACAAGGGCTCTGTATTTCAGAGTATTCCTCCTCCAAATACCTTGTTTAAAAGGCAAATTTCCCTGCAGACAGGGAGAAACTAAAGCCCATGTGTTATTTTGACTTCATTTAAGGCCTCTGGGAAGACTTAGACTGTATGACGCTGGCAGTGTCTAAGGCATCTGGCTGCCTGCACATGGGAGATTTACCAGAATATAATGCACTTAGGAATACTAAGAGGATAACAGATGCAGAAGGTTTACAGTGTAAGAAAAGGTCATTATTTTTGCTCCCTGTATTTGTAGGGACACAACTATTACTTTTCATCTTGGCAATACTTACACTTTGTAGAGCCCCAAAGTGCTCCCTAACAGGTAAAGTAAAGGTTTCTTATTCTTACTCTGAGATGAGAACATTTCCTAAAGAGCCATTACAAATGCAGGGAAAATCCATAACCTAAAATGGCATCTCAGACCTGTTAAGGGGTATTTTTTTAGCTTCTTGATATTAAAATAATCACTATTAAAATGCAGCTACATCCCAAAAAATGGCACCCCACAGAGCCTCTCACTCTTCCATATCACCTTTGCTGAGTTTATGATAAAATGGAAAGTTTTTCCAGTTGACAGCATAGTAAACAGGACTTCAAAAACAGGTAGGTGAGCTGCATTATTTCTACCTATTACCTAACTACCAGAAATAGAAATTTTTGGTTACGTTGTTGAGGACCTGGCCAGGCAGTCCTTTCTCCTTTTTGGTTTTTTCACCTTGCTTCTCATTCTTCCTACAGCATGCTAAGCCTCATTAAAAGTATCTGTACTTGTACTTTTTTATAGTTTTGTATTTCTGGAAGGGTGTTTCTCTACTTAAAGATGTAGCAATTCCAATTGGTATGCTGGTTTGGAAGGAGATCTCCTCAGCGGATTTGGGAGGCTGGTCTTCAAACCTCATTAAAAAATAAAAGCAAATCCAAGTTTCTGCCTGCTACTTTCTACAAGGCAGGGCTGGGTAACAGTAGCTATCCCATCTGAGAAAACCAACTAATAGCACTTAGAAGTCTTCCAGGCTCACTTCACTCAAATGATTTTGAGAGGAAAAGAAATGGAGCAGGATAAGCAATAGCAAGAAAACAACATGTACACTTGCTACAGAAAAAAGCAGAATAAAATCACACAACACAGTATATATTATTCCT
The DNA here is from genome assembly GCA_024500445.1 of Entomyzon cyanotis. NCBI lineage: Eukaryota > Metazoa > Chordata > Aves > Passeriformes > Meliphagidae > Entomyzon > Entomyzon cyanotis. The sequence goes on from JAKEPQ010001029.1 coordinate 5,121,414, forward strand.
TTGAAACAGACTTCCTGCTGGGCTACAGCATTCTCTGAGAATAAACTATCCTTTCAAATTCATCCAGATTTAAAAAGCATTTTTTAAAAGAAAATTTAAAATTAAAACTGGGTATCTTTGGATTCTAAGAATCTTCTCCAGGAGAAAGCCAGCATGAATCATGGAGCAGTTCAGCTGGGAGAATGCTTCTGAGGTAGAGTGAGAGGACACTGAGGCACCAGCTCAGCTTGATACATCAGGTTTTGCGGCAATGCAAAATATGACCTCTGGTTTGGTTACTAATGCTTCACTAGTCCAGCTGGCTGTTCCTTTGCCACACCTGGTATAAAGGGCCATGGTCTCACCTGGGGTCTTTCAGCATTAGTTTAAACTTGACACCAGTTGTTTTTAGGTTTTATTTTAACACATTCATCCAGTATTGCTGAAAGTAGTAAGTATCCTAGTGTCAATTAAGAAAGCTTCAAAGTGTTTGAAAACAGCTGTTTGCTCTGTCAAGAGGTGCTTTTCCCCTCTCCTTCAAAGAGGAAACATACAAAATTCTTCATTAGATCCAGATTCTCATTTCCTCTGAGACCTTTAGACCCATCTATATAAATAGTCTGGTTGAACAAAGAAGGGAAGTTCTACTAAATAGAGGCTTTGGGCCAATAACACAGAGTGGAACAAATACTGGATCAGACCCTAAACCGATTTTCTCAGTAAAAAACTATTCCATCCTGAGACTCAGCACAATATCTGGGCAGCTCATAAGCCTATTTCTGTCAGCTTAAGGGTACATGTAGAGCATTGTGTTAGCTCTCCAGAACAGACATGAGTAGTAGTCACAAAAAGCAGGATCCTTCTGTTCCACTAGTAAAACCAGGGCAGTTTAGGGGCTTTCCCTCTGGACCCTGGCTGGTCATGGGGTGGACACCTGAGACAATCCAGGGCTCAATCCACAGCACAAAGTGGGCAAAGCTACATGCTCTAGGAGAACGTGGCTTGAAGCATAAATGAACAAAATGTGCAAGTTCAGCACACAATTCCAACAGAATGATTAAAACAGACCTTGGCTGATCCAGGCAAAGTTAACATGAGTTACAAGCAGAACAGCTCTCATTTTTGCTTGCAAAACCCACCCTCATATTCATGGTATTTCAATTTTCAAACCCAGCAGTTATGCAGTGTCCTATTGATCTGTTCTTTTTACTCCTTATGAAAAACACAGACTTGTTCCCAGTGTTTCTTTGTAATGTATACTGGTGATACCAGATTTGTAGGAAATATTAATAAACATAATAAAATTTGGAATGCTGATTTTACAACCCTTTGTCTTTTGTATTTAGAAGCAAATGCATGAATTTGCTGGTTACAGGGTGGAGCTAAGTTATGTAATCAGATTATTATACCATTCTGCCTTAAAGAAATATTTTATGGTTATTCTAACAAGAATTTGCATAGATTATAACACCATTTCAATTTAGAAAAATAATTCATAGAACTGGAAAATAATAATTTGGGATATTTCTTTGTTCATGTAAGACAGGCTGTTTTATGTACTTTAAATGTAGATAGTTTATCTTCTGTTTACACATACCTGTCATTTTCTTCCTAATAACACACTGTACAAAGTGGGAATGTAGGGATAGTTGCTTTTTTGCTTAAGGAAAATGAAGTTGGAAAAGAGTATTTATTTTATGTATAGATCCTGAAAAGAGAAAAACTGCAGAACAAGAATTGTGATGTGTAAAATCAAATTTCTATAATTTGAAGTAGCAATAAAAATGCTATTTTAATATAGATAATGCAAGAAGGTTTAATTCCTAATCAGAGTAGAATCTCTCCTTAAAATGCTGTAATTTGAAACACACCTGTCATACACAGGTCCTACTCTGTTGATTAATTTTTCCATAGCTTCTTCTGTCTCTCTGAGTCTCTCCTGGAGTTGAGTGAGCTCATAGTCAGCTGTAAAACAAAAAAACCAAAAATACCAAGATCTGTCAGTAGGAGCTTTGAATATGTATCCCTTTCCCATTATCACAGATAGCAAATGCTGTACCAAACCAGACTGGCTGTGAGGAAAACAAGACATTCAGCTTAGAGAGTTCTACCTACTTTTCCTGGCCTAAGAGGGTGAAGAATATTACCACTGGTAATAGGACACACAGAAAGCACTTTCTTTCAAATGTTTCCAAGCTACCTCCCAAAAAGCACAGTGAGTGGGCCACTGGAAATGCCCTGGAGATTAAATTTTAAGAAAAGAAAATACTGTGGGGCTTTTTGTGTGCTTGCTGCTTGGGTTTTTTTTTTTTTAATTTCCACTGCATAATTAATAGTTCTCATGGAATTTCCCTCTTAGGACCTTGGAAACAGAAACAAAAGGTCATTTGAGCATTTTCTAATGAGTCTAAGGTTTGAGAGACCACTTCTTTTTTTTAAAGAGAATCAAGTTCATGAGCTTGATGGCTTGAATCCAACTCTGCCCAGGTGTGCCAGGCTTACTGGGATGAACAACAGTGAGCCCACGGTATCTGCCTGGGGAGCAAAGCCATGGCTGCACTTTTTAACAAAAATGTGGCCATAGGACAATGAAAGAACACCCAAACTGGCTTTTTGAAAGCATTAACAGTCAAGATGCAACAGCCTGGATGCCAAGAGAAATGCTTGAACTCCTTTGGGCTTTTGTAGCTCATGTTCAAAATCCTAGAGCTGAGACTCCATTGTTCCCCACTGCAGAACAACATGAAAACAGCCTGGGTGAATGCAATATTCAGCTGCTCCAGGCACACCCACTTAAGCAGCACAAAGGCACAACGGAACTTCAACATAGTAGGAATGGAGAAATCCATCCACAAACATCCTGCTTTTAGAAAGATCTCTATTCTGCACAGATTGTCATTACTTAATGTAACACTGATGTAATTATTTTGCATGTCTGAGACTTTTAAAAAAGAGGAAAGGAAATTGGCAAAGAGAAGGGAAATTACTTCCTCCAAGTCACCATATAAGTGGTGACTCAGTCGTAAGCTCCTAATACAGTGACCTGTCCCCTGCTCTGCTACAGCTTGCCATGAATGCTTTAGGAATATAAATTAAGAGCTCTAGGAAAAGGCAGAATAATTTTCACTGTTAGTTCTTTGGGATATAATGATGGCAAAGCTAACTTACTGCAAAGCTACTTTCTCTTACCAAGCATTAGAGAAAAAATATATAATTACCCTTGCTAATATATTGCCCAAAATTGCCAGGCACAAAGCAGTACAAGTGCACTAAAGACACAATCTACAGCACTGAGTACATTAGGTATTCCTAATATGTGCATTAATGTCAAGATAATTACAGCTATGTTAAGAGAATTACCTTCCTGCTACTGCTTTCTATAAAGCCCTATGCACTTTTCTTTCCTATTACAGTTTAGCCATCTAAACACAACCCGTTTAATTCTGTAATGGTAACTGCTCTTCCAATTCTCAATAGTAAGCTTATTAATTTATCTAATAAGTGCCCACAAATAGTTGAATCTATCTCACCAATGTTTAGGTAAAATCAAATTAACAGTTCAGAATACTATTCGCTCTTTTTACTGCATGCATGAAAACTGTACACTGCAGAAAAAGAAAGGGACAAATTAGGGAAGTGCCTGATGATGGCTAAGAATTCACCAATTAAAAAAAAAGAAACTAGCTTTTAGGGTATCTTTCTATGCTCTTACTCGACTATTAGGGATTATAGAATAATGATAGCTGGACATCCTATTATCCATTTTTAATCATTAGTGACACAGCTTTACAGCAAATCCGTGCAGTTAACTCAACAAACCTCATGAAAAACCATTCCTTCCAGAGGGACTTGGGATCAGGCTGCTATCACAGCCTCATTGGCTGAATGAGATTAGAAAGTGACAGTGCAGTCATTCTTTTCAACTCTAGCTCATTGCAACACAGAAGTTTCTGCTTGTTTTTTGGGGGTAGGGAAGGAACATCAGCTTTACAGTGTGCCCTGAACTTGAAGAACATTGTTGGACCATTACAGAGTTAACAGCTACATAGATAAAACTCAGTCATACTCACTGATTTTCCTCTTCATGTTCCCAGGTGTGGCAGTAGGGCATTTCCGCTCTGCAGGAGTAGTTCTTCCCTTGGAAGCCAGCTGGTGAGGAAGAAAAGATAGCACTTCTATGAGTTACAACAACAGTATTACATATGTCCCAGAGGCAATGGAAAAAAATACAGAAAACTAAATTATGCCAAAAGGAAAAGCACACCAGCAGCAAAACCATGAAAGATGCCTGGGAGAATCTGCCAGCTGAAAACTCCTAAAAGATTTTTGGAACAAATAATATTTTTAAGCATAGCAAAAGCATAAATCATCAAAAATAATTTCTTCTTTTTGGAATGGCTATCTATTCCATTCTTCTGTGTATAGAAGGGAAGAAACCTCATTTGGCAATTATTGAAATGAAGAGAGGGAGGGGCTACATGTGACCCCACTTGTCCCTCTTGCAATGCTTTCTGCCATTATTCCTTAACAGCTTGGTACCTGCAGCACAGATACTGGTTGGCTCTATATGGAACTATAGAATCATTTAGGCTGAATAATATTTTTAAGATCATTGAGTCCAACGGTAAAGCTCACACTGCCCAGTCCACTACTGAACCCTGTCCCTAAGCAGCACATCTACAGCTCTTAAATACCTCCAGGGATGGCAACTCAACTGTTTTCCTGTACAGCCTGTTCTGGTGCTTGACAACTATTTCAGTGAAGAACTTTTTTCCTAATATCCTGTCTAAACCTCCACAGATGCAGCTTGAGGCCATTTCCTCTAGTCCTATCACTGGTTGCCTACAAGAAGAGGTTGATGCTCACCTTGCTCCATCCTCCTTTCAGGGAATTGCAGAGAGTGCTAAAGTCCCCCCTGAGCCCCCTTTTCTCCAGGCTCCCTCAGCCACTCCTCACAGGACTTGTGCTCCAGACCCTTCACCAGCTCTGTTGCCCTTCTCTGGACAGAAGCTGCAGGCTCTTTTTTTCATCTCTGTTGTGTTTAATCAGTTCACCCAATTCACTTAATTCTTGACTCTGGCCAGCTCAGACTCAGCTCTTTAGGGGGATGGATTTAGCCTGCAATCAAAGGAAAAAACCCATTTCCCCAGGTCCAATTCTCCTTTCTCCCACACAGCTGACTGTCACCACCTACATGCAAGTCAAGCTGGTGTAACAAATAATTAGGAGAAGTTCAAATCACATGTGAAACACTTGAGGAGAATTTGGGCTGTGCATTCTTTAACTGGCTTTCAACCAATTCCTCAGCTGGGGCATTTCCAGCATGGTCAACACACCCTTATAAACTCCCAGTCTCCAAGAATGTGATGCTTTAATTCCAAAAGTTATGTACTCCCTCTCTCCCACATTATGTACATAAAGCAAAGTGCATACACAGCACATATAATGTGCAGCCACATATAACAGGGTAAAGAATATTATGTGTATATTCAAAATTAATCTAACATTGCACTAGACAGGCACATTTTGCAGGGGAAAAGAAAATCCTTAAAAAAATTGTAAGAGGTCAGAGGCTGATGCAGGATAAGAGAAATCCTTCCCTGCATTCTTAGCTACAGTCTTTGCAACAGCAAAACTCACAAGATACTCCAATCTTTTGACCACCAGGCAAAGGTCCAGCATAAGCATTTTTTTAAACACAGCTGAAATGAGAGTATAATATTTTTTGCAAAGTTTTTTGAGTTATTTCCCTGTATTTTCAATTCATGTTGGTCTTACCTTAAATAAAATGTAGAGGATATATAAGAATATGCCAAATCCATATATAGGGATAATCTGTCCCACAAGACCTCTCCCAGTTCCACCAGTGCTTCCACTACCACCTCCACCTGCCTTGGCTTTGGCAACTGCTTCAGTGAGGTGAGACCTTGGAAAATGAGGGACAGCTCGGCTGTCGGGAGTGGCGTGGGAATGCATCCTCGGTGGAAAGCGACCAAGCTTCCCTGCAAAAAAACACACAATGATCATTCCATCCTTTTTTTATTACTTTCCACCCCTTTACATGTAGCATAAACCTGCGGCAGGTGCAAGTGCCTTATTTTCTCTGCTTGCAAATTCACCACCACTGATGAGTAACTTGTTGCACTAAGTCTGTAAACTCAGTTCTCAGTCTCTTGTGATGTGCAGTGCTAAGAGCTAGGTTTTACTTAAAGCAATTTACTCCTAGCAACTCCTACACAATTAGGAGTAGAATCACACAGTTAAAATCTCTTGATTTTAAACAGAGAAAGAGCTGACAGGGCAACTAACAAAACATGGAGTTTAACAGGTATATTCTTGTTCGGATATCCAGCGGATCAGCACCTCCAGCAGGATGAAATGCCAAATTCCTACTTGTTTCTCTCCTCAAAACACCCCAACATATCAGTTTTCCACTGTTAGCCTGATCTTCAATATTGCCCAAAGGCATATTAATGTATAACTGTAGTAATGTATAAACCATTATCCACTTAACACACTGATACATGACTGCAGTGTTTGCCCAGCATAGATATTTGGCTGTTGCTCTAAGATTTTTACCTCATTTCACCAAGTGAGTAATGAAAGATGAAGAAATGGGGTGTTACCTCAAGCTGATCTCCTTAAAAAGGTCTAAGAAAAGAGACTAAGTATAGCATGGGATGTATTATCTTTGGCATTTTAGAGGGAAAAAATTTAGAGGTTTCTAACCTTTCTAGGCAGAGCTAATTTAACACAAGAAAGAAGAGCAAGCATAAATGGATGTACAGATGCTAGAGTAAGACTGCAGAGAGCCTGAAACAGTGCTGCAGATGATTTCATGCAACTGAAAGGAGCAAGAAACTCAATAAATTTAAGCTCATGCATTATTCTATTTTCTTGCTGCCATCAATTCAACAATTTTGCTGTGAAATTCAGTATTTTACTCCTCTGTGTAGCTGACATCCTGCTTTCCATCTCCATATCCAGTTTGGATGTGCACCTGCACTCCCTTCCACCAACTGGGTCTGAACTAAATTACTCAGCTGCTCTGCCATGGAATCTGGTGGCTGGAGAAGCTGGATGGATGCACCAGAGGCAGGGATTGCCAGGCTGGGCTGCAGCTCACTCCTGATCCCAGCTGGGAAACTTCCCCTCCCTGGCACACATGGCCTGGACACTGCTGCCTGTGCTTGCAGAAAGAAAATGAAAAGCAGGTTTGAAGTGGCATTGAAAATAACTAAATTTACTTCTGTGAGTATGCAGCTGCAAATATTTTTATGAGACACAAGAGCAAATTTAATTAACATTTGGTCTTGCTAGGAAACACCATCATAGGCAGCTAAATTCCTGAGCACAGAAAATTGCAGTAAACACTCATTAGGAAGTGGTATCAATAATTCATGAAATTCTACTATTAAAACCACATTTTTCTTGTAGAAGATAGCACACATTCCATGAGCTCTTTAGTGTAACTGCCAGGGTATGCCACCACTGACCAAGCCCACTCTCAGATTAGCTTAACTCTGAGGAAGCTGTTATCATGCACTTAAATTTTAGTGAATTATTCAAGGTCTGTGATGCAAAGCACAGCATCTTATTTACAAGGAAGTCCCCCTGCTCCAGCAGCAATGCCCTGTAGCAGTAGGTCACTGTGGAAATGAATGTAATGTCGTGCAGAGAGCACTATCACCAAGATGGGTATGGAGCAGCAGGGTAGGTAAATATTTGTAAAACATCTTATACTGACGCAAATATTCTTCATTTTAAAAAATAAAAAAAGTTAGAGATCATAACAAAGCAGAAAATGACAAATGTGAAACTCTATTAAAAGTGAATAGTTTTCTAAATAATCCACAAGGCCTCGTTTGTGCTTTAAAAGACTCAATTCAATTAAATGTAATCAGGCCAAGGGGACAGACACTACACATTTCATTAACAAAATAATTTTAAAGGGGAATTTCATGGCTGCTATTTCTAAATCTACCCTGCTGATTTTAAACTTCTATAATTATTTCCTTAATAAACAAATACTATCTTCCATTGTTTTTTATTGTGAAGAACCCATACAAATTACACAGGAAATTGAGGGCACAGACAACTTGAAAGCAACATATGCACAGAGCTCCTAAATGCACAGTATATAAATGGAAATGTCACTATTTGGGTGCCACTGTCAATTAAACAAGATGCCACACTTCCAGGGACGAAACAAACAACTTTCAAATGGCAACAACAACACACTCTCCAGCAAGAAAATCCAGTGACACTTCACGTGCACTAAAGGGCACATGTTGGGTCCTTGTTTGCTGCCCCATCCAGCTGCCAGTGGGGGTGGTGTGTACTTCAACAGCACATTTTTCATGCTGTGGGAAGAGCACTAACTCCATTTGGCTTTGAAGGATGCCACAGTGCTGCTCTGCTTTGGAAATATTTCCCAACTCCCCTGTGACAGCCCCAGGGCAGCCTTCATGCAGACTGATTGCTGTGTGTGGTAACTCCACCAACTCCACACTACCTGGCTGTGCGATCTTTTACCTAAGATTTGTCCTACACATTTCATATTTTTGTCAGTTTTAATGCTTCAAATCAACTTTGCAAACCAGCTACAGGGCAAGCAGAGCACGTTTTGTCTAACCTTGTCCCTTCAATAGTTTTAAGTGCAAAAATGAAATTACGCCCCAGGAAACATTTGTTTTGTTTAAAAGACTGTAGGTTTCTGAATGTAGATGAAGTCATTAATGGCATTTTTCACACGAGATTGACCATGGAGTTTTTAATCTTGTTACAATATTAACAGTCTGCTGATAAGAAGCAAATCTTAAAAATTGTATTTACAACTCAATGAATACAACAGCCAACCAGATGATGATACTCAGACCATTCAAGCACCTTTTTCCAAGAAAGCTGTCACATGTTCTACTTAGTGGGTTTTGGGAATTGTTACTGAGCACAACTTGACTATTTATAAAGTTATTTAGACTTAAATTACTATTCAGCAACTCCTAGTCTCGGTAATGTCTCTCTGCAACATCTGATCAGCTGTAAAATGCTAAGATACATATGCACACGTAATAAAAAAATAAAATTTGACATACAGTACACACAAACTGTTGCTACCTAAAGTTGGCACTTCATTCATCAGATTTATGACACATGACTTCATTTATAAGATATGTATGTTCTTCAGACCCCAGACATGTAGGAGGAGGGTTGGAGATGGGAAATGTCAGTCTGGGAAGTGCATGTGACTTGTCCAAGCTGACAGCAAAGCCAGGGATGCTGTTCTCATGGATTCTCTAATTTCAACCAAGGTGCTCCTCAAGGGCACCCACAGTTCCTCTCATACTCTGCAGGAGGTCTTCTGCCTTTTGGTTTTTGTTTCCATCCCAAAACCATGGTTACACTACTTTGATTTAGAAATGCTAAGATTGTGTTTTTTCCAAGTAAAACATTTACTATTCCTTACTCTGCACTCAAAACCAACCAACCAACCAACCAACCAACCAAACATGTAACAGTGGGATACAGAACTATCCTCCTGCCTCAGAAGTGTAAATTCCAGTCCTCCAACCTATCTTCAAACTTCTCTGACTCCCACACTTAGGGATGTTTGGGTGCTATTTACATTTTCCTGATAAAATGTTCATCATAGTGACTGAAAAAGAAAACCACCATCTTTTCAGATGGTGATAGGGATGAGAAATGAAATACACTTCTGTGAGATCCAGAACTCAGAAGTTTTGCACATTTTTCTCTCCTGCTGTGTTGGACTTGCTGTTTAAAGGAAATGGGTGCCCTAAGCAAAGCTTTTGCTAAGTAGGCAATGCAGGACCTCCCTCTCTGGTTGAAGCCAATAAAGACTCATTCATACTGGTGCCTTCACCTCGGGACACTTGAATCCATCTTTAGCCCCTCTCAGCCCTGTATTTTCAAAAATGACTTATTTCCTCCCTCTCTCTGTCCAACGAGATGAATTACCTGAAAGCCCTAAAGTTGCAAGTGGCAACATATGGCAAGACATACCAACTGCACGATACTGTAACTTTGTGTTGCCTAGACTGAAAATGTCCTTCCAGGTTTTCTTTCATTTTTGGTACAACAGCTTAGAAAAATCTGCACAGAAATTGTCTTGACATTCAGTCTAAATTCTCTTTCAAGCCACTACATAATTTCTGCTGTTTTTAACACACACTAATTTCTCCAACAGGTCTGCCCACAGAAAGCCCAAGGAATTACTCCTTTTCTAACACTACCAAGCTCAGTTTTGGGCACCACATTATAAAAAAATTAGGCTATTTGAGAATGTCCAAAGAAGGGCCATGAGAATGGTAAAGGGTCTGGAGAATAAAATCTTCATTTTCTTCAGGACACCAGCAGGCAACTGATGAGTGCATTGCACAAATCCAAGCTGAGCAGAGGGGTTACCTGAACTGTCATGTATTTTTTTTCTAAAGCTGATGGTACTTGATTGTTCAAAAGAATGCAGAGCTTGCTACCATCATGGAGCTGTAAGGTTTTTCTGAAAATACCAACTTAGAGCAGCTTTACAAAATGCATAGTATATATTTATGAACACTAGACATAAAAAGCACTTTTTAAACTGTTAGAAGCTCTTTTTTTTACCCCCTCTTTTACAACAGATAAATATTCTAATGCCTGTCCATGAAGTCAACCAGGAATGTGATACATACACAGGAAGTTCTTTAAATGAACTTTTTCATATACATGAAATTATTACTGTGGCAAAGAACAACATTCCCATTGGGAAGATAATATTAACTTCTGTAGTTCTGCACTCACCATTTTCCTAAAAGAGACCTCTGAAAATGGCTTTATTAGAGAAAGTGATATTCCCATGCTTAAAGCCTATTTCAATAAAAAGTCTTCTGGTAACACTGAGTTCTAACAAATGGTACTAAACTTTAAGCATGTTTTATTCAGAGAAATTTTGCCCCCAAGACTACAATAAGTACTTTATTAACTTCAAGAATGACATGATTACCTCAAGCCCCTGAAACTCCTGTCAGGTAACTGCAGTTATCAGTGCACTGGAGAGGGAGACTAATGACAGAGATATGAATTGAGCGGTTCAATCAAGATTTATTCTTCCAATAAAAAAATAACTTCAGGTGAAATAAAGCCTGGTCTACAGAGCAGGCGTAATGAAATCTTTGCTATCACATTGAAAATATGGACTATAAACTCTCATCTGAAACCGACCAGCTGAGGTGAGATGTTATATCCTCAGCCAAAGACAGGTGCTGGAAGGCAACAGGGGAGCAATGCTGGGTACTCATGCTGCACCAGGCACACACTAACCTGGGTTGTCCTGTGATCTCTGCAGGAATGATGGGAAGTATTTATAATACTGAGAATGGAAAGAGCAGTTATGTTACCTATTTTAAGTATTGAACTGTGGCTGTGATTAGTCACCTTATCAGAGCACTGCTCAGAGCCAGCTGTGTTACGATACAAGCATCATTCATTAGACAGATGCCACTGAAAATAATTTGGGGGCCAGCTTGTTGCTGGGTTTTTTAAAGCTAGCTTTTCTGTCAGATCAACCTGCAGGCAATGAAAGGAGCACCACATTAACTGACAACTGTTTGATGCTACATTGCTTAGAGGAAATGGTGTGTCAAATTCCATCCTTTGGTACCACTGTGGGATCAGTCAGGAGCTGCAAAAGGCAGGGTTTTTTGGGAGCCAGGTACCACCTCCCAGAGAATCTGCTTCCATCACTGCTGGCTGCTGGGCCTTTATGGAGCCCTGCACTGTGCCCTCACAGTACTGCTCTTGATGTGCTGCCAAAATTGCATTCCAGATTTTCAGTGTGAGGAGATTCTGCAACGGAACTATAAACCTGTAGATCTACAGTGCAGACCAATCTGTTTTCAAGTTCCTAAACACCAAAAACACACATGGTAATTACAAAAATGCTGTTGTGGCAAGGAAATCTTATGCTTGGGTTCAACATAACACTGTTTTAGCAGTAACTTCAGCCTGAATGTCCTTAGAAAACCCTGAAATGAAATGGAACACTAAATGAAATCCATGTCACTGAAGTGTGCAGACATGGAAGAACCAGGCTGTTGGAAGGAAGCACAAGATCCAGTCACTGAACACAAGTCCCTGTGGGACAGCATCCAGAAGAACCTGTAAGCTCCCTGTGCTGCCACCAGCCTCACCTCTGGCTTGTGGGCAGCCCTGGGCAAAACTCCTTCTCTGCCAAGACTGGGGGCTATGACACCAGCTACTCTTGTGAAGTGCCTTGAGGAAAAAAAAAACCTACAGTAAAAACGAAATGAGCCTAAAAAGAATGGGAGCTGCTTGTACAAACCCATTCCTGGAGAACTTGAGAGGACATACAGGGTGGGACAGATGGCACGAAGGACACAGCTTGGGGGGCTGCAAGGACAGGACATGACATTAAAATGAGCCACCACCCGGCCACAGCATTCAGAATCTGGTGCATGAAAATAAAAGTTTAAAACGCTGGCGTAGGAAACTGAACAATGAAGACGATTCAAATGGAATTTTATTTCATATGCAGCAACAAAAACAATCTGTACAGAAAACAACAAAATAATGACGGGATGTATTGCAGTGAAAAAAAAAGAAACAAACAAAAAAGGTGGAATGAATATGTCACTTTTCAGAAGCTTTAATACGCCACACATAGATAAAGCAAAACTTGGGAGATTTTAAATTGTTTTAAAAAATACAAGTAAGAAGGCAGATCCCAGCGGTAACCACGAATGAATTCTCCGACACTCCGCACGTCTCTAAGGGAGGAGCACGGGGAGTGACGCGCCAAGGGAGAACTACGCTATGTTTCCATACGGGGCGGCGGAGCTCCCTGCCAGCAGCCCCGGCCCTCACGGAGCCCCACGGCCCGCCCGCCCCGGCCTCACCCCGAGCGGCACCGCGGGGCGGGGAGGGACAAGGACGGGGGCGGCGGCGAGCAGCGGCCTCTTACCCTCGGGCGGCGCGGCGCCGGGCTCCTGCCTGCCGCCGGCCCGGGGCAGGAAGGTGCGCGGCAGGAGCAGGGAGACGCAGAGCACCAGGCAGGACACGGCGGCCACCCGGCAGCACGTCCAGGCCGCCATGGCGCGGCCGGCACAGCCCGCGGGCTCTGCGCAGGCGCGCGCAGGCGCCGCGCGGCACCCTGAGGGGAAGCTGAGGGGAGCCCGGGGCGGGCAGGGAGGGAGGGAGGGAGAGAAGCGAGTCGAAAACACCATGGGAACGCGGGGCTTGGTCTGGGCTGCGGCCTCGTGGAAAAGCCCTGAGCCTCAGAAAGGCAGAGCAGGGGCCGAGAGGATGTAGGGGTTTCCTTCTTGTCCTTCCAGTGCTTGTAGGGAGCCTGCTGGAAAGATGGAGAGGGATTTTTGACGTGTGGTGACAGGACTAGGGAGGACAGCTTCAAACTGAAAGAGAGGAGGCTTAGATTGGATAGTAGGAAAAAACATTTTTACCGGGGGGATGGTGAGGTGCTGGAGCAGGCTGCTCAGAGGAGCTGTGGGTGCTCCATCCCTGAAGTGTTCAGGGAGCTGGATGATGGAGCTCTGGGAAAAAAAGGTGTTCAGGGAAAGGTGTCGCTGCCTGTGACAGGGTTGGAACATGGTGTTCCTTATGGTCCCTGCCAACCCAGGCCATTCTGCGATTCTCTGATTCTTCCTTAAGCGGTTCTTCCCTGCATAATTGCTTCACAGGCTCTGTTTCCTCCTTGCCCGTAACACTTCAAACTTTCTGAGAGAAAAGGAAAAATAATCTACGCTGCGCCCTGTGTTTCACTGCTGTGCAGGGTCTCAGCTGGTCTCTGCTGGAGGCGGTGGCAGCATGGGGCAGGTGGGCATGGGGTACCAAAGCTTGGAGCATCCGTGGCAGCGTGGTTGGCATTCTCCCTGACCCAGGAAGGGACCAGGACCTTTCCTGTGGCAGGACCTCTGGAGTGAGGGCAGCCAGGCTGGCAGGGGCAGGAAGGCATCTGGGCTAAAAGCACTGCTTGAGGCCGTGTGGATTTGTTTCCTTCTTTGAGCATGTGGGACAGATGTAGAAAAGTCCAGACAACATTTGAAATTAATTCAATTTACTGCTACTATTTTTACTGCTACTATCTAAAACATTTAAAATTTAAAATGTGCATATATTTTCAAAAAAGGGTGTAAAATATCCATCTTGTCAGTGCCTTTGTTTAGGGTGCTGCTGTGCAAAGTCATTCTAAAAACAGCTCCGTACTACACTATCAATAAAAGATCGAAGAGGGAAGTTCAGTGTTTGTACTCGTTCATTTTCACTGACTTAAGCAAAAAACTGCCAGTCATGTCAAATTAAATTATATGGTTTTGTATTTCCATTATATTTATATTACACTGTATTACTGTAGTTGAATTAGACTATTTTCCATGGGGTCTGGGCTGTGACTACTGAATTTAACTCACTTTACGCAAGAGCTACCCTTAATTAGAGTTGAGCTGAGAGCAGAATTGCTTTCACTAACGCTGCAGACCACTATGGCAGCAGAATACCACAGGCTCTTAAATTACTTCAAAAGAGATATCCACTGTCTGAATGGCTGGAACTGGATGGGCAATTCCAGAAATCCTTCTTACTGAGCACCTCAGCCCTGGGGAGACAGCAATCCTCAGTCAGGCCCTGCCAACCTTTACAAACAACCTGGCTGGACTGTCTCCTTCTACAGCTCCTTCACCCATCACTCATTCACCAGGTCTCAGGGTCCTCACAGTGGGATTTCTGGGAGTCCCCAAACTGTTGCTGTAAATAAGAGTTGTGGGAGCTGTTGTTTCGGTGTCTGTGCCTCTTTCCTAAACTTGTCAGCAGCCCTTGGTGCCTCCAGAGGTCAAGTTAACAGGCTGGGGCATCTGAAGGAGCATTGCCTTGATTAGAAAAGCATCATCAGTTCATTAACAACAAATAAATCCTTCATTCTGTTGTGGAAAATACGTTATTGTTCTCTGGCATTTTATAGTATTCAGAAACAAGACTTAGCTACCAAAATTCCCTCCAGACAGTGTAATAGATGTTCAGCAGGTATTAGTAGAAATCTCCAACAAATTACTTATTTTGAAATTCTGGTAAAGAACATTAGAAATTAATTTAATTTTATTACTATTATTTAGCCCTCATCTTCTTTCAGTTTCTTATCTCTGCTATCCCATGCTGACTGACATTCCCAGTTTCTCCTTACTGTGGGACAAAGCTTTAAAGGAAATTTAGCCATTATGAATCAGAGGTGGGGGTTTTTGTTTATTTTTATGCTTTTTCCCTAAGGATGTTCTTAGGCTATTTTATTTTGCAAGAAAGCTGAATGAGACTGAGCTAATGAGATTGTCATTTGTGGAAACGGTAAACGTTCATGCTGCTGTCCACACTATCAGCATTGAAGCAACCATCCCTTTGCAGAAGAATTTGTAACTTATTTTAAATTTTACCCTTTATAAATGAAGGGTCATCTTCAGAAGCTAGAACCTTTTCCACATGTGTAGGTAAGGATCTACAGGAGCCACAGTTTATAGCCTAAGGAATACCAAACTCTGGATTATGTAAAGCAATATTCAGCAGTTCTGAAAAACAGGAAAGGCACGAATGCTTGAGAGTGACTGCTGATAATTCAGTGAAGAGAAAATTAATGTGAAAGAAATTGAATGAATCATTTAAAGCCTGTCTTTTTTTTTTTTTTTTTTTTTTTTGGTCTGCTCATTCTTGACTGGCCACATATAAATTGCTATAAAAATGAACAATCTCTGATATAAATGTAAATCACAGGAAGAAATTTCTTAACTTAATCAAACTAACAAATGATACAAGAGCTTCATCATATGTCTTGTCAAAAGCTATGCTATCACAGCTTCTCTCACCTAGATTAGGGAGGTGCTTATGTGCATGGTGCAAGCAGAGTATTCTCACTGCAGAGTGTCTCAGTAGTAAAGAGCCAAATGCTGCACTATTAGGTAAATGCTAACACCAGTTTAGAAGCCTGAGAGCTTGTTTTCTGAAGAAGAATGTAATTCCTTGCAATTCCCAAAGCTGTTGATTAGCTGCAGAGCTGGCAAAAATTGCTGTCTGGGCTGTGTGGGCAGAGTTTCTGGGAAGGTCTCAGTGGTGTGTGGAGCTCTCTGGTCTGCAGCAAGAACTTCGTGCACAGCACAAGAGCTGGCACAGCTGCCATCCTCATGCTGAGCTGGTGCTGCACCTCAGCAGCAAAAATGGGTAACATCCTCTGTGCCTTCTGGGGACAGCCTGGAACAAGGATGTGGTTTCTTTTCTTCTGCACGTGAGCAAACCTATTTGGCATCTCTTCAAGTCTTTCCCTCACTGAGAGCTGGAGGATTTGCCCCTAAGTGAGTGGTGTTGACAGGAGGCTGCCTGCGTGTTTTCCAGCTCCGTGGTGAGTTGTTCAGGTAACACCAAGCAGCAGATGGGATTGCTGGCACTGTGTGATCAGGAACACATCGAAGGGCATGGTTTAACCCATGGACCAGGTGATGCCTTGCAGAGAGAACACCCTTTCCTGGCACCTTTCTCGGTGTTATTGATCAGCAGAAAGAAAGATCAGATGAATTCTGTGGCCATTCTGTCACCAAAAAAAAAAAAAAAAAAAAAAAAAGGAAGTAGTATTCTGCTCCAATTAATTAAACAAACTGATATAAATTCCGCGCTTAAATCGTACTTTGCATATCCATAATCTCTGCACTACATTTTATGTATACTTTACCCTTGGGTAAAAATTTGTGAGCATATAAATGCTTTCTCATATAATCTTGCTAAAGCACACTCTTCCCTATAAATATTCATACCACTGCCAAAACATTTGCAAGCTTTCCCCAAAGGTGAAATATATGTAATGTACTTTGCCTTGTGGGTATAAATATTATCCAATACATTTTGGTTAATATGAATACACTAATTATTCTTGTAACCCTTTTTAAAAGGGTCATCCTCGTGATGTGAATTTTTTAAAAATGTAATTACAGTAATTGGATACTTAATCTAATTAAAATTGGCTTTATCTTTAATGGGAATTTTTCTAAAGAGGCAGAATGACAATTGACTTTCTGATAATCACTGTTTTCTTTCAGCTAGAGGATGCATTTAGTACGGTAGGAACCAGAGAACATTGCCCTGTTTACTACATGCCAACCACCTTTAGGGCCAGTTAAACTACAATTTTATCCATTACCAGGCGAAACTTCCACTTTGCTTAGAAATAAAAGTTCTTCATCCTGAATTGATTTCATTGTGGCTCAGATGCAGATAATTTAGGGAGTGTTTATGGTGCTGATTATGATGCAGGGTGTGCCTGAGAGAAGATGTTGCATGAAGGAAGGTGCCAACCTCCCAAAGCCTGGCTCTGTGTGGGGCTGTAGGCACAGTCATGTACAGTGAGCTCCCCTGTTTTGGATGGACCCCACCATGCTTGGGGTGCAGGTGAATTCTCACATCAGCAGAACTACAGACAATTCGGATTTTCCCCTGGGTTAGTAATTGAGATCAACATTTCTAATGTGCTCTCTTATAGGCACTTTCCATGTAGAGTGACTGGCAGGACTGCCACTGTTCAAAAAGGGAAAGTTATTTTGAGTTCACACTGCCTCAGGGGAGCATCTTTTCCTGTGGGAAGCCAAGGAGAGCAAGTTATATAGGAAAGAGTGGAGAAGTGGATTCATGTCACTGCCTTCAGATACCTGTGACATAAACATTTATGTCTGCTATAAAGCTGCTGCACCTTTCAGGGCCTTTGCTTTACTGGAAGCCAGGCGACAGAGAAAGGCCTTCAAGGAAAATCAGTCGTTCTGTAGGCTCAACTTGCCATTGCTGTGTTCTCATATGACTAAAGACAGACATAGATTTCATAGAAGAATAAATAATTATTTTCTAAGAAGGATAATAATCTACAACTACACAGTGTTTTCTAAAGAAAGATTTGAAAAAAAGATAGATTACATAGAATGGGCCAAATCATCACCTAAGCAAAGGGACCCCACTGCTTTTGCTATACTGTTGCCGAAGGAGAGGAGTGTGAAGGTGATGCTATGATTGAAACACTTGTGTTTCAGCAACAAGTTGTATGTAGAACACATGATAGGCAGGAGGCTTTTAAGAGAGTCACTTATGTACTGTGAAAAAAATCATTAATTTGGAGTGAAATTAGCACTGATTAAAAAAAGCATTTAAATTAAAAACAGCTACCAGGAGAAGTTGATCATAAAATGAGTGCATAAGTTCAAAACAGTGTCAGAAGTACCAAGGAAGCCTCAAGTTTCATCTAAGAACTGCCTGTGGTCTCAAACTTTAGCTTTTAGCGTATGAAAAACATTTGCCATATGAAAAAATGTTGATGCTGAGAATATACAAAAGCATGCAATTTCCCAAAAGTTTGTTTTATCCAAGTGGTGTCCTTGTGCAAGCTGAACCATTGGATAAAGAAGTGAGGATATCATCTTGTAGCTTTCACTAAGCTTAAAAATTCCAGGTTGAAATTAAACACGGAGGCAGTATTGAACCTTTCCGTGCACTTTTAGTGGCAAAACCCCAGTGCATTGCTAGGTGGTCCTGTACCTGAGACACACAGACATGTCAGTGTGGGGACATTCTGCTGCTATTACAGAAAGTGTATTTTTAGGCCTGGAAGTACTGCAGAAATGCTGTGGGAGGTGAGAAAAGGGAGTGTTGTGGCGGCCAGCAGCATGGACTGCCGTATTTCCAGACCTGAAGAACCTTCTGGTTGGTGTTTTTGCTTTGAGGCCATTATTAGCTACTCAATACAAAAGAGCTGAGAGCACAACGACTCACTAGAAAAATGTGAGTTCTTCAGAAATGAATTCTTGGAGTGCCATGGGAATTCCTGTCCCTATTTATGAAGCCAGTTCAAGCTACACTTGCAATAGCTTGTGACTGAGGAATCTTGGCAGATGCCCATCTGAATACTTAGAAAAACAGAAGCAATGTGGTTTCACAATCTGTCTTGGGTAAAATCTCTGCACTGCTGATGTGGTCTCCAGATAGGCTTATTGTGAAATTAATATCAAGTATTGCTCTAAGCATGAGAGAAAAGTATTGCTGGCTGAAGGGAATAAATGTGTTCAGGGAGAGAACGGAGTCTGTTGCCTCTTTTCTCTCTGCAGACATGCAAATATTCCTCATCCCTCAGTGGTGCAATTGCAGGAAGAGACTGCCAAGTAACCAACTTGGCATGCACATATCCTACAAAACCACAGGAAAAGTTTTCTTGCCTAAAAAATACCTGCTCTTGTCTTAGAGAAAGGTCTACGACAAGGTGTGATATAAAAATCTTGCAGAGGAGATGAGGTGTTTCTAATAAAAGGAAAATCCTCAACAGGCCAGACATGACTTTTGCTTTAACCACAGCCAAAAAAGTGGGTGCCACTTTCCAAAATCCTACTATCCACAGGATTATTTCAGAGAGCAATTCGACACTATGCTCAGTGAGAAATGAGCAGGCTGGGCAACTAAGTGCTAGTGACTTCCTTTGCAGCAGCTTTGATATCTTGCATGCATCACAGGCAGAAAAAAAAAATCTGAATCCAAAGGATTAGTGAAAGGCTGTGCAATTTTTGGATGTCTCTGAGGTCAGCATCCCTGCAGCATATGGAATGTGGTGGGAACAGGAATTGTGCAGCTGGAGCTGCGTGTGGCTGGCTGACCGAGCAGCCAACATACCTGTATTCCAGCACTGCAGAGATGGGAGTGGGCCAAACTGAGGCAGCTGTGGGAGTAATGGGTCAGCATTACAGCTGAGTGTGGGTAATAAAACGTGAATAGTTCACACATAGCTTCTACCCAGTAGAGAGACAGTAGTTGGAAGTGGAATTTGAGTAAAAAAACCCACTTGGTTTTGATTGAAAATATGAAAATATCTTGAAAACAAGGCATGGATAAACTTAAAATTTGAACAAGAAAACTAACCGGGCACCTAGAAACACGGGAGGTGTGTTTGGAGGTGGGAGAAATCCTTCAGCAACAGCCAGAACCACTGCTTAATAAGTTGGTAGGATGGCAATGATAATTATCACAGGGTGGCTCAGGAAGGGCCAAGAAAGCAGAGAAAAATCTACAATGCCAACTTCTTTTTGATGAAAGCTGCAATAGAAACCTCTTTTACAGCTAAAATCCTGTGGTCAGAAAGCAGCTGTTCCTGGATAACTGAGGGGACATTAAATAAGGTGATCCTGCAAAATTCCTTGGTAGGCAACTAATTTTGTGTTTGTAAAGAAGCACCAAGCCACTGAAGCACCTAGTAATTCCCACCACCTCATTTTGATAGGAGTAGCCCACAGCACTCCACACACCACATCCATTCTTGTTTTTTAGCAAAATCCTTCGATAACAATGAACCATGCAGCCACTTCTAGACCAAAACCAGGCGTCTCAGCCACACCTAAAGCCTCCAATTTAGGAGCTTGCTGGCTTTTGTACTTAACCTTCTCTTGCTCTTCAGAAGTTTCTTTCAAGGTGAAAAATTTGGAAGCATGATTTCAGTTTTTCCAGGAGATGGCAGTGCCACTACAGAAAATAGCTCAGCAGTTGAGCTGCTAAGGTGACTGTTCAGTAATTTCCCAGTTTAAAACTCATATATAACAAGTTTTGATTTTTTTTAATAGATGATCAGATAATTATACTTCAATGACTGTCAAAAGCAATAATGATAGCACTCATTACAAGTTTAAAGTGTGTCTGAATTCCCAAGGGCTCACAACAAGCATTAATTCATCTGAATGGAAACAGG
The DNA here is from genome assembly GCA_024500445.1 of Entomyzon cyanotis. Classification (NCBI taxonomy): domain Eukaryota; kingdom Metazoa; phylum Chordata; class Aves; order Passeriformes; family Meliphagidae; genus Entomyzon; species Entomyzon cyanotis. Next base: position 5,142,160 of record JAKEPQ010001029.1, read on the forward strand.
AGACATAATTGGGCAGTAACTCATTTCTATCACATATAGTATATGCTGTAATTAATTTTCACCTCTCGTTTTCACACTGGATGTTGAACTGCCCTCCTAACACTCATCTCCTCTGTCTGGGGCAAGTGCAGGTGTTGAAAGAGTTGCAGTATCAGGCAAGTGGGCAGCAAACCCTGGATTCAATCCGAGGAAATGCCATAGCACATCTGGCAGCACCAGCAAATTCAAAGTATAAAGCAGGTGAATAAATGTATTGAAAATTAATAAGGAACAGAGCACTGCACCAGATGCAGTGGTATGCTAACTACATTGCTAAATAGATTGCAATATGCTAACTAGACTGTCTAAAATATATTCTTGCTTTCATGAACTCTGTGAGCTGATGCCTTTAATTTTCAGGTTGAGCTTGATTTCTGATTATTTTTGTCACATCATATTTCAAGGATTTTGTATTATGATTACTTGTGATTTACTAAAAATAACAAATCAATGAAAAGATGCAGAACTTACTGTGCTTCTCTTTCCATTCACTTATTATATTTTCATAAGTCTTTCATTACAAAAAAAATGCCTCTATTCACACTAGAAAGGCTACCTACCAGTTCAGTGAGAAGAAGGCAAGCAAAGAGTTATTCTACACCCTGCTAACATATTCATATAAAACTCATCCAATTTTGTTAAGACCTTTTGTGGAGAATCAAAAGTTAGCTAAGATTGTATTGTAATTCCTCTTCCTGACCTGAAAGTCACACAGCTGGATTCAAGTAGGCCAGAAATATGTGCTTTATAGAAACACCTTGTGGTTGGGGCTTTTTTTGAAGCTCTGAAAGTTTATGCTGCTGACCCTGCCCTCCGTACCAACGACCGAGTCTCCAGTAGGACCTCACGGCAGAAGACAATTTGTTGCAACTGTCAAATAGCTGGCAGAAGGAAAGATCCACCTTGTTTCATCCATGTCAGTCCCTACATTTCCCTTGTAACAGGGCGAGAGTTACACACTGCTCATTAGACCCGAGAGATTCTGGTTTCGTGGGACTCAATCAAAATTTAAATACCCTGGAGGAAAGTAATTTGATGCTTGATCCAACAGCACCTTTTGAAGTCGGTGTAAAAACGTTCATTAGCATCAATGAGATTCAGATTAGATCCTTGTTTCATAGTCAGCTGTAATATAACATAATTGCCTGTTCAGCATCGTCTTTTGCAAATCATAGGAATTCGTGGAAAGCCATGTCAACAGCAATCTCATTTGTTATAACAGCAGCAGCACCTCCGTGCTCTGTACAGCCTTACAGCCACACACGTTGTATCTTTTGCATCCCTTCTAGGTGGTGCTGAACCAGGTCCTAAACTATGTGGGAGCACTGAACTTCACTGTGGGTGCTGGTAGGAAGGAGTGCAGTATTTGTGATAATAGAGATAACTTAGATACAAGAAGGAAATGAAGCATAATAACATTTTATATGTGTAAATTTTAATTCTCATTGTTACTGATGATGGTGGAGTAACTGGTAATGGTACTTTGCAGGATAAAAACATCAGGAAATTAATGTATATTGCAGCAAATATCTGCATTATTTATCCCTTTTAATTAATAGCTTAGACTTTACAAAAAGCTCAGATAAATCAGGTAATTCAATAATAATTTTTCAGATATGACATTCCACATATTAAACTGTGCATTGGACAGGTCACCACTAATAGCTAACCAAACAGGAGCTCAGGTCCTGTGGCTGATACCCCTCATGTTAGAGAAGAGGAAATTATCACTCCTTTTAATTTCTGGCTAAGCAATGCTTCCACCAGCCTCCTGAAAACCATAGGCCCAATCTGAGCTGGTGGGTAAGAGGATGGCTGGGCAGGGCTTGAAAACTTCCTAGTCATCTCTCGTCACCAAGGTAATTTTCAGAAACAAAGCACTGTACCTTTGAAAACACATGCACCTCCCACACAAACTCCTTTGGGAAGCTTGTGCCACTTCCTCTGGGGTGGGATTCAATGCCATCCTTCTCATGCAAGAAATACATAGGCAGCCCAGCTCCATAGAGCACATCCAACCCACTGTAGCCCCAGGTAGGATTAGTCACCAAAGGACAGGCAGTTCGAAAAGCAGAACATTAACCAAGGTCCCAGAGGACTTGTTATTTCTGAGTTACTCTCTATGTGTCTCTACTGAAAGTCATTCAACCTCTCTTGTCTTTCATTTCTGCTTGGTTGGAATCTTCCAATTGCTACCAGGAGTTCAGTTACAGTCCCCATTTTTATATGTTTAAGGCTTGGTTGAAGCCTTGGGCACACCACTATTGCTACTACTGATAGATGGTTCTCACAAGTGAGCAAAAGAAGCATACCATGAGTATGGCTTGTTTTAGAAAGTCCCATTCTCAGAAACTGAAGAGAGCCTCAAAGAGAGGCACTGGGGCTACAACAGCGCAGGGATGAAGGAAGAATGAAGGGCTTGGCAAAGAAGGTAGAAATGATAGCTTATGATTTTCAGTGATAGGCTGAGAAAACATTCAAGTTTAAATAATCTTTGGATGTGCAGCTGTAGGGATCGTTTATACAGAGTTCCCATTAAAAATCTCTCAGGAGATCTTGTAAGATTAAATAAAATTAGCCCAAAGGCCCAAATTCCATCAGCAAATCAGTCATCATCTGCTGAAATTAAAAAGCCCCTGAGGAACACAGGATCAGGCCAGGCACATGGGCTGGCATTCACCCTGTGTGGGTCTCCCTGCCTGCCCTCCCCTCAGCACCTCTTGCATGTCCTCCCTTCTCCCTCAGCTCTGGTCCCAGCCACTCTCACACCCCACTCTCAGGCTCATAGTTTTGCTCACATACACAGTTACATGTTGGCAAATGCCTGGAGAAAAGGCAGTTGGTTGATCCCACGAGGACCAAGGCTGGGTGTGCCTGACACAACCGCCATTGAAAACCTGGAAGGCAGGACACCTGCCTTAGGGGTAGGGATGGCTGTGAGGAACTGTTTGGTTGGGACTGTAGGCTCACACAGCAGTGACAAGTGATGACAGCATTAAAAAATGTAAGGAAAAAAATGAAAGAAAGTGAAAAAATCCCAGAGTTATTAGTGAGTATGAGCTGATGGTACAGGTTTCCTAACTTGCCCCATTATGCCCTCAGGCTGTGCAGCAGAACATCACATCGTGCCACAGCAACAAAGCTCTCCTTCTGATGGCAGACAGATCTCTGGTGGAACTGCTGCTGAAATGGGGGCAGGAGATGTGCAAGCCACAGCTTTGCAGCATGCCCAGCTCATCTAACACACCGGCCAAAATTTTTACGCCAGTCGTTACTGCTTGCATTTGGCAAACCCTGGCATTTGCCAAGTAGCTACACCTGCAAATAATTCCCTGGGAGTTGCTGGCGTTGCTGGTGCAGCTTGGAGCTCTGCAGCCTCTCTACTGGTCCATTAACTCTGGGAGATGTTTATGATGAAGCAAGAATTCATTCAACCAAATCTCACAACAAATAGAAAGCATAAGAAAAATATTAGGTCAGCACTTGATAAAATGGTGAAGAATATGCTATTTACCAGGGTAGGTCTGAGTGTTGTTTAATTCATGTAAGAAGCAGTTGCAGGAGGAGACCTGACTACACACCTACAAGGTACTGCTTTAAGCAGACTTTTCCCCTCTGATCCATAAGAATACTTCTGTGGTAGTTGCTCACCTCTGCTTCAGCCATTGGAAATGCAAAGCTGGGTCTCTTAAACCTTACCAAAACCCAGTGGGATTTAGGCAAAGGAGTCTTGTGCCTTTGAAGACATTCAGGCGCCTCAGTCTGTCTGCCTGGCTGGTTGGGGTGTGGGATGCAGTGCCAGAGCATGGATCCATCCTGCTGCACTGGCACATAGTCCAAGATGTGGTGTAGCTTCTCCAGGAGTGCATCCATACACATCCATCTTCAATAAGGGACAGTTTATAGATCGAAACGGAGGATAATGGGAGGACAGTAATTTAAATCAGAGTAGTTAATTGGATGTAAGGAATCCTACCATCCTCTTAGTTTCCTAATTGCTAATATACTTAACACTGATTTTATCAATAGTCCATGATATATAAAATTACTTCATATCAGCTCATTAGTTAATTAATTATAGGAAGGACACACATATCAAAGCCGAATGTAGACTGAGGACCCAAACTTCTCCTTGAGCAAAAGGAGCAGCTCTCATGCAGTGGTGCCAATTTCTACTGGTCTGCATGTTTTTCCAGATACTTACTCACAGCAATGCAGTTTTGCAAAGGACAGGTCAGGAGGAGATGAGGCCACCATGCCAGGACCAGCCCTTCTCTTCAGCTTTTGAGCCTCTATCTTTAGGGATGAAGAAATTTCTGGGTAAACCACAGCTCGGAGATGCAGCCAGCAGATTGATGTCTGAGTGAGAGAAAGTATAGAATGAAAAAAGTATATATATATATATATGTATATGTAGTATTTTTTGAACCTCCTCTAAATAGCTGAACAAGTATGCTGAGAAATGGGATATAAGGTTAATTTTTCTATGAGACCGAGTGTCTCACCAAACCAACAGACAGAAGTATTAGCTGTAACTACCCAGACTAGCACTCTAAGCTGTGTTTAGTGACTGCCTTCTCTGTGACTGGTTTTGGTGAGAGTGAAATATCATGTATTTTTCCTACATTACACAAGGATTGTGTGAACTGAACGTTTCTGACTACTTACCCCAACAAACAAAGTCATTTGAAACACATTCCGCTTCTAAAATAAGTCTAGAAAGGGACAGGCAGCCATTAAACTGATGTGCAACAACCCACTAAGTGATGATCTGCCTACAACCTGGAGGTCATCCCATTCATTTATGAGGAACGATAGATAGGATTGTTCAGTAATTTGTGGGACTTTGCCTTTTTTTCCTGGTCAAAGTGGAGCAGGAAATGGAGGAAGGCCCCTCCTCCAATACAGAGTTTTTCTCACACAGCAGTCTTCTCTTTTATTGTCCAGTGAGTCAAACTTTGATTAATTCTTTATTATTAACATCCTCTACAGAGCAAAATGATCACACTTTTCAGTTTCTTCATCTAGGATCTCTCCCATTTACCAGAGACCACTCTGCCCAGCCTGCTCTGAGTCTTCTTCCCTTCAGCTTCTGCATGTGTTATATATGTGTGAAAAGTATCTTTACCTCTGAAGAAAATGTGGACAGCCAACTAAAGTGAAAAATATGAATTTTAGATTTGCAGCCTTTCAATGTATTGTTGACAGAGAAACCCAAACTCCAGTGTTTGCTTCATGCTGATTATCTTTCTGGGGATTTAAAAAAAAAAAAAAGCATTGATTTCCCCATTGCTTCTGTGCAAACAGTCTATATACCCCCCTTATGTGATTTTTTCTCCTGTTGAAGACCAAAGTGAGGACTTCTTGCTTTTTGCAGCCACAGACTCTTACAAGCACCATTTGTCCCATTTTTCACCCCAGCCTATGGTTACCCCTCCGGTTTCATGTGCCGATTTATTGCTAAAGACTGTATTTTCCATTACAGGAGAAGAAGGGAGGGAGTACCAAACAAACTCCAGTGGCTGTATTCAAAGTGTAATGCTTCTTATCACAAATAATTTAAAAAATGCAAGAACCCCAATTTGCAGCTAGGAGGCCCACTTGAGGGATCAGTTAAAATTTACTCCTTTATACGCATGCCAACTTTGACTTCAAAAAGACTTTATTCCCAAGGATAAACAACCCAATATTTGTGTAATATAATTAAGTGAAGGCATCTTTAAATGTCATACCAGCTTGTGCCATGCTTTAAATTGTTATGCATCAACAGAATTTAACGAGATGGCCAAGGATCCTGCTTCCTGTGTGAATGCGATAAGCCACAAATACTGTATAGCTCTTTAATAGATTGCCAAAATAAAGCATTTTGTATGCAAATTATTCATGGAGTGGCAAAGCTAATATAGTGCCAAAATTACGCCCACTGGTCCCCTGCAATTAGTAGTTAAGTTGAAGTATCTTCAAACTGCAGAATTTCTTTCAGTGTCTCCCAATACTTGAAACATCTTTTCATTTATGAAAATAGGAAATAACAGCTTTTATTTTCTTTTTAAGGTTTAGGATATGTGTGCTATAGCAGAGAAATGGCAAGAGGGATCTAATCAGAATAATTGCACATAGGCTATCCGGGAAATAAATATGAAAGTCCAGTGACTTGCAAGAAAGTTGAAGGAGAAAGGAAAAATTTTATTTCCCCCTCCCCAGCCCATGCCCCTGAAATAGTCTGTGAGCACTGTAAAGTGGGTCTCAAAAAGCTAAGTGGAAAAACCACAGCAAGACTGAAGGGAAAGTACAAGCATTTACCAGCAGCTGGGAAGGGATTGTGCTGTCCCCCCATGTTACAGCACCTTCCCATCTCCTCCAGAAATCTCCCTGTCCAACAAACACCCACATCCTCCTGGCAGCGCCAAGGGAAAACTTCCTTGGGGTGCACCAGGCAGAGGAGTTGCCACCGTGAAAGGTCCACACCTGTAAACCATTTAACCTATAGCTTCACTGGCAAGAAATCACCTGAACTGTTCTGTTCCAGTAGATTCAGGGATAAGCGATCTATAACCAGGAGTTTCTAGTTTCAGGTTAAGTACACAAATAACCAACAGCCACATCACCTGGGAAATACTTGGAAAACTCTCAATTTTTCTTTGAAGTAATAATATTCTGCCTTGAATATTGGGTACAGGAATCCTTTATGACAAACAGAAAGAAGGAAAGAAACAGCATTTCCCAGTCTCCACATTTCCAGTGAAAAATCTCTTTCCCTTTTTCTGCTCTCTAAGACAAATGGAGGCTGATGAAGGACCTATGCCAAGGGGGAAAAGCAGCATTGCTCCTTGATGGACATGGTTTTGGAGAAACCTTAAACTGCAAAGTATCCAGGCTACTTTTGCCCTCTTTGGTGTCTTGTGGAGGTGTAGCTCGGTGAAGGAGTGGAGGGGCAGGTAGGTCCTGTAGATCAGCTCCCCGTTCTGTAGAGGGAACTCCAACTGTATTTTTCATTTACAGCCTAATCATCAGAGTAGTATGTACATGCCAGGGGCCTGGGATGGTGATTTAAGGAGTCTGTGTCAAAGAGCTTGGACCTGGATGGCCTTTCCAAGCTAACCTGGAGGATTTACTGCCAGCTAAACAACAAATGTAATTTCACTCACAAACTGTTCTATGAAATGTTGTGCAATACCATAAACAACCCCATTCAGTCCAGTGAACTCCAAAAGCTGTAATCTACAGCACTCTCTTAACCTGGGGGGCAGTGGGGAGACCCAAAGCCACCAGACCCACTTCCATATTTTGATATCAAGGGAAGAAGAGGATAGCAGGCCTCACAGCAGAAACCTGCAGTCCCTTGGAAAAATAAATAAAAGCAGCCACCACCATTCATGACATAGATCTTGCGTTTTGTCATTTTTTATAGCAATGCAGGTTTAAATGTGTCCTTTTTTATAGCCATGTGGGTTTTAATGTCCGCCCCGCCGAGGGGAGCGTTCCCACAGCATCTCTGCCGGACAAGATTTGGCAGAAGGCACGAGGAGCACACTGCCCCAGCACTTCCAAGTGTGCCTGGCCAACAGCAGCCCCCGTGCCATGGGGAGGACTTGCCAGATGCTATTGGTCAGGGTCCCGCACTGACAACTTGTCATCGATTCCGCTGGAGAAAAAAAATTAAAAATGGCAACCAATGAAAATCAATCTTCTGATGCTCCGCTGCCTTAAATACCACTAGAGCAAACAAACAGCCCTAAACAATACAGCAGAACCCATATATCAATTACCCTAAATGCTCAAGCATTTTTACTTCACAGCCTGCAACATCTGACTGTGGTACCCGCACCCGCTGCGCCGGGATGATAATGGTGCCGCATTGTTCCCGGGCGTCTGGCGGCCTGATAAGGGCTGCCTGTGCTTAGATGATAATGAAAGTGGGCAGACTTAACATTGTGATTGGAAAATTTCTTGGGTCTCAGAAAAAGGTTCTATTAAGCCCACTGACCCCAATTGAATATTAATTAGCTAATTAACAGATTTATTGTTCCACGCAATTTCTGGAGAGGCAATTTTTTTTCAAGTGCCATTATTTTTTTAAATTATTTTTTGCATTGTGTATAATTGAATCTTTGCAGCTGCCAGCATCTTCTGCATGATTTGGCAAAAAAAAAGAAAGAAAAAGCACTTATAGCTTTCCCTTTTTTTTTGAGACCCAAATGTTTCCAATCGCTTTAGTGAGTGTTTGGGGGTGGGGGAGGGAGGGAGGGAAAGAGAGACAGCTGATTTATATTACATTCTACAGATTTATTTATTCTTAAAAGCTTAACTTAAAAATGTCCACACTTTTTTTTTTTTTCTATTATGATTCACTGGTCTGTCTTTTAGCCTGAGGTTACTACACAGTGCACTGTTATTCCCAGGGAAGACACTGAGGTCTATGCCCTGCCTTTCATATACTCCTTTCAGGCATTAAGCATTTTTCCTCTCCTCTTACCTGCTTGCTCCTGCTCTTTTCTGCCATGCAGATACTTTCTGCCCAGCTGGGGAGGGCAGGGCACTTGGGCCAGCCAGGCTCTGCCCTTCCTACAGGAGGGCCCCTTCCATGGACCACATGGTTCCACATTTTTTGCAATACATTTTCCTAAATACTGAATTATTGGTGAAGAGAGGAGAGGTGATGTTTCACCATATGGATGATTTCTGACTGTTTCAAAGAAGTTTTTTTGGCACAGACTGCTCCAAGAGCTTTGCATGGAAGTGAGCAGGGGCCCACAGTGATCTGTCAGATGATGCTATTGCTGGGGTGGAGGGATTGTCACAAATTCTTTACAGATCATTTACTGCATCATATCTTTTTCTAAAGAAGCAAGATGTCTTTTAAATAAACCATGCTATTCTTGCTGTTCAAAGACACTAACAAGCACTTTTTAAAGTTTCAGTATTAAAAATCCAGATACTCTTATAATGTTACAAGCTGTAGTGGAAAATGCTGACAGAGAACATCATTATCCTGTAAAAGTAGAAAAAACAGAAATAATCTTGCGTTAGAGAATACAGGACTCACAATTTATGGGTGCAAGAGGGTGTACAGATCTCTTAAATCCATACACCTGGATTTAGAGCTATTTCTGGTGTCCAAACACAGGATTTGCACAATCTGCTGCACCAAATGTGGTTCAAAACTTAGACCTGGATCTTATAACAGTGCCTTCTTTTAGGGCATGTATCTTCCTTCTGTGACCATCATGTAAGACCGTCAAGACAAATACATATTAAAAATATGGTTAAAAACTACAGAAAGAGACACCGTGAAGGGGCATGGGAAAGAATCTTAAGCACGTACAGAAATGAAACTTCCTTTTCCTCATGCCACATGGACAGAAGACAATACAAGAGAGACAAGTTTATATCTGCCACAGCTACGGGGGGATGCAAGGATGGTGAATGCTCACAGATAGTTCCTCCTTGGTTTCCTTCTCACACAGATTTTTCTATTATTTTTTTTTTCTTAATAAAACTACCAGTGTTCAATGAAATAATTAGTTCATAGCTTCTAAGCAATTAATATTTCTACAGTTCACAGTCATGTTTGGAAACCTGTGAAACAGGCCCTTGATAGCTCAAGACACTTTGTGGATCCACAGAAATACTGGTCTGATGCATTAAATGAGCTAAAATGCACCCACTATCTTGTCTGCTGCAGCTGACACTGGGGCAGATTATGGACTGTTCTTGCACAGCAGCATAAAACTCAGCTTGTTTGCACCACTTCTGAGGGAGACTGACACGTTCACTCAATCACCAGAATGGAATTGTTAGGGTTGGAAGGGACCTCTGGAGATCACCCAGTCCAACCCTGCTGCAAGGCAGGGTCACCTCCAGCAGGTGACACAGGAACACTCAGGTGGGTTTTGAATGTCTGCAGAGAGAAAGACTCCACGACCTCCCTGAGCAGCTGTTCCAGTGCTCTGCCACCCTCAGGGTACAGAAGTTTTTCCTCACGTTGAGGTGAAACTTCTTTCTTTTCAGTTTATGGCCATTGCTCCTCATCCTGTCCATGGGCACCACTGAGAAGGATCTGGCACCTCTTAGCCTCCTCTTAGCCCATTTCGAGATATTTTTGTGCATTGATGAGATCCCCTCTCAGCCTTCTCTCCTCCAGACTGAACAGCCCCAGCTCCCTCAGTCTCCTCTTAAGAGATGCTCCAGAACTCTCATCCCCTTTGTGGCCTCAGCTGGACCTTCTCCAGCAGCTCCTTGTCTCTCTTGAGCTGAGGATCCCAGAACTGGACACAGCACTCCAGACATGGCCTCACCAGGGCCAATAGAGGGGAAGATCATCTCCCTGGACCTGCTGGCCACACTGTTCCCGATTCACCCCAGGATCCCATTGGCCCTCCTGGCCACAAGGACACACTGCTGGCTCATGGTCACCTTGTCATCCCCCAAGACTCAGAGGTCCTTCTCTGCAGAGCTGCTCTCCAGCAGGTCACCCCCAGCCTGTGCTGCTGCTTGGGGTTATTCCTCCCCAGGTGCAGGACCCTACACTTGCCCTTGCTGAACTTCAGCAGGTTTCCCTCTGGTCTAGGGGAATGAAGACATGGTCATGGAGTGCTGCCATAGTAAACTTTTTATTCAGATTTCTCTGCCTTTTTTACTGCTATACCCAATCCTGAACTATGCTAGTCAGGGAGGTGGTGTTTAAACCACTTGATCAATTACTTAAAAATATTAGCTGAAATACTACTGTGGCTCCAAATGAAAACCAATAAAAACACCACAAAATGGTATTTCTATTTAAGTATAAAAACATAAGGAATAGGGAAAGAGAAACATGAAGCTTGCACTAGGATTATGGAGATATGTGAACTGTGCCAGCAAAGAAAGCCTAGACTAGACTCATCAAAAGGTTGGTTGATACTATTTCATATTGACTTTGACCTTCTACTCTAATGTAATTACTAGGAATAATTTAAATAACTTTCCTTTTTTTCTGTTCCCAGTGGAAAAAAAAAAAAACATTTTCCATTGCTTAAAACTGGAAAACAAAATGTTTGATTGAGGTCATCTTGACATCCATTAGTGTGATAAATGAAGTGGAATTCAAGGCTGCTCCATTATCAAGGTTCATTTTTGTTGTTCAGATCTGGTTTCCCCCTCCCCTCTCCCTTCTATTTTTTTTTTTTAAACAACATGGCCTCAGACTCAAGGCTGATTACAATAATTACATTTTCTCCCCATAATAGTACAAATGATTCAAAGAGTTATTCAGAATGTTTCAATGTCAGCACTTAGATAAATGCTCCTTCTTTCCCAGGGATTGCATTTTTTATGCAGAATGTTAGTTAGCAGCGGCAGTAACGGTGTAGTTGTCAGAAAGCCGTGAATCTACGTGCCCAGTAACTACATTCACAATTGTTTGGTACTCGGCCTGGCAACGAGGCTGAATGGGATACCAGATAATTTATAACTGCTCCCCAATACAAGAAGAACAATTATATTGTGTGCAGTATAAAATGGCCATTATTTAGCTCAATTTTTAAAAATTATTTGAACAAAATGCCTATCCTTTGCAGGGCTATTTTCTTCTTGGATCTAATTAGATACCCGAGGAATACAAAATATATAAATTTTAGCCAGCAAATATATTTATGGAATTTTAATTCGCTTCTTGTATACCTCTGCCATAAACCTTGTAGGCCTTCTTTGGGAGGTTTTTAATCTTAATGGTAAAAAAAGTGAAAAAAAGCCCAAGAGCTGTACGAAAGGTAGCTGCTGTTTTTCTGATGAGCAGCAAGACGCTGGCTGTACATTTCTCCTCTCGTACCATAAAATTACTGCTGTGTGTTTTACGAGAACAAGTTTGTTTCTGCAGACTTGACAGATTGCATCTCCTAGGAAAGAGAAGCTGGGAGAGCTTTGGAGGAGCCTCCAGCAGGTTGGGATCCATGGGAACTCCAAGCAATTGAGCTGAATCTCCATTCCCAGCCTCCATCCGCTGCCCCGAGCCTCCCCTTGGCTTTCGCAGGTCAGACTGCTGTGGAAGGAACCTCTCAGGCAAAATTCTCCATGTAGCAGTTCTGGCATCCCACAGAAAGAAAAGCAAACCCCAAAACACTTCATAAGCTCCTGACTGCAATGAAGACGGAAACTCCCTTTCTCACATGGAAAAGATGAGGGGTAATGGCTATGAGTTACTCCTGGGGATATTCCAGTTAGATCCAAGAGGAAATTTTTTCACAATGAGAATGATAAGCCTTTGGAATAATCTCCACAGAGAAATGGTAGATTCTGCAACCACAGACACTTCCAAGATTCAGCTGGACAAGGGTGTTTGGCTATTTTTTCCAGGTCATGCTTTTGCCAAGAAAGGTTGGACCAGATGATCCTTGAGGTCCCCTATTTTGTGATCCCATAAGTCTGTGGCTGCCCACATTCCACTGCAGGTCCCAGGGGCAGGGAGGCTCCACAGCACTCACAACACCTGGCTGTGGTACCTGCTGTGGTTTTCCTGTGCAAAACACAAAAATTTTAGTCTAGACAGCAAAATTGATTTCCATTTGCAAGGGTGGCACTTTTCCTTGCTTTGTTCTGAAGTATTTCAGGGGTGAACAAAACACGTGAGTAAGGATTGGAGGAAAGTCAGGTTTGACCAGTTTCTGTATAATTTGTACCTAAATAGTAATTCAGGTAGAGAAGGGACAGACATATGTCAGAAAGCTCAGGTTTGTTAATAACTGGGCCCAGTTTAAGACATCGTCAAAACTTAAATTTTGCCAATTTTGAAAGGAAATTATCCATGCTATTACCAAGACGGGCATTCAATCAAAGTCTAAAATTAGGCTTTCTTCTGAATGAAACCTTAAAATATCTGACATTTATTAATCTAATCCAGCTGTCTGGGAGTTGGTGTCACCCATCACTGTAGAGCCAGGTCACAAAACATTGCATTAACCCTTGCCTTGGGAAGGAGATCTTTCATGGAATTGCATCTTCATCTGTCTAACTAAAGTAAATCCAGTCACATATCTTCTAATGGAAAAAAAAAATAATCAAGGGAGACTGGGGTGGCAGCAGGCAGGGGAATGGCTGCAGTGGTGTCCTGCCAGGATTTCAGCTGCCACACCTCCCACCTGCCCTTTCCTTCCCAGAGTCCAAGGATATGGATGCAGGAGAGAGCTGGGATGAGAGGCTGTGCTGAGTGCAATTAATTTATATATCCATTTAAATAAAACCCTCTCAGAGACGTAGCTTGGGAGGAGGCAGCGCCACTTGGCAAACAAAATTGTATTAAGTGCACTCCACTAGAAATGTTTATACTTTGTCCCTGAGAAATGTTTATGCTGGAGTACAGTATTTAACTTATCAATTTGAAAGTGAATGACAAGGAGAGGAGTACAGAGGTTTTCTTATTTCAGAAGCATTTGTTAAGTGCCTTTCATTCGTGGCAGCTCCAAAGTCAGGGTAAATCATCTTTGCAGGAGGAGTCTGCAGTGACCAGAGCAATGCTGAGGAGGCTTGTGGGGACACTTCAGCAAATGTACACCCAAAAAAATGAATGAAGGTTTGGGGGAATGTCTTCCTTTTTGATGAATGATTCATGTTTTGTCATGGTTCTCAAGGCATCCTGGAAAGGCAATGCAGTGGTGCAGAAGATACAGTTCTCTGCAGAAAAAGAGTTGCAAATTAAATGTTGCATTCTGCAGATGTACAATGCAGTTGTTTTGTGTGTTGGGCATCTTCAGGAGGCTCAAAACCAGGATTATCTTGTCCTCCCCAGCAGCTGGCAGCTGCTTCCCCCATCACACCCCAAAAACACCATTAAACAGTTTGCTGCCAGTCCCAGTTGCTTCTGCTTGTTGCAGTGAGGATGTGGGAAAGATCAACTAGAGTGGGGGGAAATTAATTAAAAAAAAAAAAAGGAGCAGAAGGAGAAGGAAGATTGCTCACTCTTACCATTATCCATAACATCATATTTGATCTTTACATGAAGCTCCCAGGGACGCAAAGAGACGGTTTAGGTGTGAATCCAGGAATAACAATGTGCACTTAATAGTTCTCACTGCATGATGGAGTACGACACTGACATTTTACCAATGTATCTTCAGAGGTTAATGAGGGAAAACCTGCCTGGAGCCGACAGCCCAGGACATGCCAAATGAGAGCTGGTTGTTTCTGTGAGGAGAAGAGACCCCAAAGAGGGAAATGAGATGCACAGAACAAACCACCTCGTGCAACTACGTGATATTTCAGTGGCTAATGACAAAGAGCAAAGGGAGGGGAATCTGGTGCCAGGGAGAAGGCAGTGAGGGATGTTCCGCAGCTCACAGACAAGGAGAAGGAGTAGGAAGAGAAGAACAAAAGCCACATGTCGTCATGGCAGTCTCAGTATTGAGCATAGCATCAAACAGGCTCTTCATTGTGTCCCTAGTGTATCTGTCCCTGATATTTTTCCCCCTCCAAAGCTTTGCTTTAGAATATACATGACCTGGGTGCCTGAATCAGCTCAGGAGCAGCAGCATTTTGATTAAAATAATAATAATAATAATTAAAAAAAAAATCATGCAGAGTGTTAAGAAGTAAGCACGACCTCTGAGAAACCCAGAAAACTGTAACTCTTGGGTATGAGCATTAAATGAGGTTTAAAAGCTTGTCGCCCTCTCCAGCACATGTGTCAAGACCAGAGGTGGTGGAAGATTGAAGGAGAATAATTTGCAAAGGAGGGGTGTAATTTATCAAATTCTGGGGAACTCATCACTTTGCGTTGGATGGGAACTTGCAGCAAAAATAGCCAGTAGTGATGAACAGGTTTTAAGAGGCACCTGCTCCAGAAGTGCTTTGTATTATGCAGAAACAGAAAATTTTAAAATTATTTTGCCTTCCCCATGGTTCCTTTGGTCTCCTCTCACTAAATGAATGAGACAAACAAAAAAGAAAAGCTGAGAAAAGCAACATATTTCCCTGGTGACACACACCCTGCTGAGGCCAACAGAGCTGCTGCCTTTGGGAGAGCTTGGTCCAAAGGTTACACTTTTTCCCCCTCAATGTATATTGGGAAAATTGCACTGAATTGTTAAGTATAGCATTCTTCACTGATGCTTAGAAGCAGAAATGGTTAGCCTTGAACTACAGGAAAAGTTGTCTCCTGCTAATGGCAAATGCTCTCAGGGATGAGATATCATGATCAAAAGATCATGTGCCTAACCTGGCAATTCTTCCTGACTCTGACACACGGTGAGCTACAGCCATGGCATCAAATCTGATTTCAGTGCATTCTGGGGGTTTCACTGGCCATCCCCAGGGCTTTCCAGAGCAGTGAATCCCCCATGCACCTCAGGGTGAATCTGTTCCTAGCCATGGCTGATGTGACCCAGCCTCGTCCAGCCCCATTGTTGATTTGGGGCTGGCAGCAGGCAGAGCTCTGTGTCTGCAGGGCCCCCAGGGAGCATCCCAGGGGCAGAGACACACAGTCAGGAGAACATGGAGCACTGCCTGGCCTGCCCCGAGAGGAGAAAGCTGGTCCTTTACAAAACCCTCCTGCTCTGGAGCTGGGAAACCGCAGGGTCCCTCCGATTACCCAGAGCCGAGATTTATTTGGCAGGAGGCGGGGGAGCACAAGCGCACGGGCTTGAGCAACTGGATACCCTCAGATTTATACTCCATTTGGGATGATAATGAGGTGGTTAATACAGAAATACAAGACAGCAATAAAGCACTGACTTTTATAGATCTCAGTGTGAATCTGAATCATCATTTGGTGAGCAGGAGATGGGTGATATACAGCAGCCTGTCCCGCCTCGCTCCTCACGGCTCCCTGCGAGAGCAGCAGCACAGGGGAGCGCCGAGGCTGATAAATCCTGCCTGCCTGAGCAGGAGCAGTGTCCATGGGACAGGATTTGCTAATGGAATATGGATCTACTAATCTCAATTAAAAGCATGTTCTTTTTGCATCGAGATCGCTCTTCCCCTGCTCAAGTTGTGCTCATTTTTAAACCTCACATTCCGCTGGAAATGCACGCTGGCAGCTGAAGGTAGATTGCGTTGCTTGCTGACATCAACCTGTTTATAACTTTAAAAAAAAAAATCACAAGACCATGGAACACGTGTAGTAAATGCCTCAAAGTTCATAAGAGTTAAAAAAAAAAAAAAAAAAAATAGCAGCTTGACGAATGGCAGGAAAGGTCTCTTTAACCTTACAATATGACACTCCCTTACAGCTAGCTGTCCCCAAAAGCTCCCCCTTGTCCCCAAAGCACAGACACTGGAGGCTGGAAAAGTGCTGTGGGCAGATGCACAGCCCTGGGTGCTCAGTGGTGCAGCTGCAGGGCTTGTCTTGCAAATGTGCCCTTTGCTGCTCCTGCTGGCCCTGCATTTTGGGGTTTTTTTCTGTCTTGGACCAGGAAAGCCAAAAAGTCTTGTAGAAATATCTTCCAAAGTAAAATAGGGACTTTAGGGTATCCAGCTTTAACAGAGAGCCTGACTACTAAGAGCAGACTCCTAGCAGCAGGGCCATAAAAATCACAAGCAGCTTCCACAAGTATTTCTCTTTGTGCATATAGGAACTTTCCTGTGAGAGAGAAAGCTTAGAAGCTGAAGTGATATTTCATTAAGGTAGATGGAGCTAATCCTTCCCATCCCTATTCTTCTCAGAGACAGCACAGGCAGGCAGGGTTGGGCAGCAGGGTTTTTGCTACCTCTACACCCCAAACCCATCAGGAACAGAATATAGGAGGATTGTATTTATATATGATGGAAGAAAAAAAAAAAAAAGATAAAATGTTAGAGGAAATGGTCCAGAAATGCTGAAATATAAGTGAAGGACTGAAGTAATCTACCCCTACTTTAGGTAGTGGCATAGATATAAAAAAACCCTGGGCTTTATTATTATTATTTTTTTTATTGAGAGTCCTTTTTCTTCCCAAGAAAATTGTTTATGTAGAATGTCCCAAGAAGCTTCATTTTTTGTTTATATATCCATATATATGAGTGCTGGTAATTTGAAGTCCTCCAAACAATCACTTGTAAATTACAGCCTTTCTAAGCAGCAATATATATCCACAAATCAGTCCCAGGACACTGAAGCTATATATGAAAAGGTCTATTTATGTTACTCCAGGCAGAGGAAAAAAAAATTTTGCTCTGTTTTATATAAAAAGAAAATTTCTTATTAACATGTACAGTTAATTGGATAATAAAAAAAGAAGACCTGGGCTGACTAGAAAGTTGATCTAGTGAACTCCTGAGCAGTGTGATTTAGCAGGGCAGCGATCCCACTGCAGGGACAGATTTAGCTGCTGCACAGCCCCAGGTGTGGCTCTGGGAATGCACTGGGAATGCTCCTGTGGCACTGGGGAGGAGCTGCCCTGCTGAGCAGTCTCCAGGAGTGACTGCAAGAAATGCCTGCAAAACGCAGGGCAGAGCTGAGTGTGAGAGGAGGGAGGCTTGGAGCAGATGCTGAGGGACCAGACCAGACCCCTCATCCCAAATTCCACTTCTCACAGGAGCCTCCTCCTGTCTCAGACCACCACCAGCCATGGCAGAGAGGCACTGGTTTGAGCTGTTGCTAATGGAGATAAAACCTGAGCTTATTTTATTTTCCTGGGGTACTCAGCCATCACCACATCCCCAAGGAGGTGCTGCCCATCACACCTTCCTGCTGAAAAAGCCCTGCCAAATTACCCCCTTGGGATTTGGGACAGGGTGGCCATTGATGGGCAGGATTAGCTTTGGCCAGATCAGCCCTGCCAGTGATCTGCATGCAAGGAAAGACAGCAACATCTCAAAGCATGATGTGTTTGTACCTGCAGCTGTCTCACAGCCTTTTCCTCCTGCTGTAAATGCAATGATTTGGGGGTGTGAGGGAGGAAATTTGCCACAGTGTTGCTTGATCCTGTTACCAGCAACAAGGAATCTGAGTTTCCAGGACCTTGAGCCTCACCACTTGTAGCAGCAGAGTACAGATCACACACACACTTCTAAAATATGCTTTTCCTCAAAGCAAGACTTTGGGAGAAGCTGCTCACAAAGCCAGCAAATGACATGAACCAAAGGTTCCATTCATCAAGGGAGTTCTTAGGTGGCAGGAGTACTTCACAGAGGCCAAAGCATCTATTTGCTGCACCTTTTCCTTCCATAAATTACACTCTTTGGCTTCCTCAGCTGAGCGCCACTGGAAATGTGAGAGAAAACTAACAGTTGTGTTGGGTCAAACATAAGAAAATAAAAATTACAGGAAAAATACATCCAGGGCACTTTCTCAAACACTTTCATGAGTTTAAACACGAGCAACCCTCCTTAGAGGGATTTTGTTTTCATCTTCCATCAATGAGCAAGGTTTGCCTACAGAGCCATTTGTGTAAGGTGAATATTAAGCCTGTTCACACAAGTCTTTGTTTTTGCCATATTTCCAGGGAATTAGGATGTTTCTAGGGCCTTTGTCATGGCTGTGCAGAGAGAGAGTGCTGGAGTACTCTGGCAGGGTACCAGAGTGGCAATTGGTGTGAGGCACTGCAGTTGGCCAGCACAGCCCAAGCACAGACAGAACACACTCACACATCCCAAACCAAACAGAAAAAAAAAGCAAACTCCATTAGTTCTGAGTACAGCAGTTTCAGGAAGAGCACAGCCCCTTTGCAGATATTCAAAAACAGGAGTTGTGCTTGTTGAAGGAATTGTTCTCTGTGAGTTATTTTCTCTCCAAATAAGCTTGCTAACGTGTTTGCTCTCACCTCCCCTCCTACATCAGGCTGCAGTGTTCCCAGAATCACCCCAAATTTCCAAATGCACTGGGATGAGAAGGCATCATCCACACGGGGGTGGGGGATGATGAGGGGAAAAGCTACAGGATCTGAGTGGCAGAGAGGCCACTCTTGGCATCAGGGGCTGTCACAGCACAGGGATGCTGTCCTGGAGCAATGCCAGAGCCACCTGGTGCCGCAGTCTGTCTGCAGCAGGTTCAGAGCAGGAAACCAAGAGAGCATATGCTGGGAGACATGGACATGAGGGCATGGGGGACAGGGACACTGGTGCTCAGAGCAGGTGGTGATGCCCAGAAATCCAGCTTTACAGCCGGGCCACTTTTTGGGGATGCCAATTGTCCCCACTGCAGGTGCATTCCCTGCAGTACCCCCAGAGCCAGGATGGGGCTAAGGGCACCTCCTGCAAGGACACTGTCCCAGTGTCACACACCAGCGAGGCAGCAGAGACACTGTTTCTGCTATTCTCCCCAAAACTGCCCAGTGACCATCTGCACAAGCCTTGGGCTTCAGTCTGCAACCTCAGAGCATAGCAGAGCAGAGCTGACGTGTTCGGATCTTGGGGAAATGACACCCCAAAATAAAGGGCTCTCCCTGCTGCGGCACGGGGACATCAAATACTGTCAGGGTTGAAAGGCTTCAATAATTCAAAGGTTTTTGATCTTGGAATAATCCCTTTGCACAGTGCCACTTAGAGCAGATTTTGATTAAAGGATATCTTGTTAATTGATGTTTAAAAGAAGGAGGGATCTTTTTTTTTTTTGGTAGTTTTTGCCTTTTTAAGAGGGGTTTAGTGCTTGTGCTATCCTCATGCTGCCAGAGCACTGTGACACCGCTGGGCATCACGGCAGCCTGGCAAGAGCCAAGCTCCTGGCCATTAATTGCTGGATGGCTCGATGTCCTCCAGCTCCTTCCCCTCTTCCAGCTCCAGACATTGATGAATTTTAAGCTAAAAGACCAGCCGAATTTATTATCTTCCATTAGTCTAATACAATACAATTTATTTTTAAACAGCTTCGCTCATGCAAAAGCATCCCAAAATGATTCACAGCAGATGACAGGCTCTGCATGCAAATCCAAGCAGTTTATACCCTCCTGCATGAGTTGTCCCACTGGCTGGACCACAACCAGGAGGATTTAATTATCCACAAAATGGCATCATTGTGCTTTGTCCCACAGAATGTGCAATCAAGGTAAATATGGGAAACAACACATATAGGCAGAGCCAGGGGAGAGACAAAAGGGGATTAAAACACGAACTGAAGGTTGAGCAAATCACACTGAAAATAAAGATGCTCAAGAACTTGGGAGGAGAGGGAGGAACAGAAGGAGCAAGCAAGGCCATTGTGTGGAAACCAGTGGCACAAAAAGTGGGAGCTACTGTGGAAGAGCAGGGAGCTGACCCAGGACTCAGAGGATGAGAGAAAGTCAGTAGCTTGACAGCCAACAAATTTATTTGCATCAATTCAGAATCTAGACTGGTGCCATTTTTATAGACAAACAACAAGCAATCCCCAAAAAACACTTACAGAAGTTTTTCTGGCCAAGCCTCCCCCATAAGGTCAGAACAGATTTACTTAAATGATGGAGGAGAAAAACTCTGACCATGACAGCCTGACTCAGTCTCTCTCCCACAACCCAGCAGGAGAGGGGCAATTTTGTGGGAGCTTTGTGGCCAAACAGGGCCATCATTCCCTCCCACAGCAAAGACCTGCCCTTCAGCCAGGGAGATTGCAAGCAGTGATTTGACATTTCTTTCCTTACATGCCACTGCAGACGAGTGACAAGAAGTCAGAACTACACAGCACCAGCACAGACCATTGTCCATCACTCCCTGCTCACAAGGCTCACCCCATTCCTCAGGTGCACTGCAGACACCTCCTGCACTTTCTCCAGCCCAAACAAAATCCCAGAAAAAGCCCACAGCCACAGCTGTTCCAGGCAGATACTCCCAGCATCCTGCTCAGACCAGCTCCCCACCACCTGCACAAGGTGTAGTCCTGATCATCTTCTGCTAACCACCTGCAGCTGCTCCAGCACAACTCTCTGGGGATGATTTCAAATCAGATGTCCCAAAAATCGAAACAGATTAATCCCACATGACTAATTGCATCCTACTTGATTAATAGCATAAAAGCTGTCTCAAATGCCTTAATTCTTTTCTTTTCACGCCGTAAAAATACAGACAGACATGCCATGTGAGAAATAAATTTTTCCTTCTGATTTTCTCCTTGTCTGTAGAACATTTATAAAGTGGAAAAGCCAGCGGCAAAGCATGTCAGAATTGTCTTTTAAGGGGTTAACATTTGTAAGATGAATGCTGCGAGAACTCTTTTTTTTTTTTTAATTAAAAAATATATTTCTGGAGCAAAAACACAAGCAATAAAGAGTGTTTGCCTGTTGGGAGACTTGTTTTGTAATGCGGTATGAATAACCAGCTGACAATCCGTTTTGTTTTCTGTTCGTATGGCCAATGGCCACGAGCCAACCAACTTTATTGTCCTTGAAATGTCATGATTTTGAGTATGCACAGAATTCTTAACTGCCCAATTTACTGCATAACATCCCTTTTTATTATATGGCAACAATGTGATCCTGGGCTCAAAGACTTACTAGTTAAGAAGATTATGTGTTTTCCTTTTTCTGTTTTGTTAAAGTGCCAAGTCTTGCATTTTTGGCATCTTCTAAAGAATAAAATGTCTTCTGAAATATTCTTTCCAAACACAGAAGTTACCTCAGAGGAGCTCGGCATGGCAGGGCTTTTCAGTACTTTCTCACTTGCTCAGAAGTTCAGACGCATTTCTTTTCCTCAAACGCTTCCAATTTTTGTCTCTTTGTGTGTATTGACAGCAAAAAAAATTGTCCTTCCTAAGTTTCTGTTTCTTTACTTTCCTGATAATTTATTTCTCTCTCTTTTTATTTACCCCCCCCCTTCCCAAGTGCTGAATGTTTTTGCTAGTGAGCGGGAGTGGGCAGAAGACAGGCAGGATAAGGGGGAACTGCCAGCCTGCATCCTTGGCTGCATCCCTGGCTGCATCCCTGGCTGCATCCCTGCATCCACAGCATCCTTGTCCTGCAAAGTGCTGGCCACCCTATCGCCCGTGCTGGGAGTGCACACCCCAAACTGGGAAAGTTTTAGCCAAATTCAGCTCTGGCACAAATGTGGAACCCTTGGTTGGTGGGAGATGGATGTGTTAGGAGTGTGACAGCACTGGCTCCCACGGGTCTGGTGCCCAGGGAGTGGGAATGTGTTGCAGCTGGGGAGTGCAGGGTCTGCAACCAGCCCTGGGTTTCAGTGTGACTTTGCATCCCATCTCCTCCAGCTGCCTGTGCTTCCCCGGGAATCGAGCCTTTTAAATATGTTTTCATCAGCTGACATTTAAGTATGAATAAACAACTATTATGTATGCACTAAATATTCATGTTTTACAACATTGCCGTTACACTGAGGAATTATTTATGAGGCTGCTGCTCCCCGCTGGGGTGAGGGGACCTGGCACAGGGAGGCCAGGAGCAGCCCCTGGGCTGTCACTGTGGCCACAGCCGAGCCACAGTGTTGATGTTTGTACCTTGCCAAAGGATGGCATTTCCTAGAGCTTCCTCTGAGGTGCAAAGGCAAGGCATCCTGCTCTGGAGGATGTTGTGTCCTCGACCTTTGCATTCCAGTTGAGCCTTTGGGGCACTTTTCCTCCCCCCCCCCCCCCCCCCCCCCCCCCCCCCCCCCTCCTCCTCCTCCTCCTCCTCCTCCTCTGGCAGAGGTCATTGCCTCACCCCCCAGGGCTGCTGTGACTGCACTGTGTGCTGCCAAGGCAAGATGCTTCATTGCATCTCTGGGCTCTGCAAGAATTTAAGGAATAATAATTTAAAAAAAAATTATGACAAAGATACGCTCTTTTCAGAAAAGCAACTTGCAAGCAGAAGTCCCTCATTCTGAACCCAAGCGCTGAGCATGGAAGGGGTTAAATAGGGTTAAATTGTAGGCTAACTGAAAAGCCATTCTTAAAGACTGGGGCTCTTTTTATGGCTGCTGCTGGAGGATGGGGACAGGGACACCTTGGGCAGTGCTTTGGACATCCTTTGCCCTTGAGCCACCAGCTGGAGGCCATGGCTTGGGGAGTCACCACAGTGATGGAACCCAAAGCCAAGGGGAGAGGAGGATCCAGCTGCTTCCAGGGTGGATGTCAGCAGGGTTTGTCCTTGGAGGGTGGCAGCCCTTTCTGAGCAGCACTGATGGCCACTCTGTTTTCACTAACAGGCTACATGAACTCCACTGGGATAAGCATGGATGGCAGGGTGCATAGGGAAGCATTCTAAAGGTGAAAAAATGCCAAGTGAGCTGGAGAGGGAGGGGCAGACTGGAGGAAATTGATGCTTTTCCACTGCTGGGATGCAAACAGGCCTGCAGGGTAAGTCCCAGAGTGAAACTGGTTTTGAACAACAATATTTTCATTAAATAAAATCACAGTTTTCTGCAGTTTCTGCAGGGATGTCAAGACCTCTAAGTAAATACCTGATTCTATTCAATAATAATAAAGTTATTCTCAAGGTAATTTTCTTGGTAAAATCACCTATAAAAGCTCAGGCTGCATTAGCAACATTTCTTTCCAGGAGTGTTATTATCAATGACTAAAACAGGCAGCTGGCCCCTCTCCTCCCCTGCAGGCAGACAGCAGGCAGCACCTTCTTGCTCTCCTCAAATTAATTTAAGTCAGTAGAGAAACTTTTCTTCCAGGAAGCTCGTGTGACTTCAGGTTCATGTGGTCGGTCAGCCATGGAGCCTGGATGTGCCTTTATACTTACACTTCCATTTTTACATCACTTATGAGGTGCTTCATAGTGATTTTGTGAAAAAACTGATCTCTGTTTTGGGCACTTGCCCTCCAATTGCTCAAAATAATCTACTAATATTTGGTACTTTCATCTGTAGTTGATCTCCTGCTTTAATCCACCTCTCCATCTCCTCCTGCTTCTCCAGGTTTGGTCCTTCCAGCCCTGCTTTCTCTCAGACCTTCACTCTAAAAACTTTCTTCAGCACCACCAAACAACTACCTCGCCAGACATCTCAGCCTGGCCCGAGCTGTTCCTGGCATCCTTCAGCATTTTTCTATGAAAAGCAGAGCAAGACACACAGGTGGAGTCATTCTTTTCATGTAAGCAGCAGAGGGCAGCAGTTGCTGGAGCAGGTGGGACAGAAAAACACAACAAACCAGGACAAACACTCCCCACAAACAAGGACAGTGTTCAGCAATGGGACACACAGAGAGCTAATGAAGAATTAAGTCAGAAGCTCTCACTGGAAAGCCATTTCCACCTCCAGCAACTCCCCATTCCCAGGCTCAGGAGGGACAGCCCCAGGTGCTGGCTCACTGATGTCACCCATGGCCAGGATGGGGCATCCCCAGCTCCATCCCACCACCCTTCAAGCACAGCAGCTGGCACAGCTCTGTGGGGCTGCTGGATCATTTGGGAAAAAGGCTTTTGAGTGATTGCTTGGAGGACTTTGCTCACGGCTCCCCCATCCCAGCGATTTGGAAGTGCTGGTGGACAGACAGACAGACCTTGGGGAGTCCCTGGCATGGGAATGCTCCCTGAAAGCCTGAGGAACCTGTTGGTGGGGCAGACGTCTGCCCCTGTGCCCATTCGTCTGCTGATTTCCATACTAAAGACATTTACTGTATATGTTTGCCGCCAGGGAAAGCTGCTGTCTCCGACTCAGCTCTATTCCTGGAAGAGCAGCAGCAGTATTTGTGCTACTCTCAATATTGCATTTCCAGGACCTGCTCTGTGGCTTTCCAAATCCTCCTCCCAGCTCCCCACATCCCCCCTGGCCAATTAGGGAAGATGCCTGGTGGGGGTGATGGGTCCCTCCCCTGTGTGACAGTGCCACGCCGAGTGCCACAAACCATCCCTTCTTGGCCTTGGGAAGCGCGGCTCACAAGCCAACAGCAGAGGGATGAAATGCAAATATAGCATTTCTTGTAAAGTAAATTAAGCTAACAACGAGGTAACAAACCGCTGTTAATATTAGATTAACTTGTTTGGCAAGATATGAAATGGGGTGAGCTGGATTGCCGGTGGCGGAGTGCTCAATAGCGCTAATGCTGCTCAGGGAAGTATAACATCCCTCTGACAGACAGGGGCATGCTCCAAAAATAAAATAAATTAAGTCTGCAGGAAGAGCCAGAATCTGTGCAGCAATTACACCAGCATTAAAGATGAATGGAGACGAAGCCTAAGATTTTGATTGCCTTTAAATACTGGCTTGTTTTTTAATCTTGAAATCAGACTGTGCTGTGATCAGCCATTAGCCTGAACCACAAAAAGAAAAAGAGACAGAAGATCCTAGATTTTAACATTTGTCGTATGAACTTGAAATTCCTCTTTGATCTAAGATAAGGAGGCAAATGGCAGATAATGCAGAAGTTAAAGCCAGTTGAGAGCAGTTGGCAGCTGGGCTGACATTGGGAGCGATGGAGGCTTGGGCAGAGGGGTCACCAGCAGCAGTGTCCTCAACGCAGGGACTGAGGCACAGGCTTAAATGTCATACTATATGCCAGTGGTCACTAAACTGATTAAGCAGTGGTTATCTTTAGCAGTAAAAAGGCTATCTGCTAATACTAAATTATTAGCGGCTAAAATGCCATTTACTCTGCTCTGATTCCTTGAATGAATATTTATGCCAAGTGATGACTATAACACCATCAAAAGGTTTCCGTGCTCTGCTCCATAGAGTGGAAGCGATTATTCAACAGCAGGTCTGCACTCCAGCACTTGTTTCTATTAAGCAAATTTGCAGCGTTCAGACAAGAATTCATGATTGCATTGTCCTCCTGGGATTTTTATTTTAAAAGGGATCCCACCTCCAGGGCCCTTTGGGGCACAGGCTGTGGGAGGTAGGCCTTGTCTGCTGTGCAGACACAGAAGGATACAGATGCCGCACAATTTCTCCCTTGTAATTTTTTCCTTTAATATAAGACAACTGGACATTTGCCACACCCCATTCAGCCCTGAGAAGTTGTGTCCTGCCCCCGAATTTCCTCCCACCCACCCAGTTGCCAGCTGGGGTTTTGGGGTGTTTTTGCATGAAACAGCATCATGAAATTCCTCGTTAGGCATCAGGATTTGGACCTGGAGCTATGGTGACAAATCATGAGGGCTGCCCATCAGCAATGGAGCCCCTGCAGCCCAGCAGGGGAACAGTGCCTGCATTTCACAGCAAGGGCAAGTACAGGGAGAAAATGGGAAGCCACTGCTCCTGAATCATGGCCCATGGTGTAACTAAGGTACCTTTCTCTGAACAGCTCAGTTTCCAAAGTGGTACCAAAACTCTCCTTAAGAATGTAAACTGAAACTGAACAGCCCCACCAGCTTGTTTGGTGAGTGGTTTTGGTTTGGTTTCACTGCTCCCTTCCTCACCACAGCACAGCAGCCTTGCTCTGCCATTGTGTGCTGAATTGCAGCAAATCCCACGGGCAGGCAGGCAGGCAGGGAGCCATCAATCCCAAGCACAGGCAGAGGCAGTGACTGTCTGGCAACCCATTTCAAAGCTAGGAATTGAAACATTTGGGCAACAAGCTGCTCCTTCCGTAGCCCCAGGGTGGCTGCCTCCAATAGCCTCTACAAAAAGAGCATCAACTCTAGGGTTCCTCAAAGGACAACCTCCCCCAACCCCAAGAAGCACTAAAATGGAACAGCAGTTTAAACACCACATATCCATAGGCAGCTCTAAGTGGCTTTTTAATTGCTATTCCATGTTTATGGGGATAAAATGCGATGAGGCCATGCATTTTATGATGGGTCTCCCAACCCAAAACATCTGTTTGTGAAGAATAATCACTCAATCTATCCACGTATGTGAGGTAGCTCTAGATAACAGGCAGTATTTTGAGGCATGCCAAGTGTCTGGTAGTGTTTAGCTTCTGCTTAGCCATTATTCAGCACAGGTGTACATAAAAGCATTTCGTGCAACAGGCAGAGCAGCACCAAGCTGCACTGCATCTGGCATTTGCAATTCTGAGAACACACACAAGTGACCCAGGACCAGCAACCAATTAAGTCACATCAGAAAAAAAGTACTTGGTGTCTATTTATTAAAGGAAAGGGGGGTAAATCTAAGAAAAAGCAAGAAGACAAAATAAATAGAATTGCAGCCATCCTTTACAGCTACTGGTGCACTATATTAAAGTGACACTCACTATACAAAGAAATGTGTTTGATACAGTCCAGTGGGTTGCACATGAATTGCATAACCTTGAAAATCATTGCACAAAGCATCGCAGCAGGAACACAGTTCAGAATTTTTTCTCCGGGAGATGCTTCAAATCCGATCACTTCTATTGCGTGGGAGGTCAAAGCACCTGGCACAGAGTAAGCAAAAAGGGCTGGGAGCAGGGATCTGCTGCATCAGCGCCCGGTCACGTCCCAGCCCTGACATCAGCTCTCGCAGCAGCTCTGACCTGGACAAGTGATGCCCCATGGGAAATTCCCACTGCCTAGCAAAGCCTTGAAATTAATATTCTGATCAATGCCCAGGCACCTGTTGGCAGGGCTGAAGGGAGCCTGTACCTCTCAGCCCAGATGGGAGACACCGGATCGGCCAGCCGGCAGGAATTCCATGGCAATGCTCTGAATCCACAAGGAGCCTCTCAGCCAGCAGCTCAGCACAGCACAGCAGCCAGCAATGCCGATGGTTCCCAGCCATCAGCTGCCCCAGCCTGTTCCCTCCCACTGCACAGGGAAGCAGGTGGTTGGACATAAGTCTCCACAACCCTGCAGCAGCATTTCCCCCCGTTGTTATGTGAGAACCTGCCTCTGCTGTGATCCATGCAGTTTCCAGGGATCTATGCACATGTTTCCAACAGTCTGCTCAGCTAAAGCACATGAAATGCAGGCTTTTTGCCACATGGGGAAGAAACCACAGCAAAGATGACCAGGAAACATTCATAATTTTTAATTCACACCAGTAATAAAATTGCATTACATTTTTCATAAAATAAATGTTCCAGTTTATATACAGAAAACAGACTGTACAGAGCCCTCCCCCAGACCCCAAAAACTCACAAACATACAGGCAATGCAGTGCTCAGCTAAGCAGGCACAACTGTACATCTAAAATTGTAACTGCTTTGTGTTGGGGGGGAAAAGTACTACAATGTATATAGTCCTCTCTGGACCAAGAATTAAAAAAATATTGCAGGCAAGCTGACAGACGCCCTCGCTGCTCGTGCGGCCAAGCGCCCATCCCACAGTGCTCCAGCAAAGCAGGGGCTGTTATTGAACCTGGGACTCGAAGCTCCCGTTCAGCTGCCCTTCCTCATAGTCCATCTGACACAAGATCATGTTGTTCTTCAGGAAAAATTTGTCTCCCACGCAGAATCTGGAAGATAAAACAGGATTAGTGGGTGTGGGTATGAAGAGACGTTAGAACAGGGGGAATTTGAGGCAGTTTGGGTCTGAAGGCAATTCTGGCTGAGCAGAATTTGACTTCTAGCTCTGCCAGTGCTGTCAGACTACAAAAAGCCTGTGTGCTTCTCCCCTTGCCATCCCAAGGTTTTGCTGTCCTCTGTGGGGTCTCTGTGGGGTCCTGTGCCAGCTGCAGGAGGAGGTTGGGAGCAGTTGAGGAAATTTGTCCCTGCAGACAAGAGATGTCAGCTCTCCAAACAGGAAATCAAGCGGGTGATATTACACAGAGTCTAGCTGAAGTTTTTGCTGGTATCCACATTTCCACAGCTCCCTCGGGTGAAGCAGTATTTACACTAATTTCCAGGCAAGGACTGGCTATTAAGTCCTTCCTCACCCCCTTGTGTACAGTGCTGAACAATAAATAGAAATTTCTCGGTGGCTGGACTCCTAACCTTTATCTTCATTGAGCGAAGGGCACTGCTCTCTATATACCATGTAAATTGTTCTGTTTGTCTTGAAGTTGACAGAGAAGCTTGTGATATTTAACAATTTTATTTGACCATTAAGGTCAAAAAAGTTCCACATATAAGATCTGAGAGGTGCGAATTGACAGCCAATAGCTTTTTTCCGCCCTGCCTGCTTGCTCGGGAATCAGAAGCTAATCTTTACTTCTTAAGATAACAAATAATGTTCTCTGCACCCAATTCAGGGGCTGTTTTTTGTCCATCACACTGGCAGGGCAGTGACAGAGCAGAGCACAGGCTGCCCTAAGAGCTGAGTCTGAAATCAGCCTCAGGTCCCTAAAGCAGAGAGACACCCTGGGTCAGGCACTGTGCCTCAAGGCAGCTCTGAACTGAGAGGAAAGGGCAGGTAGCAGCCTCTGGCAAGGCCAAACATCTACAGGGCTTTGAAGGAAGATCACTGCAGATGACCCCATCCTCTGGAGACTTAGCAGACCTCAAATGCCCATTTCCCCTGCTCCCAGACAGAGCTTTGGCACTGCCTACTCCTTGTCTAAAGTGTTTTCATCATTTGGAACTCAGGCAGCTTCAGGCAGAGCATCTCCATAAAACTCAGTATTTTCTACTAAAAGAACTAAAAGAACAGGACTGATAATTTTAGAGCTCCTTTACAGGCCCAACATGGGCACAAGTTTTCTCCAACTGGACACCTGCAAATAAGCTGATTAACTTGCCAGGCTGGTAGAGAGAGAACTGAGCATTGGTTTACACTTTATAGGATTTCACTGAAGACCTTCCATCTTCTTCCCTCTGTGGCACATGCTCTAGTGGTTCTGAAATTCAACCTTTTTTGTATATTAAAAGGATAAAAATTATTCCTAATTTAACAGCTTTTATGCTAAAAACTGTACTGCACACGCTATCCTTACGACCACCTTCCCTACCAGCAGGTTTACTCACAATAAATAACAGACACAGCTGCTTGCTTTTTTTTCACTTATCCCCATCTTAATTGCCACATAAACCTCCAGGAAGAGAAATGCAAAAATTACACTTGCCACCAGCATCATCAAGAGCTGTCTTTTGCTAAAACTGGTTTGGGTCCAGAGGAGCCAAAGAGGAGATGGAGATTTTGGGAGTTGGAAGTGGAGTAGGTGTGTGGGTGTGTGTACAAGCACATGGGAACATTAGGGTACCCATATGTTATGTGAAGTTTTGGGAGAGGGGTTTGATTCACTGGGAAGGCAACCCTTTCTAGCTGCCAGTCCTGCAAAGCCACCAGTAAACTGGGATCTCTTCAGCTGATGCATCACAACTGGAGACAGAGCATTGAACAGGGTGACTTCAGGCCCAGTTTCACACTGCCAGCCCCCATGCCTGGAGCAGGGATGTTGCAGAGCCCATCTGGGAGATCAAATTCCAGCCAGCAGCAACGAGAAACAGGTGCTGAACCCACCCTGCCATTTCTTGGAGAGAGATTTTCTTCTGAGCAAACCCACATTTCAAATAATGGCAACAAGCAGCTGCATTTCCTGCAACCCTTGTAACACTGACCTGTCAGCCAGTTAGAGCAGTGACCATCTTTTATTCAGCTCTACCATGGCCATGATGACTTTGGAACAGTTTAAAGCACTGTGGGCTGAACAGTAATGCAGGACTCGCTGTAAACCTGATGTTTTAGGGAATAAAACATGGTACACTTGATAAAAATATTACAGATTTTGCTCTGATAGATATAGCACTCTATGCAGAGTCCAGTTAGAGAAGGGCAAGCAAGCTGGAAGAGAACTAAGGAAAGGTCTTCATCATCAAATCTTCTCAGAACTGAAGAACAAGAAGGGGTTTCAGGTGAGGTTTCCAATTCAGAACCAGTACTGGCATCCACCTCTGCAATACTGACTTTAGGGTTACTTAATCTCACTGTTCTGTTCGGCATCCAGTGCTGTCTGTTACAGGACCACTTCCACTCTGCCCTTTGAAGCCAAAATTTCTACAGAATATGTCATAAAACTTGTAGACCTCTGATCTCAGCCAAAAATAAGAATCTACAAATAGCCCATCTTTCAGAACAACTCAGCTCCTCACAAACTGTGCAAATCCCTTGTGCATCACAGCACAACTCTGCCATAGCAGGGGGATTACCTGTGCTCTCCTGCTGGGCAGTGACAGCCCCTGGAGGTTGTCTGAAGGGCAAAGCAGGACCACACTGCACTGAGCACAGAACAGTGCTGGCAATTGAAGAGGGAAGGGAGGGAGAGAGGTGCTTTGGAGACTTTGAAATAGAGGGTGAAATTTAAAAAAATAACGAAAATGCAAACTAGCCAGCACTAGGATTTTCTGTGAGAGAAGAAGGCTAAAGTAGCGGTTTGGTGACAGATATTCATCGTTCAGACTCCAAGGCCAACCAGCACTGCTGCTTGTGCAGCCCAGAGCTGTCACTTGCCTCTGTCTGCGGTGGACATCTGAGATGCTCCAGCCCTAGATTTGGTGTGGAGTTTGGGAGCAAGCCTCTCCTGCCTGGGAATGATCAGCAGGATGGAGAGAGCTGATCCTGGGGGCTGAGCCTGGCAGCACCCACACCACTCCCGAGTCCTGGTGATCGTAGCAGTGGGGAAGCAGCACCACGGGGAGTGAGGGGATCCGCTCAGTGTTCAAGAGTCACAAAACAAGACTGGGCAATTGAAAGATCCCGCGTGGCTTCCGCAGAGAGCCCAAGGCCAGGAGCCACTAGATGTCACTGCCGCCCCGGCACTGCCACCGCGCCCGTGGAGGCGACAGCATTAATGGGAGTTTTGTACCTCCAATAAACACCTCCCCCGCCTTCAGCAAGCCAGTAAAGCCACCTCTGCTGCACACGCTCACCCCATCCGCCTCCTCTGTGCTCTGACACCAAATTCATCTCTGGGGCTAAGCCACTGCGAGGAGAATGGGACAGGCTCTCCTAAGTTTAGGGAGTAGCTGGTAGGGGTTTGAATTCACACACCTAACATGTATGGCTGCTCCATGAGAGATCCCACCGTGACTCTTTACTCTAGAGTGAGCAAGGAATGTTTAAGTCAGGCTTTTAGCTTGACTTTTACAGGATTGGGTTCTCCACCTTCCCATTAGTTTTGTCATCTCTCTCACACCTTCCCACAGCATGAAGCACTGCATGCTAGTTTCACCTCTGGGAAACACAACCACAGATCCAGAACAGGAACCCCAGCACAGTCTTGGACCCCAGGGAGTCACTACAGCTTGACTAAGCAAGCAGTAAGAACAGCAAGCAGCTTCAAGTCTATCTGAGACAAGAATGGATAGATGGATGCATCAGAAGGTGACACAGTATCACATCTGGTTCATGGGCTTCCATTCTGCCTACGATGATCAACAAACATGGTGCTGGGAAGATTTTTCAGAGCCCTCCCAAATTCAACTGGCTACAGGTAGTCCAAGTGAAAACACTGTGCATGACCCTTTATTACACTCCTTGATGTTTATCTTCCACTGGGTAAAACCCAGCAGAAACACATAAGCCCCACACAAAATTATACCACCAAGATCTCTGATTAATTACATAACAACTAAAGGGATTTGTTCCTATTGTTGCAAAGGGCTTAGCCAGAGTATTTTTCTCCTTCCTGTCCCTCCTCTTTATCCTTCTTCTTTTCCATCCCCAGTTTTGAGTGTGTCAGAAATGTGATTTAAGCAAGATAATGTCAGTTTGCCAGAGGAGGTCCATTCTCCATCATCTGCCTTCTGCAAAGAGGATAGATCCTGAAAGGACGCTGGAACAGTTTGTTTTATTCAGCAGCAGCTGTGCCATGTACATTCTGTGTCTGTGTCCTCCCCCCTGCCCCCCCAACTCCCACCAGCTCCAGGGGGATTTGCAGTGAAAGGGCTACAGGTATTTCCATGCATTACCCAGGTCAGCCCGAGCCCTGCCAGCAGGCTGTGAGCCCCGGAGAGGCGGCGTGCATCAAACATTTCCCCTGTTTTGTGGGCAAAGGTATAAATTAGTTTGTGTGTACAAAAACTGTGTCCTCACCGCTGGTTGCAGAGCTGACAGGCAAAGCAGTCCAAATGGTAAACATTATCTCTGGCCCTCATCACCATCTCAAAGGCAGGGATCAGTTTACTGCAGGCAGCACAATTCCCGGTGGTACCAAAGAGCCTGCCAAAGAAGCACAATCATTAGAAGCCATTTTAATTAAATGGTGGAAGGACTAATTAAGTGTAATTAGCAGTATCAAATACTGTATTGCACCAATAAATAGAAGTTGCAGTCTCCATTTCACTGACCAACCAGCGTGCGGGAACTTGGGATAAAACTGCCTGGTGAGCAGGCTCCGATCGTCGAGGTGAAACTTCATTTGGTTTGTGAGCCTAGGGCTAATTTGCTGTCTAATGGAGAAATGCATTAAACACTTAGAGCACTATTTTGGGGCTCACAAAATTTCAGTCAAAAACTATCTGCCTCCCTGCAGCAGTGGGGCAGGTGCTGGAAGCTGCCCGTCCTGCTCCACATGGGTTTGCTCTGCTTGGCCGCAGCCTGATGGAAGGATAGGCTGGCAGCAGGACACAGAAGTCCTGCAAACTTTGCCAATCCTGGCAGAGCCCAAGAAGAGCCTCACTTACCTGCTGTTTAAAAAGAAAAAGCACCATTTCTCTTGCCATGAGTGCACAGTGCTTTGCAAGGCATCTCAGAGAGCAAGCCCTCTCCCCGGCTGTGCACCCCTCCTGCTGCCTCCCCATCCCTCCCGGGAGCCAGCTAAGCCCTTCCACGGCGGCCTGAACAGCATGCTCAGCCGTTCCACTTCAGCTCCCCGCTCCTCCAGGACAGCCCTTCAGCACTGGAAGCTTTGCCATTTTCATCTTGGCTTTCACTATCTGTCTCCACAGATGTCTGCTGCTGTTACAGCTCCCGCCGGGGGAGCAAGACTGCGGCATCCTTGTCCGGCCCCCTGGCCCGAGGTGTCCCTGCAGAGCCCGTGTGTGCCAGGGGCACGGTGCCACCGCGGCGTTACAGCCACACCGACCGCCCAGGGGCACTGATCCACGGGCTGACAGAACCAACTTTCACCCCAGCCTCTGGTCAATGGGCGTGCAGTTAGTTACTTTGCCTGGAAGATGGTAAAAATCATGTTTTGGGGGCGATGAGCCTCAAGACGTATGATTCCTGCTGACCATTAGCTCTGTGCACGCAACGCGCCGCTGCCCGCAGACAGATCTGGGCTCATGGTTTGTTTCAAGCCATTGGTTCTGGCTGATTCCACAACACGCAGATGAGAAGCATCAGGAAAATCTATAACCAATTTCTAAACCTGCAATTTGCCAAGCTAATCAATACTAATTATTACTGGCCAGTAATTGTGAATTAAAACACCCAGCAGTGTTATAGAAACCTCCGCACAACTCTCCCACCCTCCTACAGTGCCGTGCCCCTGAAGTCAGCTTTGCTCTCCAGCTGTAAGAAAGCCCACTTTTATTTTTCTTTAGAAGTGCTATCAGTGGGCTTTCATTAGGCCTGGCTGGAAAACCCCAGGCCTTCCTATGAAGGAACAGCTCTATGTTTTCCCTGAGAGCTAAACCATGCAAACCAAAACAGAAACGCTCGTGCAGGACGGAAAACTCACAAAGGGAGTACCAACCCTACGATTCCATCATCTGAGGACTGAAATGAAAGCAGAATGAACTCCCAGCTGTATAATTTGCAGCAGCAAAAGGCAGCCCCTTTCTCCCTTCAAGCTGACCCCTGTTGCTCCTGCCCCCACAGGCAGGCGAGGCAGGGGAGGCAGCTGGACATGGCCTCGGCTGCCTAACGCCAGCAGACCCGACTGCAAAAATGCAGCACTGAAAAGCGTCCAGGTCTCCACCCTGGAACGCCCTGGCTCTCATTCAGCACCCACTCACAAATCAAGCCATTACTGCAGACATCCCCTTTCCACTTGGGCACAGCAAAGCCTGACAGCTTTTGCCAGGATTTTCCCATTTCCCATAAAACCAGGCATCCATTTTTGGAGTACCCAAGTCACAGCAAACTCAAAAAAAAAAGAGTCAAATGCATTAGGCAGGGAAACTGGGAGGTTAATCCTAGATTTGCTCTGTGCCCAGCACTGCTACATGCACAAGTATAAAATATCCATTATTCATTAGCATCACAGTTGTGTGGAGCTCAATCTAGATTAAACAAAATAAAGGGGCCCCAGACAGCACCATTTGCATTGTTAAGCAGGTGCTTTTCTTCAGCCTTCAAATAGGAGACTTTTCTAAATGGAAATGATGGGGAAATTTGGACAGATGTTCACTTAACTATTTAAACAGTTAGCTTAAGAAACATGAAAAATGTATTTGGCATCGTATTCACCTGTCTCCTTTCAGGGGTTTGGGGGGTAAACCAATTGTTAAACAGCTTTGACTATTTGCATAAGATCTGAAGCTTATGTTCTGTCCAGCTGAAATCGTGTCGCCTTCTAATGTCTACATAACGTAGCTTCCTGCGAGTCAGTGTGCTAATCTTTTTCTCTTCTATCAAGTTTCACAGTTCTCCATACCCTCCCTTTCCCAACAGATGAACATTTCACACTTATTCTAGCACCTCCTAATTTTAATCTGCTTTTCGGGGAGTGATTTAGAGCCCCATGTATTCACCGTACTTCTAAAAATACACTGTGATTTGCAGCGCGGTGAACACGACTTTTTAAAAATCTGTTGGAAGAAAACACAAAATGAACAGAGTCTTTTGCCTTTTTGTGTTTGCTTGTAGAAAACCTGCCACCTCTGATATCTCCTGATCCAGAAGCTACTTGAGCTGAAACTTTCTGAGGTGGGGAACTTAACGTTTCTGAAGGAGGGAGAGAAGATAAGAAAGCAGGAGGAAAAACCTTCCGCCCCAAGCCCCATCTGTGGTTAAATTTAAAATAACCCCACATGAACAAACTGATCTACATTCTGTCCCCCAGACACCTTCGTAACAGATGCAACACTCTCTCACACATTCACACACACGAATTTGAAGCGCATTAGAAAAATCTATCAGAAGATGTTTAGCCTCTACTTACCAGCTTGGAGCCATTGGCATAAAAGAAGCTGGAAATACAGAAAGTTTTCAGTTTGGGGTTGTTTTGCTTCTCCTTAAGAACCCTGTTTATTCACTTCCCTTTGAAGTTAAAAGGCAACAATTTTTAAGTACAGATTTATTCCCCTTTATGTAACAGGAAGACCCAGCCAGCTTGTAAATAAGCATAGACTATGCAGATTTAAAATTTAGCACAATTAAACTTTTACCCTGTGGTAGTAATTATGTTTAATGGCTCTTAGCCTGAACTTAACCATGTCTATTGTTGTCAGCCAGTCTAGAAGCAGGAGTTTGTCCAAGAACAATTTTCTGTAGTTTATGGGCACGCTAAAAACCCTGCTATGCCCTGTTCTCATTGGCCACTGATGTCAGTGTGTATAGTAAAAATTAAAGCTAATTGGCATACAGGAGCAGCCCTGAATGCAAATGAATTAATGGGAAAAGGGAGAGCTCCTGGAAGCAGTAGGCAACTGTCAAAGGATGGGTTTTATTTAATCTTGTCTGGGCTAAAGAGGAGTTTTCTGCATGGTGATCCAGACCCCAACAGCTCTGCGAGTACACCTCAAGTTAACTCAAACCATAGTAATGTCACAGCACCCTGCAGGGGTTTTTTGGGGGAAAAAAAGAATGGTAAAAGGTCCTTACTGTAGGGAAAACAGTAAGAAACTTCTCATATGAACACGTTAAGTTCAGCACCTTTAAACAGATTTTTCATTCAACCAAGATGTTCAGGGGGGCTAAACTGAGAACCTGTTTGCCTATTTCTGTCACCACTAGGAACAACAATCTGGTTTAGTCATTGCCTTCAAGGAGAAAGTCCTCATTTCTTCTCGCCCCCTCTAGCCTGGTGTCTGACTAGATAGCAGCTTGCAATCAAAAAAGGAGGAGAAAATCTTCCCTCCACAGTAAGAGTAAAAATTTTGGAGCTGTTGACTTCACAGGAGACAAAAAAAGAGGAAGCAGGACAGGCACACATAAATAATGAGTGGTACAGAAAGGAAAGGTTGGCAGGGTCAATTGGATTTTTTTAAACACAAGAACAAAACTAGTTCAAAATTCGAACAGCTGAGTCGAGACTGATAATTCCCCCCAAAAAAGAGGTTTTGTCAACACTGAAAGATAAGAATTAGGAACTGAAAGAGGACTAAACTCCTACCTACAGATAAATATCTACATTTGTAAATATTGTGTACAACCACATCTTTTTCTACATATTTATATAGCCAGATTATCTGGATATACAAGTTTTTGAAGAGCTATGGAATTCCATGCTCATATCCCTCTCCAGCCAGTAGGTGAAATAGGTTTTCCTATACACCTCTATTTGCCTGCTGCTATTTATTTCTTACTTTCATCAGGACCTGCGGTAGAACAAGACTGGCTTTATGTAGCTGAAACTCATCCTCATGGAAAGGTTTTGCCCCTACCTTTTGAAACAAATGAACAACTGTTTTTTCTGTGAGGATGGCTCTTAAATCCTGCAATCAGTATTTTCCCCATCTGTGGATATTAGAAATATGCTGAGCTACAAGTGTGATTGGACCAAAATATTGAATATACTGATAAATGCAGGGAAAGCCTGAACGTTACTTTAAAAGAGAAAAACAATAAGCTGAAAAGCAACTTCAGACAACGTTCCTGTAGTCATCCTTTGTGTTATATTAGAGAAAACCTCAGTGATAGGAGATTCAGCACAGCAAATACATATTAGCTGGTGCACCCTCCTGTCCAGGACACTGTTATCAGTGCCTCACTGGGAAGTCATGTCAGCTGAAGGAAAGGAAATGCATTTTGATACTAATGAAGTTGGTCAAGCTGCCCTCTCATGAAGCCTTCAAGTTCAATCCCAAAGAATTTACATCTTGCATGCCAAAGGGTTTGGCATTCAAGGACAGCAGAGCAGGGGGAGTTGAACCAGTACAAAACAGCCCCTGGCCAAGTGACCGCACTGGTTCAGAGAGATTACTGGGCATGAACTTCAAGGTTGCTCAAGGGAGTCTGTTTTCAGTTGAAGGACACATCTGAATGTTCACTTATTTTTACTCCTCTGGCCTCTCCCTCCATATTTTCAGTGGATATTTACAGAGGGGTTGGGACTGTTAGCAGGTAGGAGAAATCCAAGTCTTCCTCCCTGCCCCAGCCTTTCCCATGGTGTAACTGAAGCTGCTGACCTTAAACCCATCTTGGCTCTGGCACTGCTGAACACAAGTGCAACAATGTCCTCTTAGGAGAGTTTACACAGTAGTCAGAAAACTGCATAGCTGAAAGTGCTAGAGGCATGTTAGTGTACCACAGCCATGCAGAATTACTCCCCATCAGCTTTCCTCGTCAGTGAGAAGTTGTGGAGATGGAAAAAAAAGGACAAAAAGCAAACAAACCAACCAAGTATGGGCACAGGCTGTGAGAAACTTCTGAACCAGCTACTGCGGGCAAAAAAAAAAAAAAATCTGTACTTTGACATCACAAAGCACAGCAATGTTGCCGAGACACATTGTATTTTGAGCCTAATTAATCCTCCTTAATCTGTACAGACACCAAGTGTAGAAGTGAGGGTGTCCAGGGAATGCAAGACATTCCCTGTTGCGATGCTAGAGCAGCACTTTGGTTTAGTGACATTTTTAGGCTCTGAGCAGACACCATTTGTTCAGCCACACTGCATTTACACCTCTCCTTCCCACGCTAAACATGTCCCTTGAAAATCCGGCAGGGCATGCTCTTGGTGCATGTGTGCACACTGTGCTTCTCCGGAGGGAAAAAAATCCCAAATTCTCTCCTTCCTGCTTCAAAGGTGCTGCAGCTTCCGCAGGTTAAAGCCACATTCCGAGTATTAGTGATGTCTTGGGGAGATTAACTTAAATTCTGCCTGTTGGGGCACACACATCTCGGTTCCCAAAGGCTTGTGCTCACACATCCAGCTATGGTTTAATGGTTTGGCTCAGGGCTGTTGTCACTGACTTAGGGAAGGCCACCAGGAGGAGGAATTTGTCCACATCCTCCCATGCCAATACAGCAGGGCACCCATGTTTGTGCAACATCACCACTCTTATCCACAAGAAAATGAAACCCTGCACATTTGCCAGATACAGAGCACTTTACCTGAAGGGCTCCTAAAGCAATTCACTGACAGAACGAATGCGCTGGGGCATTTGGAGTAGAGCAAAAACCCCAGGACTGGGAATGTGACTCATCTGAACTAGGAGCTGCTGAGGGTGGAGTTAAAGCCTCTGTGATACAGACAGTCCTGAGGGATGACAGGGCTGCTCTGCTCCCTGGAGGCATCAACACCAGGTGCAGGCTGCAGCACTGATGCTGTGTGGGGTTTGCAGCCCTGATCCAAACATCTGGGAAAGTGGGTGAAAACAGCTGCCATGAAACCCACTGAGAACAGCATCAGGGCTTCCCAGGAAGCCCATCTCTTTTACTGATTCACCATCATTTTTTAATGCAGGTTTTGAGCTTTCTTTGGAGTCTAATTAAGGCCCCAATCAGTTTACATGATGAAAAACTTTGCCAACACCAGCATATCAAACACACAGAAGCAACAGTTCTGCTCGTCTCAAAGCAAGCCCGACTCGCCTTTGCTCGTGTGAGGGCACCATGCTGAGTAAAAAGGAAAAATCAGGTTCTTCATCAGCACTTCACAGTGAAATTTAAGTTGTCAGTTCCTCACGGGAAATCCTGATGCAACACGCAGCCTGTCCCTGTGAAGCGGAGCCTGGTGAATGTTTAATTACGCCTCGGAACAAACACACAGCACTGCGTGGGGGCTGAGAGGAGCCATCTGAGCTCGCATGCTAAGCTCCTCTGTCCCAGAAGCAGTTCCTTCAATAGCGTTTGCTTATCAAAAATAATTAGAGGTAGGAATGCTGGAGCTGTGATTATGAAACAAATGGTAAATCTATTTGCTGAGACGAAATGTATTGAAAGATACATCTAGACACAGCTGGAGACTGAGGTGATACCACAAGGATAACAACTCGAGATCCAATTTCATCTTTCATGATTAAAAAATGAGCAAGAAAGTGTTTTATGAAATGTGAAGGTTAACAAATGTTCCTTCACAAGCAATGACGACAGTTTATCTTTTGAAACAAATGATCAGGCTCTGGTCTGCTCGCAGCTCCCGAAACACATGGGAAAGATTTCTGCTGCAAACCCACTGAGGATCAGCATGCCCCAAGTGCTCCCAAGGCCTGGGACAAAGCCAGCTCCAAAAGCACACTGCCACAGTGGGGAAGGAGCTGCCTGTGCTCTGTCCCCACCCTCTGCCAGCAGCCCATCCCTATCCCCAATCCCTGCAGTGGCCGTGCCTCATTGACACCTGCCCTAGGAAGGGTGGCACACGAGGGTCCCAGACCTGCCAATTGACAGCAAAATATTCCAGGAGCCCTTGGAATGAATTCTTCTGACTGTTCTTCAGGTAAAGTGCTCCTTTTATGGTGCAACTACTGTGTGAAGTATGAAAACTTATTTTTAGGAGTGAATTCAGTGAAAATTTGACTAGTAGACCAAACATCGTGACTTGTTTAACAAGGGAAAAAAGTGTGGATAGAGACTCTAAAACTACTAATGTGAAGGAATTATATAATGATGGGAATGGTTAATTCTCCAAGATGAAAAATTCAAATTACCAGGAGGGAACAGACAGCAGAGAAGATTGTGATGACAACTTTAGCTCCTTCTAATAATAGAACTAATACTTAAAATTGAGAGAGAAAGAAATATTATGTGTAGAAGCCAATACAAGATGTTTCAAAGTAAAACAATTGCTTTATACTTCTATAAATATGGGATTGCATAGCAATGCCCTTATTCCTGTACTGGAAGCCTGAAAGGGTTCCTTAGCATCAGGAGAACAGAAGCCAGGGGTCCAGCAGAACCCCTCAAAAGAACACAGTATAAACTAAATTTACTTTTTAGTGAGAGCACAAGCCATGATAGCTGTAAAGCTGCCTAAATAGCTGAAGGCTAATTAACAACGCTGTTACAGAACTAATGTTATTCCTTCCTATCCCAGTCTTCATCAAATTTCCTGGGATATGACAATTATTCTGTTCTTCCCAACTAAAACAGTCAAAGCTCTAAGACCCTTAAATTCAGGTAAGGGGAAAATATTTAATACAAAGGCTACTTAAGTCTTCGCAGTTTAACTGTGCTGCACAAAGAGCAACAGACTCCTCCCTTGTTGGGCCAGGAACTATTTTGACCCGAAAAATGGAGACAGAGGTGTTACCAGACCCCTTTCAGGCACAGAAGCTGGTTTCAGAGACCACATTTAACTGCTGTGACAGAAGCTGCATGGCCATGGCAAAGCACAAGTTCCAACCACTGCCTTCCCTGGTTCATGTCATGAATTGCCGTCTCTTCTCAAAGTTGGCACTTGGCGATTTCCTGGGCTCTGCAATGCCTGCCTTCTTTTCCATCTCCAGCACAGGCTTCTGGTGTGCCCCAGAAAATTCATATCATCTAGAGGCCATTGAGAAAATCACAGCTTAAGCTTTTCCATCCCAAAGCAGCATTCTCGGGAAAAACCAAGGAGAAAAAGAAGTGCTCTACAACTACCATAATAAAAAGGTTCTTCTAAGCCTGACAGCATCAATACAGCTGTCCTTTGGCACTGTAACATGTCTGATTTGATGCCACACATTATTTTTGTTACGAAACTAGAATAAACCAAAATCAATATGGTGCTTATTAAATGGACAAAACATGGGGTAGCTCATAGGTCTCAAAAAGCAAATGTAAATTGGAAACACTGTCCAGCTCAGTATTTCTATCAGGGCTCTGCAACACACAGAAGAAAGCTGAGTATCTATCTTTAGGGTAAAATTAAAAAAGAAAAAATCACAAACAACACATTTTCAAGACCACAAATAAAAAAAGTCAAGAGAAGTGATAAATAATGAAGTGGTAGGTGACAGATAGAGAGACCTGGATCACTTGGCAAGCTGGGTGCAAACAAGATAAAGTACAAACAAATACTTCAGAAAATAATGCAGCTGTCCTTCCTGGAAAGAAAACTGTTCCTGGAAGGAGCTCTCCTAAGAGATTTTGTGGGTACTTGTGATAGTATCTAGCATGACCCAATTGTGATACTGTGATGAAAGGCTTCCTCAAAAAGAGAAGATTAAGAATTGAAATATTCTTCATTGACACATCAGAATTATGCCCACAACATGGAAAGAGTATAGCTGAGCTGAAGAAGAAGACCCAAAATACTGATTTGGGGGTGGAAATCTCTGTCAAATTTGAACCTTCTGGAGCTCATCTTTTTCAGCTTAGCACAGACAGGGTTAAGCATGCTTCCAGAGCCAAGTGACTTGTGACATTATTAAATACTCACACTCAAGGAAGGTACAAAAATGATTCATTATAGTGAAAATGGTTAACTCTTTCCTCATCACACCTATTCCATTTTTCCAAATGCTGCTTTTCCTGTCTTTTCCCCCTCAGATGTGTTCACCCTTACCAAAGCTCCTCCTTACTTAGATTTTGGGGACACACTGAAACATCTAACTGGGCATGGACCTGTGACTGCTGGCCGTGTGGCAGAATTTCAGCTGGGACATTTAATGTGTGCCCTGGAGATTTTCAGCTCTCAAACCCTCCTGGGGCAGCAGGATGCTCTCATACACTGCTGGGCTGAAGGGCAAGGTGACAGCTCCCACATGGCAGCTGATAGACTCAGTCCTTCTGTTTGGCTCAGTGCTTAATCTCTCGTCTTTAGGAGGAGAAACTTGTTTGTTCAAGTTTACTGGGAAAATATTTACTGAAGATTTTCAGAAAGATGTTTTACATTGAAACACATGAAGCATCTGGTCACTGACACTCATCTAGGCAGCCCCTGAACACTGCAAGGTTAGAAGGCATTTTACCTCCCTATCTTACAACAGCGTGTTAGGTTTGTTTTGCTTCAGATGTTTTGCTGGTTGAGCTTGCCTGGGAAATGCTATCAGTGCTTGAGGAAAAATAAAAGAAAACATACACATTAGCTGGAGATCAAGTACATTCTTCCAAAGGAAAAACAAAGCAAAATTCAGAGTGTTTTGCAGTGTGACCCTCATAATAATGTTTGCATTAGGCCTGCTGTCTTATTAATATTCATTTATGTTTGCATAAAGTATTTTGCACATAACCCCCATACACACCAGGCAAAAAATCCCATGTGTTGTTATGTATTGCAGACACACACTGACAGGATGGTTCTAACTCCTAGTTAGTGATGGTCTCTGCTGACTTCCTCAGACAGAAAAATTTTTTGAAGTTGATCTGTAATTTTGGAGTTTTGCTCTGTTTAGTTAGGGA
Organism: Entomyzon cyanotis; assembly: GCA_024500445.1. NCBI lineage: Eukaryota > Metazoa > Chordata > Aves > Passeriformes > Meliphagidae > Entomyzon > Entomyzon cyanotis. The sequence continues at coordinate 5,185,161 of JAKEPQ010001029.1, forward strand.
AGAGACAAGAGCCCCTTGGGAGGAACCTTACTCAAGACTAGAAGTCTGTCTAAAAGCTATGACTGAAAAAGAAAAGGTAAAGGTTTGGTCAGGTCTCAGTCAATATGCAGGAGTATAGCACCAGGAGTATAGCAAGGAGAATTGAGTTTTTCCTAATTTACTCAGCAAGCAGAGTTTGTTCCTGTTGGTTTATAATAACAAAAAGTCATTACCTCCTCCTTCTACCTTCACTTAAAAACAGGATTTCATCTCCCTGACTACAAAATACGTTGAGTGTAAATAAAAAGCCCTGCTTAGACAGTGGAAGAAACTCCAGTCTCTTCTGGGTAGGGCTGGCCATGCACAAGCAGATGTTTTCACAGGAGAGCTTTAGGAAGCCAGACAGCCAGCAGCATGCTGAGAGGCTTCGCAAAGAGCCCGCAGCGCGTCCCTCTATTTACCTCAGGTAATCTCTGCGGCAGAGAATGAGATTTGCTTTTGTGTAAAGAGTTGATCCAACCTCTCCAAGACGACAATCACAGCAGGCACACTTTAGACAGTCTTCATGCCAATACTTATCCAGAGCCTTCAGCAGGTACCGATCCTTGATCTTTCGGTTGCAGCCAGCACAGCCCTTCTGCTTCCCTTTGGGTTGTACGGATAACATCGGCACACCTGCAACGCAAACACAGCACTTCCTTTAGAGGACATCCAAACAGCTTGGCCTTTGGGGTACATCTGTGAGCAAACACCGCTGCTGCTGCCATTACAAGGAGCTCACATTGCATGGAGCTGACAGTCAAAGGAATTCTAACTTCATCTGCTGTCGCAGGCTAAGAGGGAGTGTGACATTTGCAGGAACACAGCCCTTTTTCCTAAGGGTAGGACTGACACAATGCACCAGACTCTTTCTAACTAACATCTTGCAGCAGAAAAAACTGGCTGCAATTTCAGTGGGGTTTTTTTCCCCTCATTACCTGTACCCATGTGCTGTTAATTGCCTGCCACAGGCAATTAAAATGAGCAGAAGGGCCATCACTGTATGTACCCCCTCAGTCCAGCATGTTGGCTGAATCAAGTTTGATGGGGAAGGGAGAGGAGTGGGTATAAAAAGATGTGGTATGCCACTGTTTTTTCTCTCTTGTGAATCCCGTTGGTGACAGAGGTCTGACTGAAAGCCAGAGCAGGCCAGGGGCTGCTCCAAAATAGATGTGATTCAAAAGCCCTTGAGGACTGCTGAGAATAACCCCACCAGTGCCCTTCTGCCACTAGTGGAGCCACACTCCTTAAGCAAAGCAGAGCTTTCTTCCTCCTCTCATATCACTAGAGATGGCAGCAAAAAGCCAGCAATTTCTTCCTCCCTGGAAACCCCTGCTGGGACTGCAAAGCAAGCATGAGATAGCTGGGTATGAGGTGGTGACAGCATACTCAGGTCAGGAAGCTGGGGGAGACTTGCTGTGGTCACCTTCCACACACTGCTGTCTCCAGCTTTTTCCTCTTCTCCCAGCAGTCAGTGCCTGCCACGCTGAGCACTGACACAGCTGTGATACCTGTCACCCCTCTCAGTTTAAGAGGGAGGCTGGAGAGGACTTTATGGAATCAATAGGCAAGGTGGAAAAATAAACAAGGATTGTACTGTGGGTGAGGAAGAGGACAGGAAATGATTAAAGAAGAAATTAACTCACTGAGACGCCATAATTCCATTTGCTCTAGAGTCTTGATTTAGTTTGTTATGGTTTTTATTTTTACTGGTGTCAGTCACTGAAAATGACAATGCTGGGCCTGACACTGTGGGCTTAACCAATGCAGAGATGATGAGAAGGGACACTGGCACAGTAGCAGGTGTCAGTGGTTATATACTCTTACACAAAGTTAATCCACCCTTTCTGCAGGAAGCGCTGGATGCCCCAGAAAGTAGCAGCTTGATAATAGAATTATTAACAGCCCCTTAACCAGAGAGGACTGAGTCAGTGCCACTGCAGTAAGTGACATTTGCTGCTTTCCTTAAAAGCCAGGGTGACCCAAGAGTGGCTAATGGTCAGCACATGTAAACCCACCACTCCCACAGTAATAATTGCTTTGTCAGAGCTGCGAGCAGACGACAATAGCACTTAAGACACCTCTACACAAAGAGCGAGGTATTGATCCATCTGTAATCAAAGTCATCTCAGCAGCAGAGAGACAGGCCAAGTCACATTCAAAAACCCTAAAGGCTTAAAGAACCCTCCTGCCCTCTGCTGCAGCACACTCAAAACCTGCTTGCCAAGTCTCTACAAGCAAACTTTCAACACCATTGACAAATCTGCAATAATTAAGCAGAAACTTGTACCTTTGTTAGACTGCCACATATGCAACCTGCAAGGCTCCCGAGAGAAATTCTACATACGAAGCCACAGAGACACACATGCACTTTGCAAAGAGGGAGAAAACAGGGGAGCACCAGAAGTGGAACATTCTGCAGGTGCCAGAGGTCAGACTGCAGAAGTGCTGTGTGCCTGGTGAGAGTTTCTTATGAGAATGAGGGAAGTGGCCCCGTGGTTCTAGGTACAGATTTTTTTTTGGTTTTGGTTGGGTTTTTTTTGTTTTTTTTTTTTTAAATCCAAAATACCTTTTAGTAGCAAAGAGAAGCCTCAATTCTCGAGTAATTTCCATGCTCTTTCCAACTCCACACCAGGAAAACAGCACATTGTGAGAAGAGGCTGCCTTGTCGTGAGGTAGAGAAGGGCGAGCACGTGAATTTGCATTTGCAAGCTGTGTAAGATCAGTACCAGTGATGAAAGAAAATAGTTCGCACCTATGAAAACCAGGACCTAGATGTGCAAATTATGTTTTTAGATAGGAACCCCAGACACCAGCAAGTCATTATTCACCCCTCAAACAGGCTCTCTAAATGTGTACCCTTAGAGGCAGAGCAGGATTTCTCACAAGGAGGGGTGTCACCATATAATCCTTTTGCAAGGTTCCTGTAGGCAACCTGAGGATGCTGCATCTGGAAAGACGCAGATTCAGATACCCAGCACACCTTAAACCCCCGCTCAAGAGAGCTGCTGCATGGGTGGGGCTTGAGATCAGCTCTGTGGCTCAGGAGTACAAGACCCTGAGGCAGATGGGACTTCCCAAAGCCCCACTTTTGAAAGCAATGCCCTTTCAGAGGTATAGCTGTCCTCACTCAGAGACAGGGTTCCAATGCAGCAGCAGCATCGGCAAGCACAAGGGCAGCTGTGCAGGGATGAAACCCTGGCTGGGTCATTGGGAGAGACTGGTTTGATCATTCAGGGCAGGTTAGGAGGGTCTCCTGTGGCAAGCAGGCCTGGATGGCTGAGGGCTGACTGCAGGGGTAGTTCTTGCTCCATCTGGGGCTCTGGCAGCCCTCGCTCTCCGCAGCCATCTGAGCTCCTCACTCCTGCAAGAGCACCACTGTCTTGTGAGAGCCTTCTGCAAGTAAGGGGAATGCAACACTTTGATTTGCTTCTAATAACTAGCGAAGGAACAGATACAGATATATTTTTAAGCAGTACCTTAAGCAAGGAAAAAAGCTATGTATTTGGTCAGTGTTCAGCAGGGGGCTTCCTAATGAAAAAAGGTAGCATTTCAGAGATCATATGATGTTCAAAGCTGCTATTCCCACTCAGATAATAACGAGCAAGGTCAGCCTCTGCTGGTCAGGTTCAGTGTTTTGAAATTACATTTTGGGCTGTGAGGTTTCCCTCCGACATCCCAACCAACCGGTCTGCACAGAGCACACACACCACTACAGAAAGTTGCAGCTGCAATTAGCTGGTGAGTTGACACAGCAGGCAAGGCGTGAAACAAAATTTCAAAAACTGCCAAACTTGATCAGCAAGGGTTCCTCGAACACTTGCCATGTCATTTCCAAGCAACAAGAGAGAAGCATCTCAGAAGCTTAACCCTTTTCACAGCCAGAGGCTTGCAGAGAGAGGGCACAATCAACACCAAACACTGCTTTCCTCCTCCTGCCTCCCCCTTCCAGCAGAACTCAAGCAGCCTGGGCTCTGCAGGCAGAAACCACCTATAGAACTGCTCTTTCTTCTTGGAAATTTCCCCACTGCAAGACTGTGATGCTGCTTCATTTCTCTATGGCCATTTCCCCCCAGTACTTGCCAAAAATGACAAGATACCTAGTTCAATTTGATAAGGGGCATGTGGTGTCTAACTAACTGGGGCTGTCAAGAAACAAAGGGGTCACCTTCCACAAATTCCACATGTGCTCTATGGGCAAGGATTAGAAAATGACAAGTAGCGTTGCAGAAATAGAAAAATTAACAGCTGGACACTCACATATTTAAATACAGGATCACAAGGGAACACAGATTATTGCCAAATTCTGAAAGTACCATCAAGTTGCTCTCTCCTCTCCTGTTGCTAGACATCCAGTGCTCCCTTTTCTTAGAAACAGTAGATGAATCCTTTCTATTTCTGGCTACCTACACTCCCTTCTTTGCCCTTTACAACTTAATAGACTTGCTGCTGGTAAATACAAAACTAAACCCACTCTGAGTGCTCAGAGCTCCAACACACATTAAAAAATTATAGACACCACCTCTGGACATACTGAAATTTATGTCTGTGTCTAAAGAGGCTGTTGTTGTAGTGAGTAATCCAAACTTTATTCACAGCCGGACAAACAAGCTTTAATCAGCCTGTATCTGCTCAGTCGGAGGCTTTCTGTAAAATGATTCAGCTGGCTTTATAACACAAGTGTCCACTAAGTACACCTCTAAATTTTTCTAAGCCATTTTACTGATATTTCTATTCACATGGCAATCAGCTGCAGTTCCTCTAAGGGCACTGTTCATAAAGCCTCCTTTCCAAGAGAGCCTGGGAACTTTTCATAAATGGCAGAGCGTTTAAATAACAGTTATCTGCACTGGTCCTACAGCGCACGGCTCCACAGTGCTCTGGTCTGCAAGAGAGCTAGAGGTCCCTTCTGAAAGCAGGGAAGTTCACCACCTAATTTCTCTAATGCAACTCTGAAGGTTAATTGGTCTGAAAGAGTAATGGGGGGACTGCTAGCTAATGATATATGCCTCAAGGCTTTGCAGCTTGCCTGTATTTTATACACTCAAGTCCAGAGCATAAAACATAGGTGATATCACCAGGATTCTTCAGACCCCCCCTGCACTCCACTCCACTCCAGCTTGCCCCCCTCAGCCCCCTTGTCTCCCACCGGGCCCTGGGCTACACCCACATGTTGGGGAGAAGGAGCTGGAGGCAGCTCAGTTCCACCTGCATTTCATGCCTTATTAGAGGGGCTCCGAGAAGTGCCGCCGCTGCACTCCTCATTACCACTGTGGAGAACTAGAAACAACCCTAATGAGGAGAGCCAGAGCGTACAGTACGGCCTGGGAGGAGGGACGTCCTCCCACACTCCCCAAGGAATCTGGCCAAAATCTTCAATTTGCCGTTTATGACAGCTAATTAGTTATTCTATTCAAAATCTTTGCTTTAAATAAAAGAACTAATTATACACAAAGGTCAGTCCCCCACCTCCTGTGAAGCACACATAATTGGCTTATTTTCCCAACATTGTGTGTATGTTTTACACAATGCTTTCAGGCAGATGGCTTTAACTCTTTCCCTTAACAAGTTTTTTGGTGTTGGCTTTTTTGCCGTTGTTAAGGTTTTATGTTTGGGGTTCGTTTGTGTTGTTATTTTGTTTTTATTTTTTCAAAACCCCAAAACTGTTCCTCAGAGTAGCTACCTTTAGGCTAAAAGCTTGCTCAACAACAAAGCAAGTAACTATGCACACACACACAATACTTCTACTCTCCAAAAGGTTTGTGACAATCACTCCCTGTTGTACAGCACCTTGCACAACACAGCACTGGAATTATGTTTTTATTCTCCACCACAAATTCTTCCTCGAGCAGTGCCTTCGGACACACTTACCACATTTCTGAACCCTCTTCTGCCAAACATTACAATTATTGCAGGTTTACATTACACTTATTCTTTTTTATTGTTATTATTATTTCTAAGTGGGTTCTGTTGGATTTTTTTTTATATGTATAACCATATATAATGGTTATTATAGGGATGCAGCATTCCAGTGCTAAAAGCAATTCTGGTTTAAAGACCAGGGGTTTGGCAGTTGGGTAATTGAGCCTAGGTTTCAGAGTTCCACTTGAGGGAAAAAAATGTTTATTTCTAGCATCAACACCCTTTAAATGAGCTGACCTCCTTTTGCCTGCTAACAAAACCCCCAGCATTTGGCTGCAAAAGATGAAAAAGTAACTGAAGAGTAGGAGTAATCTTATTAACTCCTGTCTCATCACAATAAATAGGCTGCAGTCTTATGTCTTTTATCAGAGGATCTGATATCATTTAAAAGCATTAGAGCCCTGCATCACCCATTTAAGTAAATGCAGACAGTCATTGCCAAAAAGATGCAGTGAATTTCATTCCCTTAAAAAGAAACTCACTTTGTGTTCCCAGTATTGTATTACTCACCTTCTATGAATATTGCACCCTGTGAAACAAGTCAGACCTTGCACTCCTGCTGAATGGAGAGTAAGCTGTCTCGGGCATCTTCACCAAGAATTTCACCGGAAGAATTACAGCCAGCAAGGTGAAACTCATCATGTCATCTGTACATCCAATTAAAACGTTACGTTTGGAACACCAAGTACTTGCAGCTAAATGCTTATGAGTAAGCCTTAGACCATTCATCAAAATTATTCAATGAGTAACCACAATCTTTTTTCATTTTCAGTTTCATGCTGCAATATGCAGCAGGTAATTTTTACAGTGGCTTTAGCAATTCATTTGTGGTATTCTTTCCTCAGAATCATTACTGGACAAATTTCCCAAGCATGGCAAAAAAGCAGTTGGAAAGGGCAGCTAATAGGAGAAACAACATTTTGATCACCACTTCTAGTTTAACTATTCTATAGTTGTCTGCCCAATAACACAGCAACTATTATTTGTCCATACACTTCATGGTAAGCTGTAGAGAGCTTTGTATTTTAGAGTCTAGTGTCTCCTGGCAGTTTCAGCTGCCTAAAAGTGACCCAAAGCTTCATGAGTGGCTTAAAACCCCAGATTTTCATTTTCTCCACAAGTTTTGAGTCTTCCAGTACCTGCTTTTAGCCTCTCTCTATCTCAGAGTTGCTCCTACCAGAGGCCAACCTGTAGCTATAAAGAAACACAAGGCAGAAGGACTGAACACAAACCATAATAATCATTGCTGCAAGACAGTTTCTGTAAATCATTTCAGGAAGCAATGTTTTCCCTGTGCTCATAAAAGATGTTTGTTTTAGCTTTAATTTTTTGTAATTGGCACGTGTCCAAAGTTTATTCTTAGCATATCCAGTGTTTCAGTAAAATCCATTTTTACTGTTTGAAGCACTGGAAACAGTACAAAGACATGCAGATTTCTTCCACTTTCCTTTTTCAACCCTAATCCGAGAACATTCTGATCAAGTTTTCTCCATTAGTCACAATTTAGCATACTGCAGTCCTGCAAAGGTCCTGATTTCAGGTGGCCACTTCCCTTCTTCAGTGTTTGTAGTAGAAAAAAGTCTGGCAATGTAGTGACTACCCTCAAACCACCTTTTCAGCAGTACAAGAATGAGAAAACTATTACTAAGGATGAGAAACAGATGAGAAAACTGTTATTAAGGATGACTGGCCTGAAAATAATCCCATATTCCTCTGTATTCCATCAATTTGCAGGTGACCACTGAAAAGACACTAAGCTCAAAAATTGTCTATTTAGTGGGTTTGGGTGTCAAAGCAAACCACTGGAAGAAGAGTATCTGAATCAAATGGTCACAAAGCTAAGAACTCATCACTTTTCAGCTCTTTTAAGAATAACCTATGTACCAAAATTAAATACAAGGAGGGGATTGTTTCCCTCCCCCTTTCCAAAAGACAAGAAAATCAAATGGAAAAACCTTACATCAACTTAAATATCCCAAAGAGTGTTAGAGAAGTAAAAACACCTCAGTTATTTTCAGGCACATATGCAGTAGTATTCACAATTCTCACCTCCCAGTTAAAATGGACTGTTTAACATGTTGAGGTTTCGAGACATAAGCAAAGATGTGCAACGCAGCAGAGCTCAGGTTTAGCAGTGAAACATTAACATCACCCTGATAGATCTGGCAAGCTATATATGTGAATATTTTAAGGAGAATAGAACTATATCATTGCACAATCATCATAATCATCTTTTCTTCCGCCTCTTTGCAGACATATACAATGTCAACCTAAGCTTTCGGCAACCTTAATAGAATTTCAGTGCCCACTGCCAAATGGCCATTTGATGTTCTGCTCTGTGTACACTGATGAAGCAATCTGTCACAGCCCTTAATGCAGGCAATGGTGACTATCCAATCTAAAGCTTTCACAGGCTTATAGAAATTTCTCAAGACTTTTGGAGCCTATAATAATTTGCGCAATACCACAAAAGAATTTGGAATCCTGGTGCGCTCTGTATTTAATGAAATATGAATATACTCCTCTAAATGTTTCTAGAAGAAATCCTACTCAGGCCAAAAGCATATTTTACACCATCAATCACCAGAAAGTTGTGCTGGCAACTCTGAAATAGAAAATGCCGTAGTGATTGCAAGTTATTGTAGTATGAATATAACAGCCCCTCCTGCCCCTGTCCAAACTCACTGCCAAGCCAAGCAGTGATGCTCTTGCCCTGCACAAGATTAGTGTAATAAATATACTAAGACTATAATTTATTTGCATATAAGAGGCAAGCAGAGATTTGCCTACGGAGAATGCAGAGGGACTCTATCTACTAAATGCAATCTGTGTAAGAGATACAATTGCTGCTGACTGACCTTCTAGAAGTCGTGAAATACACTTCCCCAGCGATTTAGAAAGATGCAGTTATCCACCAAACCCATCCTCTTCTGCCTTTCCTAGCAAAACCAGAGCAACCCATCTGCTATTAAAAGTTGAAAGGAGAAGGGCAAGCTATTTCCTTGTCTTCTTGTTGAAAGGAAAAAACACAACAGACAGTCCTTTGCAGGACCATTTGCATGCTGAGCTGTCAGACCATGCACTTTCCATTAAAGAGATAGCATCCCTTCTCATAAGTCCATTTGGGATCCATTTTAGTGTTATCTAAAAATCAAATCTACATGGTAATCCTTTTAATGTACTCTTGACTTTTAAAAACAGCTTTATGTTCCTTCAGGAAATGTTTTAAGCCATTACTCAGTAATTACTACTCACCCATGAAAACACTGATCTTTTACAATATATAATCAGTTTGCTGACTTAAAAAATAAAGCAGACTGGAATTTTGTCTTATGAAAGTAGCAAAGGAAAACCAAGGTTAAGAGAGCATCCCATCTCTTCCCCCCCTTAGTTATATCCAAGGGGTGTGTTTTTCCTGTTGTATGAGGGAGGTGAGGTGGTCACAGTTCTAAATGCCTATGTTAGGTCCCTGTATGTGGAGACTCTCAGTCTCAGTCAGGCATTGGTGAGCACTGTGCAAGTTAACCAACAAATAAATACTGATTTAGGAAGTGGAGTTTGTATCATTGTAGATATAAATAATACCCTAACCTTTTGCAAGCCCTGAAGTTTTGAGTGACACTACACAACCTTCTGAAAGGCCATGGAATTTGTGGAGCTGCTTTGATAAAGCTTCAGCTGTACAAGAACAAGTCTCAGAAGAGGTGTCAAAAATGGTTCACATCTAGCTCAGCTTTACTCCATTTATCCACACCTGCAGTGTGAAATGCCTAGTCAGACTCCAGCGGTTTGTAATTGCCTTGAAAGTCCTACTATCAGCTCCTGAAGGTTTTGCCTTGCTCCTTTCCAAACTCCTGAATGCACCCAGAGGTGCTTGGGAGACAGAGGAGAGTTCACATGAAATGGAGAGCTGGAACTGTCTCGTCCTTTCCAGCAGAAGCCAGAAAGAGGAGCAGAGTGCATTTTGCTCAGGTACAGCTGATGTCTGAGAAGGATCAGACAAAAGCCTAAGACTTCTGCCGTGCAGATGCCCAGACTACGGGAGGTCCCTGGATATCCTGGCCTTGCAAGCTGTTTAACAAAGACCCAAGATGTTTATATGAGGTTTAGCCCACCAACAACCAATCCTTCCTCTCCCACTGCTGACCCCAGAGAGCACAATGTCCTTCTCACTCAATGGCTTTGGCAAAGCAGTTTAATATTTCAAGACTAGATAAAGGGCAGGGTGATGTTTGTCAGAAAGAATTTGCTGTACATTGCAAATAATATCAACCAAAGTTGTTGTTCTCCTAATGCCATGAAGATAGAGAAGTCATAGAAAGCAGAGACTAAATACTTCATTGCCTCTGTTCTTCTGTTTACTAAGGTCTAACTTAAGCCTTACTGAGCCACAGTTTGCTTCTACAGTCAGATTTTACTCTACCCCATTTTGCTACTGCAGTTAGGACAGAGAAAGTCCTACTCTCGGACATTTCCCCTTTCATTCCCAGGAAAAGGTATGCAGACCCCACTGCAAGGCTGCTCATTAAACATTTGTTATAGCTGCAGTTGGCTAGTAACTATATGCCACAAATTAATTTTTATTATTCACTTCTGATTAAGTCAGGGCTCACAAGCCACAGCTGGCCATTAATGTTACCCTTCTTTACAAGAAAATATGCTGATAAGAATGAAAAGTGGTTTCTTGGCTGTTGTATACTCCTTCTATAATGAGTTCCTTTGAGGTGACGCATAGAGGCAGGATTTGAGCACTGTTTACCCTGGACAACAGGAAGGACGTAAGTAAAATTGCAAGACTTTTTCTTTTGTTCCTATTTTTTTCTTTTTTTTTGACATGTCGAAGAAAGGCTTTGAGAACTCTGCTGCAATTCACCATATATTCCAGAACAAAGTGAGCACTACTGGTTTGGGGCAAGTTAGCATGACATTTAGTTTGCATTTAAGCATCCTAGAAATCATATGAAGTATATCATAACAGAGCATATTCTACTCTATTAAGCATTCAGGAACATCACAGTGTTCAGAATACGGATGAGAAGCTGGAATTGCACAAGACATTCCTCCTCTTACGATTGACCACTGAGTTGAATTCAAGCTGATCCTGAGGGAGCCATTTTCATTAACCTACCGTAGCTCTCTAATCCTATTCCTTGAATTTCAGACCACCTCCACTACAAGAATTTATGACCTGCTGCCTGCACTGTGGATGGTGCTCACACTTCACTCTTTTCCTCAATGCATCCTTCTCCTCTGGATCATTACCACTGCTTCATGCAGCAACCCATCCCCTTCAAGTGGAAGCCTGCTCTTCAATTCAGTTCTTTATGCTCCATTTAATTCTCACCAACATACCTGAAGATGCTGATGGTTACACTTGGCCAGAAACAATGAAAAATACCTAATAATTGTATGACCCAACCCAGTGTGTAGAACTGAAAGTCTCCTGAAAGGTACCTCCTGATGTCTGGCTTGGATATGTATCTACTAATGCTTTGCCTGAAACCTCAGACTAAAAATAAATTCTAAACAACTAACCTTCAGCTCCCAAAGTGGTACGCTTCTGGGCCAAGAAACTTACTGAGCAGCTTTTCCTCTGCTCCATTTCCACAGGAGTGTCCGCCGCTTGATTTGCTCAGTTTTCGCCCACCTCATCATGAGACTCCTGACTGCTGAAAAGAACTCCTTCACTGAACTAATGAAATAAGGAGTCTTAAGTGCCCTGCAATCCTTTTTAGAAAAGGCTGTATCTCCAGATGAGTCTCAATTTCACAGCATCAGGGAACCGTGTGCCAACGCGCTGAACCGGAACACCAGGGCTAGCAGGAGTTGCAGACAACAATGCTAACATCAGGGTTATTTTAGATTAGAGCACTTCCAAATCAATTTTGGATTTAAACTTTTAAATGCACTCTCCAGAAGGAATCTGCACTGACTGAGTATTTTCAAGGCTAATTTTCTAAGCTTGAATGAAACTCATTCTTATCTAAGAAAAAGATGCAACTAACCTTTGCCACAAAGGCTGGGTCGCAGCCAGAAAATGAGGCAGACAACAGTCCTAGAGAGGAAAAAAACTGCCTAAGTACACATCCATAAAACTTCTAACAAAACCAAAAAAAACCAAAAAAAACCCCAACAACAAAAAAAAAGCATACTGATTCTGTTGGGAAGAGATTTTAACTGAGGCCAGAAGCTGTCAGGATATTTGGGATCCAGGGTGCTTCTCCTGTAGCTGAGGTACCCTGTCTCCCACAAGCAGTCCCGTTCTAGCAGGGGTAAGGGAATGCTCTGTGCTATCTGGGAGAGCAGGGCTGCACTCCAGGAACAGGCATCATGCTGCAGTGGGATAAAGAAAGAGCTGAACATCCATAGCCTGATGGCAGTTTTTTTTCCAGACTGAAACTCCTGCCGAATTAAGACAGATCCTCAGCGCTCTACAGAAAAGAAAGTGGTTGTGATGAGAGAAGAGAATTTGTAAGACAGATGGGAGAGTTAAGGTTAAAGTTCAGACCAGAAGCAATTAAGACGGGTAAGAGTGCTCTGCAACTTGACACAGGTTTGCTTTGTATTCAGAACTTTTCACTAGCATTAAGCATCTTAACTTGTGTATAGAGAGATTATAATTAAAACCTGACAAGCTTAAATTAGCCATTTAGAAAAGGTTCTCCAGAAAGCTTTTAAAGTAGACTAAACATATCTATTAAAATGGAAGAAAGAGGGAAAAAAAACCAGAGCCATTTTCAGTTACAATAGTTTTCCCTACCTAGATATTTCAAGAGATTAGACAAATTTGAAATCAAAGTTCTGCAACTGTCCAAAGCCACTTAACAGGGGGGAGAGAGAGGAAGCATGGCAATTAGAAAGACCTTTAAAACCCCCTCTATTTAATAGCCACAATCCTTTGGATGAACATAAGCACTCCAGAAACCCCATTAAAAAATTTAAAAAAAAAAAAAAAAAAAAAAAAAAAAAAGAGAGAGGGGAAAAAAAAAGAGAGCCTTATTTCCCTTGGGGATTTTGAACACTTCAGGGAGTGCTCTATTATGGCTCCCCAGGGATGGGGGAATTATGTCAATCTGCCACAAGGCGGGCAGTTAGTGAGGGAGGCAGCCTGGGAACTGGCTTTCACCAGGCCATTCCAATTAAAGCATAGGGAGCATTTTCACCTCACACTGGCTATTTAGATTAATTCCTAGTGTTTCAATGCTATACAATTTTTCTACGAGTTTGAGAAACTGAATCTAAAGCAAATTTGTTCTTTATCAAAGAAAGGAACATATCCACCAGTGCCAAATGACACCAGGTAATTTATTCCCCCTCGAAAGAAAAAAGCTACAAATACTTTGATATTTCAAGAAAAAGTTCACAGCCTATAAGTATCTATAAACCAGCTTTGTGAAAATGAAAGTCATTAAGGGCAAGGCTGCTGCAAGGTCCACCTTATTACTTCCAAATCATATTAATATTCCTTCTTTCCCTCCCTTGCCTGTTCATAAAGCAGATGCAGTCCTGGAGAGATATGGCTGGACACCTAGCTGGAACACAAGACCCAAGGTTTGGTTTCCCAACACACATATCCAGCCCTGCCATGCCCTCCTCTACTGCCCAGGCCAAGCAAGCAATGCCAGCTGGCTCTCTGCACACCTTTTGGTGAGGAAACAGCCTCAAACATTTGCTTATTAACCTAAAGAAGCTCCTACATTAACCTGATAACCTAAAGAACAACCCTACATTATTCCTAGCTCTGACTGCTCCCAAAGCCACATCAGCTTCTGTCTACCCTCATTTTCAAAGCTCTGGAGTAGATGCTTTTATGTGCATGACGCACATGATATTGGTATTTGGATACGGCATAGGGTGCCCTTGTCACAACCCGCTACATTTTGAAGATTCAGAAATTCCACGATTGCAGCATCTTACTTTTGGGTGACAAAGGATGATGGATAGGTAGTGGAGGAACAGAAGACAGCACAAATGTTATAGAAAATATGGTACAGACACAAGTACTGTAGTTCTTCAGAGTAAGGAGAGAGCCAGCTTCTGTCCCTGAGAAAAATAATCAAGCTGCAGCAGCAATGATCGCTCTAAACCCACGTCATTTATCTGCAGCCTACATTCATTGCTTCCACATGCAAACTGTAATCCTTTTCTCCAATCTACCTCAACTCTACTGCACTCCATGCAGCACCTCTTTTCAGAGGAGTGTCTAAATTATCTAAGCGCAGGAAAAAAGAATGTTACTTTAAAGCAAGCCATGATCTGCCACAGCAAAGCGTGAGATGAGTAATTTGTTACTTCAAGTGCTAAGAGGTCTTTTTTTCTGTTTTTTGAGTGCCAACAGTATTTGAAGAGGTAAAGTGCATATAGAAATCTCAATTTACTTTGCTTCATCTTCGTGGACGACCAGTGTACTTATTCCTAATTCACAGTGAACCAAAAGTCTGATAAGGAAAAACAGCACCTGCTCCAGCTCTAATACGCAATGGAAGTGTGTGAATGAGGATTTCCAAAGCACAAGATCCATTTGGGTCCTTAACTGGACTGCTTACAAACAGGAATTGGGTGAAAAAGAATAGGTATCTGCATTTCAGGCACCCTAAAGTCCAAATAAAAAAATCTATCCCATTTTTGGTTATCTGTAGCGGCAATTTCACAGCAACTGCTGGGTGTGCAATTGCCACTCTGCTTTCAGAGAATTAAACAGCAGAAGACTTCTCCAGAGACTTCTCACTTTTTATGCAGGTTCAGCCTTATTTTCACTTCACTCCCAACCCTACGGCAGCTGAAATCTGGCTCCACTCCCAAGCAGGTCCATCAGGCACACCAGAGGAGTGGCAGATCCCTCCTCCCAACGCTGTAGCAGGACCATCGCTGTACCTCCACTGCCTGTCCCACCGTTCCTCTGTCTGTCCCTGCTGACAGCTGCCTGGGGCAGAGATATTTCCCCCCAGAAGTTCCTAGCACGAATTCCTCTCCCAGGTGAGAGCCTCTGCTCCCCTCTGAGAAGAGTTTGGATTAGTTGTCTTCAAAATCCCCAGTGGTGACATCTCCCTGTAGTTTTCTCCTCTCTCTCCCAATTCCCTTCTCCTCTCTCTGTGGGTACCACCAACAAAACAGCTCTGAAATGGACTTGCTGATCTCTCTCTAGTCTGTCAATAGGACTGCTGGCCAACTTTGAGTGATGGACATGTATCTGGTACCCAAAGGCCTACAGCTGATCTCTGAGCCCCGGGAAGCAAAAACTTGTCACTGTTATACGACATTACCAATGATCTGAATCAGGTACTCCAAAATATTTACTTCTATTTTAGTGAGCTCCACCACAAACTATTCCCACAGTCTGAGCGACCAGAACATTTGATTTTTTAAAAATATGATTCTGGTGCTGACTGCACATTTTTTGTCCAGAGACCCCCATATTACAACCATAGAATGGGGGGTAAAATGTGTCCATCTCCAGAGAGAAGTGAAGCCAACAGGCAGCACTATTTAAACAGCCAAGAAAACCAGGGGAAACCCTTCCAAGGCATTAGTGCTCGAGACATCCTCTATCTATGCAAAACAGGCACCACTTTCATGCTTGAGATTCACCCATCCCTCTCTCCAAGATCAATCTTCAGCAACAACAACAGTTCATCTGCTGCTACGAAGGTCAAGGGCTCCGCCAGCCCTCCGGAGATTTGAGCTACTGGTTCCACAGAGTCTGCCAGTATCAAACCTGACACTTAGATTAGTAGTTACTCCCCAGACGTATCTAGTTTCCCATTTCTTCAGTTTCTAGTGTCAAAATACACTTGCAGTACAATATGCAAACCTCCACTGACAATATCCTCTCTGTCTCTTCAGCTGTGGTGGGAGGAATGCCTATTTTTTCAGGAAGAAGGTGTACTTTATGTTAATGCATAAATCATATTCATAAAACCCCTGAGTTCATGTTTTTTGTTATGGAGCACTAAAGATGGTAAAGCTGCATTCCACAGTTGCCACATTATCAGCACATAGAGAAATATTTTGGAAGTTAGCAGATGCTAACTTTAAACAGAGCTCACTTTAAGACAGATGCTCTGCATTATAAACACCAGAGAATGATCAGTCTTTGATATGCAGTTCGGGGATGGCTTCATCACAGCTCCATTTGGTGGCTTTCTTTGAGTCAATAGACTGCAACACTACATACCACCCTGTTAAGGTCTGGATCAGCAGAGGCACCTGCACGTTACCCTCCTCAGAGGGCAGTGAAGAGTTAAACCAAGGGACCACTTCTTCCCGTTCCTCAGGACAAAATCGGAGCAAACCTGGGTCCTTGCCTCTTCCACAACCTTAATATATTAAAAGTATTACTCACTTTTACTTATCATGGACAGGATTTCCCTCGTTTTTATCCTAAACTCTAAAGTGGCACTTTCTGGCAGCTCTTCTGCAATCCATGACCACTCTCACACACCCACGATAAGCTCCTGCCACATCACACAAGAGCAACTGTCCCTTTGTTTTGGGATGCCAACATCTTAAAAGCCTTACAAGTAGAAGTGCCAACCTGGGTAATTTCATGCCCCACTGCCAGGAATTTTTAACAGGGAATGAGACAAAATGAAGCTTAAACGGCAGGTATTAAATCTCATCAGTCCACTGTGTGCCAAGGTTATTAAGAAAGTTTAGAATTACAACAGAGCTCTACTTCAAAACCTACAGACCTGGTTCTCCAAGGCTACATATTTAAGTAGCTTGCAGACACATGCCTGTGTCATTCAAGATGCTTTTACACTTTTACACAGGCCCAAAGCTGCACCAGCAGGCTGCACTCAAAAGCTGCTCTTGCACAGCACATGGTGGCCAAGAAAAACTTATCCTCATCTGCTCCACCAGGGTAAAGAGGCACCAGCTTTGTTCCATTAACTACATTAATTACATGGTTGTGTTGGTTCCTTTCCCTCTCCCTCTGTCTGTCAAAGGACAAGCCAGCTCTGAACTCTAGGCATTTCTATAAAACTGCCATTGGCAATTTTTGAGTTCCATTAGCTCAGGGACACTTCTGAAGGTCCACACTGGGATGCAGTGCACCTTGTAAAGTGTCAAGAGAAAGAAAAGAAGCCACAGCAATGCAGAGGCTCAGGCCACAGAAATGGCAAAAGGATATCAAATGTTGCTTTAAGTGCTGAAATACTTGTGCTTTGAAAGAAAAAATGCCTTCAGAAATCCCAGCAGGAGTCACCTCTATATAAAGACTTAGCATTTAAAAGGGCGTTTATTATTGTCAATTAATGGAATTCTGATAGACACGTTTACATTTCTAAGTGTCAGGTTCAGCAGAATACAAAATGACTGAAGGCCTCGTATTTTGCTCTGAAAATGGCCATAAAAGGATCCAAAGGCAACAAAAAAAGAAAAAGAAAAAAAAAGAGAAAAATCCAGGTTTTGTAGAAGACATATGATGCCCTTTTGTTCCTTGCAGTTCTGAAGCCTGGTTAGTACAGCAAGGCTTTCAAAATACAGATTTAAACCTACAAACAGCAAAGCAAAATGCCACTACAGCTCCCCATGAAATTAGGTGATGACCACATTGAGAGGCAGTCATAGATCTTGATCACATCCTCCCATGGATTATTAGAGAAACCTAATGCAGCAGAACACTGGATAGTATATTTCTGGATAAATGAATAGCTAGAACTCCCAAAAAAATTCACACTTTCCCAGCAAAATGTGTATCATGTTACTGGATTTCAAACACCTGAAATACAAGGAGACAGAGAAGGAACACCTCCATCTTTTAAGAAAAAACAACCTATTTGGGGGAAAATCTAGAAATGAAAAGCCACTTCAGTGACATGTTGTAATTGAAGCACCAATAAATTCTTCCCACATACACACACATGCCCACAGGTTGATGGTGACACAGCACGCACATGGCCAGGACTGACACACAAACGTTTGTCACTTTTGAGCCTCCCTAGGAATAAAGAGAAAAAGACAACATTAACTCAATGACGAGAAGGTAAGGATCGTATTTTAAAAGAAAAAAAAAAATTAAAAATAAGGCCCAAAGGTGTTGCAGTGCCCAGTTCCCCAGGGCAACAGGTCATCTGTGACATATGAGCACACGTTCGTCAACCATCAAATCCTTTTTCAGTCACCTCCAAATAAAATATGTATCTAGAAGAACAATTTTACTCATATTCACTCTCCATTCTCTGCTGTAAGAGCTAAAGAATGTTTGCTTTACCATAAATTGGAACACTGGTTAGTTTTGTCGTTGGGTGGGTTTGACATTTTGTTGTTGCTGTATTTCAAATTAAGAATACCCCACAGAAAATGAAACCTTCCCATCGAGTTACAGAGGACTTCAAATAAAACTGCCTAAGCACCAATTCAACTATATAAATCTACATGTTGTGGGTATTCCCACCCAACAGCCTGATGCTAGACCTGTAAATAAATAATTCAGTACTCAAGTAATAGCAGCTAAATTTAAAAAGCACCCACAAAACCTACTAGCTTCAACTGTAGCCTTCAATGCCCAGATCTGGTTTCTTGGGCAGGGTGGGAAATGCAATTTATTACCACGGGGGAAGTACAAGTGTTGAAAACTAATTCAGCAATGCCTCCAAGTTGGAAGCTGTCCCTCCGCCCAGGGGACCAGGGATTTGCAGGCTGCAAATCCTCAAGGACCACAGCTCCCTCCCACGGGGCTCTGCCACCCCTCCTGACTCACAGGACAAGCCCACCCTAAAAACCCTTGGGAAGAGCTGGGATGCCAGCAGCTCCCAGTTTGGATTAAGCACTATGAACCAGAAAAATCTCAGATTAGAATTGCAGTTCTGCCAATGATTTAATGCATGAAAATCGCTGCATTGGTGCCTTTGCTGGCAATGGGAGAACCAGCAATGCCAATAATTTCCAAAAGATTTCAAGTGGTCTCCAGTACTGTGAAAGCACCAAGTTGCTTTCTAAGTGTAAATATGCTGCCTGCTGTGGAAGATTTAACATAACAGGCTACACTTACCTTATCCTAAGATCCTTTATCAAAGGCCAGGTAGGTTAAAGAGATTAAACTTTCCAGAGAATTTTAAAACTTCCATAAAGTCCCCACACAAATTTACCTTTTTTTGTCAGCAAAAAACCCTTTGGAAACTGTAAGGCAAATACAATGTAGATGTATCTTACCAGCAAAAGGCAGTTTTTCCTCCTTCTAAATGATGGAAAGTCAATTTGCATCATAATTAAACCAAGGCCCTGTAACGTTACTTTTAGTTAAAACAGTAAACTACTACAATAAAAGTGTACCTGGGGAATATTTAGAGAAAGCACTAATGATTTCTTCCCTAGTGGTTAATAAATTCCCTTCCAGATCAATTTGTTCATGATAGAAACTTGAGAGCATAAACAGTTACACAAGCACATTAGAGTGTGTCTTTCTCAGTATAAATGATTTATTACAATGATTAGCAGCACATAAACAATTTAAAATACAACTCTAATTAGCTTTTTGGAAGAAAAGGAGAAAAACCTTCCTGACTCCTTCCACACATTATGTTTTACTTTTCTAAGTGTGTACTTTTTAATTAAATTCAAATGTCACAATAAATTTAAAGTGTTTTATTACCACCCTGGCTAACTAAGCCATTCATGCAAACAACCATTATATTAAACCAGATGCAAGACTGAAAGTGGTTGAGGAGAGAGGAGAAAGAAAGAGGGGAGAAAAGGCAATTACTTCCATATTTGACAAGAGATTTGTACAAATGTTTAAAGACAAGAAGATCTTTGGCAAGGTTTCTCTGTTTTATCCAGGGAGGCCGGCCAGCTAATTGCTCTTTAATGCCTGTTTCCAAGTTTGAAAGCATCGTACCCTGTTAAACTTTTCCCATCCAAAGCACAAGGAGGGGACAGAAGAAAGGCAGGAAAACCAGTCTGCATGAAACCTCGTACAATTTACCACAAACAGCCAAAGCAATACCTGTAAATACAGATACCACTTCTATGCCTGGGGAGAGCAGAGGCATTACGACAAGTCCTTCCTGAAAACTGTGAGACCTCTCCCACGAGGTGGCTGACACCCAGCCCTTGCTGCTCATGATGGTCACCACTCCTGTGGGATGAAGGGCCACCTTCCTTCCCTTGGCAGTGTCCAGCAGGGAGGTGGCTGTGGCTGGTCAGCCCAGCCAGCTCTCCCCCAGCCCAGGCTGCTGCCATCAGCACAGCGAGGGACACCGAGGGCATTTCCCCCTCATCTACAGGGAAAAGAGGAGGGAAAGGCTTCAGGTTGGAGGAGCTGGGGGGCTGGGAGGGAGGAAAGGAGGGAGGAAGAGGGAAACCTGGCCCTAAAACCTCCCCAACCCATGTGGTGATCCTGAAGCCTCAGGGCTGCTCTGCAGCACTTTGTTTTACTGCTTCCTCAGCAGCCTGGTCTAAACAGGACAGATTTAGCATAGTTCAACAAAAGCTACCCATTAAAGAAAGCAGCTACGATTATTAAAATAGGTTAGAGAAAATGGGCACGGTGCAGATAAAGCTTTTGACCTCAGCGTGCAGCTCTCTCAAGAACATTTTAGCATAATTTATCTAAATTAAAAACCAAACACCAAATTCTAAAATGGCACAAAAAGATCGTTTAAAAAATGCGATTAAAAAAGAAGGTCAAGGGTTGGAAATTAGTAATTACTACTACAATTAACCAAAATCAGACAGAGACACATGAATGGTGCACATTACTGCAGTTCACGTCAGAAAGGCAAATGTGAGCAGAGCGCAGAAGAAAAAGCTGTGAGCTGCAGAACCACTCATATAATTAACCTCTGCCACAGCAGAGGACCTGCTCTTGTAAGTCTGCAGCATTTGTTTCCAGAGAGAAGTGCTGCCAGCTCCTACACCCAGCTATCACACCACGCTCTTCACCAGCAACCCAATTCCTTGGAAACCAATATTTTGATTTTCTTCCAGTCTTAGTGCATCTTCACCCTATTAGCAGTGCATTTGCCCTTCACCTCCTATTTTAACAGTTCTGAAAAAGATGAGAAAGGCCAACATCTGAACGTCCTGGTATTGAGAAGAGGTCATTTGCCAAAAATGCCACCTGCTAGAGTCCATATTGTTTGAGAGCAAAAGCCTATTGAGAGCTGCAAAGAACAAAATATAAAGGTTTTCTAAAACAGACTACTTAACACTGGATAGAGACAGAAATACTCTGTATGCAACTAACATCTTTTCCTTAGGTTTTGGGGGGATAAAAGATAATTTAACAATTAGCACTTTGTTCCCACTTCAATCTCAGAAGGGCTCTTTGTGAGCTTCCTTGGAATAACTCTGAAAGAGCACAGTGGGAAAGAACAGACTGACTACTGTTTTGAACTATAACCAAAATGAACTATTCTCTAGGTCCTCCCTTGAAGCTATCATCTACTTTAGGTTAGATGAAGGAAATCTAGGTTCAAATCTTATTCAGGCTCCAGTTTAATTTTGAGAGCTCAGAAGGCTCCACAAATCATTTTAAGTTAAAGTAATGAAAATAGGTGAACTTGAGAAGGTGGACAGGCACGAATGATCTCTTCCAAAATAGGGAAGAATCCATCTGTTCCCTTTTAAAGTGCATAAAAGTCTTTGTAGCAGTAATGAAAATTCAGGGATGTAAGTCATGGACATCATAGCAGTCTATTAGAGAGAGGACTGGGGCTGTATTACAGAATACTGTGAGCTGTGGTGATTATATAAAAGGGATGCAGCAAAGGCAGCATAGCAGAGGGCAAGTCAAATGATTCAAGGACTCAAGAATCTCAGCTCTTCAAAAATGGAGGGAGAAATGAAGATTTCTGTCTTTTGAAGAGGCAGGATGAGTAGAGAGCCACACAGATGTCTGAGAGAAGCTGTGAAGATGAAGGTATAAAGCAGGAAGGGCTCCTCAGATGCAAAAGGCAAATGGCTGCATCTCCAGGTTTGCACCACAGCCGGCACAGGGACAAACAGGCTCTGCCACAGCGCTTGGGAAGGTCTCTGCACTTCCTCTCTTCATTCCACACACCGAATCACGACATGGATATATTTTAAAAGCAGCAGGTTCCACACAACCTCTGCCTCCCCATCAGCTCTTCTGACTTGGAGCCAGTAAAACTAAAAACTCACAAAATCCCCAGCATGTCCTATTTCAAACTCAAGGATGCCCTGCTCATTGGTGACTACACTTGCCTTCTCCCAGTCACAGAGATCCAGTTTGCTTCCAGATTGCTTCCAAAGATACTTATGTGCTTTGTTGCATATCTTTTTGCTAATATTTTTAAATCATTATCATGTGCCTTATTTGTTTTGTGCATTGTTGCCAAATTGGTTTTCCCTATTTTTGAAGAAAAGCACTTTGCCATAATACACAGTACACCGCAGAGTAAATCAAGCAAGAGGGGAGGTGAGGATGACATATTAAATTGCGTAAGTGATACAGAAAGCACAGCCAGGTTAGCATTTGACGCAGTATAACACAAAATCTTACTCCCAAAGTTAAGTGGAAACAGACTGACAGCCAGCACCCATGGTGATCTGCCCTTGGGTCTGGTACTGAAGCAAGAATCACATGAATTTACATGGTTTTTTTTGCAATTCAGCATGTAGCATTCACACCTGAGATCTGGAGCCCAGAATTTAATTCTGTCACAGTAATGAATGGCAAAATGCTGCTAATTTTGCAGAAGTTACTGTACTCTGGTTGCACTTCTCAACCTTTTTCTTGATGCTTAATTCAAACATTCTAACTTTAAAGTTATTTCTTGCTCTTCTCTAGACATACACTAACCTACATAGCACAGCAACAAAAAAATAAAACCACAAGCAGGGTCAAGTCCTGTTGGGTTTTCTTCCTACATGATGTCTTAGTGATTTCTTCCAGGACACAGCATTTTCAACATTTATTTCACGAAAATCCTGCCATACAGCACCCACAGATGTGCAAGACCTTTCCTTCACTGGGTAGGCATCTCTCCTAAGCTCAAGGGTAAACACTTAAGTGGAAGGAGTGCTCTGAGAGCTGGCAGGGAAATGCTGAGTAAACACAGCCCTGCTATCAACACTACTCCTTTAATGACGAAACCATTCAGATGTTAAAGTTGCCTCAAGCGCTTGATCATGATATGCAGCGTGAGGAAAGTTCAAAATCAACTCCTCCTCCTGCATTCTCATACAACTTCAAACAGTAATAAGCACTTACCTGGCTTGCTTTACAGATCTTGCCTTGATAAGCAAAATTTTAACTAGGTTAATACCATTTGAAGAGTATTCATTTAATTGAAACAGAATGAGACTTGTCACACTGTTCACAGCTGGTACTGTAACAACTCACATGACCCTCCCTTGTAGCAGGGACCAGCATAATAATCTTCACAACTGACTTGTTCTCTAAATGTGATAGAAGCTTGAGCCAAGACCGAGAAATGTTTGCTTTGATTAAGCATCATGAAGGAGCATTCTTTGGAGAGTCAGTGCTGCAAGATCACAAGCTGAATGAGAACAGCACGCGTTGAGAAACCATAAGTACAGATCAGGATTTGGCAAAGGATTTGTTGAGCTCAATTTTTTATCTATCTGCTTGGGATGGGAGTAGGGTGGGAAACAAGTCATCCATCAAGACTAAAACGCTTGGAGCCTGTGCGGTGATGAGGAAGGAGCCAACCACCCTGAGCAGAAAGAAGACAGGATGAAAAGAAAGAGAAGCAAACACTGAGTATCCATCAAGTGTAGCACTAAGGCTACTGCACCATGTCCACAGCTCCTTAATGCACTGTTGGATTTGGCAGAAAGTTTATAATGGCAAAAGATGGTCAAAATATTTATCTCAAGGGGCAAACAGAGCTTTGTTTACTGTACAGAAAATGGATTCCGTTGTGTACAGTGAAACATGCAACAACTAAACTACAGTGACCACAAAGCAGCAGCCCCTCCAGCCTGGGAGTGGATGTGAAGTGAGGACATGACTGTCAGTCTGGTGTCATTTTCCAAGTCTTGCAGATGGAAACCATCTGACTTCATGGCTAGTCACCTACATGAGACATGAAAATCATTCTCTTTTCCTCCACCTTGGCTGGTGCAGCTGTTATCGCCATCAGCTTGCTGAGGATCTTGCCACCACATATTTTTCTGCTGAGAGTGACCACTGGCAAATTGCAGCTCTGGATGCAAGCATGGGCAAGTGCCCATGGGGAACACAGAAATTGCACTGGGCACAATTAAAGCTGAGCAGTACATTAGTGCAGCATGGCCTCTCTGCTTGCTCTAACTCAGAGCCTGTCAGCATTTCCAGCATCTCTTCCTACTGGATTTGTTACAAAAGTTGCAAGGCAAAAAAAGATGAAAGAAAGAAAAGAAAGGAAAAAAAACATATCAAGGTTTTAGTTTAGCCTATGATACTGGCTTACAGCCACATTGCACTGACCCCAAGACAACGCAGAAGAATCCCTAAGAAATTGCTCAGGGAAATCTAATCTCTTTAACACAGATGCACCTCGAGGTTGTTCTGTTGGGAATAGCACTGATGTCTCTATCAAACCCCAAGAAGGGCCTCAGTGCTGTGACTGTCACCAGAAAGGTCTTCAGTGTAGCAGACATCACACGAGGCAGGAGATCAGGAATGCCCATCTTCAGCAAGATGCTCACTGACTTACACTAGCTGGCCCCTGTGTCCTGAAGTTTTAATGCTTGTGAAGCACCTTCCCTAGATGTTCTGTCATTCTGAGGAGCTACTGGCTTGGTGAGGAGGCTGGCAGGAGGTCAGGAACACACCTCAGCCCAGCCTGTTTTCCTTCCACTAGATGCTCAGCAGAACTTCCACATGACAGGCTCAGCTGCAGCAGGAACAGCAGCAGCAGTGCCTGCTTTGGTCCAGACCCTGATGGTGCAGGAGTATACCAGTGTGCAGCCTGGCATTGCTTCCCACTGAGGCATCACCGTGGGAGGCAGCTGCATTCTGCAGGACCTTTTTAAAAGCTGCTCCCAGGCTAGCAGCTGGAAGTGTGACACCACAAACCCCACAGCCTTGTGTGACTCAACACCATTAATGGCATTCCCACATTAATGCACGATGTCTTTGAACACTGATGCTCACAGGAAACCAGGTTAAAAATCTTCAATTTCTGAAAAAGGAGCAGTGATAATGCTGCACCGAGCTCATTTTACTTGGTCTAGGGTTTATTTTCCCATTCTAAAGAGCACTCTGCTGCCATTTCCACTACAAGCAATCCCATCTCATTATGGTCAAGCCCACAGGGTAGACTATGCATAGGGGAAGAGAAGGAAAGATTAGGTGATCCTTAGGAGCTGCACTTGCTGAAGAACAGCTGCAGCACTCAGTATCCCAAGTACGTTACCACAAGAATTATGTTTCTCTCCCATCCTCCCTGAAGTATTTAATGCAGGGCAGAAGGGGTAGAACGTGTTCACCTTTGAGCTCCCATGCCACAAGCAAGCATATTCACTCAGCTTCCCTATTTAACTAAATGGAGTTCACACATGCTGCAGGATAAAGTTACCTCTTGCCATCTGAAAGCAGTCCAATCAATGCTGTACACAGAGAGTAGCATTTGAATCAGCCTTAAGTTAATTCTTAGTAGTCGAAACTGTGACAGCATGCTGACCCTTTCAAGTCAACTGGGAGCAGGCAATCTTTGCAGAAGATCCTCAGGCCTTTAATCAGACTCTCAGTGGGTTTTAAAGAGATACTACAGCATCAGTTTGTAAACATCTCTCTAGTGAAAATAAAGATTACTTCTGACCTAGCCAATTACTCAGTCCCAGAAGATATATCCTAGAGTTATAATTGAATGAACCATAGGGAAAGAAAATACATTTTAGGTAGGGGGTAGCAAACCCAAATCCCAACTTAGGATGCAGGCAGCACTGTATCCCACAAAAAGATCAGATACAGAGTGAAATGATTATAAAAAAGTCCATTAAATCATCTAGTCCTTTCTCCCACCATGGCAAGATTGCTCTCTTGAGCACAGAGCCCTACTAAGAAGATTGGAAATTATCAGCTGAAGCTCTTCCTGAAAAGCTACTGTGATGGGGAAAGACCAAATCATTATTTTGAGGAGACCCATAGTATGAGGCATTTGTTTATCACATCACAGAGAATCTGGGGTGAGATGCCAGCTCTGGTAGGATGGATTTGCTGCAATACGAGTAAGGAATAAGAAAGAAAAAAGGACCTGTGCTCAGCACCGAGACTGTCACAGACATTAAACAGTCTCTTGTTGCATTACTTTAAAACTGTGCTTTAGCACGAGGAGCCACTGCACTCCATTGTGGAGAGATATAATTACTGATTAAAAAAAAAAAAAAAGAGTTATTTATTCTGGAGCTGTTACAAACTAATGTGTAACAGACATCATCTGATGGGCCATAAAGGCTCCAAGGGCCATTACAGCCTCACAGGTCAGGACCTATTTCAAGGTTTTAAAGTTTGTGGATCACTGCTCTCAAGCTGAACAGCACAGGCAACACCTGCACACAGAAAAGCTAGGGGAGACATCTGGGAGCAGCAGCTGCTTATGCATTTTCACACTCAGATCAAACCAAATCACATCATTGAAAAGCAGTTCAGAACCTGCAGACATGGCTTTTGCCATTCTCATCAAGGAGTTCACCCGTAAGATTGTAGCTTGTGCCTTTTTACTTACTTATTTATTTACTTATAAAGGGAGCACTGAGGAAGAAAAATGACACTGTATCCTTCCACGCTTCCCCATCAGGGCCCCCCTTCTATTTGACTTCCACAGAAAACTAAAATTCCCAGCCAAGTGACGGGTTTATAAAATTTTAATAGGGAAGAAAAAGGTAACCTCAGGCAGGATCTCACGTGCAGACTTTCACCATAAATGAACGTTCATGAAAATATGGGGGTTTTATGGAAACATTGACAGAGCTTCACAGGCTGTGACATAAATGCCTCAACATGGACTGACGGCTGAGAAGGACCAGCTCCTGCAGCCAGAGGCTGTTACACCATCTCTTTCTCTAACCCAAGCAAGTCAGCTTCATGCCTCCACTATCCTCTGAGGAAAGCTGATCTAGAGACCAGAAGCTCAGAAGCTTTTAAAGTGCTAGCCTAGAAACACTCTTAGCAATATCCAACTACTTGCTGTAGTGTTTTAGGATGAAAGTCCGCTTGCCTTCCTCCCTGGTGTTTCCCCTCAGAGTGTGGTACAGGGCAGACCAGTCAGCCTTCATTTTGCAAACGTAGATGAGTTGAGGCACAGATTGCCCTTCATGAGCATCCTTCCTCTGCCCCTACTTCCACATGGATTTACTGTCCCTCAGCATGAGGGATCTGCAAGTTACCCATAGTAACCCACCCTCTGTACCGAAAGGTCACCTGAATGACTCCTGTGGGAAAGCAGAATTCATGGCTTTGGTTTCAAGATCTAAAATACCACTTCTGAAGACAGTGATGCTTGAGGTTCATTTCCGCTCTTCTCCCAGGTTCAGAATAGAAGCATTATTTCTTATTCACACAAAAAGGAAGAGACGCCACAAGGAAGAGACACGCCCAATTTAGACTGTCATTTCTTAAAGCAGCAGCAATCTAAGAGCAGTGCTCCATAGCTAAGGTAGCACAGAATCAGAATGGTTAGAAAAGTCTTATATAACAATCCTGTAGAGAGCTAAAGGAGTTTGTTACTTTTTGCCAGCACTGAGCATGGAAAAGCACTTCTGCAAGTCAAAATTTTGCTTCTAGAAAACCTGAAGCTCCTTAATTGCAAGAGAAATATGGGTAGCCAGGAATGGTACCTATGCCATAGATAAAACCAGTGGTTCTCTCAAGCGTGACAGAGACCTAAAGTGGCCAAGAGCCAGCTCCACCCAAAAACTCCTCCTGATCTCTTCAGAATTTAATTGGCATTCTTTTTAGCACACACAAGGCAGATTAAAGAAAAATCCAAACGGTGTGCAGGATGGAAGCACCATTACACAGTATTAAAATGTCAGAGGTTTGAGCTCTGTGTTGGTTTAGTCATGAGTTACCAACAACCACTGACGGCAGACATAAAGCTTCCCTTAAATTATTAAGTATAAAACAGCAGACTGTAATATTTTGCTAAACCAAAGTACAGACACAGACAAAGATGTCATTTCAATATTTGAAACCAGCAAGTTTAATTTAAAATAAGAGCAAACCAATAAGCTCAGAAAATAGCAATGTGTGAGAGGAAAATTACACTGCTAGAGAAAAAAGTGGAAGGACTTAAGAAATTTATAAAAGTAATCTCCAAGTGGAAATTAGAAATCAACCCCTAGAAACAGAATAACACAAAAGAAATATTACTGTCCACTTTCTAAATCAATATAACACTGCTACACGACAGAATTACCATGGTAACTCAAGTAAAAAGAATAAAGCAATTCTTATTATTTCAAAATAAAATCACAGCCTGAAGCCCAGCTTTTATTACAACTGCTGATAGATCGCTGGCTTGTATTTATCTGAAATATTGCTTTTCAATCAGCTATTTTATGAATGTACAAATTTTACTGAGCAGCCCACTTAGACCAAATGCTCAAAACCGGCCCCCAAAAAACTAGTCAAGGGATCGATTATATATATGCATACTTTTTTTTTTTTAAGGAAGCATTACTTTATATATTCTTTTTCCACTCTATCCAAATTAAAGAGAGATAAGGAAGAGAGTGAGAATAAGTTAAAACCTTGTTTAGTCCGACCTCTCTAAATTCTAACTTAGATTCCCTGGAAAAAAATATAAAACAAGCAAACAACGGTAATAAGAATGAACAAAGAGGAATAGCAGCATATCCTAAATAGTGGAGCCCCTGCACAAGGACAGGGAGTGTGTGTACATCAGAGGGTATGCACAAACACACACATGAGAGGAGACACATCTGTTCCCTCCTGATGAAAGGCAGAGAGAAAACACCATCTAAATACAAAGTTGCTCAAGGACGTTTTGACTTGGCCTGCTGGGTACTTCAGACTTTTCAAACATTGTTTGTACAGCTTGGAAGGTGGATCCACCTCAGGATACTCGTCTGCCTTTCAACCGCGCTGAACACACAGCTCAGTCAAGTTCCCCCATGCCCCACTGCTGGTGCCACCTTTTAAACACATTAGTGCCAGGGGAAAACCAGCAGGTCACCTTCTGCTCTCCTCCCCAGATGCTCAAACGAGCATTGATCGGGACCTGAAAGCAACAGTCGTCTTAAAAATAGCAGGCTCTTCCTCTGCCCCTGGCCACAGCAAACACCCGGAGCAGCCCAATGCCCAGATTTGGGGCAGAGCACCAGGGGGCTTTGGAGCAAACACAGGGACAACCAACACAACTGCTGGCTGAGAAGTTAAGGCACCAACTACCAAAAAAAAAGGTCACTAAGGAAGTGCCTGCAGACAGTCAGGATGTTTTGCAGCACAGTCTTACCCCATTTTTTCTGCTGCCCCCATGAAATGGAAGAGGGGAACGAGACTGACACAATCATGGCAGGAGGGGAACGTGACCAATGCTCATCATTATGGCAGGAAGATTAGCTAGCGAAGGTTTTTCTTCAACCATTTGCAATTGCTTGGACTCGACCTCAGAGATAAAAAAATTAAAATTACCTATTGAGAGCAGATCAGCACAACTGCACCCAAAACAGTCAAGAAAGCAACTGTTTCAGAAACACTCGGTCCTTCCCAGGCGATCCAGAAGTTATTTCTCCCTTCTTCTGGAGAGTTCTGACCTCCTAACCCAGCATGGGGCAGCAGGCAAGGTGGCACCCAACACTGTGCCACAGCAAGAGATGGCATTGCAGATCCCGCCCTCCTCTTTGGCTGGGCAAAGCAGCAAGGGCTGTGCAGAGTAGAAAGCAGAGATGAACAAACCAGGGAAAGCTAAAACACGAAAGCCCACCCATGCCTCACGGGGGTCAGGCATATCCCCCCATATATCCAGGCCTTAGTTCCAGAGGATGATCACTTTGGGCGCACAAATTCCTCAACACTGGCAAAATGCTTTGAGGATTAAAAGCAGCAGTGATATGCCAAGTATCATAGCTGGGAGTAAAGACAAATGCTGCAACAAGAGCAATAAGCCACCTGCCAGCTGTCTTTTATATTAAAATATTTCAGTGTTCTTAGAGCTGCTTAATTTCCCATCTCGCTCCAAGTCCAGAGGAACTTTGTGGGTTGCTAGCTTTGCCATGCAGCAGTGACATTGCTCATTATTTTTAAAACAGATTTAGAAGCTGTGATCACACAGCTCAATCTAAAAGTATGCGCTGTCTTTTAGTATAATGTGGTCCTTTGCCATCTACTGCAAATGGGTTTAAAAGCAATGGTGGAAACAATGTGTGCGTAATCTGAATGTGGACTGCAGAAAGGTTGCACACTCGAATATCCTGTTTTATGTGGTATCTGGTTGTATTTTAAAACACTCTTTTTAAAGACTTGGAGCCAGCTGAGGTCACAAACAATCATACACAGATTAGAGAAGGGAAGAAGCTGGGGGGAGCAAAGGGGAGCCCAGTCTGGCACACTGAAATAGGACACTCTAAATATCACTTAGTATTTCTTTAAAAGAAAACCTGGCTGAAATAGGAAGCCTGAGAGAAACAGTAAATGCAGAGGTGGTTAAAGAGTTTTTATTCAAATAAAGTCTTGCCCCAGGAGATGGAAGTAGAGTCTTGAAATATGGAGATAGGATTTTACATGTGCTAAAAGCATCAGTGTGACACTTTTTGGAAAAAAAAAAGGGGGAAAATACCTTCGTTGTTATACATGACAAAATAGCAACTAAATGTTTGCTTTGATCCCAGCGCGTAAAGGGTGAAGCTTTTAGGCAAGGAGCGGCAGGTGATCTCAGCTCTTCTGCAAGTCCTAATGCTCCTAAAAGCCACTCTTCCAGTTTCTGTAATTGGGCATCAGTAGTTAATGTAGTATTGACTGCATTACATGCTCCTGTGCATCCTCTCACTAATGCCAATTGCATCACCTTGTACATTTACCATATTGCTTAGCCAATAGCTGTTAAAAGCAATCCAAATCATGAATCATATAGGAAACTTTTAGCAAGACACGACATCCAAAGGAGACAATTTACAGTTGAGTTAATCTGGGTACATTAGCGAGACATGGATTCAGGAAGACAGACCAATTTATGTTACTTTAGTTTTACCCTTTATTGCTTTGTATAGGCAAATGAATGGAAGGGCACGGAGTAAAAACAGATATAAAGGAGTCCTTTTCAAAACAGATCTCCGTTCTGTGCAGACAGGTCAACGGGTTTGAGACTGATGCTTATTTAGGCTTTCATAACCGTAACAGGGTACTTACAGAAATCATTTTCCACAAAGGAGTATAAAGATAAATATATAATGGATTCTGAATAATGTTCAATACCCACCCTCACTACAAGAACATTAATGCAGAAACCAGGCTGCTCAACATTATCTCAGGCATAGCCTATCCAGGAGTCACCTGCCACACAAGGTCCCAGGCAGGTCTGTTCATAAGCTCAGGGCAGGAGGTGCTCTGTAAAAGACACCAAGGCTCACCAACTCAAGCCAGTCTTCTGCCCAAACATCTCTACCAGGTCACTTGTCAACACACAGGAAGCAAAATCTTCTCCCCCCTACTCGCCTTGAAGAGATTGCATCCTTTTGAAATGTATACCTCTTTCTCTGGAACAGAAGGAAAGGATACAAGCGATAAAGAGGTATTGGTTAAGCCACTTCAGCCGCAAGGTAGAGCCACCCAGGAAATAAATTAGGAGCAAGTTCCCTCTGAAAAAGTACATTTTACAGAATAATTTCACACTGGATACTTGACCAAAAGATGCATAGCAAATTGACATAGCCCCTTTCTGCTTTTCTGATCAAGCTCAGTAGCATCAGTAAAATAGAGATGGAGGGGAAAAAAAAGACAGCTAGGAAATGTGCTGTTGCCTCAGCTTTTATGGATAGTGAGTAATTTGCAGTATTTGTGGAGGGAAAAGAAAGATAAAATTTAAAAAAAGGTGGTAAAGGAAATCTACGGGAAATAATGGCTCATCAGCCAAGAACTTCACAAAAGAAAAACTGAACTGCATCCTTAAATATTAGATTCCAAAATACTGGAAACTCTGGTGCTCTAAGCCTAGTTTAAAAAAAGATCATGATTCCCCTTTGAAAAGCTTCCAGAAGTCCCTTCGAAAGAGTTGCACATGCAGGGAAAATGCCAAAACAAAACATTTTCACTAGCTGATCAATTTAAACAGCTGTGGTAAAGCTGCAGCCACTGGCACCATCATTAACAATTTAAAGCATGGCTGCTTTTGTCTTCCTTCCCAGTTACATTCTCATTATGCCTTTTTATTTATTAGAAACACAGTCCTCCGGAATACATTTCTATATCTCAGATCCATAATAAACCAAGTAGGAACATCCCTGGCTTCTACTCAAATGGATGTTTACATTGGCGAGAGGGTTAATTGTTTAATTCTGGTCCAAGTTCTCTGCAGTTCAGTCATGAATATGCAACAATCATCCACTTTTTCTTTAAGAGAAACTAGAACTGTTTATATCAATAGTTTAAAAAGAAGGCAAGTAATACTTTCATTGCCCAAGTCACCCTTTCAGAGTTTGATTAGCTTGCAAGGAACTCTGAACATTGGCGTAAAGAGTTTGAAAACGTTCAATTTAATTTAAAAACCTTCTAAATTTGGACAAGAGCATCCATTACCTGCTTTGATACTCAATGTAAGTAGAAAGTAGTTTACAGGAACATTCACTGGAGTGTTGAGCATCTGTTTGCACGGATAGTACCCCACATCGTGCTTGGAAACTTGGGCTTGGGAGTCATCCCATTGGAGGACAGAGAAAACACACACATACAGAACTAAAAAAACAGTAGCTGTGGTGAATTTCTCTCAGACCATCTATAGGTTTAACTATGTTAATCTAATAGTGAACAACTTTCATTTTAAAACACCCTTCCCTCCACCCCCAAGTCTTCAGTGAATAGGAGCTACATTCACTGAATAAATCATTCCCTGGCAACAGTTACGCACATTATTGAAGCTGGGGGCAGTGATTTCTATATGGTTTAAAACAATGTCTATGTATTCTAAATGATGACAATTCTGTCCAATTTTTAAAAGATATAGACCCATTAGAGTTTTATAGTTTAGCATTTAGCAGCATCTGCAGTGCCTTCTTTATTCTTATACTGCAACACTTAATGCTTGATACCATTATTCTGATTTTGAATTGATTTCAAGTAAAATACCTTATTTGCCATAAACTTCCATATTCTTTACCTAAGTAGGACTCCTCACAGATGCAATCAGTCATAATGCTAAAAGAACAGTTTGCCTTTAGCAGAAATTTAATAGTTCATGCTAATGACAGCAAAGCAAAACTTTGAGCAGCAAGCACATTTCCAAAGAGAATAAAACCATCTCTGAACACAACGCCTGAAAACCTTAAGAAAGCCTCCAAATGAAATCAATTAATCCTCCAACCATGATAAATTTCTTAACCATTTAAGAAATGTATTTCAGACTCTGCTGTGACCCTTTATCACCAGACCTAATGGATTACTTTATTAATAATGCACTGCTCTTAAAAGGAATTTTTCCGAAGATTCTACCATAAGAGAGCATTTTTGGAATGGCTATGACAAACAGGCTGACATGTTCACATTGTATTTATTAAAGATAATAAAATTTAACACTAACTCCAAAGAAGAAAAATTATGTTCTGCTGCCAGGGTATCAAGTATACTTTCTACTGCATTAAACCAAAATTAGAGCAAACTGATTTCCAAGAACAAGCTGCTTCTTTTACCCTATTACCCAAGCTGAAAAATGTCCTTACACTGTTTCAATGCTTGTTATGTCAACCAGACAATTATCACATGTCAACGGCATCTGCGAATGAAGTGTGATGACATCCTATCCAGATCCTTCAGCCATCTAGTCTGAACAAACACTAGGAACTGTTTGATTGCCTGCCATACTCCTATACAAAACAGTTAGCTCCTCCTAGGCCTGCTACCTCCTTTCACTTCTCTTCTTCCCATAGGATGAGATTTCTTTAAATGGAGATCTAGGTTATCAGTGGTCCGACTACAGTAGCCTCCATTGCTTGAAACGGTTTAGGCAATTGCTTTACTACCCTATGGTTGTCATGCCATCTCAGGGGCAGAGGGAACCTTTAGGAAGAACTACCTCTAGCTCCACACTTCGGAGAAACAGTCCAAATTGTTTTTTGGTCCTTTATGGGAAACCGAGTCTCATGTTCTGCTGCTGAATGTGCTCTAATTTTATCAGATTGCTGTTTTGACAACTTTCCATCTCCTCTTCGTGAGTGTATAAATACACTGCTGTTCTTTTGACTCACAGAGGGACACTGTGCCATGAACTAAAGGCTTACCAATCCTCCAAAATTACACCAAAACAATATGTATGTGAAGATCAAGCCCTCAAACAACCAACAGCTAAATCAGCAAAGTAGGAAAAAATAAGGTCTTTGGTGACCTTTATCAATCATTGTTTGAATAAGCTGGTGTCTGGGAAGATGTGCAGTGATTCTTTATGCATGGTAAGACAGATACCAGTGGAGCATGGAGAAGGTCTGAGGTAGATGGGCACAGGAGATAACAAGGGAAAAAAAAAAAAAGCGCTTCAGGAATATTAGGTAAAAGAAAAGTTAAATTCCACATCCTGTGAGGAAAAGCCACTGTGCCATCTCCCCTTCTCCCTCTCTGCATGACTCCTCAACAGGTACACCTGAGAAAGGTATCCTCAAAGGAAAACAAAAGATACCAGGAGCATGCAGAACAGCTCTTCTTCCTATGTGACACAATTTGTACCTGCTTTATTTCTGTGTGTATAATGATTTTTATCGGCAGAACAGGATTGCTGGGACCTGTGCTGCTGGAGATAGGTAGGTGGATACGGAGAGACACCTATCTGTAGGTACCTCCATATGGCAGCTGGCATACTCTCTTGCGAAGCCAGCCCACAGCTCTGCTATCCTGGCCAGGGCACTGGGGCACAATTCCTGTCACTGGCACTATACAATCAATTTCTCTGCTTTTCTAATTTCAAATGCTGTGGTTTTTTACATTCTCTGTGGGTTAAGATGGGCTCTCACACAACAGGGAACCCAAGTGCTGCTATGAATCCAGTTTCAAATTACTTAATACTCATTGCCCTAAATATTTCCCATCAACCTAAGACCCATTCTCCAACCCCAATGCACACTAAGTATCCATATTTTTCTTTCATTTTTAAAGACACTATGAAATTTTTTTCCCTATATAAAACCAAGGTACATGTTTAATGGAGTCCTCTGTTATTTACTTAGACTCCTCTTGTGATCTGTTTAATCAGAGTTCTGCTGGAAAACACAAAGGATCCATGATTTGGGGTGCTCCTGTCTATGCAAACATCGGGATGAACACACAGCTGATCAGTGTTTTTACAAGAGCACACACACTCCACAATTTGGATGAAGGATGCTATGTCTGGTTAACACAGCACAAGTTAGCTGAAAAGGAAACTTTCACCCCACACACACGCATAACAAAGAGCCATGATTTCTATTAGTGCATTTCATACCATACATGCTGATTACCAGGCTGTGCTTCATTGTTAGCAGAGATTACAGCTGGGATAAGCTGCAGCTTTTTCCTAATTGCTATTATGGTGACTGAATTTTTGTTTTGTGTCAAGCATTATTCACACATTGTACTCCAAAATTTGATCCCTCTATGATGCATTATTGATTCCATGCAGGCAATCATACTGCCGCCAATGAGAAGAATTAATTTGGGCTATTCTACTTGATTTGCATTGCTCCATCATAGCAGAACATAGTTCTGTAGGGAAGCACAAATTGAAAAGGGAGATTTAACAAAATATGGAAAATGCTGCCATCCTTTAGAAGAGATGAATCTTAAGGAGGGAAAAAGACCCCCCAAACCCACAACAACACGTGTGGTCCAGAAAGAAATAAGGTTAGTCAGCCAAATTCATCTTAGTCAGAGGAAGGTTACAAGAGTAGCCTCATGCCTCTAATAAAGTAAACTAGCTTGCTTCAACTTATACTGCCAAAGAAAACAACTGAACACCTCTGAGAGTGACACTGCTTCAAAGCCTTTGAAACCCTGTTAGCTTCATTTGTTTTCCCAGCATAAGCAATACTCAAGCACTTAGCGTGTCTTTTATCCACAGGCCAGGCAACTGCAAAGCTGATCTAGAAGATATGTAACAGATGCTCCACATCCACTCTTTTTTTTTAAAGTTCTACTGTGTTAACAAAGGAACTTATGAGATCTTCACAGAAATAAGGCCTGTGCTTTATTTTTTTCTTTCTCCCTGAATAAGGTTATTTCACAGTTTTGAGATGCCAACCTAATTAGCACGGAATAAATTCAGAAGGGCACGACAATTTATACACAGAGTTTGATGTCACATTGGTCAACTCTTATAAGCGGGCACTGATAACGATGCCTTTTTGCTTGGTCTCATATTTTAAAGGTGTAAATCCTTTGTGAAAAGTCCACATTTTTTCATTGTCCCAAATGCTTCATGAAACAAAACCTCCCATGCCATCCCTGAAACTAGATTCAAATTCTATGTGCATGAATACTCCAGACTGATAATGTTAGAAATCAAACTTATAATGAGATAAGACCTCAAAATGCTAGGTCTAAAATCCTGGGTAGAGTTCCCCCCTCACCCCTTTTTTGTGAGGCAAGGAAAGGAGAGAGCAAAGAGTAACT
This sequence comes from Entomyzon cyanotis, assembly GCA_024500445.1. NCBI lineage: Eukaryota > Metazoa > Chordata > Aves > Passeriformes > Meliphagidae > Entomyzon > Entomyzon cyanotis. Next base: position 5,221,825 of record JAKEPQ010001029.1, read on the forward strand.
TTAGCAGAGGACTTCTGGTCTTTCAATAGTCAAACCTTCCTAATTATTCTCCCGTGCAGTAGTAATTCACTTCTAAAATACTAGAAGAGAGAAATGGGTTGTGGAATAAAAATCGTATCATTTCAACTTATTAGCATTTTGCAGCTTTCAGTACTAGTCACAAACATGGTTAGCATGACCCCGACACAGGAAAGTAAGTGACTTTGAATTACATGTTATTTTTCTCATAAATATTTTAAAAAGCAATACATATATTCAAGTAAAATCAATGCTACTGCCAAAATGTTCAACTTCCAATTTCTCCAAGCTCTTTTGCTCCCTGTGAAAAGCTGTCTCCTGTCTACAGTCTTACAAATATTCAGTAATTTCTCCTACTTTCGAATGGCAACAGCCTATGACTTTTTTTTTTTTTTTTTACACTTAAAGAGATTTCTGAAATAAATTTTAGAAGATCAGGGAATCCATTACACGGCACACTTCATCCATTTATGAAGGTGGAATGAAATAACGAGATAATAGCTAGAAATGACTGTTAAAAGTACAGATGCAGTTCCCACTTTCCCTGCACGAAGTGCTGCCAAGGTGGAGGTCCTTGGCAAGAGGCAGCGCCATCGATGGCAATCCATGTGGATGGCTACAGAAGTGTTCTGCTCTGCCTCAGTTTTAATCCTTGCTTTCAGAGTACGAGCTGGGAGGGGAAACCTAAGCCACAAAACAGCCTTAGAAAAAAAAACAAACACCTCATTAAAAAGTTGTGATCGGACTTACCACCTTCGTCCCAGAAACTACTGATGACTGAGCAGTTAAGTTGCACACCCTGGGAGGCAACGTGCAAAAGATAGCATCAGGTCATTCAAGCTACTTACTAACACTGTCCATTATTCCATACATCAATCTGTACCCCTTAAGCACCCTTGATAAGGACTAGTCAGTTTAAAAAAATAAGCATATGTGAAGTCCTAAAATAAGTCAAGCTCTCCATCAGCTTCATTCATGTAATTACCTCCCAAATGAACCTCCACTTCTACCATTAAGAGAAGAGAGAAAATTCTTAGAATAAACCAATGTTTTTGTGGGGCTTTTTTGCCACAGCAGCTTATTAGCTTATTGTCATTATGTTTATAGCTATGAGGAAAAGCTGTGAGAAACAGATATTAAAGGCGCACATTAAAGAGACATAAATGGCATGCAATGAAAAGGAAAGAAAGTCTCAAAAATAGATTTACAATAAAAGCTCTTAAAACAAACAGGATAAAATGGATATATTAGAGAAACTTGCAGAAAGAAAAATCTACATAGATATTAAAAAAAAAAAATCAAGCTGTTTCTGCTACATCCTTCAGCAAACAGAGCCCAGAGTAAACCCTTCTTGGCTGTTCGGTCATGTCAGAGAAGACATTAAAAAAATAAAGAGCAAGCATGCTTTTACCTACACAAGAGAAAAATCTCAGAAGCTCAAAGCAGAGCACTCTGAAATGCACAGCGCACATCTGTTTCAAAACTATTTATTTCTACATTAGCAGCACACAGAAGACACCAAGCACAGGCTCACACAATCTCAGCCCACCTACCGTCCTCCTTGTCCAGCACCATCATCTCCGCAATCAAGAAAAGTCCGGGCACAGATGCTTCTTCTCCAGCAGCCTCCGCTCAGGGGAGAGGAGAACAAGTCTCTGGGAACACAAATGAGCTACGGTACAGCTGATCGTCCTTTAGCAGCAAGTGAGCTCTAATTACCCAGTTGTCCAGCTTTTAACCTAAATTGCACTCAGTTAGAATTACACTCAGAAATAAAGCACTTTGCAGATACAAAAGCAGTCTCACCTACTTTTGTGCCGCAGAATTGCAAGGAACTAAAACTGCAATTTAGAAAGAAGGGGGATCAGAGCTGTTTCTTTGGTTCTCACCTTCCAAATGGCTCAATTTACACAGTATAATCTATTTTAATGTAATTGCCTTTGATAGCTCATAACCCCGGCTGTTGCAACTACCCAGCTTTCAGCCTTATAAAGTGTTTTCCCTTTGGATTTAAGCTGAATCTAAATCCGAAATTATATTCAGAGAGGGCAGAATACCTAAACCCGACTCCCGCCGTCTCTGCCTCTCAATTGGAGAGCCCTGCACACTTGCGATGCATAAATGCACGCGCTTCCCAGGGCCCCCTCTCGTGCTCCTGCCGGGGATTCCTGGCGGAGCGCAGCTTCCCGGCTCAGCAGCACCACCTGCAGCCCGCCCGGCCCCCGCCCAGGTGCCGCGGGGCCACCTGCGCCGCCGCCTTTGTCCTCCGCGCCTCCGGATGCTCCGGCGCTGCTCCCTGCCAGCAGGGATTGTGTTTGACACCGCACAGCGGCTCGGCCGGGCCAGGGGCTCACAACTCTCCAGCCCTGCTGCTCCCAGCTGGGTTTCACACGTCTCTGCTGACCTAAAACTTGATACTGATTTTCTGCGCAAACATTTTGGGTTTGTTTTTCACGTGTCGGTATTGTTTTCAGGGTGTACTCCAGAGAATGCGGCTCCGTTTTCACTAGGTGGATATTAAAATGAATCTACCTAATCAAACGCAGTACAAACCCTTACAGGTTTGCTCCACTTTTCAGAAATGCCATCAATGCCCAAATATAAAGTGACAAGTTAGGGACCCACGTCTTTTATCCTTCGTCCTGCAACTCTCAATCCTTTTTCAGACAAGTCATCTGTTGTCTCCAATAGGTCTCGGAAGGATTGCAGGATCAGACACTTCACTACAAAGATCAACAGCACCGTTTCACTCATCTCAGTCTTTTAATTTGAGAAAACATTTCATTTCTGCTTTAATGATACTTCTTCCTCCCCTTTACAACTGATACAATGGTACTCTAAAGAGCATGATAGCAGGCTCAAGTTATATATTCTTAATACCGATTTTTAATTAGATTCCTTATCCCCAGCTGAAGTGGCTTTTCCTTCCCCCTTCATTCACAATACTTAATCCTAACAGTCCTTGAGAATATTTGATGTTAAATGCATCGTTTTACATTGAACTGTTTTCATCTAATGCTTCGAACAACTCCTGTTTCCTAGTGATATTAGTTTGCAAGTGTTGAATATGTATTTTAACGTAAGAATGCGACCACCATAAAATAATCACTTTCTTTTTAGGAAGTGTCACAAGCTAAAAAGGAGGAGGACTTTATCGCAAAGATTAAAGTCGAATAGTTAAAAGCATCCATGCAAAAACTAACAAAACCACAGACTTTTCTAGATTTGAGGTACTTTAATACTTTCAATATATTAGTGGCCTCCATCAGAAAATGGTGAACTCCAAAAATGTTCCATCTTTCTGTTTGCGTACTTTTCAACCCTGTCACCTTCAAAAAGGACAAACTTACCACAAAATATGTGGTCCGTTTCAACTTACATTATTTGGTAACTCCAAGAAAGGAGGGGGTTTTGATAAAAATGAAGTTAGCCATTGTCTGTCACAGCTGACTTTGCAGTAGAGCAAAGTAGCAGACATAATGCACTCATGAAAAAATACGCAGTACTGGATCAATGTACATTTTATTCCTTTACTGCTCCATCATGTCATAGAGGCTGGATTACTCTCTATGCAAACAGATTTTTTAAAACACTTTATCTGCTTACTCATTTCACACACCAACAATTTATAAAAAAAAAAGTTTTCTAACCCCCAACACATTTGTACAGCAATTTAAGTCAACTACAATTAACACAATCTGTTGGAATTAATCATCCTACCTGATGTCAGTTTACTTTTTTTAAGCAGAAATCTGGTCTTTGCAATCAAAACATTTATGTATTTGAGAAATATCTTAACTCTCATTATCTCGAAATTTATAAATGTGCTGCATGGTGTGTAGGCTGGCTTGCCCACAGCAAATTCTGCAGTGATTTATGCAGTGGAACTGACTAAAATGCAAGCCTTGAAGTTCTTCTCTCTCAACCTTTCTCCCCCTCACCCCTCTCATCCCTTTTCTCTCAGTTCCTAACATTTGTTCGGGGAAGATACCCGCCAAAGTTCCACTACGAACCAGTATTTTCTAATATCAAGTCATGTTGAATCAGTCAAGTTATATTATGTCACTTCAAACATACAAAATGCTGTTACCTCCCTGACATAACTTGTCACGATGCCACAACACATCAAGTCAAAAACATTATTATAGCTGTTATTTTTCCAGTCTGCCCCTTCATCCTCAATGATATCTGTGAAGACCCACAAAAAAGTATTATTGAGTCTCTACTACTTCTCAGCACCACAGAGTGTGCTCGCCAAGGAAGCTTTTCGCTCACAAACCCAGAGTGGAAACACAAATCCGCAGTTATCACGCCGCTGGGGCGATCCTGGTGTCACACTGGGGCTGGCACACACCCCTAAGGCCCCGAGCTCAAAGGGTGGGCAGCTGCCTCTGAGGCCATGGCCATGGCCCAGCTTCCCAAGTAGCCTTCAGGGATGCAAAACCAAGGGGCACATTTCTACAAGGCGGCAAGTGTCCTCCTCGCGATGCACCAGGACTTCTGGGAGGGGTAATCCTGAAATCCTGCCTTCTCTATGCAGTAATAACTATGAATACCCCCACTGCTGCCAGACACCTCAGAAGAAAACCCCTGAAAGAAAAACCCTACATGGCAAAGCCTCTTAAAGCAAGGGGAGGATTGGATAGTAGCCACAATGCTGGGATTTTTAGATGGTAAAAATCAGACCAGCTTCTCGGAAAAAGAAAAAAAAGGGGGAAAAAGAGCCATTTATGGGAGTAAAACAGACCCATTTTTATTAACAAGCTCATTCAAGCTTGATTTCAAAAGGAATTGGTTTAGTTAGCAAAAGCTTCCATTTTAGTCCATTTGTAACCTATGCAGGTCCAGCATCCCCTTTTAACATTCACAGTTGAGTGGGCAAGTGGAGCCCATTTGAGTGAGGCAGAAAGAAACTTACAAAGGTAAAATAACCTCTTCATAAAAAGAGTTTCTACTCGGAGTCTCACCTCCTATCCCCCATTTCTCCAGTGCACCTTTAAAAGTGACCATAATTTCTCCTCAACCATAACTACTCCATCAACAACACAGAGATTCCTAGGCATTATGGCACCTTGTTGCTCTGATCTTCACATCCCTCTCATCAGGGGTTTGTTTCCTACTTTACTCCTTTTTTAAGTGTACCCCACACTAATTTCCTCTTTACCACTGCCACCATTATTCCCTTTTATACAGCTGCTCGTGAAATCTCCTGGAAGGAGGCTGTTGAGAACTGTCTGGATAATCAGCGGTTCTAGTTTCATTTCCTTACAGCACCATCACGCCGGCCCCGAGCTCCTTGCGTTTAATGAGTATGTCTGCGACACTTGAAAGAGCCCAAACAGCCCTATTAGGAAACCCTCTTCAGATCTCGGTCTTCCCTCGCAGCTCACCTGTGCCTGTCGCCCCTGCGATGGAGGCAGCATCCTGCTGGTAGCCTGTCAATCACACGGAAACAGATATAGGTTGGCAGGCACCTCCTGACACAGAGTCACCGGGATGAAGACATCACCCGGTTATTATTGTTATTAAGGGGTATTAACAGAGATGTTAAGAGCCCTTCCTCCCTTTTCCTCCAACAGCTTGAGTAAAATTCAGGGGATTCTTGCAAGGCAGGTCACCCCTGAAAAGCGAGGTCAGAGAGCAACACAAACCTCGTTCCACACACCAATAAGAAATTACCCGTGTTTAATTCCTTGGTCATTACTTAGCCTTTTTACCTTAGTGCACAGTGGGATGAGGAAAGTCTTTCTAGCATTATCTCTCACTGACCAGTTAGATAAGTTCATTCCCTCTTCTCCAACACGCGCGTTTCCCACTGGAGCACTACAGACCTCATTAATAACACTACATCAGTTTACTTCAGAGGGCTTCAAGAAACCGGAGGAAAAAAAGCTGCTGGGAGAGGGATTCTCCGAGGGCCCAGAGGCATGTGACGAGCGTGCAGCGAGCTCCCTCCCCACGCAGCTCTGTGGGGCAGTGAGCATTTAACCTTGTGGTTTCAGCGCTCCCTCCCACACAGCCGATCCCTCAGGCCAGCCCGGCATCTCTTCGTGCCCCGTGCCACTCGGCGTGTCGCGGCGGGCGGACTGTCCCCGTGCTGAGACAGAAACTCCACATCAAAAGGAAAGGGGAAGGGGAGGGAAAAGAGGTAGAGGGGGAGGGAAAAAGAGAGGGGGAGAAAAAAAAAAAGAAAACAGGGAAGGAGAGCGTCTCCCACTTGTCTCTTGAGCCTGGCATCCACTTTTGCGAGTTGCAGCCCCCCGTTAGCGCGACACAGGGCCGTGCTGTGGCAATTGACACGACACCAGGGCCGCCCTGGCCGCAGTGGGAGCGCGGGCGGCGTTCGGCACCCGCGGCCTCGGCAGCCGGCGGAGTTGGCCCGGCGGGGCCACAGGCTGAGGCCACCGCGCTGATGGCGGCCCGGTGCGGGGCTGCGGGTGTCACACACTGCCCCGCCGGCCGCAGCGCGCAGCGGGGCCGCCGCCAGCCGCCGCCGCGTCCCCGGCGCGGTCACCGCCGCTCCGCCCGGCCGGGGACACCGCACCGCCCCGCCCGGCCCGGCCCGGCCACCGCGGAGAGCGACCGGGGCTGCCGTCCCGGGCGTACCCGGACCCCCTTTGTGGGAGGGGAGGGGAGCGGAGCGGCGCGGGACGGGCCGGGCAGCGGCGCCGTGCCGCGGAGCGGGGCAGCTCCCCCGACCCGCCGCCTCCCTCCGTCCGTCCGTCCGTCCCTCCCCGCCTGCCGCCGGGGCGCCCGGGCGGGAGCGGCGGGCCCCGCGCCCCGATCCCACCTACCGTCCTCCTTGTCCAGCACCATTGTCCCGGGCGCCGAGGGCGGTCGCCGCCGCCGCCGCTCCGGCTCCTTGGGGCGCTCCCCCTCCAGCCGCCGCTCCGCGCTCCGGGGCGGGCGAGGCGCCGGGCCAGGCACCGGGGCGCTGCCGAGGCGGGGGCAGCGGCGCGGCCGCCCCGGCGCTGCCCCGGGACGCGAGTTCGGAGCGGGGCTGCGGCGGGCTACGGCCGCGCTGGGCGCCGGAGAGCTGGAGCCGGGCTGCTGCACCAGCCGCCTCGGCCCCGGCCCCGCCGCCGCTGCTCGAGTGCCAGTTTAGGGATCAAAGGAGAAGGGAGTAGGGGGAGAGAGGAAAAAGGTAAGGGAGGACCGATGTCGGGGGCTGCTCCCCCTGCTCCGTCCTTCCCCAACCTGCGCTGTCAAAAATTGTCTTAACGTAATCGCGTGTGATCGCTCACAACCTCTCTCCCCTTTGCTGTTGCTACTGCAAGAGCTTTCCAGGCTTCTAAAGTGCTTTTCTCTTGATTTCACTCTAAATCTAAAATTATATTCAAAGGAAGGGGGTGGGAGGGAGGAAAGATGTGAACCTATCACTGAAAGCAAAAGCACTTGCCGCCTGCCTCGCTCGCTCGCTCTCTCTCTCAATTTATGTGCTTTGCACTCTCTCCTGCTGCTGAATAAATGCACACATTTCCCAGGGACCCTCAGATTCCCCTGTTAATTAAATCAATTCATTATGCTCAGATCTGATTAGCAGCCCCTTCCCCCCCTCTTTGAATCAATTATTCAATACACAAACATAATTGCCTGTGCCAGAGGTGTCTAAGTATTAGCTTATTTAACTCCAAGGACACTAATTACCCCTAGGGCAAGGGAACTTTTCTCATTAATTCTGACAAAACACAAAAGCACAGTTAAAGTGTGTGTGTATATACGTGTGTGAGAGAGAAGATGGGGGAGCGTATAGCCGAGGAAGGGAGGCATTACTCTAACACACGTGTTACTGTATAAATAAGCTCATTTTTTCTTTCTACCTTCGCTTTAGATTTTTCCCCACATCTTGCCTTCGCTAAACTTGCCCCGACTGCCTCTCTGTTTTTAAAGTAAGGAACAGATTGGCATTGCGATGGTGTCAGTTCTGGAGTGAAAGTGCTCGCATCCAAAACCAAAAAGGAAAAAGTATATGGGGCTGATGGGGAGCAAAGCAGAATTTGAAAATAGTTTACTAAAGCAGAAAACTCTGTGGCAGGTGATCTTCAGTACTTTAAAAACCTGTGAAAGGAGTAGCCCTCTGAAGCAGCAGGTAAGATGATACATAATCTAGTATGTACTGGGAACAGTTCTGAACTGTTTACCATTTGAATTAATGTCAGTGCCCACTATTAATGTACTTGCTTCCTACGTTTACCATAATGGGCTTGATTTCCATTAGCTGAAGCTGGAATGCTAAAAAGAGCCTGGGTAAGACTGATGCAAACCGAGATCGACCATCATTGTGGTGTCTGAGACGCATGACTTCTGGCTGGCGTGTTACCCAAGTTTTACCTCTCTGTGAACTTCCTTTAAATAAAAAAAAAAAGGGGTAAGAAAAAAGAAGTAGTAATTGATTCCCCCAAATTAGGTTTTTACTTTCTAAAGACCTTTATTGTTCATGTCCTCAATGTGCACAGAAGTATTGAAGATTTTCTTTTTGTTTCCTTAGGCAATGCGTGAGCTGATCCATTAATCCATTTGGCTTTATATATCAGGAAACTAATATTAGCTCAGCTCATCTATTAGCTTTTATTTAGGTCCCACCATGTTGCTTTTTTTTGACTTTTCTTCAGGCCGGTTCCCCTTGAAGGGAGCCAGACAATTTTTGATACATTTTAGGGGAGATAGTGCTGCACATCATCTCATGGCAACTCTCACATCCTCAGTTCCCCATTTTCACATTCACCCCAGTCAAGATACCCATTATTAAACTTGCCTGTTTGGCAACTCTACTCAGTCTTTTTAAGGCACACCTGGTACATGTCAGCTGTAGCCAAGGGGGTCAAAGACCCCACAAGCACCTCCTCTTCACCCCTACAATAAATCAAACAAATCCATAGCTAAGACTGCTTGGCAACAAACAATAAATAGGACTGGGAACATAAAGTTGTGTTTCATTAGTGCAGTATGTTTTTCTGAGAGTAGACACATATAAGGATAAAAATGCTTTCAGCTTTGTTACACAACAAACCCTGTTAATTCTCTGGTTTTTAATTTCCACTCTGTGGCACATACTGCACCCACAGGAACTTGGTCCTTCTAACTCCATGAATCTCTTTTTTTATTTTTTTTTCATTTGAAAGAATACAGCAACACTTGAAAAATAGTGAATCTGGGGAACATCATGCATCGACTCATTTCTGAGTGTGCTTTTGGTCCTAGAGCCCATTCCTTTTCTCACTGCAGCCAAGGAGTCTTTTGGGTGCAAAGCCAGAATTTCAGGATCTTGGTATGCAACTCTTGGGACTTAATTCTGAGCTTGCCACAGGGGTGGTTCATCTAAACATAGACTAACCAAGTGGCAGAAGCTTGTCTGCATGCACTGGAGCTCAAGGTCACTGTTGGGATGCCAAGGGGAGAACAGAAACTGAGCAAACAGACTGACTTGGGTATTGTTCTTCAGAAGTGATGTTTGCATTTGAGCTGAGAGAGGTGGGGTGGCTGGGCACGAAAAAGACCTGGAGGGGAAAAGCAAGAGAGAATTTTGCACGTGTGTAGGCACATGAGAAAGCGTCACACGAGAGGAGAAAAATAATGCCAAAACCACCAAAACATTCCATTCCCAAACACACATCCTGCAGTTTGAACAATCTGCTGCAATCCTGCAGTTACAGTCATGGGGATTTTTAGGTTTACAACTTTAATAAGGTGAAGAGACAAACCCCAGTGTAAAGGTCCCCACTCTACGTAAATTACTTTTTCTAGTGTGGAGAAGAATTGTCCTGCATGTGTTTCCATTATATCTGCTCAGTGAGCAATTTCAGAGGAGCGAAAAAGTTTCAGTAATTTTTGAGCCTCCTTCACCCAGTAGATTAAAAGTCTCATACAAAGAATTTTACCACACTTATTTTTTTAGTACCTTGATACTAGAGAGGAACAGCTAGATTACCCCTTTAAAAAGCACTTGTGTAGGTAACTGGCCCCATAACGAGTTACTGGGAAAACTTGACCCAGATCAGTGTCTGGGAATAAGGCTGAGTTCCCCAACCCTCCGTTCTCTGGAACAAAGCACTACAACAGCTTGCTGCTAGAGGAGGACCAGACAACACTGTTGCTGAGGTTCCAGTTCATCATTGATGTGTGCACTGGTTTTCATTCAATTATGGTGCCTGACGCGCTCCCTGGCCAAGCAGTTCTGAGAAACCATCATGCTCACTGCAGAAACTGCAGGAAAAAGAGAACAGCTGTGCTCTGCCTAGGAGGGTTTCTGGTCCAATACCGATTCCTGCTATTCCTGGTGCATGAGGGAAGAGGCACACAGGAATAAACACACCTTTGTGCAGCAAGGGCTAGGGCTCAGACCTCTGGGTCTAACTTGAGCCTCTTGTTCACTAGCTGCTCTTAGTTTTTTTCCTTTTTGCTTGAGAACAAGTGAGAGAAAATGAACTTTTTTAAGAACAACGCCCCATTCTTACTAAATTGCAAAGTCCGCAATATACTTAAGTCAAGCCTTTAGCAGACCCGTGAGGTTTCATATTATCCTATGCTTGAATGAGGCAGATGACTGGAGCAAAAACCAGCTAATGACATAAAAGCATTCTTCTACTTTCAGTCTCTCTTAATTAAGGACTTGGTTAATGTTTCAGTGTTGGGAATTATAGAGCTTCATCAGGGAGGTTAATATGTTTTTTTATTTTATCTTTCAGCTGACAGGATTAAAAAAAAAGAATTCAAAATAAAAGTGGAGGTGATTAAGTCACGTGTGCCAGTCAGAATCCCACAGTGAAAGCAGCACAAGGCCATACCAAAGACTACCCTGGACATGGTGAATTTAGCAGTTATTTTCAAAGTCAGATTTCTCAGCAGATGAGACTTTTGTCTACCAGTTTAGACACATGGGTTTTATTTCTTGAATTCACACAAATAACCAAGACAATTTGCACAGGTCTGTACTAAATTAGCTCCAAAACATCTCTGTATTTTTAGCCATTTCAGAATCACTTGCACCTACCTTGCTGGTGTCAGAAGAGAGTCACCACGGGCCTGACCTCATACCACAATTCAGCAGTCCTGTAAAGGAGGAAAATCACAAGTGCTCTGAAAAGTTATGTTCACACAGAACATGGGTGGCAGTTCAAAAGACCACTTAAATACAGACCTGAGATCTACAGCCCTCAATTATTTCTAAACTCTGGCTTGCTCTACTTCTCTGCCTGTGCATTGTGAAAATAACTCACTCAATTCTGTTACTATGTTTTGCGTGAAATGAATGTTAAATATTTTCATAAATATAGCTTATTCTTTAAAAAAGAAAATCGCATATTAAAAATACAGCATTTCCTTTGATAGAAGAAAATGGCAAAGCTTCAAAAATAAAACCTCCAGAGAATGAGTTCTTTGCCACAGTGATATAAGGCTGGAACTTCAAGCCATTAGGCTTTACAATCTGTAATGACCTTTTAGAGAAATTTACAGTGGATAAATTAGTTATTCAGAAGTTTTGCTGCTCCTCTCCATAGCAAAAAGTTATAAAGATTTAAAAAAAAAAATTAAAAGTAGCAAGACCTAAATTGTTGGTCTGTTTCTTGTTTTGTAAGAAGTTTCATGGGCAGATTCTGCACCTCTCATGATGAGAACAGCTCAGCTGCAATGAATTCCATGAAGTTTCTTTCTACATGAGAAACTGCCATCAGAAAGGTTTTGTGGATGGGTCTAAACTGCTGGGGGGTCAGGGTGGGTGTGACACACTGCAGATCTGCCAGCACCTCCCCAGTACCAATACAGTGGGGGAGAAGGGCAGGTCTAAGGACCCAAGTGAATGGCTTTAGAGGAGGACCAGACTAGGAGCTGGGACAGGCTGAATTTCCCTGGGAAAAGCAGAAATAGAGATCTGTCTTTCCCAACAGAAGCCTTCTTTCTCCTTCTACCTCTCAAAACTCCCCCAGGCTCATGTGAGATACGTTCTTCCATTTGTATGGTCCATCAGTTCTCAATGGTGATGTAAGATTTCGGCAAAAGTTTAGGAATGCACCTTTAGCCCAACCTTCCTGAGCAAACCAACGCATGGACTCTGACTCTGCCACCTCTTCACACAGCAGTGCCCGTGCAGAGCTTATCTAAAGTGGAAAAAAAACCTTAACACACAAACCCCAACAAAAAGACACCCCAAAACTTAGGGGCAAACTCTAGTGACAGTATTTTGTAATGTCCCTTGCTTTCATCTGTATCAATGATTGACTTTTCTGTATATTCTTCTCCACTTCAAAGTTCATTGTTACTGCAGTGTTCTCCTGCAGATAGTCCTCACCTGGGTGGATGCAGAAGGTAGAGCTGAAAGACAAATCTGGCATCTGTACATTTGCCTCAGTTGTTTTACAGAGGAATCCAGTGAGACACTGTCTGGTCTGGAGTGACACATGGAGCTCTCGGGCTTGTTGCCACACACTCTGTTATGATCACAGCTTATTGCTCCCAGCCTGATGTCAAGCAGAGACCAATCAAATGTGAGATGGGCGAACAGAGACAGAGCCGTGGAGCTGCTTCTTCATCATCTTTTACTATCAGCTCTTCTTTAAACTGCAGCAGCACACAGGGGTCCCAGTCATGGAGCTAGACCACAACATATTGTCCAAAAATCCCAGAGCCTTTCTTCAATAAGCTAGTTTCTTTCTTCACTGTCTTGCACTAAAGAGACCACGCAAAATTGACACAGAATAGTTGGAGATGGAAACACATGAATTGAAAATATAAAATGCAATGTCAGGCTCATGTTGCTTTGTGATGACAAAGGTGCAAAGTGATGCAAAGTGAAGACACTGCCAGTGTCTCCTGTGTTTTGTGCCTCCTTCTGCCTGGCATGGATGACATTTACCAGGTCTTCATAGCATCATTCTAACAACATATCATCTGAAAATGTTGATTCCGTAGGAAAATGGCTGCTGGCACAGGAGCAGGAGGTGCACACAAAGGATGTGGTGTGGCAGCTGAACACACAACAGAGGAATTCCAGCTATTCCCATGTCAGGGAGGGTCTGTTGCACTGGGCTGTGTTTTGCACATGAATTCATCAGCATCCAGTTCAGTCTGAATCTAATGGTGATAATCTTCTTCATTCATTAACGTGTGAGATGAGAAAACACATACCTGAACCAAAGAGATGAATATTTTGGTGCTTGTTTGTTTGTTTTAAAATAAATCCATCCTGTGAAATTGCAAGATTTCTCTCTGAATCCAAAGACAGAAACAAGTTCAATGAAGATGAAAGTTAGGGAAGATCTTCTGATAAAAGCAAGCAGGTGGAGGCTCTAATGAAGGCATACACTATAGTGCACATCTTGCCAATATTTCTTAATGAATAATATGTGCACTCAGATGAGAATAATATTGATTGAGGTCTGCAGGGAAAGTTCTCCAGGAAAAATTTTTATTCTAGGAGCAGAGTCCTTTTTGGAAGATTTTGATCTTTTCCTGCTGCAACCTTTCTCCTCCCCTCTCTTTGTGCTACCCAAAGCAACTGACAGCCAAAAAATAAAAAGCCTCCCCTGCATCTAATGTATCTATCAGATCCAAAAAGAAATTTATATACCAGCACCGAGAATGGCTGCACCATTCTCCTTAGCTGGTAGAGGACACAGCAGTGTATAATTAGGACTGGATTACTTCACTCAGAACTGGAGCAGAGAGCAGATGTCTTGCATTAATATTGGCATTTGATTTCACACATTTTCTTTGCCATGTTTGCAAAACCAATTTGCCTTCCTATCTTGGATCTTGCCTTTCGTTTACTCTCAGGCTGCTGTAATGCAAACAAAAAGCCACCAGTGGCAGTATGAAAGTACATGTAGAAGTCCAGGCCCATACAAAGTGGGTAGAGCTTGTGATTTAATTACTGACATAAAATATCAAGTTATTTTCTGATTATGTTGATGGGATTGGTATGGTCAGTATGTTCCACTGATGCCAACTCAGACAAAACAGGTCATGACATTATAATGCATTTGTGAACATAAGCCAACAGTAAAGAAAGATACACCTCTACCAAATTAATGTCATCAGACTCTATCTGTAATACATACGAGAGATGCGACTCCCTTCTCAAACATAGCCAACCTTTTCTTCACCTGTTTTTCCACACAGGAGACTTCAGTTTTGATTTTGCTCCAGTTCAGTGTTTCATATACAGAATCCTTCCAGAGGGCCTACAACAAAATTTCATGCTGTTAAAAATATTGGCCCCAATTCTGAACTGCAGCCAGCTTGCATTTGATAGCAGCTTATGGCTGCAGCTGGGTTCTGGAGGTTTCTTAGGAGTAAAAGATGATCTGCCTTAATTTAGGAGCATCCAGAGGCTGATCACAATGTTCCATACTACAGCAGCGCCGAATAACTGTAATAGGGGCAGCATGCAACCAGCAGGGTGATGCTAAAAAACAGAGGGCCCAGCTCTGCCCAGACCTATACCCAAACCCACAGTTCCTGCCTTTGCTCCCTTGTGATGCCAGGCACTCAGAGAAGGGGATGATTTCTGTATCAGGGTGTGAGAGACGGGAGATTTTGTGCTTGTAGACCTCCAAGTCCATTCCCCATGAAAAGCTGTCCCTTTTGTCCTGCTCTCTGTACACAATGGCAGCAATTCCTAGTCGTAAAGAAGGGCCACATGTTGGATATCTGAACAAAATGACAAATTAGGAAAAGACAACTGAAATCAGATGGGTAATTTCACATTATTCGGGCCCATCAGCAGATTACAAAAGTTCAAGAACGAAAACAAGAAAACAATCGGAAGAAATTATAGTGGTTGCCACAGCTCTCTTTAGCAGGTGAGAAAGTCAGTCTGAAAGCTGTAAAGATAACTACAGAAATGATATCATTCTCTCAGTGAGAGCTAGAGAAGCTTCTGCGCTTGCAGGGAGGTCAAGAAGTGAGAGCCCAGTGGATCATTTTGTTGCGTTTTGAATGCTCCATGGCACAAGGTCAGTCAGAAATCCCTATCCTGAGGTCATGGTTGGGGCAGCCTGGAAAGCAATCTTCTCTGTTACTGGCAAGGCCTTGCTCAGGCTCTGCTCTTTCTCTCTCTCACAGAAGATTATTACAGCCCACTCCTTCTGCTCATCACACTGTGGTTAAATTCACCCTGGGCACTGGCATTCAGCTTCTCCAGGATCACAGTTGCCCCAAGGACCTACCCTGTGGCATTTTGTCCATACTGTTGCATTGTGGTGCAACAAATAGCCATCCAGAGCTAACCCTGGGCAGCATTCAGGGCAGTAAAATTCCTTATGATAAGCAAGGACTAATTTTTAGCTCTGCATTTAAATAGCACGTGTGAGACAGAATGAGGAGCATGAATGACAGCAAACTTGTATGATGTTGTCTGTCTAAGTAATGATCCTATTTGTATGGCACTAGCCCCTTGCCAGTGCAGCGGTGTGGTTACACTTGATGCATGGGGAAAACAAGGATAATCATCAGTCTCTGACCCTGCTTAGGAGATGGTTTGACCTCCAAGAAGTTTGACTTAGAAGAAGGGGAGAAGCACAGCTTAGAGGGCCTCCTAATGACTACATCTGTTTTAAATAGACATAGTTTGACTATAGCTTCCATACCAAACAGTCACTGGAGTCAAGTGATCACTTAAAAAGGCTGAGATACAACTCTGCAGTATTTTACAATGGATTTAATAGCTAAGCCTTACAGGAAAAAATACCACCCTGCAAGCACACAGCTGAAGCACGGACATTTAATGAACGCTGCTCACTGCCTAAATGTGAATTCACACTACAACACTTTTGCAAATGATCTATAATGCCTTGCTTTGCTAGTGTGTCAAATTTGCATAAGTATACCTCAAATATTTATAAATCAATAGATATAAGCACGCGTTTAAAAGTGACTATCAAAAGTGCATACATGCAGAGTTCTTACATGCTCTAATTAATCCAAACAATCACATTTTGCCTTATTAAATTAAACATTATATGGTTAAAATATAGCTTGCCATCTAAGCACTAAAATACTGTTAGAAACACTACTGCCAAAAATGAAACAAGAAAAGAGAACGTGCTCATGGAAGAACACTTAACTGAAATGTAGCTGCAGGATCTAATGCCATGGAATGACTAACAATAATGTATATATTACTTTTAAACAAGTGAGCAATTTTGGATAACTTTCCACTTCTCTGTCTGGTCTCCAGTTTCAGCCTAGTGAGCTCTAACTGCGCAGGATAAGCAGAAAGCAGTAAAAGAGCTTGCTAACCCTCTTGCCCATTAAAAAAAGGTCTCCTCAGAAGAAATGAGAACTCCTTATTTCCTCCAGCTGCTTTTTTACTGGTGCTTCCTTGCCTTCGTTTAATTAGAGCTAAAATCCAACAGCAACAACCGTCCCTGATAGTTTTTAAACCCTTTCCAACTAAGAATCCCTTTACTTATCAAGAGGTACAAAGAAGCACTGAGGACAGCTGTGTGGGGTTTGGAATAAATTTCTTGGTGGGTCCCACTTTAAAGCTTTCATACACATGAGAAATCTAGCCTCGGCTGAAAGGAAGTGATTAAAGTTTTTAAAGAGTACAGAGATTTTTACACAGAGTAGTGTGATACTCAGGACCAATTAAATGTCATCTTAAGTACTTAACTGAAGCATTTTTTTGTACACTAGGAATCAGTTAAGTGGAAGGTGCCAAATTAAACTTACATTTGAACTGACTTAATTTCAAGAGATTATGCATCGTAATTTAAGAATGACTTCAGAAAGCTTTCAGTAGAGGAAGCTCTGTTAAGTTGGCTTCAGGAGCACTGTGTTAAGTCTGAAAAAAGAAAACACGCCAGGGCAATATGACATGCTCAAGAGCAAATAAGTGCAACTAACAACAACAAAAGTGTTGCAATTAAACTCACAATAACGCAGGTGGCATCACATGAGGGGGTCTCAGTCAAGAGAGACTCAGGCTGCACAAGGACATTGAGTGAGTTTGTTCCATTTCAGGCAAGAGCAATAAAACCCCAGGTTTTCTTTTTCCAACATGTGACAAGTTAATTTGCCACATGTAATAACATGATATAATTACTCACATGCCCCTTCTTTGATGAATGGTTTTCTCAAGCAAATGTGACTTTGACACATATTAGGGACAAGGGGATATAATAAAACTTTTAGAAATGAGGCAGGAGGTCTTGCAGCTAAAGAACTAGACTGGAACTAGGAAGACTTGGAATTTAATCCAGGTCTGGTATGCTTTCCATACACTTACAGCAAGTCTCTTGGGTGCCAAAGCAAAAGTCAGGTGGCTGATAAAACTTTTTATAAATGTTTAGGTGCTCTTGGCACAAACATTTAATTAGAAAATAGAGGCTAGATGGCTGACTAGACATAAACTAAGAGTGTAACCCTGGGCTAGCACAACCGTGGCCACCCATCCCCAAGCCCTCTTTTGGAAGGATGGTTGTTTTTATTATCATTTATTTATCTGTTTAGATGGATTATGCCAGTGACTGCGGCTAAAAAATGGTCCAACAACTGGTGCACAACTTCAAGGGCAGCCTGTTGAAGGCAAAGGGTAGGAATGCGCTGGCTTTGCTAACCCCAATGTGCAGCTCCTCATACCCACCTACCTACCCACCTCACACTGCAAGCAAGCAAGCATTTGGCACAAAGTGTAGTAGTGGCCATCTTTCTTTGAAATGTACACAAACAGCTTGACTTCTCTTTCTTGGAACAAAATACACCATCAGGACCCTTGAGATCAGTCCCCAGCAGATGGGAAAGCTGGTGTAATTCTTTCAAGTGCCTGAGAAGATTTCACCTGGACCAATGAACTAATGAGATAGTCTTTTCTGGATTAAGGTGTGCTCCTGCAACTCCTCCTCTTTAATTTATGTGTAAGCATTAACAAATCATTGGGCTGGAGCAGAAAGCATTACTACAGGTGACAGAATAGGTTGCTCATCCTGGTTGCCACTCCCTGATCTGCAGATTCTGTTTGTGTTTTGCATTAAACCGTCTTTGGCTAATCAGTCACCACTGGTGTAGAGATTCATCCCCATATGACCCTCAGGTGACTAGAAAACAAGGATTTTCTCTCCCTTTCTCTAGGTTTATATCCATGACAGTTTAATAGGGAGAGCTTCATTCAGGAAAAGGATAGAGAAAGTCCGTCCGACTAGGATGCTCCACAGTCCAGG